>OY294062.1:2459599-3146625 GCA_958510865.1 Myrrha octodecimguttata
GTTATTCTGGATTGTGAAGAGGAATGATTGGTGAAAATTTCAGTCGAATCAGAGCATTGTTTCGAAAGATACTATACTTGTCATTTGATGAAGAACACCCTGTATCTCAGTTGTTTCGAAAGTTAGACTTTTTATTTTTGGAACGTTATTCTGGATTGTGAAGAGGAATGATTGGTGAAAATTTCAGTCGAATCAGAGCATTGGTTCGAAAAATACTATACTTGTCATTTGACGAAGAACACCCTGTATCTCAGTTGTTTCGAAAGTTAGACTTTTTATTTTTGGAACGTTATTCTGGATTGTGAAGAGGAATGATTGGTTAAAATTTCAGTCGAATCAGAGCATTGGTTCGAAAGATACTATACTTGTCATTTGACGAAGAACACCCTGTATCTCAGTTGTTTCGAAAGTTAGACTTTTTATTTTTGGAACGTTATTCTGGATTGTGAAGAGGAATGATTGGTGAAAATTTCAGTCGAATCAGAGCATTGGTTCGAAAGATACTATACTTGTCATTTGACGAAGAACACCCTGTATCTCAGTTGTTTCGAAAGTTAGACTTTTTATTTTTGGAACGTTATTCTGGATTGTGAAGAGGAATGATTGGTGAAAATTTCAGTCGAATCAGAGCATTGGTTCGAAAGATACTATACTTGTCATTTGACGAAAACACCCTGTATCTCAGTTGTTTCGGAAGTTAGACTTTTTATTTTTGGAACGTCATTCTGGATTGTGAAGAGGAATGATTGGTGAAAATTTCAGTCGAATCAGAGCATTGGTTCGAAAGATACTATACTTGTCATTTGACGAAGAACACCCTGTATCTCAGTTGTTTCGAAAGTTAGACTTTTTATTTTTGGAACGTTATTCTGGATTGTGAAGGCGAATGATTGGTGAAAATTTCAGTCGAATCAGAGCATTGGTTCGAAAGATACTATACTTGTCATTTGACGAAGAACACCCTGTATCTCAGTTGTTTCGAAAGTTAGACTTTTTATTTTTGGAACGTTATTCTGGATTGTGAAGAGGAATGATTGGTGAAAATTTCAGTCGAATCAGAGCATTGGTTCGAAAGATACTATACTTGTCATTTGACGAAGAACACCCTGTATCTCAGTTGTTTCGAAAGTTAGACTTTTTATTTTTGGAACGTTATTCTGGATTGTGAAGAGGAATGATTGGTGAAAATTTCAGTCGAATCAGAGCATTGGTTCGAAAGATACTATACTTGTCATTTGACGAAGAACACCCTGTATCTCAGTTGTTTCGAAGGTTAGACTTTTTATTTTTGGAACGTTATTCTGGATTGTGAAGAGGAATGATTGGTGAAAATTTCAGTCGAATCAGAGCATTGGTTCGAAAGATACTATACTTGTCATTTGACGAAGAACACCCTGTATCTCAGTTGTTTCGAAAGTTAGACTTTTTATTTTTGGAACGTTATTCTGGATTGTGAAGAGGAATGATTGGTGAAAATTTCAGTCGAATCAGAGCATTGGTTCGAAAGATACTATACTTGTCATTTGACGAAGAACACCCTGTATCTCAATTGTTTCGAAAGTTAGACTTTTTATTTTTGGAACGTTATTCTGGATTGTGAAGAGGAATGATTGGTGAAAATTTCAGTCGAATCAGAGCATTGGTTCGAAAGATACTATACTTGTCATTTGACGAAGAACACCCTGTATCTCAGTTGTTTCGAAAGTTAGACTTTTTATTTTTGGAACGTTATTCTGGATTGTGAAGAGGAATGATTGGTGAAAATTTCAGTCGAACCAGAGCATTGGTTCGAAAGATACTATACTTGTCATTTGACGAAGAACACCCTGTATCTCAGTTGTTTCGAAAGTTAGACTTTTTATTTTTGGAACGTTATTCTGGATTGTGAAGAGGAATGATTGGTGAAAATTTCAGTCGAACCAGAGCATTGGTTCGAAAGATACTATACTTGTCATTTGACGAAGAACACCCTGTATCTCAGTTGTTTCGAAAGTTAGACTTTTTATTTTTGGAACGTTATTCTGGATTGTGAAGAGGAATGATTGGTGAAAATTTCAGTCGAATCAGAGCATTGGTTCGAAAGATACTATACTTGTCATTTGACGAAGAACAGCCTGTATCTCAGTTGTTTCGAAAGTTAGACTTTTTATTTTTGGAACGTTATTCTGGATTGTGAAGACGAATGATTGGTGAAAATTTCAGTCGAATCAGAGCATTGGTTCGAAAGGTACTATACTTGTCATTAGACGAAGAACACCCTGTATCTCAGTTGTTTCGAAAGTTAGACTTTTTATTTTTGGAACGTTATTCTGGATTGTGAAGAGGAATGATTGGTGAAAATTTCAGTCGAATCAGAGCATTGGTTCGAAAGATACTATACTTGTCATTTGTCGAAGAACACCCTGTATCTCAGTTGTTTCTAAAGTTAGACTTTTTATTTTTGGAACGTTATTCTGGATTGTGAAGAGGAATGATTGGTGAAAATTTCAGTCGAATCAGAGCATTGGTTCGAAAGATACTATACTTGTCATTTGACGAAGAACACCCTGTATCTCAGTTGTTTCGAAAGTTAGACTTTTTATTTTTGGAACGTTATTCTGGATTGTGAAGAGGAATGATTGGTGAAAATTTCAGTCGAATCAGAGCATTGGTTCGAAAGATACTATACTTGTCATTTGACGAAGAACGCCCTGTATCTCAGTTGTTTCGAAAGTTAGACTTTTTATTTTTGGAGCGTTATTCTGGATTGTGAGGAGGAATGATTGGTGAAAATTTCAGTCGAATCAGAGCATTGGTTCGAAAGATACTATACTTGTCATTTGACGAAGAACACCCTGTATCTCAGTCGTTTCGGAAGTTAGTCTTTTTATTTTTGGAACGTTATTCTGGATTGTGAAGAGGAATGATTGGTGAAAATTTCAGTCGAATCAGAGCATTGGTTCGAAAGATACTATACTTGTCATTTGACGAAGAACACCCTGTATCTCAGTTGTTTCGAAAGTTAGACTTTTTATTTTTGGAACGTTATTCTGGATTGTGAAGACGAATGATTGGTGAAAATTTCAGTCGAATCAGAGCATTGGTTCGAAAGATACTATACTTGTCATTTGACGAAGAACACCCTGTATCTCAGTTGTTTCGAAAGTTAGACTTTTTATTTTTGGAACGTTATTCTGGATTGTGAAGAGGAATGATTGGTGAAAATTTCAGTCGAATCAGAGCATTGGTTCGAAAGATACTATACTTGTCATTTGACGAAGAACACCCTGTATCTCAGTTGTTTCGAAAGTTAGACTTTTTATTTTTGGAACGTTATTCTGGATTGTGAAGAGGAATGATTGGTGAAAATTTCAGTCGAATCAGAGCATTGGTTCGAAAGATACTATACTTGTCATTTGACGAAGAACACCCTGTATCTCAGTTGTTTCGAAAGTTAGACTTTTTATTTTTGGAACGTTATTCTGGATTGTGAAGAGGAATGATTGGTGAAAATTTCAGTCGAATCAGAGCATTGGTTCGAAAGATACTATACTTGTCATTTGACGAAGAACACCCTGTATCTCAGTTGTTTCGAAAGTAAGACTTTTTATTTTTGGAACGTTATTCTGGATTGTGAAGAGGAATGATTGGTGAAAATTTCAGTCGAATCAGAGCATTGGTTCGAAAGATACTATACTTGTCATTTGACGAAGAACACCCTGTATCTCAGTTGTTTCGAAAGTTAGACTTTTTATTTTTGGAACGTTATTCTGGATTGTGAAGAGGAATGATTGGTGAAAATTTCAGTCGAATCAGAGCATTGGTTCGAAAGATACTATACTTGTCATTTGACGAAGAACACCCTGTATCTCAGTTGTTTCGGAAGTTAGACTTTTTATTTTTGGAACGTTATTCTGGATTGTGAAGAGGAATGATTGGTGAAAATTTCAGTCGAATCAGAGCATTGGTTCGAAAGATACTATACTTGTCATTTGACGAAGAACACCCTGTATCTCAGTTGTTTCGAAAGTTAGACTTTTTATTTTTGGAACGTTATTCTGGATTGTGAAGAGGAATGATTGGTGAAAATTTCAGTCGAACCAGAGCATTGGTTCGAAAGATACTATACTTGTCATTTGACGAAGAACACCCTGTATCTCAGTTGTTTCGAAAGTTAGACTTTTTATTTTTGGAACGTTATTCTGGATTGTGAAGAGGAATGATTGGTGAAAATTTCAGTCGAGCCAGAGCATTGGTTCGAAAGATACTATACTTGTCATTTGACGAAGAACACCCTGTATCTCAGTTGTTTCGAAAGTTAGACTTTTTATTTTTGGAACGTTATTCTGGATTGTGAAGAGGAATGATTGGTGAAAATTTCAGTCGAATCAGAGCATTGGTTCGAAAGATACTATACTTGTCATTTGACGAAGAACACCCTGTATCTCAGTTGTTTCGGAAGTAAGACTTTTTATTTTTGGAACGTTATTCTGGATTGTGAAGAGGAATGATTGGTGAAAATTTCAGTCGAATCAGAGCATTGGTTCGAAAGATACTATACTTGTCATTTGACGAAGAACACCCTGTATCTCAGTTGTTTCGAATGTTAGACTTTTTATTTTTGAATCGTTATTCTGGATTGTGAAGAGGAATGATTGGTGAAAATTTCAGTCGAATCAGAGCATTGGTTCGAAAGATACTATACCTGTCATTTGACGAAGAACACCCTGTATCTCAGTTGTTTCGAAAGTTAGAATTTTTATTTTTGAAACGTTATTCTGGATTGTGAAGAGGAATGATTGGTGAAAATTTCAGTCCAATCAGAGCATTGGTTCGCAAGATACTATACCTGTCATTTGACGAAGAACACCCTGTATCTCAGTTGTTTCGAAAGTTAGACTTTTTATTTTTGGAACGTTATTCTGGATTGTGAAGAGGAATGATTGGTGAAAATTTCAGTCGAATCAGAGCATTGGTTCGCAAGATACTATAACTTTCATTTGACGAAGAACACCCTGTATCTCAGTTGTTTCGAAAGTAAGACTTTTTATTTTTGGAACGTTTTTCTGGATTGTGAAGAGGAATGATTTGTGAAAATTTCAGTCGAATCAGAGCATTGGTTCGAAAGATACTATACCTGTCATTTGACGAAGAACACCCTGTATCTCAGTTGTTTCGAATGTTAGACTTTTTATTTTTGAATCGTTATTCTGGATTGTGAAGAGGAATGATTGGTGAAAACTTCAGTCGAATCAGAGCATTGGTTCGAAAGATACTATACCTGTCATTTGACGAAGAACACCCTGTATCTCAGTTGTTTCGAAAGTTAGACTTTTTATTTTTGGAACGTTGTTCTGGATTGTCAAGAGAAATGATTGGTGAAAATTTCAGTCGAATCAGAGCATTGGTTCGCAAGATACTATACCTGTCATTTGACGAAGAACACCCTGTATCTCAGTTGTTTCGAAAGTTAGACTTTTTATTTTTGAAACGTTATTCTGGATTGTGAAGAGGAATGATTGGTGAAAATTTCAGTCGAATCAGAGCATTGCTTCGAAAGATACTCTACCTGTCATTTGACGAAGAACACCCTGTATCTCAGTTGTTTCGAAAGTTAGACTTTTAATTTTTGAAACGTTATTCTGGATTGTGAAAAGGAATGATTGGTGAAAATTTCAGTCGAATCAGAGCATTGGTTCGCAAGATACTATACCTGTCATTTGACGAGGAACACCCTGTATCTCAGTTGTTTCGAAAGTTAGACATTTTATTTTTGGAACGTTATTCTGGATGGTGGAGGGAAATGATTGGTGAAAATTTCAGTCGAATCAGAGCATTGGTTCGAAAGATACTATACCTGTCATTCGACGAAGAACACCCTGTATCTCAGTTGTTTCGAAAGTAGGACTTTTTGGTTTTGGAACGTTATTCTGGATTGTGAAGAGGAATGATTGGTGAAAATTTCAGTCGAATCAGAGCATTGGTTCGCAAGATACTATACCTGTCATTTGACGAAGAACACCCTGTATCTCAGTTGTTTCGAAAGTTAGACTTTTTATTTTTGGAACGTTATCCTGGATTGTGAAGAGGAACGATTGGTGAAAATTTCAGTCGAATCAGAGCATTGGTTCGAAAGATACTATACCTGTCATTTGACGAAGAACACCCTGTATCTCAGTTGTTTCGAATGTTAGACTTTTTATTTTTGAATCGTTATTCTACATTGTGAAGAGGAATGATTGGTGAAAATTTCAGTCGAATCAGAGCATTGGTTCGAAAGATACTATACCTGTCATTTGACGAAGAACACCCTGTATCTCAGTTGTTTCGAATGTTAGACTTTTTATTTTTGAATCGGTATTCTGGATTGTGAAGAGGAATGATTGGTGAAAATTTCAGTCGAATCAGAGCATTGGTTCGAAAGATACTATACCTGTCATTTGACGAAGAACACCCTGTATCTCAGTTGTTTCGAAAGTTAGATTTTTAATTTTTGGAATGTTATTCTGGATTGTGAAGAGGAATGATTGGTGAAAATTTCAGTCGAATCAGAGCATTGGTTCGAAAGATACTATACCTGTCATTTGACGAAGAACACCCTGTATCTCAGTTGTTTCGAATGTTAGACTTTTTATTTTTGAATTCTTATTCTGGATTGTGAAGAGGAATAATTGGTGAAAATTTCAGTCGAATCAGAGCATTGGTTCGCAAGATACTATACCTGTCATTTGACGAAGAACACCCTGTATCTCAGTTGTTTCGAAAGTTAGACTTTTTATTTTTGGAACGTTATTCTGGATTGTGAAGAGGAATGATTGGTGAAAATTTCAGTCGAATCAGAGCATTGGTTCGAAAGATACTATACCTGTCATTTGACGAAGAACACCCTGTATCTCAGTTGTTTCGAAAGTTAGACTTTTAATTTTTGGAACGTTATTCTGGATTGTGAAGAGGAATGATTGGTGAAAATTTCAGTCGAATCAGAGTATTGGTTCGAAAGATACTATACCTGTCATTTGACGAAGAACACCCTGTATCTCAGTTGTTTCGGAAGTTAGACTTTTTACATTTGGAACGTTATTCTGGATTGTGAAGAGGAATGATTGGTGAAAATTTCAGTCGAATCGGAGCATTGGTTCGCAAGATACTATACCTGTCATTTGACGAAGAACACCCTGTATCTCAGTGGTTTCGAAAGTTAGACTTTTTATTTTTGGAACGTTATTCTGGATTGTGAAGAGGAATGATTGGTGAAAATTTCAGTCGAATCAGAGCATTGGTTCGAAAGATAATATACCTGTCATTTGACGAAGAACACCCTGTATCTCAGTTGTTTCGAAAGTTAGACTTTTAATTTTTGGAACGTTATTCTGGATTGTGAAGAGGAATGATTGGTGAAAATTTCAGTCGAATCAGAGCATTGGTTCGCAAGATACTATACCTGTCATTTGACAAAGAACACCCTGTATCTCAGTTGTTTCGAAAGTTAGACTTTTTATTTTTGGAACGTTATTCTGGATTGTGAAGAGGAATGATTGGTGAAAATTTCAGTCGAATCAGAGCATTGGTTCGAAAGATACTATACCTGTCTTTTGACGAAGAACACCCTGTATCTCAGTTGTTTCGAATGTTAGACTTTTTATTTTTGAATCGTTATTCTGGATTGTGAAGAGGAATGATTGGTGAAAATTTCAGTCGAATCGGAGCATTGGTTCGCAAGATACTATACCTGTCATTTGACGAAGAACACCCTGTATCTCAGTGGTTTCGAAAGTTAGACTTTTTATTTTTGGAACGTTATTCTGGATTGTGAAGAGGAATGATTGGTGAAAATTTCAGTCGAATCAGAGCATTGGTTCGAAAGATACTATACCTGTCATTTGACGAAGAACACCCTGTATCTCAGTTGTTTCGAAAGTTAGACTTTTAATTTTTGGAACGTTATTCTGGATTGTGAAGAGGAATGATTGGTGAAAATTTCAGTCGAATCAGAGCATTGGTTCGCAAGATACTATACCTGTCATTTGACGAAGAACACCCTGTATCTCAGTTGTTTCGAAAGTTAGACTTTTTATTTTTGGAACGTTATTCTGGATTGTGAAGAGGAATGATTGGTGAAAATTTCAGTCGAATCAGAGCATTGGTTCGAAAGATATTATACCTGTCATTTGACGAAGAACACCCTGTATCTCAGTTGTTTCGAATGTTAGACTTTTTATTTTTGAATCGTTATTCTGGATTGTGAAGAGGAATGATTGATTGGTGAAAATTTCAGTCGAATCAGAGCATTGGTTCGAAAGATACTATACCTGTCATTTGACGAAGAACACCCTGTATCTCAGTTGTTTCGAAAGTTAGACTTTTTATTTTTGGAACGTTATTCTGGATTGTGAAGAGGAATGATTGGTGAAAATTTCAGTCGAATCAGAGCATTGGTTCGCAAGATACTATACCTGTCATTTGACGAAGAACACCCTGTATCTCAGTTGTTTCGAAAGTTAGACTTTTTATTTTTGGAACGTTATTCTGGATTGTGAAGAAGAATGATTGGTGAAAATTTCAGTCGAATCAGAGCATTTGTTCGCAAGATACTATACCTGTCATTTGCTGAAGAACACCCTGTATCTCAGTTGTTTCGAAAGTAAGACTTTTTATTTTTGGAACGTTATTCTGGATTGTGAAGAGGAATGATTGGTGAAAATTTCAGTCGAATCAGAGCATTGGTTCGAAAGATACTATACCTGTCATTTGACGAAGAACACCCTGTATCTCAGTTGTTTCGATTGTTAGACTTTTTATTTTTGAATCGTTTTTCTGGATTGTGAAGAGGAATGAATGGTGAAAACTTCAGTCGAATCAGAGCATTGGTTCGAAAGATACTATACCTGTCATTTGACGAAGAACACCCTGTATCCCAGTTGTTTCGAGAGTTAGACTTTTTATTTTTGAAACATTATTCTGGATTGTGAAGAGGAATGATTGGTGAAAATTTCAGTCGAATCAGAGCATTGGATCGCAAGATACTATACCTGTCATTTGACGAAGAACACCCTGTATCTCAGTTGTTTCGAAAGTTAGACTTTTTATTTTTGGAATGTTATTCTGGATTGTGAAGAGGAATGATTGGTGAAAATTTCAGTCGAATCAGAGCATTGGTTCGAAAGATACTATACCTGTCATTTGACGAAGAACACCCTGTATCTCAGTTGTTTCGGAAGTTAGACTTATTATTTTTGGAACGTTATTCTGGATTGTGAAGAGGAATGATTGGTGAAAATTTCAGTCGAATCAGAGCATTGGTTCGAAAGATACTATACCTGTCATTTGACGAAGAACACCCTGTATCTCAGTTGTTTCGAAAGTTAGAATTTTTATTTTTGAAACGTTATTCTGGATTGTGAAGAGGAATGATTGGTGAAAATTTCAGTCCAATCAGAGCATTGGTTCGCAAGATACTATACCTGTCATTTGACGAAGAACACCCTGTATCTCAGTTGTTTCGAAAGTTAGACTTTTTATTTTTGGAACGTTATTCTGGATTGTGAAGAGGAATGATTGGTGAAAATTTCAGTCGAATCAGAGCATTGGTTCGCAAGATACTATAACTTTCATTTGACGAAGAACACCCTGTATCTCAGTTGTTTCGAAAGTAAGACTTTTTATTTTTGGAACGTTATTCTGGATTGTGAAGAGGAATGATTGGTGAAAATTTCAGTCGAATCAGAGCATTGGTTCGAAAGATACTATACCTGTCATTTGACGAAGAACACCCTGTATCTCAGTTGTTTCGAATGTTAGACTTTTTATTTTTGAATCGTTATTCTGGATTGTGAAGAGGAATGATTGGTGAAAACTTCAGTCGAATCAGAGCATTGGTTCGAAAGATACTATACCTGTCATTTGACGAAGAACACCCTGTATCTCAGTTGTTTCGAAAGTTAGACTTTTTATTTTTGGAACGTTGTTCTGGATTGTCAAGAGGAATGATTGGTGAAAATTTCAGTCGAATCAGAGCATTGGTTCGCAAGATACTATACCTGTCATTTGACGAAGAACACCCTGTATCTCAGTTGTTTCGAAAGTTAGACTTTTTATTTTTGGAACGTTATTCTGGATTGTGAAGAGGAATGATTGGTGAAAATTTCAGTCGAATCAGAGCATTGCTTCGAAAGATACTCTACCTGTCATTTGACGAAGAACACCCTGTATCTCAGTTGTTTCGAAAGTTAGACTTTTAATTTTTGAAACGTTATTCTGGATTGTGAAAAGGAATGATTGGTGAAAATTTCAGTCGAATCAGAGCATTGGTTCGCAAGATACTATA
The DNA here is from genome assembly GCA_958510865.1 of Myrrha octodecimguttata. NCBI lineage: Eukaryota > Metazoa > Arthropoda > Insecta > Coleoptera > Coccinellidae > Myrrha > Myrrha octodecimguttata. The sequence continues at coordinate 2,469,903 of OY294062.1, forward strand.
CCTGTCATTTGACGAGGAACACCCTGTATCTCAGTTGTTTCGAAAGTTAGACATTTTATTTTTGGAACGTTATTCTGGATGGTGGAGGGAAATGATTGGTGAAAATTTCAGTCGAATCAGAGCATTGGTTCGAAAGATACTATACCTGTCATTCGACGAAGAACACCCTGTATCTCAGTTGTTTCGAAAGTAGGACTTTTTGGTTTTGGAACGTTATTCTGGATTGTGAAGAGGAATGATTGGTGAAAATTTCAGTCGAATCAGAGCATTGGTTCGCAAGATACTATACCTGTCATTTGACGAAGAACACCCTGTATCTCAGTTGTTTCGAAAGTTAGACTTTTTATTTTTGGAACGTTATCCTGGATTGTGAAAAGGAACGATTGGTGAAAATTTCAGTCGAATCAGAGCATTGGTTCGAAAGATACTATACCTGTCATTTGACGAAGAACACCCTGTATCTCAGTTGTTTCGAATGTTAGACTTTTTATTTTTGAATCGTTATTCTACATTGTGAAGAGGAATGATTGGTGAAAATTTCAGTCGAATCAGAGCATTGGTTCGAAAGATACTATACCTGTCATTTGACGAAGAACACCCTGTATCTCAGTTGTTTCGAATGTTAGACTTTTTATTTTTGAATCGGTATTCTGGATTGTGAAGAGGAATGATTGGTGAAAATTTCAGTCGAATCAGAGCATTGGTTCGAAAGATACTATACCTGTCATTTGACGAAGAACACCCTGTATCTCAGTTGTTTCGAAAGTTAGATTTTTAATTTTTGGAACGTTATTCTGGATTGTGAAGAGGAATGATTGGTGAAAATTTCAGTCGAATCAGAGCATTGGTTCGAAAGATACTATACCTGTCATTTGACGAAGAACACCCTGTATCTCAGTTGTTTCGAATGTTAGACTTTTTATTTTTGAATTCTTATTCTGGATTGTGAAGAGGAATAATTGGTGAAAATTTCAGTCGAATCAGAGCATTGGTTCGCAAGATACTATACCTGTCATTTGACGAAGAACACCCTGTATCTCAGTTGTTTCGAAAGTTAGACTTTTTATTTTTGGAACGTTATTCTGGATTGTGAAGAGGAATGATTGGTGAAAATTTCAGTCGAATCAGAGCATTGGTTCGAAAGATACTATACCTGTCATTTGACGAAGAACACCCTGTATCTCAGTTGTTTCGAAAGTTAGACTTTTAATTTTTGGAACGTTATTCTGGATTGTGAAGAGGAATGATTGGTGAAAATTTCAGTCGAATCAGAGTATTGGTTCGAAAGATACTATACCTGTCATTTGACGAAGAACACCCTGTATCTCAGTTGTTTCGGAAGTTAGACTTTTTACATTTGGAACGTTATTCTGGATTGTGAAGAGGAATGATTGGTGAAAATTTCAGTCGAATCGGAGCATTGGTTCGCAAGATACTATACCTGTCATTTGACGAAGAACACCCTGTATCTCAGTGGTTTCGAAAGTTAGACTTTTTATTTTTGGAACGTTATTCTGGATTGTGAAGAGGAATGATTGGTGAAAATTTCAGTCGAATCAGAGCATTGGTTCGAAAGATAATATACCTGTCATTTGACGAAGAACACCCTGTATCTCAGTTGTTTCGAAAGTTAGACTTTTAATTTTTGGAACGTTATTCTGGATTGTGAAGAGGAATGATTGGTGAAAATTTCAGTCGAATCAGAGCATTGGTTCGCAAGATACTATACCTGTCATTTGACAAAGAACACCCTGTATCTCAGTTGTTTCGAAAGTTAGACTTTTTATTTTTGGAACGTTATTCTGGATTGTGAAGAGGAATGATTGGTGAAAATTTCAGTCGAATCAGAGCATTGGTTCGAAAGATACTATACCTGTCTTTTGACGAAGAACACCCTGTATCTCAGTTGTTTCGAATGTTAGACTTTTTATTTTTGAATCGTTATTCTGGATTGTGAAGAGGAATGATTGGTGAAAATTTCAGTCGAATCGGAGCATTGGTTCGCAAGATACTATACCTGTCATTTGACGAAGAACACCCTGTATCTCAGTGGTTTCGAAAGTTAGACTTTTTATTTTTGGAACGTTATTCTGGATTGTGAAGAGGAATGATTGGTGAAAATTTCAGTCGAATCAGAGCATTGGTTCGAAAGATACTATACCTGTCATTTGACGAAGAACACCCTGTATCTCAGTTGTTTCGAAAGTTAGACTTTTAATTTTTGGAACGTTATTCTGGATTGTGAAGAGGAATGATTGGTGAAAATTTCAGTCGAATCAGAGCATTGGTTCGCAAGATACTATACCTGTCATTTGACGAAGAACACCCTGTATCTCAGTTGTTTCGAAAGTTAGACTTTTTATTTTTGGAACGTTATTCTGGATTGTGAAGAGGAATGATTGGTGAAAATTTCAGTCGAATCAGAGCATTGGTTCGAAAGATATTATACCTGTCATTTGACGAAGAACACCCTGTATCTCAGTTGTTTCGAATGTTAGACTTTTTATTTTTGAATCGTTATTCTGGATTGTGAAGAGGAATGATTGATTGGTGAAAATTTCAGTCGAATCAGAGCATTGGTTCGAAAGATACTATACCTGTCATTTGACGAAGAACACCCTGTATCTCAGTTGTTTCGAAAGTTAGACTTTTTATTTTTGGAACGTTATTCTGGATTGTGAAGAGGAATGATTGGTGAAAATTTCAGTCGAATCAGAGCATTGGTTCGCAAGATACTATACCTGTCATTTGACGAAGAACACCCTGTATCTCAGTTGTTTCGAAAGTTAGACTTTTTATTTTTGGAACGTTATTCTGGATTGTGAAGAAGAATGATTGGTGAAAATTTCAGTCGAATCAGAGCATTTGTTCGCAAGATACTATACCTGTCATTTGCTGAAGAACACCCTGTATCTCAGTTGTTTCGAAAGTAAGACTTTTTATTTTTGGAACGTTATTCTGGATTGTGAAGAGGAATGATTGGTGAAAATTTCAGTCGAATCAGAGCATTGGTTCGAAAGATACTATACCTGTCATTTGACGAAGAACACCCTGTATCTCAGTTGTTTCGATTGTTAGACTTTTTATTTTTGAATCGTTTTTCTGGATTGTGAAGAGGAATGATTGGTGAAAACTTCAGTCGAATCAGAGCATTGGTTCGAAAGATACTATACCTGTCATTTGACGAAGAACACCCTGTATCCCAGTTGTTTCGAGAGTTAGACTTTTTATTTTTGAAACATTATTCTGGATTGTGAAGAGGAATGATTGGTGAAAATTTCAGTCGAATCAGAGCATTGGATCGCAAGATACTATACCTGTCATTTGACGAAGAACACCCTGTATCTCAGTTGTTTCGAAAGTTAGACTTTTTATTTTTGGAATGTTATTCTGGATTGTGAAGAGGAATGATTGGTGAAAATTTCAGTCGAATCAGAGCATTGGTTCGAAAGATACTATACCTGTCATTTGACGAAGAACACCCTGTATCTCAGTTGTTTCGGAAGTTAGACTTATTATTTTTGGAACGTTATTCTGGATTGGGAAGAGGAATGATTGGTGAAAATTTCAGTCGAATCGGAGCATTGGTTCGCAAGATACTTTACCTGTCATTTGACGAAGAACACCCTGTATCTCAGTTGTTTCGAAAGTTAGACTTTTTATTTTTGGAACGTTATTCTGGATTGTGAAGAGGAATGATTGGTGAAAATTTCAGTCGAATCAGAGCATTGGTTCGAAAGATACTATACCTGTCATTTGACGAAGAACACCCTGTATCTCAGTTGTTTCGAAAGTTAGACTTTTAATTTTTGTAACGTTATTCTGGATTGTGAAGAGGAATGATTGGTGAAAATTTCAGTCGAATCAGAGCATTGGTTCGCAAGATACTATACCTGTCATTTGACGAAGAACACCCTGTATCTCAGTTGTTTCGAAAGTAAGACTTTTTATTTTTGAAACGTTATTCTGGATTGTGAAGAGGAATGATTGGTGAAAATTTCAGTCGAATCAGAGCATTGGTTCGAAAGATACTATACCTGTCATTTGACGAAGAACACCCTGTATCTCAGTTGTTTCGAATGTTAGACTTTTTATTTTTGAATCGTTATTCTGGATTGTGAAGAGGAATGATTGGTGAAAATTTCAGTCGAATCAGAGCATTGGTTCGAAAGATACTATACCTGTCATTTGACGAAGAACACCCTGTATCTCAGTTGTTTCGAAAGTTAGACTTTTAATTTTTGGAACGTTATTCTGGATTGTGAAGAGGAATGATTGGTGAAAATTTCAGTCGAATCAGAGCATTGGTTCGAAAGATACTATACCTGTCATTTGACGAAGAACACCCTGTATCTCAGTTGTTTCGAATGTTAGACTTTTTATTTTTGAATCGTTATTCTGGATTGTGAAGAGGAATAATTGGTGAAAATTTCAGTCGAATCAGAGCATTGGTTCGCAAGATACTATACCTGTCATTTGACGAAGAACACCCTGTATCTCAGTTGTTTCGAAAGTTAGACTTTTTATTTTTGGAACGTTATTCTGGATTGTGAAGAGGAATGATTGGTGAAAATTTCAGTCGAATCAGAGCATTGGTTCGAAAGATACTATACCCGTCATTTGACGAAGAACACCCTGTATCTCAGTTGTTTCAAAAGTTAGACTTTTAATTTTTGGAACGTTATTTTGGATTGTGAAGAGGAATGATTGGTGAAAATTTCAGTCGAATCAGAGCATTGGTTCGAAAGATACTATACCTGTCATTTGACGAAGAACACCCTGTATCTCAGTTGTTTCGGAAGTTAGACTTTTTACTTTTGGAACGTTATTCTGGATTGTGAAGAGGAATGATTGGTGAAAATTTCAGTCGAATCGGAGCATTGGTTCGCAAGATACTATACCTGTCATTTGACGAAGAACACCCTGTATCTCAGTGGTTTCGAAAGTTAGACTTTTTATTTTTGGAACGTTATTCTGGATTGTGAAGAGGAATGATTGGTGAAAATTTCAGTCGAATCAGAGCATTGGTTCGAAAGATACTATACCTGTCATTTTACGAAGAACACCCTGTATCTCAGTTGTTTCGAAAGTTAGACTTTTAATTTTTGGAACGTTATTCTGGATTGTGAAGAGGAATGATTGGTGAAAATTTCAGTCGAATCAGAGCATTGGTTCGCAAGATACTATACCTGTCATTTGACAAAGAACACCCTGTATCTCAGTTGTTTCGAAAGTTAGACTTTTTATTTTTGGAACGTTATTCTGGATTGTGAAGAGGAATGATTGGTGAAAATTTCAGTCGAATCAGAGCATTGGTTCGAAAGATACTATACCTGTCATTTGACGAAGAACACCCTGTATCTCAGTTGTTTCGAATGTTAGACTTTTTATTTTTGAATCGTTATCCTGGATTGTGAAGAGGAATGATTGGTGAAAATTTCAGTCGAATCGGAGCATTGGTTCGCAAGATACTATACCTGTCATTTGACGAAGAACACCCTGTATCTCAGTGGTTTCGAAAGTTAGACTTTTTATTTTTGGAACGTTATTCTGGATTGTGAAGAGGAATGATTGGTGAAAATTTCAGTCGAATCAGAGCATTGGTTCGAAAGATACTATACCTGTCATTTGACGAAGAACACCCTGTATCTCAGTTGTTTCGAAAGTTAGACTTTTAATTTTTGGAACGTTATTCTGGATTGTGAAGAGGAATGATTGGTGAAAATTTCAGTCGAATCAGAGCATTGGTTCGCAAGATACTATACCTGTCATTTGACGAAGAACACCCTGTATCTCAGTTGTTTCGAAAGTTAGACTTTTTATTTTTGGAACGTTATTCTGGATTGTGAAGAGGAATGATTGGTGAAAATTTCAGTCGAATCAGAGCATTGGTTCGAAAGATACTATACCTGTCATTTGACGAAGAACACCCTGTATCTCAGTTGTTTCGAATGTTAGACTTTTTATTTTTGAATCGTTATTCTGGATTGTGAAGAGGAATGACTGATTGGTGAAAATTTCAGTCGAATCAGAGCATTGGTTCGAAAGATACTATACCTGTCATTTGACGAAGAACACCCTGTATCTCAGTTGTTTCGAAAGTTAGACTTTTTATTTTCGGAACGTTATTCTGGATTGTGAAGAGGAATGATTGGTGAAAATTTCAGTCGAATCAGAGCATTGGTTCGCAAGATACTATACCTGTCATTTGACGAAGAACACCCTGTATCTCAGTTGTTTCGAAAGTTAGACTTTTTATTTTTGGAACGTTATTCTGGATTGTGAGGAGGAATGATTGGTGAAAATTTCAGTCGAATCAGAGCATTTGTTCGCAAGATACTATACCCGTCATTTGACGAAGAACACCCTGTATCTCAGTTGTTTCGAAAGTAAGACTTTTTATTTTTGGAACGTTTTTCTGGATTGTGAAGAGGAATGATTGGTGAAAATTTCAGTCGAATCAGAGCATTGGTTCGAAAGATACTATACCTGTCATTTGACGAAGAACACCCTGTATCTCAGTTGTTTCGATTGTTAGACTTTTTATTTTTGAATCGTTATTCTGGATTGTGAAGAGGAATGATTGGTGAAAACTTCAGTCGAATCAGAGCATTGGTTCGAAAGATACTATACCTGTCATTTGACGAAGAACACCCTGTATCCCAGTTGTTTCGAAAGTTAGACTTTTTATTTTTGAAACATTATTCTGGATTGTGAAGAGGAATGATTGGTGAAAATTTCAGTCGAATCAGAGCATTGGTTCGCAAGATACTATACCTGTCATTTGACGAAGAACACCCTGTATCTCAGTTGTTTCGAAAGTTAGACTTTTTATTTTTGGAATGTTATTCTGGATTGTGAAGAGGAATGATTGGTGAAAATTTCAGTCGAATCAGAGCATTGGTTCGAAAGATACTATACCTGTCATTTGACGAAGAACACCCTGTATCTCAGTTGTTTCGAAAAATAGACTTTTAATTTTTGGAACGTTATTCTGGATTGCGAAGAGGAATGATTGGTGAAAATTTCAGTCGAATCAGAGCATTGGTTCGAAAGATACTATACCTGTCATTTGACGAAGAACACCCTGTATCTCAGTTGTTTCGGAAGTTAGACTTATTATTTTTGGAACGTTATTCTGGATTGTGAAGAGGAATGATTGGTGAAAATTTCAGTCGAATCGGAGCATTGGTTCGCAAGATACTATACCTGTCATTTGACGAAGAACACCCTGTATCTCAGTTGTTTCGAAAGTTAGACTTTTTATTTTTGGAACGTTATTCTGGATTGTGAAGAGGAATGATTGGTGAAAATTTCAGTCGAATCAGAGCATTGGTTCGAAAGATACTATACCTGTCATTTGACGAAGAACACCCTGTATCTCAGTTGTTTCGAAAGTTAGACTTTTAATTTTTGTAACGTTATTCTGGATTGTGAAGAGGAATGATTGGTGAAAATTTCAGTCGAATCAGAGCATTGGTTCGCAAGATACTATACCTGTCCTTTGACGAAGAACACCCTGTATCTCAGTTGTTTCGAAAGTTAGACTTTTTATTTTTGGAACGTTATTCTGGATTGTGAAGAGGAATGATTGGTGAAAATTTCAGTCGAATCAGAGCATTGGTTCGAAAGATACTATACCTGTCATTTGACGAAGAACACCCTGTATCTCAGTTGTTTCGAATGTTAGACTTTTTATATTTGAATCGTTATTCTGGATTGTGAAGAGGAATGATTGGTGAAAATTTCAGTCGAATCAGAGCATTGGTTCGAAAGATACTATACCTGTCATTTGACGAAGAACACCCTGTATCTCAGTTGTTTCGAAAGTTAGACTTTTTATTTTTGGAACGTTATTCTGGTTTGTGAAGAGGAATGATTGGTGAAAATTTCAGTCGAATCAGAGCATTGGTTCGCAAGATACTATACCTGTCATTTGACGAAGAACACCCTGTATCTCAGTTGTTTCGAAAGTTAGACTTTTTATTTTTGGAACGTTATTCTGGATTGTGAAGAGGAATCATTGGTGAAAATTTCAGTCGAATCAGAGCATTGGTTCGCAAGATACTATACCTGTCATTTGACGAAGAACACCCTGTATCTCAGTTGTTTCGAAAGTAAGACTTTTTATTTTTAGAACGTTATTCTGGATTGTGAAGAGGAATGATTGGTGAAAATTTCAGTCGAATCAGAGCATTGGTTCGAAAGATACTATACCTGTCATTTAACGAAGAACACCCTGTATCTCAGTTGTTTCGAATGTTAGACTTTTTATTTTTGAATCGTTATTCTGGATTGTGAAGAGGAATGATTGGTGAAAACTTCAGTCGAATCAGAGCATTGGTTCGAAAGATACTATACCTGTCATTTGACGAAGAACAGCCTGTATCTCAGTTGTTTCGAAAGTTAGACTTTTTATTTTTGGAACGTTATTCTGGATTGTGAAGATGAATGATTGGTGAAAATTTCAGTCGAATCAGAGCATTGGTTCGCAAGACACTATACCTGTCATTTGACGAAGAACACCCTGTATCTCAGTTGTTTCGAAAGTTAGTCTTTTTATTTTTGGAACGTTATTCTGGATTGTGAAGAGGAATGATTGGTGAAAATTTCAGTCGAATCAGAGCATTGGTTCGAAAGATACTATACCTGTCATTTGACGAAGAACACCCTGTATTTCAGTTGTTTCGAAAGTTAGACTTTTTATTTTTGGAATGTTATTCTGGATTGTAAAGAGGAATGATTGGTGAAAATTTCAGTCGAATCAGAGCATTGGTTCGCAAGATACTATACCTGACATTTGACGAAGAACACCCTGTATCTCAGTTGTTTCGAATGTTAGACTTTTTATTTTTGAATCATTATTCTGGATTGTGAAGAGGAATGATTGGTGAAAATTTCAGTCGAATCAGAGCATTGGTTCGCAAGATACTATACCTGTCATTTGACGAAGAACACCCTGTATCTCAGTTGTTTCGGAAGTTAGACTTTTTATTTTTGGAACATTATTCTGGATTGTGAAGAGGAATGATTGGTGAAAATTTCAGTCGAATCAGAGCATTGGTTCGAAAGATACTATACCTGTCATTTGACGAAGAACACCCTGTATCTCAGTTGTTTCGAAAGTTAGACTTTTTATTTTTGGAACGTTATTCTGGATTGTGAAGAGGAATGATTGGTGAAAATTTCAGTCGAATCAGAGCATTGGTTCGAAAGATACTATACCTGTCATTTGACGAAGAACACCCTGTATCTCAGTTGTTTCGAAAGTTAGACTTTTTATTTTTGGAACGTTATTCTGGATTGTGAAGAGGAATGATTGGTGAAAATTTCAGTCGAATCAGAGCATTGGTTCGAAAGATACTATACCTGTCATTTGACGAAGAACACCCTGTATCTCAGTTGTTTCGAATGTTAGACTTTTTATGTTTGAATCGTTATTCTGGATTGTGAAGAGGAATGATTGGTGAAAATTTCAGTCGAATCAGAGCATTGGTTCGCAAGATACTATACCTGTCATTTGACGAAGAACACCCTGTATCTCAGTTGTTTCGAAAGTTAGACTTTTATTTTTGGAATGTTATTCTGGATTGTGAAGAGGAATGATTGGTGAAATTTTCAGTCGAATCAGAGCATTGGTTCGAAAGATACTATACCTGTCATTTGACGAAGAACACCCTGTATCTCAGTTGTTTCGAAAAATAGACTTTTAATTTTTGGAACGTTATTCTGGATTGTGAAGAGGAATGATTGGTGAAAATTTCAGTCGAATCAGAGCATTGGTTCGAAAGATACTATACCTGTCATTTGACGAAGAACACCCTGTATCTCAGTTGTTTCGGAAGTTAGACTTATTATTTTTGGAACGTTATTCTGGATTGTGAAGGGGAATGATTGGTGAAAATTTCATTCGAATCGGAGCATTGGTTCGCAAGATACTATACCTGTCATTTGACGAAGAACACCCTGTATCTCAGTTGTTTCGAAAGTTAGACTTTTTATTTTTGGAACGTTATTCTGGATTGTGAAGAGGAATGATTGGTGAAAATTTCAGTCGAATCAGAGCATTGGTTCGAAAGATACTATACCTGTCATTTGACGAAGAACACCCTGTATCTCAGTTGTTTCGAAAGTTAGACTTTTAATTTTTGTAACGTTATTCTGGATTGTGAAGAGGAATGATTGGTGAAAATTTCAGTCGAATCAGAGCATTGGTTCGCAAGATACTATACCTGTCATTTGACGAAGAACACCCTGTATCTCAGTTGTTTCGAAAGTTAGACTTTTTATTTTTGGAACGTTATTCTGGATTGTGAAGAGGAATGATTGGTGAAAATTTCAGTCGAATCAGAGCATTGGTTCGAAAGATACTATACCTGTCATTTGACGAAGAACACCCTGTATCTCAGTTGTTTCGAATGTTAGACTTTTTATTTTTGAATCGTTATTCTGGATTGTGAAGAGGAATGATTGGTGAAAATTTCAGTCGAATCAGAGCATTGGTTCGAAAGATACTATACCTGTCATTTGACGAAGAACACCCTGTATCTCAGTTGTTTCGAAAGTTAGACTTTTTATTTTTGGAACGTTATTCTGGTTTGTGAAGAGGAATGATTGGTGAAAATTTCAGTCGAATCAGAGCATTGGTTCGCAAGATACTATACCTGTCATTTGACGAAGAACACCCTGTATCTCAGTTGTTTCGAAAGTTAGACTTTTTATTTTTGGAACGTTATTCTGGATTGTGAAGAGGAATGATTGGTGAAAATTTCAGTCGAATCAGAGCGTTGGTTCGCAAGATACTATACCTGTCATTTGACGAAGAACACCCTGTATCTCAGTTGTTTCGAAAGTAAGACTTTTTATTTTTGGAACGTTATTCTGGATTGTGAAGAGGAATGATTGGTGAAAATTTCAGTCGAATCAGAGCATTGGTTCGAAAGATACTATACCTGTCATTTGACGAAGAACACCCTGTATCTCAGTTGTTTCGAATGTTAGACTTTTTATTTTTGAATCGTTATTCTGGATTGTGAAGAGGAATGATTGGTGAAAACTTCAGTCGAATCAGAGCATTGGTTCGAAAGATACTATACCTGTCATTTGACGAAGAACACCCTGTATCTCAGTTGTTTCGAAAGTTAGACTTTTTATTTTTGGAACGTTATTCTGGATTGTGAAGATGAATGATTGGTGAAAATTTCAGTCGAATCAGAGCATTGGTTCGCAAGATACTATACCTGTCATTTGACGAAGAACACCCTGTATCTCAGTTGTTTCGAAAGTAAGACTTTTTATTTTTGGAACGTTATTCTGGATTGTGAAGAGGAATGATTGGTGAAAATTTCAGTCGAATCAGAGCATTGGTTCGAAAGATACTATACCTGTCATTTGACGAAGAACACCCTGTATCTCAGTTGTTTCGAAAGTTAGACTTTTTATTTTTGGAATGTTATTCTGGATTGTAAAGAGGAATGATTGGTGAAAATTTCAGTCGAATCAGAGCATTGGTTCGCAAGATACTATACCTGACATTTGACGAAGAACACCCTGTATCTCAGTTGTTTCGAATGTTAGACTTTTTATTTTTGAATCATTATTCTGGATTGTGAAGAGGAATGATTGGTGAAAATTTCAGTCGAATCAGAGCATTGGTTCGCAAGATACTATACCTGTCATTTGACGAAGAACACCCTGTATCTCAGTTGTTTCGAAAGTTAGACTTTTTATTTTTGGAACATTATTCTGGATTGTGAAGAGGAATGATTGGTGAAAATTTCAGTCGAATCAGAGCATTGGTTCGCAAGATACTATACCTGTCATTTGACGAAGAACACCCTGTATCTCAGTTGTTTCGAAAGTAAGACTTTTTATTTTTGAAATGTTATTCTGGATTGTGAAGAGGAATGATTGGGGAAAATTTCAGTCGAATCAGAGCATTGGTTCGAAAGATACTATACCTGTCATTTGACGAAGAACACCCTGTATCTCAGTTGTTTCGAAAGTTAGTCTTTTTATTTTTGGAACGTTATTCTGGATTGTGAAGAGGAATGATTGGTGAAAATTTCAGTCGAATCAGAGCATTGGTTCGAAAGATACTATACCTGTCATTTGACGAAGAACACCCTGTATCTCAGTTGTTTCGAAAGTTAGACTTTTTATTTTTGGAATGTTATTCTGGATTGTAAAGAGGAATGATTGGTGAAAATTTCAGTCGAATCAGAGCATTGGTTCGCAAGATACTATACCTGACATTTGACGAAGAACACCCTGTATCTCAGTTGTTTCGAATGTTAGACTTTTTATTTTTGAATCATTATTCTGGATTGTGAAGAGGAATGATTGGTGAAAATTTCAGTCGAATCAGAGCATTGGTTCGCAAGATACTATACCTGTCATTTGACGAAGAACACCCTGTATCTCAGTTGTTTCGGAAGTTAGACTTTTTATTTTTGGAACATTATTCTGGATTGTGAAGAGGAATGATTGGTGAAAATTTCAGTCGAATCAGAGCATTGGTTCGAAAGATACTATACCTGTCATTTGACGAAGAACACCCTGTATCTCAGTTGTTTCGAAAGTTAGACTTTTTATTTTTGGAACGTTATTCTGGATTGTGAAGAGGAATGATTGGTGAAAATTTCAGTCGAATCAGAGCATTGGTTCGAAAGATACTATACCTGTCATTTGACGAAGAACACCCTGTATCTCAGTTGTTTCGAAAGTTAGACTTTTTATTTTTGGAACGTTATTCTGGATTGTGAAGAGGAATGATTGGTGAAAATTTCAGTCGAATCAGAGCATTGGTTCGAAAGATACTATACCTGTCATTTGACGAAGAACACCCTGTATCTCAGTTGTTTCGAATGTTAGACTTTTTATGTTTGAATCGTTATTCTGGATTGTGAAGAGGAATGATTGGTGAAAATTTCAGTCGAATCAGAGCATTGGTTCGCAAGATACTATACCTGTCATTTGACGAAGAACACCCTGTATCTCAGTTGTTTCGAAAGTTAGACTTTTATTTTTGGAATGTTATTCTGGATTGTGAAGAGGAATGATTGGTGAAATTTTCAGTCGAATCAGAGCATTGGTTCGAAAGATACTATACCTGTCATTTGACGAAGAACACCCTGTATCTCAGTTGTTTCGAAAAATAGACTTTTAATTTTTGGAACGTTATTCTGGATTGTGAAGAGGAATGATTGGTGAAAATTTCAGTCGAATCAGAGCATTGGTTCGAAAGATACTATACCTGTCATTTGACGAAGAACACCCTGTATCTCAGTTGTTTCGGAAGTTAGACTTATTATTTTTGGAACGTTATTCTGGATTGTGAAGGGGAATGATTGGTGAAAATTTCAGTCGAATCGGAGCATTGGTTCGCAAGATACTATACCTGTCATTTGACGAAGAACACCCTGTATCTCAGTTGTTTCGAAAGTTAGACTTTTTATTTTTGGAACGTTATTCTGGATTGTGAAGAGGAATGATTGGTGAAAATTTCAGTCGAATCAGAGCATTGGTTCGAAAGATACTATACCTGTCATTTGACGAAGAACACCCTGTATCTCAGTTGTTTCGAAAGTTAGACTTTTAATTTTTGTAACGTTATTCTGGATTGTGAAGAGGAATGATTGGTGAAAATTTCAGTCGAATCAGAGCATTGGTTCGCAAGATACTATACCTGTCATTTGACGAAGAACACCCTGTATCTCAGTTGTTTCGAAAGTTAGACTTTTTATTTTTGGAACGTTATTCTGGATTGTGATGAGGAATGATTGGTGAAAATTTCAGTCGAATCAGAGCATTGGTTCGAAAGATACTATACCTGTCATTTGACGAAGAACACCCTGTATCTCAGTTGTTTCGAATGTTAGACTTTTTATTTTTGAATCGTTATTCTGGATTGTGAAGGGGAATGATTGGTGAAAATTTCAGTCGAATCAGAGCATTGGTTCGAAAGATACTATACCTGTCATTTGACGAAGAACACCCTGTATCTCAGTTGTTTCGAAAGTTAGACTTTTTATTTTTGGAACGTTATTCTGGTTTGTGAAGAGGAATGATTGGTGAAAATTTCAGTCGAATCAGAGCATTGGTTCGCAAGATACTATACCTGTCATTTGACGAAGAACACCCTGTATCTCAGTTGTTTCGAAAGTTAGACTTTTTATTTTTGGAACGTTATTCTGGATTGTGAAGAGGAATGATTGGTGAAAATTTCAGTCGAATCAGAGCATTGGTTCGCAAGATACTATACCTGTCATTTGACGAAGAACACCCTGTATCTCAGTTGTTTCGAAAGTAAGACTTTTTATTTTTGGAACGTTATTCTGGATTGTGAAGAGGAATGATTGGTGAAAATTTCAGTCGAATCAGAGCATTGGTTCGAAAGATACTATACCTGTCATTTGACGAAGAACACCCTGTATCTCAGTTGTTTCGAATGTTAGACTTTTTATTTTTGAATCGTTATTCTGGATTGTGAAGAGGAATGATTGGTGAAAACTTCAGTCGAATCAGAGCATTGGTTCGAAAGATACTATACCTGTCATTTGACGAAGAACACCCTGTATCTCAGTTGTTTCGAAAGTTAGACTTTTTATTTTTGGAACGTTATTCTGGATTGTGAAGATGAATGATTGGTGAAAATTTCAGTCGAATCAGAGCATTGGTTCGCAAGATACTATACCTGTCATTTGACGAAGAACACCCTGTATCTCAGTTGTTTCGAAAGTAAGACTTTTTATTTTTGGAACGTTATTCTGGATTGTGAAGAGGAATGATTGGTGAAAATTTCAGTCGAATCAGAGCATTGGTTCGAAAGATACTATACCTGTCATTTGACGAAGAACACCCTGTATCTCAGTTGTTTCGAAAGTTAGACTTTTTATTTTTGGAATGTTATTCTGGATTGTAAAGAGGAATGATTGGTGAAAATTTCAGTCGAATCAGAGCATTGGTTCGCAAGATACTATACCTGACATTTGACGAAGAACACCCTGTATCTCAGTTGTTTCGAATGTTAGACTTTTTATTTTTGAATCATTATTCTGGATTGTGAAGAGGAATGATTGGTGAAAATTTCAGTCGAATCAGAGCATTGGTTCGCAAGATACTATACCTGTCATTTGACGAAGAACACCCTGTATCTCAGTTGTTTCGGAAGTTAGACTTTTTATTTTTGGAACATTATTCTGGATTGTGAAGAGGAATGATTGGTGAAAATTTCAGTCGAATCAGAGCATTGGTTCGCAAGATACTATACCTGTCATTTGACGAAGAACACCCTGTATCTCAGTTGTTTCGAAAGTAAGACTTTTTATTTTTGAAATGTTATTCTGGATTGTGAAGAGGAATGATTGGGGAAAATTTCAGTCGAATCAGAGCATTGGTTCGAAAGATACTATACCTGTCATTTGACGAAGAACACCCTGTATCTCAGTTGTTTCGAAAGTTAGAATTTTTATTTTTGGAACGTTATTCTGGATTGTGAAGAGGAATGATTGGTGAAAATTTCAGTCGAATCAGAGCATTGGTTCGAAAGATACTATACCTGTCATTTGACGAAGAACACCCTGTATCTCAGTTGTTTCGAAAGTTAGACTTTTTATTTTTGGAACGTTATTCTGGATTGTTAAGAGGAATGATTGGTGAAAATTTCAGTCGAATCAGAGCATTGGTTCGAAAGATACTATACCTGTCATTTGACGAAGAACACCCTGTATCTCAGTTGTTTCGAATGTTAGACTTTTTATGTTTGAATCGTTATTCTGGATTGTGAAGAGGAATGATTGGTGAAAATTTCAGTCGAATCAGAGCATTGGTTCGAAAGATACTATACCTGTCATTTGACGAAGAACACCCTGTATCTCAGTTGTTTCGAAAGTTAGACTTTTTATTTTTGGAACGTTATTCTGGATTGTGAAGATGAATGATTGGTGAAAATTTCAGTCGAATCAGAGCATTGGTTCGCAAGATACTATACCTGTCATTTGACGAAGAACACCCTGTATCTCAGTTGTTTCGAAAGTTAGACTTTTTATTTTTGGAACGTTATTCTGGATTGTGAATAGGAATGATTGGTGAAAATTTCAGTCGAATCAGAGCATTGGTTCGAAAGATACTATACCTGTCATTTGACGAAGAACACCCTGTATCTCAGTTGTTTCGAATGTTAGACTTTTTATTTTTGAATCGTTATTCTGGATTGTGAAGAGGAATGATTGGTGAAAATTTCAGTCGAATCAGAGCATTGGTTCGAAAGATACTATACCTGTCATTTGACGAAGAACACCCTGTATCTCAGTTGTTTCGAAAGTGAGACTTTTTATTTTTGGAACGTTATCCTGGATTGTGAAGAGGAATGATTGGTGAAAATTTCAGTCGAATCAGAGCATTGGTTCGCAAGATACTATACCTGTCATTTGACGAAGAACACCCTGTATCTCAGTTGTTTCGAAAGTTAGACTTTTTATTTTTGGAACGTTATTCTGGATTGTGAAGAGGAATGATTGGTGAAAATTTCAGTCGAATCAGAGCATTGGTTCGCAAGATACTATACCTGTCATTTGACGAAGAACACCCTGTATCTCAGTTGTTTCGAAAGTAAGACTTTTTATTTTTGGAACGTTATTCTGGATTGTGAAGAGGAATGATTGGAGAAAATTCCAGTCGAATCAGAGCATTGGTTCGAAAGATACTATACCTGTCATTTGACGAAGAAGACCCTGTATCTCAGTTGTTTCGAATGTTAGACTTTTTATTTTTGAATCGTTATTCTGGATTGTGAAGAGCAATGATTGGTGAAAACTTCAGTCGAATCAGAGCATTGGTTCGAAAGATACTATACCTGTCATTTGACGAAGAACACCCTGTATCTCAGTTGTTTCGAAAGTTAGACTTTTTATTTTTGGAACGTTATTCTGGATTGTGAAGAGGAATGATTGGTGAAAATTTCAGTCGAATCAGAGCATTGGTTCGCAAGATACTATACCTGTCATTTGACGAAGAACACCCTGTATCTCAGTTGTTTCGAAAGTTAGACTTTTTATTTTTGGAACGTTATTCTGTATTGTGAAGAGGAATGATTGGTGAAAATTTCAGTCGAATCAGAGCATTGGTTCGTAAGATACTATACCTGTCATTCGACGAAGAACACCCTGTATCTCAGTTGTTTCGAAAGTTAGACTTTTTATTTTTGGAACCTTATTCTGGATTGTGAAGAGGAATGATTGGTGAAAATTTCAGTCGAATCAGAGCATTGGTTCGCAAGATACTATACCTGACATTTGACGAAGAACACCCTGTATCTCAGTTGTTTCGAATGTTAGACTTTTTATTTTTGAATCGTTATTCTGGATTGTGAAGAGGAATGATTGGTGAAAATTTCAGTCGAATCAGAGCATTGGTTCGCAAGATACTATACCTGTCATTTGACGAAGAACACCCTGTATCTCAGTTGTTTCGAAAGTTAGACTTTTTATTTTTGGAACGTTATTTTGGATTGTGAAGAGGAATGATTGGTGAAAATTTCAGTCGAATCAGAGCATTGGTTCGCAAGATAATATACCTGTCATTTGACGAAGAACACCCTGTATCTCAGTTGTTTCGAAAGTTGGACTTTTTATTTTTGGAATGTTATTCTGGATTGTGAAGAGGAATGATTGGTGAAAATTTCAGTCGAATCAGAGCATTGGTTCGAAAGATACTATACCTGTCATTTGACGAAGAACACCCTGTATCTCAGTTGTTTCGAAAGTTAGACTTTTAATTTTTGGAACGTTATTCTGGATTGTGAAGAGGAATGATTGGTGAAAATTTCAGTCGAATCAGAGCATTGGTTCGAAAGAAACTATACCTGTCATTTGACGAAGAACACCCTGTATCTCAGTTGTTTCGAAAGTTAGACTCTTTATTTTTGGAACGTTATTCTGGATTGTGAAGAGGAATGATTGGTGAAAATTTCAGTCGAATCAGAGCGTTGGTTCGAAAGATACTATACCTGTCATTTGACGAACAACACCCTGTATCTCAGTTGTTTCGAAAGTTAGACTTTTAATTTTTGAAACGTTATTCTGGATTGTGAAGAGGAATGATTGGTGAAAATTTCAGTCGAATCAGAGCATTGGTTCGCAAGATACTATACCTGTCATTTGACGAAGAACACCCTGTATCTCAGTTGTTTCGAAAGTTAGACTTTTTATTTTTGGAACGTTTTTCTGGATTGTGAAGAGGAATGATTGGTGAAAATTTCAGTCGAATCAGAGCATTGGTTCGAAAGATACTATACCTGTCATTTGACGAAGAACACCCTGTATCTCAGTTGTTTCGAATGTTAGACTTTTTATTTTTGAATCGTTATTCTGGATTGTGAAGAGGAATGATTGGTGAAAATTTCAGTCGAATCAGAGCATTGGTTCGAAAGATACTATACCTGTCATTTGACGAAGAACACCCTGTATCTCAGTTGTTTCGAAAGTTAGACTTTTTATTTTTGGAACGTTATTCTGGATTGTGAAGAGGAATGATTGGTGAAAATTTCAGTCGAATCAGAGCATTGGTTCGCAAGATACTATACCTGTCATTTGACGAAGAACACCCTGTATCTCAGTTGTTTCGAAAGTTAGACTTTTTATTTTTGGAAGGTTATTCTGGATTGTGAAGAGGAATGATTGGTGAAAATTTCAGTCGAATCAGAGCATTGGTTCGAAAGAAACTATACCTGTCATTTGACGAAGAACACCCTGTATCTCAGTTGTTTCGAAAGTTAGACTCTTTATTTTTGGAACGTTATTCTGGATTGTGAAGAGGAATGATTGGTGAAAATTTCAGTCGAATCAGAGCGTTGGTTCGAAAGATACTATACCTGTCATTTGACGAACAACACCCTGTATCTCAGTTGTTTCGAAAGTTAGACTTTTAATTTTTGAAACGTTATTCTGGATTGTGAAGAGGAATGATTGGTGAAAATTTCAGTCGAATCAGAGCATTGGTTCGCAAGATACTATACCTGTCATTTGACGAAGAACACCCTGTATCTCAGTTGTTTCGAAAGTTAGACTTTTTATTTTTGGAACGTTTTTCTGGATTGTGAAGAGGAATGATTGGTGAAAATTTCAGTCGAATCAGAGCATTGGTTCGAAAGATACTATACCTGTCATTTGACGAAGAACACCCTGTATCTCAGTTGTTTCGAATGTTAGACTTTTTATTTTTGAATCGTTATTCTGGATTGTGAAGAGGAATGATTGGTGAAAATTTCAGTCGAATCAGAGCATTGGTTCGAAAGATACTATACCTGTCATTTGACGAAGAACACCCTGTATCTCAGTTGTTTCGAAAGTTAGACTTTTTATTTTTGGAAGGTTATTCTGGATTGTGAAGAGGAATGATTGGTGAAAATTTCAGTCGAATCAGAGCATTGGTTCGCAAGATACTATACCTATCATTTGACGAAGAACACCCTGTATCTCAGTTGTTTCGAAAGAAAGACTTTTTATTTTTGGAACGTTATTCTGGATTGTGAAGAGGAATGATTGGTGAAAATTCCAGTCGAATCAGAGCATTGGTTCGAAAGATACTATACCTGTCATTTGACGAAGAACACCCTGTATCTCAGTTGTTTCGAATGTTAGACTTTTTATTTTTGAATCGTTATTCTGGATTGTGAAGAGGAATGATTGGTGAAAACTTCAGTCGAATCAGAGCATTGGTTCGAAAGATACTATACCTGTCATTTGACGAAGAACACCCTGTATCTCAGTTGTTTCGAAAGTTAGACTTTTTATTTTTGGAACGTTATTCTGGATTGTCAAGAGGAATGATTGGTGAAAATTTCAGTCGAATCAGAGCATTGGTTCGCAAGATACTATACCTGTCATTTGACGAAGAACACCCTGTATCTCAGTTGTTTCGAAAGTTAGACTTTTTATTTTTGGAACGTTATTCTGGATTGTGAAGAGGAATGATTGGTGAAAATTTCAGTCGAATCAGAGCATTGGTTCGAAAGATACTATAACTGTCATTTGACGAAGAACACCCTGTATCTCAGTTGTTTCGAAAGTTAGACTTTTTATTTTTGAAACGTTATTCTGGATTGTGAAGAGGAATGATTGGTGAAAATTTCAGTCGAATCAGAGCATTGGTTCGCAAGATACTATACCTGTCATTTGGCGAAGAACACCCTGTATCTCAGTTGTTTCGAATGTTAGACTTTTTATTTTTGAATCGTTATTCTGGATTGTGAAGAGGAATGATTGGTGAAAATTTCAGTCGAATCAGAGCATTGGTTCGCAAGATACTATACCTGTCATTTGACGAAGAACACCCTGTATCTCAGTTGTTTCGAAAGTTAGACTTTTTATTTTTGGAACGTTATTCTGGATTGTGAAGAGGAAAGATTGTTGAAAATTTCAGTCGAATCAGAGCATTGGTTCGAAAGATACTATACCTGTCATTTGACGAAGAACACCCTGTATCTCAGTTGTTTCGAAAGTTAGACTTTTAATTTTTGGAACGTTATTCTGGATTGTGAAGAGGAATGATTGGTGAAAATTTCAGTCGAATCAGAGCATTGGTTCGCAAGATACTATACCTGTCATTTGACGAGGAACAACCTGTATCTCAGTTGTTTCGAAAGTTAGACTTTTTATTTTTGGAACGTTATTCTGGATTGTGAAGGGGAATGATTGGTGAAAATTTCAGTCGAATCAGAGCATTGGTTCGAAAGATACTATACCTGTCATTTGACGAAGAACACCCTGTATCTCAGTTGTTTCAAAAGTTAGACTTTTTATTTTTGGAACGTTATACTGGATTGTGAAGAGGAATGATTGGTGAAAATTTCAGTCGAATCAGAGCATTGGTTCGCAAGATACTATACCTGTCATTTGACGAAGAACACCCTGTATCTCAGTGGTTTCGAAAGTTAGACTTTTTATTTTTGGAACGTTATTCTGGATTGTGAAGAGGAATGATTGGTGAAAATTTCAGTCGAATCAGAGCATTGGTTCGCAAGATACTATACCTGTCATTTGACGAAGAACACCCTGTATCTCAGTTGTTTCGAAAGTTAGACTTTTTATTTTTGGAACGTTATTCTGGATTGTGAAGAGGAATGATTGGTGAAAATTTCAGTCGAATCAGAGCATTGGTTCGAAAGATACTATACCTGTCATTTGACGAAGAACACCCTGTATCTCAGTTGTTTCGAAAGTTAGACTTTTTATTTTTGGAACGTTATTCTGGATTGTGAAGAGGAATGATTGGTGAAAATTTCAGTCGAATCAGAGCATTGGTTCGCAAGATACTATACCTGACATTTGACGAAGAACACCCTGTATCTCAGTTGTTTCGAATGTTAGACTTTTTATTTTTGAATTGTTATTCTGGATTGTGAAGAGGAATGATTGGTGAAAATTTCAGTCGAATCAGAGCATTGGTTCGCAAGATACTATACCTGACATTTGACGAAGAACACCCTGTATCTCAGTTGTTTCGAATGTTAGACTTTTTATTTTTGAATCGTTATTCTGGATTGTGAAGAGGAATGATTGGTGAAAATTTCAGTCGAATCAGAGAATTGGTTCGAAAGATACTATACCTGTCATTTGACGAAGAACACCCTGTATCTCAGTTGTTTCGAAAGTTAGACTCTTTATTTTTGGAACGTTATTCTGGATTGTGAAGAGGAATGATTGGTGAAAATTTCAGTCGAATCAGAGCGTTGGTTCGAAAGATACTATACCTGTCATTTGACGAACAACACCCTGTATCTCAGTTGTTTCGAAAGTTAGACTTTTAATTTTTGAAACGTTATTCTGGATTGTGAAGAGGAATGATTGGTGAAAATTTCAGTCGAATCAGAGCATTGGTTCGCAAGATACTATACCTGTCATTTGACGAAGAACACCCTGTATCTCAGTTGTTTCGAAAGTTAGACTTTTTATTTTTGGAACGTTTTTCTGGATTGTGAAGAGGAATGATTGGTGAAAATTTCAGTCGAATCAGAGCATTGGTTCGAAAGATACTATACCTGTCATTTGACGAAGAACACCCTGTATCTCAGTTGTTTCGAAAGTTAGACTTTTTATTTTTGGAACGTTATTCTGGATTGTGAAGAGGAATGATTGGTGAAAATTTCAGTCGAATCAGAGCATTGGTTCGCAAGATACTATACCTGTCATTTGACGAAGAACACCCTGTATCTCAGTTGTTTCGAAAGTTAGACTTTTTATTTTTGAATCGTTATTCTGGATTGTGAGGAGGAATGATTGGTGAAAATTTCAGTCGAATCAGAGCATTGGTTCGCAAGATACTATACCTGTCATTTGACGAAGAACATCCTGTATCTCAGTTGTTTCGGAAGTTAGACTTTTTATTTTTGAAACGTTATTCTGGATTGTGGAGAGGAATGATTGGTGAAAATTTCAGTCGAATCAGAGCATTGGTTCGAAAGATACTATACCTGTCATTTGACGAATAACACCCTGTATCTCAGTTGTTTCGAAAGTTAGACTTTTAATTTTTGGAACGTTATTCTGGATTGTGAAGAGGAATGATTGGTGAAAATTTCAGTCGAATCAGAGCATTGGTTCGCAAGATACTATACCTGTCATTTGACGAAGAACACCCTGTATCTCAGTTATTTCGGAAGTTAGACTTTTTATTTTTGGAACGTTATTATGGATTGTCAAGAGGAATGATTGGTGAAAATTTCAGTCGAATCAGAGCATTGGTTCGCAAGATACTATACCTGTCATTTGACGAAGAACACCCTGTATCTCAGTTGTTTCGAAAGTTAGACTTTTTATTTTTGGAACGTTATTCTGGATTGTGAAGAGGAATGATTGGTGAAAATTTCAGTCGAATCAGAGCATTGGTTCGAAAGATACTATAACTGTCATTTGACGAAGAACACCCTGTATCTCAGTTGTTTCGAAAGTAAGACTTTTTATTTTTGGAACGTTATTCTGGATTGTGAAGAGGAATGATTGGTGAAAATTTCAGTCGAATCAGAGCATTGGTTCGCAAGATACTATACCTGTCATTTGACGAAGAACACCCTGTATCTCAGTTGTTTCGAATGTTAGACTTTTTATTTTTGAATCGTTATTCTGGATTGTGAAGAGGAATGATTGGTGAAAATTTCAGTCGAATCAGAGCATTGGTTCGCAAGATACTATACCTGTCATTTGACGAAGAACACCCTGTATCTCAGTTGTTTCAAAAGTTAGACTTTTTATTTTTGGAACGTTATTCTGGATTGTGAAGAGGAAAGATTGTTGAAAATTTCAGTCGAATCAGAGCATTGGTTCGAAAGATACTATACCTGTCATTTGACGAAAAACACCCTGTATCTCAGTTGTTTCGAAAGTTAGACTTTTTATTTTTGGAATGTTATTCTGGATTGTGAAGAGGAATGATTGGTGAAAATTTCAGTCGAATCAGAGCATTGGTTCGAAAGATACTATACCTGTCATTTGACGAAGAACACCCTGTATCTCAGTTGTTTCGAAAGTTAGACTTTTAATTTTTGGAACGTTATTCTGGATTGTGAAGAGGAATGATTGGTGAAAATTTCAGTCGAATCAGAGCATTGGTTCGAAAGAAACTATACCTGTCATTTGACGAAGAACACCCTGTATCTCAGTTGTTTCGAAAGTTAGACTCTTTATTTTTGGAACGTTATTCTGGATTGTGAAGAGGAATGATTGGTGAAAATTTCAGTCGAATCAGAGCGTTGGTTCGAAAGATACTATACCTGTCATTTGACGAACAACACCCTGTATCTCAGTTGTTTCGAAAGTTAGACTTTTAATTTTTGAAACGTTATTCTGGATTGTGAAGAGGAATGATTGGTGAAAATTTCAGTCGAATCAGAGCATTGGTTCGCAAGATACTATACCTGTCATTTGACGAAGAACACCCTGTATCTCAGTTGTTTCGAAAGTTAGACTTTTTATTTTTAGAACGTTTTTCTGGATTGTGAAGAGGAATGATTGGTGAAAATTTCAGTCGAATCAGAGCATTGGTTCGAAAGATACTATACCTGTCATTTGACGAAGAACACCCTGTATCTCAGTTGTTTCGAATGTTAGACTTTTTATTTTTGAATCGTTATTCTGGATTGTGAAGAGGAATGATTGGTGAAAATTTCAGTCGAATCAGAGCATTGGTTCGAAAGATACTATACCTGTCATTTGACGAAGAACACCCTGTATCTCAGTTGTTTCGAAAGTTAGACTTTTTATTTTTGGAACGTTATTCTGGATTGTGAAGAGGAATGATTGGTGAAAATTTCAGTCGAATCAGAGCATTGGTTCGCAAGATACTATACCTGTCATTTGACGAAGAACACCCTGTATCTCAGTTGTTTCGAAAGTTAGACTTTTTATTTTTGGAAGGTTATTCTGGATTGTGAAGAGGAATGATTGGTGAAAATTTCAGTCGAATCAGAGCATTGGTTCGCAAGATACTATACCTATCATTTGACGAAGAACACCCTGTATCTCAGTTGTTTCGAAAGTAAGACTTTTTATTTTTGGAACGTTATTCTGGATTGTGAAGAGGAATGATTGGTGAAAATTCCAGTCGAATCAGAGCATTGGTTCGAAAGATACTATACCTGTCATTTGACGAAGAACACCCTGTATCTCAGTTGTTTCGAATGTTAGACTTTTTATTTTTGAATCGTTATTCTGGATTGTGAAGAGGAATGATTGGTGAAAACTTCAGTCGAATCAGAGCATTGGTTCGAAAGATACTATACCTGTCATTTGACGAAGAACACCCTGTATCTCAGTTGTTTCGAAAGTTAGACTTTTTATTTTTGGAACGTTATTCTGGATTGTCAAGAGGAATGATTGGTGAAAATTTCAGTCGAATCAGAGCATTGGTTCGCAAGATACTATACCTGTCATTTGACGAAGAACACCCTGTATCTCAGTTGTTTCGAAAGTTAGACTTTTTATTTTTGGAACTTTATTCTGGATTGTGAAGAGGAATGATTGGTGAAAATTTCAGTCGAATCAGAGCATTGGTTCGAAAGATACTATAACTGTCATTTGACGAAGAACACCCTGTATCTCAGTTGTTTCGAAAGTTAGACTTTTTATTTTTGGAACGTTATTCTGGATTGTGAAGAGGAATGATTGGTGAAAATTTCAGTCGAATCAGAGCATTGGTTCGCAAGATACTATACCTGTCATTTGACGAAGAACACCCTGTATCTCAGTTGTTTCGAAAGTTAGACTTTTTATTTTTGAATCGTTATTCTGGATTGTGAAGAGGAATGATTGGTGAAAATTTCAGTCGAATCAGAGCATTGGTTCGCAAGATACTATACCTGTCATTTGACGAAGAACACCCTGTATCTCAGTTGTTTCGAAAGTTAGACTTTTTATTTTTGGAACGTTATTCTGGATTGTGAAGAGGAAAGATTGTTGAAAATTTCAGTCGAATCAGAGCATTGGTTCGAAAGATACTATACCTGTCATTTGACGAAGAACACCCTGTATCTCAGTTGTTTCGAAAGTTAGACTTTTAATTTTTGGAACGTTATTCTGGATTGTGAAGAGGAATGATTGGTGAAAATTTCAGTCGAATCAGAGCATTGGTTCGCAAGATACTATACCTGTCATTTGACGAGGAACAACCTGTATCTCAGTTGTTTCGAAAGTTAGACTTTTTATTTTTGGAACGTTATTCTGGATTGTGAAGGGGAATGATTGGTGAAAATTTCAGTCGAATCAGAGCATTGGTTCGAAAGATACTATACCTGTCATTTGACGAAGAACACCCTGTATCTCAGTTGTTTCAAAAGTTAGACTTTTTATTTTTGGAACGTTATTCTGGATTGTGAAGAGGAATGATTGGTGAAAATTTCAGTCGAATCAGAGCATTGGTTCGCAAGATACTATACCTGTCATTTGACGAAGAACACCCTGTATCTCAGTGGTTTCGAAAGTTAGACTTTTTATTTTTGGAACGTTATTCTGGATTGTGAAGAGGAATGATTGGTGAAAATTTCAGTCGAATCAGAGCATTGGTTCGCAAGATACTATACCTGTCATTTGACGAAGAACACCCTGTATCTCAGTTGTTTCGAAAGTTAGACTTTTTATTTTTGGAACGTTATTCTGGATTGTGAAGAGGAATGATTGGTGAAAATTTCAGTCGAATCAGAGCATTGGTTCGAAAGATACTATACCTGTCATTTGACGAAGAACACCCTGTATCTCAGTTGTTTCGAAAGTTAGACTTTTTATTTTTGGAACGTTATTCTGGATTGTGAAGAGGAATGATTGGTGAAAATTTCAGTCGAATCAGAGCATTGGTTCGCAAGATACTATACCTGACATTTGACGAAGAACACCCTGTATCTCAGTTGTTTCGAATGTTAGACTTTTTATTTTTGAATTGTTATTCTGGATTGTGAAGAGGAATGATTGGTGAAAATTTCAGTCGAATCAGAGCATTGGTTCGCAAGATACTATACCTGACATTTGACGAAGAACACCCTGTATCTCAGTTGTTTCGAATGTTAGACTTTTTATTTTTGAATCGTTATTCTGGATTGTGAAGAGGAATGATTGGTGAAAATTTCAGTCGAATCAGAGAATTGGTTCGAAAGATACTATACCTGTCATTTGACGAAGAACACCCTGTATCTCAGTTGTTTCGAAAGTTAGATTCTTTATTTTTGGAACGTTATTCTGGATTGTGAAGAGGAATGATTGGTGAAAATTTCAGTCGAATCAGAGCGTTGGTTCGAAAGATACTATACCTGTCATTTGACGAACAACACCCTGTATCTCAGTTGTTTCGAAAGTTAGACTTTTAATTTTTGAAACGTTATTCTGGATTGTGAAGAGGAATGATTGGTGAAAATTTCAGTCGAATCAGAGCATTGGTTCGCAAGATACTATACCTGTCATTTGACGAAGAACACACTGTATCTCAGTTGTTTCGAAAGTTAGACTTTTTATTTTTGGAACGTTTTTCTGGATTGTGAAGAGGAATGATTGGTGAAAATTTCAGTCGAATCAGAGCATTGGTTCGAAAGATACTATACCTGTCATTTGACGAAGAACACCCTGTATCTCAGTTGTTTCGAAAGTTAGACTTTTTATTTTTGGAACGTTATTCTGGATTGTGAAGAGGAATGATTGGTGAAAATTTCAGTCGAATCAGAGCATTGGTTCGCAAGATACTATACCTGTCATTTGACGAAGAACACCCTGTTTCTCAGTTGTTTCGAAAGTTAGACTTTTTATTTTTGAATCGTTATTCTGGATTGTGAGGAGGAATGATTGGTGAAAATTTCAGTCGAATCAGAGCATTGGTTCGCAAGATACTATACCTGTCATTTGACGAAGAACATCCTGTATCTCAGTTGTTTCGGAAGTTAGACTTTTTATTTTTGAAACGTTATTCTGGATTGTGGAGAGGAATGATTGGTGAAAATTTCAGTCGAATCAGAGCATTGGTTCGAAAGATACTATACCTGTCATTTGACGAAGAACACCCTGTATCTCAGTTGTTTCGAAAGTTAGACTTTTAATTTTTGGAACGTTATTCTGGATTGTGAAGAGGAATGATTGGTGAAAATTTCAGTCGAATCAGAGCATTGGTTCGCAAGATACTATACCTCTCATTTGACGAAGAACACCCTGTATCTCAGTTATTTCGGAAGTTAGACTTTTTATTTTTGGAACGTTATTCTGGATTGTCAAGAGGAATGATTGGTGAAAATTTCAGTCGAATCAGAGCATTGGTTCGCAAGATACTATACCTGTCATTTGACGAAGAACACCCTGTATCTCAGTTGTTTCGAAAGTTAGACTTTTTATTTTTGGAACGTTATTCTGGATTGTGAAGAGGAATGATTGGTGAAAATTTCAGTCGAATCAGAGCATTGGTTCGAAAGATACTATAACTGTCATTTGACGAAGAACACCCTGTATCTCAGTTGTTTCGAAAGTAAGACTTTTTATTTTTGGAACGTTATTCTGGATTGTGAAGAGGAATGATTGGTGAAAATTTCAGTCGAATCAGAGCATTGGTTCGCAAGATACTATACCTGTCATTTGACGAAGAACACCCTGTATCTCAGTTGTTTCGAATGTTAGACTTTTTATTTTTGAATCGTTATTCTGGATTGTGAAGAGGAATGATTGGTGAAAATTTCAGTCGAATCAGAGCATTGGTTCGCAAGATACTATACCTGTCATTTGACGAAGAACACCCTGTATCTCAGTTGTTTCAAAAGTTAGACTTTTTATTTTTGGAACGTTATTCTGGATTGTGAAGAGGAAAGATTGTTGAAAATTTCAGTCGAATCAGAGCATTGGTTCGAAAGATACTATACCTGTCATTTGACGAAAAACACCCTGTATCTCAGTTGTTTCGAAAGTTAGACTTTTAATTTTTGGAACGTTATTCTGGATTGTGAAGAGGAATGATTGGTGAAAATTTCAGTCGAATCAGAGCATTGGTTCGCAAGATACTATACCTGTCATTTGAGGAGGAACAACCTGTATCTCAGTTGTTTCGAAAGTTAGACTTTTTATTTTTGGAACGTTATTCTGGATTGTGAAGAGGAATGATTGGTGAAAATTTCAGTCGAATCAGAGCATTGGTTCGCAAGATACTATACCTGTCATTTGACGAAGAACACCCTGTATCTCAGTTGTTTCGAAAGTTAGACTTTTTATTTTTGGAACGTTATTCTGGATTGTGAAGAGGAATTATTGGTGAAAATTTCAGTCGAATCAGAGCATTGGTTCGCAAGATACTATACCTGTCATTTGAGGAGGAACAACCTGTATCTCAGTTGTTTCGAAAGTTAGACTTTTTATTTTTGGAACGTTATTCTGGATTGTGAAGGGGAATGATTGGTGAAAATTTCAGTCGAATCAGAGCATTGGTTCGAAAGATACTATACCTGTCATTTGACGAAGAACACCCTGTATCTCAGTTGTTTCAAAAGTTAGACTTTTTATTTTTGGAACGTTATTCTGGATTGTGAAGAGGAATGATTGGTGAAAATTTCAGTCGAATCAGAGCGTTGGTTCGAAAGATACTATACCTGTCATTTGACGAACAACACCCTGTATCTCAGTTGTTTCGAAAGTTAGACTTTTAATTTTTGAAACGTTATTCTGGATTGTGAAGAGGAATGATTGGTGAAAATTTCAGTCGAATCAGAGCATTGGTTCGCAAGATACTATACCTGTCATTTGACGAAGAACACCCTGTATCTCAGTTGTTTCGAAAGTTAGACTTTTTATTTTTGGAAGGTTATTCTGGATTGTGAAGAGGAATGATTGGTGAAAATTTCAGTCGAATCAGAGCATTGATTCGCAAGATACTATACCTGTCATTTGACGAAGAACACCCTGTATCTCAGTTGTTTCGAAAGTAAGACTTTTTATTTTTGGAACGTTATTCTGGATTGTGAAGAGGAATGATTGGTGAAAATTCCAGTCGAATCAGAGCATTGGTTCGAAAGATACTATACCTGTCATTTGACGAAGAACACCCTGTATCTCAGTTGTTTCGAATGTTAGACTTTTTATTTTTGAATCGTTATTCTGGATTGTGAAGAGGAATGATTGGTGAAAACTTCAGTCGAATCAGAGCATTGGTTCGAAAGATACTATACCTGTCATTTGACGAAGAACACCCTGTATCTCAGTTGTTTCGAAAGTTAGACTTTTTATTTTTGGAACGTTATTCTGGATTGTCAAGAGGAATGATTGGTGAAAATTTCAGTCGAATCAGAGCATTGGTTCGCAAGATACTATACCTGTCATTTGACGAAGAACACCCTGTATCTCAGTTGTTTCGAAAGTTAGACTTTTTATTTTTGGAACGTTATTCTGGATTGTGAAGAGGAATGATTGGTGAAAATTTCAGTCGAATCAGAGCATTGGTTCGAAAGATACTATAACTGTCATTTGACGAAGAACACCCTGTATCTCAGTTGTTTCGAAAGTAAGACTTTTTATTTTTGGAACGTTATTCTGGATTGTGAAGAGGAATGATTGGTGAAAATTTCAGTCGGATCAGAGCATTGGTTCGCAAGATACTATACCTGTCATTTGACGAAGAACACCCTGTATCTCAGTTGTTTCGAATGTTAGACTTTTTATTTTTGAATCGTTATTCTGGATTGTGAAGAGGAATGATTGGTGAAAATTTCAGTCGAATCAGAGCATTGGTTCGCAAGATACTATACCTGTCATTTGACGAAGAACACCCTGTATCTCAGTTGTTTCAAAAGTTAGACTTTTTATTTTTGGAACGTTATTCTGGATTGTGAAGAGGAAAGATTGTTGAAAATTTCAGTCGAATCAGAGCATTGGTTCGAAAGATACTATACCTGTCATTTGACGAAAAACACCCTGTATCTCAGTTGTTTCGAAAGTTAGACTTTTAATTTTTGGAACGTTATTCTGGATTGTGAAGAGGAATGATTGGTGAAAATTTCAGTCGAATCAGAGCATTGGTTCGCAAGATACTATACCTGTCATTTGAGGAGGAACAACCTGTATCTCAGTTGTTTCGAAAGTTAGACTTTTTATTTTTGGAACGTTATTCTGGATTGTGAAGGGGAATGATTGGTGAAAATTTCAGTCGAATCAGAGCATTGGTTCGAAAGATACTATACCTGTCATTTGACGAAGAACACCCTGTATCTCAGTTGTTTCAAAAGTTAGACTTTTTATTTTTGGAACGTTATTCTGGATTGTGAAGAGGAATGATTGGTGAAAATTTCAGTCGAATCAGAGCATTGGTTCGCAAGATACTATACCTGTCATTTGACGAAGAACACCCTGTATCTCAGTTGTTTCGAAAGTTAGACTTTTTATTTTTGGAACGTTATTCTGGATTGTGAAGAGGAATGATTGGTGAAAATTTCAGTCGAATCAGAGCATTGGTTCGAAAGATACTATAACTGTCATTTGACGAAGAACACCCTGTATCTCAGTTGTTTCGAAAGTTAGACTTTTTATTTTTGGAACGTTATTCTGGATTGTGAAGAGGAATGATTGGTGAAAATTTCAGTCGAATCAGAGCATTGGTTCGCAAGATACTATACCTGTCATTTGACGAAGAACACCCTGTATCTCAGTTGTTTCGAATGTTAGACTTTTTATTTTTGAATCGTTATTCTGGATTGTGAAGAGGAATGATTGGTGAAAATTTCAGTCGAATCAGAGCATTGGTTCGCAAGATACTATACCTGTCATTTGACGAAGAACACCCTGTATCTCAGTTGTTTCGGAAGTTAGACTTTTTATTTTTGGAACGTTATTCTGGATTGTGAAGAGGAAAGATTGTTGAAAATTTCAGTCGAATCAGAGCATTGGTTCGAAAGATACTATACCTGTCATTTGACGAAGAACACCCTGTATCTCAGTTGTTTCGAAAGTTAGACTTTTAATTTTTGGAACGTTATTCTGGATTGTGAAGAGGAATGATTGGTGAAAATTTCTGTCGAATCAGAGCATTGGTTCGCAAGATACTATACCTGTCATTTGACGAGGAACAACCTGTATCTCAGTTGTTTCGAAAGTAAGACTTTTTATTTTTGGAACGTTATTCTGGATTGTGAAGGGGAATGATTGGTGAAAATTTCAGTCGAATCAGAGCATTGGTTCGAAAGATACTATACCTGTCATTTGACGAAGAACACCCTGTATCTCAGTTGTTTCAAAAGTTAGACTTTTTATTTTTGGAACGTTATTCTGGATTGTGAAGAGGAATGATTGGTGAAAATTTCAGTCGAATCAGAGCATTGGTTCGCAAGATACTATACCTGTCATTTGACGAAGAACACCCTGTATCTCAGTGGTTTCGAAAGTTAGACTTTTTATTTTTGGAACGTTATTCTGGATTGTGAAGAGGAATGATTGGTGAAAATTTCAGTCGAATCAGAGCATTGGTTCGCAAGATACTATACCTGTCATTTGACGAAGAACACCCTGTATCTCAGTTGTTTCGAAAGTTAGACTTTTTATTTTTGGAACGTTATTCTGGATTGTGAAGAGGAATGATTGGTGAAAATTTCAGTCGAATCAGAGCATTGGTTCGAAAGATACTATACCTGTCATTTGACGAAGAACACCCTGTATCTCAGTTGTTTCGAAAGTTAGACTTTTTATTTTTGGAACGTTATTCTGGATTGTGAAGAGGAATGATTGGTGAAAATTTCAGTCGAATCAGAGCATTGGTTCGCAAGATACTATACCTGACATTTGACGAAGAACACCCTGTATCTCAGTTGTTTCGAATGTTAGACTTTTTATTTTTGAATTGTTATTCTGGATTGTGAAGAGGAATGATTGGTGAAAATTTCAGTCGAATCAGAGCATTGGTTCGCAAGATACTATACCTGACATTTGACGAAGAACACCCTGTATCTCAGTTGTTTCGAATGTTAGACTTTTTATTTTTGAATCGTTATTCTGGATTGTGAAGAGGAATGATTGGTGAAAATTTCAGTCGAATCAGAGCATTGGTTCGAAAGATACTATACCTGTCATTTGACGAAGAACACCCTGTATCTCAGTTGTTTCGAAAGTTAGACTCTTTATTTTTGGAACGTTATT
This sequence comes from Myrrha octodecimguttata, assembly GCA_958510865.1. NCBI lineage: Eukaryota > Metazoa > Arthropoda > Insecta > Coleoptera > Coccinellidae > Myrrha > Myrrha octodecimguttata. The sequence continues at coordinate 2,502,527 of OY294062.1, forward strand.
CTGGATTGTGAAGAGGAATGATTGGTGAAAATTTCAGTCGAATCAGAGCGTTGGTTCGAAAGATACTATACCTGTCATTTGACGAACAACACCCTGTATCTCAGTTGTTTCGAAAGTTAGACTTTTAATTTTTGAAACGTTATTCTGGATTGTGAAGAGGAATGATTGGTGAAAATTTCAGTCGAATCAGAGCATTGGTTCGCAAGATACTATACCTGTCATTTGACGAAGAACACCCTGTATCTCAGTTGTTTCGAAAGTTAGACTTTTTATTTTTGGAACGTTTTTCTGGATTGTGAAGAGGAATGATTGGTGAAAATTTCAGTCGAATCAGAGCATTGGTTCGAAAGATACTATACCTGTCATTTGACGAAGAACACCCTGTATCTCAGTTGTTTCGAATGTTAGACTTTTTATTTTTGAATCGTTATTCTGGATTGTGAAGAGGAATGATTGGTGAAAATTTCAGTCGAATCAGAGCATTGGTTCGAAAGATACTATACCTGTCATTTGACGAAGAACACCCTGTATCTCAGTTGTTTCGAAAGTTAGACTTTTTATTTTTGGAACGTTATTCTGGATTGTGAAGAGGAATGATTGGTGAAAATTTCAGTCGAATCAGAGCATTGGTTCGCAAGATACTATACCTGTCATTTGACGAAGAACACCCTGTATCTCAGTTGTTTCGAAAGTTAGACTTTTTATTTTTGGAAGGTTATTCTGGATTGTGAAGAGGAATGATTGGTGAAAATTTCAGTCGAATCAGAGCATTGGTTCGCAAGATACTATACCTGTCATTTGACGAAGAACACCCTGTATCTCAGTTGTTTCGAAAGTAAGACTTTTTATTTTTGGAACGTTATTCTGGATTGTGAAGAGGAATGATTGGTGAAAATTCCAGTCGAATCAGAGCATTGGTTCGAAAGATACTATACCTGTCATTTGACGAAGAACACCCTGTATCTCAGTTGTTTCGAATGTTAGACTTTTTATTTTTGAATCGTTATTCTGGATTGTGAAGAGGAATGATTGGTGAAAACTTCAGTCGAATCAGAGCATTGGTTCGAAAGATACTATACCTGTCATTTGACGAAGAACACCCTGTATCTCAGTTGTTTCCAAAGTTAGACTTTTTATTTTTGGAACGTTATTCTGGATTGTCAAGAGGAATGATTGATGAAAATTTCAGTCGAATCAGAGCATTGGTTCGCAAGATACTATACCTGTCATTTGACGAAGAACACCCTGTATCTCAGTTGTTTCGAAAGTTAGACTTTTTATTTTTGGAACGTTATTCTGGATTGTGAAGAGGAATGATTGGTGAAAATTTCAGTCGAATCAGAGCATTGGTTCGAAAGATACTATAACTGTCATTTGACGAAGTACACCCTGTATCTCAGTTGTTTCGAAAGTAAGACTTTTTATTTTTGGAACGTTATTCTGGATTGTGAAGAGGAATGATTGGTGAAAATTTCAGTCGAATCAGAGCATTGGTTCGCAAGATACTATACCTGTCATTTGACGAAGAACACCCTGTATCTCAGTTGTTTCGAATGTTAGACTTTTTATTTTTGAATCGTTATTCTGGATTGTGAAGAGGAATGATTGGTGAAAATTTCAGTCGAATCAGAGCATTGGTTCGCAAGATACTATACCTGTCATTTGACGAAGAACACCCTGTATCTCAGTTGTTTCAAAAGTTAGACTTTTTATTTTTGGAACGTTATTCTGGATTGTGAAGAGGAAAGATTGTTGAAAATTTCAGTCGAATCAGAGCATTGGTTCGAAAGATACTATACCTGTCATTTGACGAAAAACACCCTGTATCTCAGTTGTTTCGAAAGTTAGACTTTTAATTTTTGGAACGTTATTCTGGATTGTGAAGAGGAATGATTGGTGAAAATTTCAGTCGAATCAGAGCATTGGTTCGCAAGATACTATACCTGTCATTTGAGGAGGAACAACCTGTATCTCAGTTGTTTCGAAAGTTAGACTTTTTATTTTTGGAACGTTATTCTGGATTGTGAAGGGGAATGATTGGTGAAAATTTCAGTCGAATCAGAGCATTGGTTCGAAAGATACTATACCTGTCATTTGACGAAGAACACCCTGTATCTCAGTTGTTTCAAAAGTTAGACTTTTTATTTTTGGAACGTTATTCTGGATTGTGAAGAGGAATGATTGGTGAAAATTTCAGTCGAATCAGAGCATTGGTTCGCATGATACTATACCTGTCATTTGACGAAGAACACCCTGTATCTCAGTTGTTTCGAAAGTTAGACTTTTTATTTTTGGAACGTTATTCTGGATTGTGAAGAGGAATTATTGGTGAAAATTTCAGTCGAATCAGAGCATTGGTTCGCAAGATACTATACCTGTCATTTGAGGAGGAACAACCTGTATCTCAGTTGTTTCGAGAGTTAGACTTTTTATTTTTGGAACGTTATTCTGGATTGTGAAGGGGAATGATTGGTGAAAATTTCAGTCGAATCAGAGCATTGGTTCGAAAGATACTATACCTGTCATTTGACGAAGAACACCCTGTATCTCAGTTGTTTCAAAAGTTAGACTTTTTATTTTTGGAACGTTATTCTGGATTGTGAAGAGGAATGATTGGTGAAAATTTCAGTCGAATCAGAGCGTTGGTTCGAAAGATACTATACCTGTCATTTGACGAACAACACCCTGTATCTCAGTTGTTTCGAAAGTTAGACTTTTAATTTTTGAAACGTTATTCTGGATTGTGAAGAGGAATGATTGGTGAAAATTTCAGTCGAATCAGAGCATTGGTTCGCAAGATACTATACCTGTCATTTGACGAAGAACACCCTGTATCTCAGTTGTTTCGAAAGTTAGACTTTTTATTTTTGGAAGGTTATTCTGGATTGTGAAGAGGAATGATTGGTGAAAATTTCAGTCGAATCAGAGCATTGGTTCGCAAGATACTATACCTGTCATTTGACGAAGAACACCCTGTATCTCAGTTGTTTCGAAAGTAAGACTTTTTATTTTTGGAACGTTATTCTGGATTGTGAAGAGGAATGATTGGTGAAAATTCCAGTCGAATCAGAGCATTGGTTCGAAAGATACTATACCTGTCATTTGACGAAGAACACCCTGTATCTCAGTTGTTTCGAATGTTAGACTTTTTATTTTTGAATCGTTATTCTGGATTGTGAAGAGGAATGATTGGTGAAAACTTCAGTCGAATCAGAGCATTGGTTCGAAAGATACTATACCTGTCATTTGACGAAGAACACCCTGTATCTCAGTTGTTTCGAAAGTTAGACTTTTTATTTTTGGAACGTTATTCTGGATTGTCAAGAGGAATGATTGGTGAAAATTTCAGTCGAATCAGAGCATTGGTTCGCAAGATACTATACCTGTCATTTGACGAAGAACACCCTGTATCTCAGTTGTTTCGAAAGTTAGACTTTTTATTTTTGGAACGTTATTCTGGATTGTGAAGAGGAATGATTGGTGAAAATTTCAGTCGAATCAGAGCATTGGTTCGAAAGATACTATAACTGTCATTTGACGAAGAACACCCTGTATCTCAGTTGTTTCGAAAGTAAGACTTTTTATTTTTGGAACGTTATTCTGGATTGTGAAGAGGAATGATTGGTGAAAATTTCAGTCGAATCAGAGCATTGGTTCGCAAGATACTATACCTGTCATTTGACGAAGAACACCCTGTATCTCAGTTGTTTCGAATGTTAGACTTTTTATTTTTGAATCGTTATTCTGGATTGTGAAGAGGAATGATTGGTGAAAATTTCAGTCGAATCAGAGCATTGGTTCGCAAGATACTATACCTGTCATTTGACGAAGAACACCCTGTATCTCAGTTGTTTCAAAAGTTAGACTTTTTATTTTTGGAACGTTATTCTGGATTGTGAAGAGGAAAGATTGTTGAAAATTTCAGTCGAATCAGAGCATTGGTTCGAAAGATACTATACCTGTCATTTGACGAAAAACACCCTGTATCTCAGTTGTTTCGAAAGTTAGACTTTTAATTTTTGGAACGTTATTCTGGATTGTGAAGAGGAATGATTGGTGAAAATTTCAGTCGAATCAGAGCATTGGTTCGCAAGATACTATACCTGTCATTTGAGGAGGAACAACCTGTATCTCAGTTGTTTCGAAAGTTAGACTTTTTATTTTTGGAACGTTATTCTGGATTGTGAAGGGGAATGATTGGTGAAAATTTCAGTCGAATCAGAGCATTGGTTCGAAAGATACTATACCTGTCATTTGACGAAGAACACCCTGTATCTCAGTTGTTTCAAAAGTTAGACGTTTTATTTTTGGAACGTTATTCTGGATTGTGAAGAGGAATGATTGGTGAAAATTTCAGTCGAATCAGAGCATTGGTTCGCAAGATACTATACCTGTCATTTGACGAAGAACACCCTGTATCTCAGTTGTTTCGAAAGTTAGACTTTTTATTTTTGGAACGTTATTCTGGATTGTGAAGAGGAATTATTGGTGAAAATTTCAGTCGAATCAGAGCATTGGTTCGCAAGATACTATACCTGTCATTTGACGAAGAACACCCTGTATCTCAGTTGTTTCGAAAGTTAGACTTTTTATTTTTGGAACGTTATTCTGGATTGTGAAGAGGAATGATTGGTGAAAATTTCAGTCGAATCAGAGCATTGGTTCGAAAGATACTATACCTGTCATTTGACGAAGAACACCCTGTATCTCAGTTGTTTCGAAAGTTAGACTTTTTATTTTTGGAACGTTATTCTGGATTGTGAAGAGGAATGATTGGTGAAAATTTCAGTCGAATCAGAGCATTGGTTCGCAAGATACTATACCTGACATTTGACGAAGAACACCCTGTATCTCAGTTGTTTCGAATGTTAGACTTTTTATTTTTGAATTGTTATTCTGGATTGTGAAGAGGAATGATTGGTGAAAATTTCAGTCGAATCAGAGCATTGGTTCGCGAGATACTATACCTGACATTTGACGAAGAACACCCTGTATCTCAGTTGTTTCGAATGTTAGACTTTTTATTTTTGAATCGTTATTCTGGATTGTGAAGAGGAATGATTGGTGAAAATTTCAGTCGAATCAGAGCATTGGTTCGCAAGATACTATACCTGTCATTTGACGAAGAACACCCTGTATCTCAGTTGTTTCGAAAGTTAGACTTTTTATTTTTGGAACGTTATTCTGGATTGTGAAGAGGAATGATTGGTGAAAATTTCAGTCGAATCAGAGCATTGGTTCGCAAGATACTATACCTGTCATTTGACGAAGAACACCCTGTATCTCAGTTGTTTCGAAAGTTAGACTTTTTATTTTTGAAACGTTATTCTGGATTATGAAGAGGAATGATTGGTGAAAATTTCAGTCGAATCAGAGCATTGGTTCGAAAGATACTATACCTGTCATTTGACGAAGAACACCCTGTATCTCAGTTGTTTCGAAAGTTAGACTTTTTATTTTTGGAACGTTATTCTGGATTGTGAAGAGGAATGATTGGTGAAAATTTCAGTCGAATCAGAGCATTGGTTCGAAAGATACTATACCTGTCATTTGACGAAGTACACCCTGTATCTCAGTTGTTTCGAAAGTTAGACTTTTTATTTTTGGAACGTTATTCTGGATTGTGAAGAGGAATGATTGGTGAAAATTTCAGTCGAATCAGAGCATTGGTTCGCAAGATACTATACCTGTCATTTGACGAAGAACACCCTGTATCTCAGTTGTTTCGAAAGTTAGACTTTTTATTTTTGGAACGTTATTCTGGATTGTGAAGAGGAATGATTGGTGAAAATTTCAGTCGAATCAGAGCATTGGTTCGAAAGATACTATACCTGTCATTTGACGAAGAACACCCTGTATCTCAGTTGTTTCGAATGTTAGACTTTTTATTTTTGAATCGTTATTCTGGATTGTGAAGAGGAATGATTGGTGAAAATTTCAGTCGAATCAGAGCATTGGTTCGAAAGATACTATACCTGTCATTTGACGAAGAACACCCTGTATCTCAGTTGTTTCGAGAGTTAGACTTTTTATTTTTGAAACGTTATTCTGGATTGTGAAGAGGAATGATTGGTGAAAATTTCAGTCGAATCAGAGCATTGGTTCGCAAGATACTATACCTGTCATTTGACGAAGAACACCCTGTATCTCAGTTGTTTCGAAAGTTAGACTTTTTATTTTTGGAAGGTTATTCTGGATTGTGAAGAGGAATGACTGGTGAAAATTTCAGTCGAATCAGAGCATTGGTTCGCAAGATACTATACCTGTCATTTGACGAAGAACACCCTGTATCTCAGTTGTTTCGAAAGTAAGACTTTTTATTTTTGGAACGTTATTCTGGATTGTGAAGAGGAATGATTGGTGAAAATTCCAGTCGAATCAGAGCATTGGTTCGAAAGATACTATACCTGTCATTTGACGAAGAACACCCTGTATCTCAGTTGTTTCGAATGTTAGACTTTTTATTTTTGAATCGTTATTCTGGATTGTGAAGAGGAATGATTGGTGAAAACTTCAGTCGAATCAGAGCATTGGTTCGAAAGATACTATACCTGTCATTTGACGAAGAACACCCTGTATCTCATTTGTTTCGAAAGTAAGACTTTTTATTTTTGGAACGTTATTCTGGATTGTCAAGAGGAATGATTGGTGAAAATTTCAGTCGAATCAGAGCATTGGTTCGCAAGATACTATACCTGTCATTTGACGAAGAACACCCTGTATCTCAGTTGTTTCGAAAGTTAGACTTTTTATTTTTGGAACGTTATTCTGGATTGTGAAGAGGAATGATTGGTGAAAATTTCAGTCGAATCAGAGCATTGGTTCGAAAGATACTATACCTGTCATTTGATGAAGAACACCCTGTATCTCAGTTGTTTCGAAAGTTAGACTTTTTATTTTTGTAACGTTATTCTGGATTGTGAAGAGGAATGATTGGTGAAAATTTCAGTCGAATCAGAGCATTGGTTCGCAAGATACTATACCTGTCATTTGACGAAGAACACCCTGTATCTCAGTTGTTTCGAATGTTAGACTTTTTATTTTTGAATCGTTATTCTGGATTGTGAAGAGGAATGATTGGTGAAAATTTCAGTCGAATCAGAGCATTGGTTCGCAAGATACTATACCTGTCATTTGACGAAGAACACCCTTTATCTCAGTTGTTTCGAAAGTTAGACTTTTTATTTTTGGAACGTTATTCTGGATTGTGAAGAGGAAAGATTGGTGAAAATTTCAGTCGAATCAGAGCATTGGTTCGAAAGATACTATACCTGTCATTTGACGAAGAACACCCTGTATCTCAGTTGTTTCGAAAGTTAGACTTTTAATTTTTGGAACGTTATTCTGGATTGTGAAGAGGAATGATTGGTGAAAATTTCAGTCGAATCAGAGCATTGGTTCGCAAGATACTATACCTGTCATTTGACGAGGAACACCCTGTATCTCAGTTGTTTCGAAAGTTAGACTTTTTATTTTTGGAACGTTATTCTGGATTGTGAAGGGGAAAATGATTGGTGAAAATTTCAGTCGAATCAGAGCATTGGTCCGAAAGATACTATACCTGTCATTTGACGAAGAACACCCTGTATCTCAGTTGTTTCGAAAGTTAGACTTTTTATTTTTGGAACGTTATTCTGGATTGTGAAGAGGAATGATTGGTGAAAATTTCAGTCGAATCAGAGCATTGGTTCGAAAGATACTATACCTGTCATTTGACGAAGAACACCCTGTATCTTAGTTGTTTCGAAAGTTAGACTTTTTATTTTGTGAACGTTATTCTGGATTGTGAAGAGGAATGATTGGTGAAAATTTCAGTCGAATCAGAGCATTGGTTCGCAAGATACTATACCTGTCATTTGACGAAGAACACCCTGTATCTCAGTTGTTTCTAAAGTTAGACTTTTTATTTTTGGAACGTTATTCTGGATTGTGAAGAGGAATGATTGGTGAAAATTTCAGTCGAATCAGAGCATTGGTTCAAAAGATACTATACCTGTCATTTGACGAAGAACACCCTGTATCTCAGTTGTTTCGAAAGTTAGACTTTTTATTTTTGGAGCGTTATTCTGGATTGTGAAGAGGAATGATTGGTGAAAATTTCAGTCGAATCAGAGCATTGGTTCGAAAGATACTATACCTGTCATTTGACGAAGAACACCCTGTATCTCAGTTGTTTCGAATGTTAGACTTTTTATTTTTGAATCGTTATTCTGGATTGTGAAGAGGAATGATTGGTGAAAATTTCAGTCGAATCAGAGCATTGTTTCGAAAGATACTATACCTGTCATTTGACGAAGAACACCCTGTATCTCAGTTGTTTCGAAAGTTAGACTTTTTATTTTTGGAACATTATTCTGGATTGTGAAGAGGAATGATTGGTGAAAATTTCAGTCGAATCGGAGTATTGGTTCGCAAGATACTATACCTGTCATTTGACGAAGAACACCCTGTATCTCAGTTGTTTCGAAAGTTAGACTTTTTATTTTTGGAACGTTATTCTGGATTGTGAAGAGGAATGATTGGTGAAAATTCCAGTCGAATCAGAGCATTGGTTCGAAAGATACTATACCTGTCATTTGACGAAGAACACCCTGTATCTCAGTTGTTTCGAATGTTAGACTTTTTATTTTTGAATCGTTATTCTGGATTGTGAAGAGGAATGATTGGTGAAAACTTCAGTCGAATCAGAGCATTGGTTCGAAAGATACTATACCTGTCATTTGACGAAGAACACCCTGTATCTCATTTGTTTCGGAAGTAAGACTTTTTATTTTTGGAACGTTATTCTGGATTGTCAAGAGGAATGATTGGTGAAAATTTCAGTCGAATCAGAGCATTGGTTCGCAAGATACTATACCTGTCATTTGACGAAGAACACCCTGTATCTCAGTTGTTTCGAAAGTTAGACTTTTTATTTTTGGAACGTTATTCTGGATTGTGAAGAGGAATGATTGGTGAAAATTTCAGTCGAATCAGAGCATTGGTTCGAAAGATACTATACCTGTCATTTGACGAAGAACACCCTGTATCTCAGTTGTTTCGAAAGTTAGACTTTTTATTTTTGTAACGTTATTCTGGATTGTGAAGAGGAATGATTGGTGAAAATTTCAGTCGAATCAGAGCATTGGTTCGCAAGATACTATACCTGTCATTTGACGAAGAACACCCTGTATCTCAGTTGTTTCGAATGTTAGACTTTTTATTTTTGAATCGTTATTCTGGATTGTGAAGAGGAATGATTGGTGAAAATTTCAGTCGAATCAGAGCATTGGTTCGCAAGATACTATACCTGTCATTTGACGAAGAACACCCTTTATCTCAGTTGTTTCGAAAGTTAGACTTTTTATTTTTGGAACGTTATTCTGGATTGTGAAGAGGAAAGATTGGTGAAAATTTCAGTCGAATCAGAGCATTGGTTCGAAAGATACTATACCTGTCATTTGACGATGAACACCCTGTATCTCAGTTGTTTCGAAAGTTAGACTTTTAATTTTTGGAACGTTATTCTGGATTGTGAAGAGGAATGATTGGTGAAAATTTCAGTCGAATCAGAGCATTGGTTCGCAAGATACTATACCTGTCATTTGACGAGGAACACCCTGTATCTCAGTTGTTTCGAAAGTTAGACTTTTTATTTTTGGAACGTTATTCTGGATTGTGAAGGGGAATGATTGGTGAAAATTTCAGTCGAATCAGAGCATTGGTTCGAAAGATACTATACCTGTCATTTGACGAAGAACACCCTGTATCTCAGTTGTTTCGAAAGTTAGACTTTTTATTTTTGGAACGTTATTCTGGATTGTGAAGAGGAATGATTGGAGAAAATTTCAGTCGAATCAGAGCATTGGTTCGAGAGATACTATACCTGTCATTTGACGAAGAACACCCTGTATCTTAGTTGTTTCGAAAGTTAGACTTTTTATTTTGTGAACGTTATTCTGGATTGTGAAGAGGAATGATTGGTGAAAATTTCAGTCGAATCAGAGCATTGGTTCGCAAGATACTATACCTGTCATTTGACGAAGAACACCCTGTATCTCAGTTGTTTCGAAAGTTAGACTTTTTATTTTTGGAACGTTATTCTGGATTGTGAAGAGGAATGATTGGTGAAAATTTCAGTCGAATCAGAGCATTGGTTCAAAAGATACTATACCTGTCATTTGACGAAGAACACCCTGTATCTCAGTTGTTTCGAAAGTTAGACTTTTTATTTTTGGAGCGTTATTCTGGATTGTGAAGAGGAATGATTGGTGAAAATTTCAGTCGAATCAGAGCATTGGTTCGAAAGATACTATACCTGTCATTTGACGAAGAACACCCTGTATCTCAGTTGTTTCGAATGTTAGACTTTTTATTTTTGAATCGTTATTCTGGATTGTGAAGAGGAATGATTGGTGAAAATTTCAGTCGAATCAGAGCATTGTTTCGAAAGATACTATACCTGTCATTTGACGAAGAACACCCTGTATCTGAGTTGTTTCGAAAGTTAGACTTTTTATTTTTGGAACATTATTCTGGATTGTGAAGAGGAATGATTGGTGAAAATTTCAGTCGAATCGGAGCATTGGTTCGCAAGATACTATACCTGTCATTTGACGAAGAACACCCTGTATCTCAGTTGTTTCGAAAGTTAGACTTTTTATTTTTGGAACGTTATTCTGGATTGTAAAGAGGAATGATTGGTGAAAATTTCAGTCGAATCAGAGCATTGGTTCGAAAGATACTATACCTGTCATTTGACGAAGAACACCCTGTATCTCAGTTGTTTCGAAAGTTAGACATTTAATTTTTGGAACGTTATTCTGGATTGTGAAGAGGAATGATTGGTGAAAATTTCAGTCGAATCAGAGCATTGGTTCGCAAGATACTATACCTGTCATTTGACGAAGAACACCCTGTATCTCAGTTGTTTCGAAAGTTAGACTTTTTATTTTTGGAACGTTATTCTGGATTGTGAAGGGGAATGATTGGTGAAAATTTCAGTCGAATCAGAGCATTGGTTCGAAAGATACTATACCTGTCATTTGACGAAGAACACCCTGTATCTCAGTTGTTTCGAATGTTAGACTTTTTATTTTTGAATCGTTATTCTGGATTGTGAGGAGGAATGATTGGTGAAAATTTCAGTCGAATCAGAGCATTGGTTCGAAAGATACTATACCTGTCATTTGACGAAGAACACCCTGTATCTCAGTTGTTTCGAAAGTTAGACTTTTTATTTTTTGAAAGTTATTCTGGATTGTGAAGAGGAATGATTGGTGAAAATTTCAGTCGAATCAGAGCATTGGTTCGCAAGATACTATACCTGTCTGTGACGAAGAACACCCTGTATCTCAGTTGTTTCGAAGGTTAGACTTTTTATTTTTGGAACGTTATTCTGGATTGTGAAGAGAAATGATTGGTGACAATTTCAGTCGAATCAGAGCATTGGTTCGAAAGATACTATACCTGTCATTTGACGAAGAACACCCTGTATCTCAGTTGTTTCGAAAGTTAGACTTTTAATTTTTGGAACGTTATTCTGGATTGTGAAGAGGAATGATTGGTGAAAATTTCAGTCGAATCAGAGCATTGGTTCGCAAGATACTATACCTGTCATTTGACGAAGAACACCCTGTATCTCAGTTGTTTCGAAAGTTAGACTTTTTATTTTTGGAACGTTATTCTGGATTGTGAAGAGGAATGATTGGTGAAAATTTCAGTCGAATCAGAGCATTGGTTCGAAAGATACTATACCTGTCATTTGACGAAGAACACCCTGTATCTCAGTTGTTTCGAAAGTTAGACTTTTTATTTTTGTAACGTTATTCTGGATTGTGAAGAGGAATGATTGGTGAAAATTTCAGTCGAATCAGAGCATTGGTTCGCAAGATACTATACCTGTCATTTGACGAAGAACACCCTGTATCTCAGTTGTTTCGAATGTTAGACTTTTTATTTTTGAATCGTTATTCTGGATTGTGAAGAGGAATGATTGGTGAAAATTTCAGTCGAATCAGAGCATTGGTTCGCAAGATACTATACCTGTCATTTGACGAAGAACACCCTTTATCTCAGTTGTTTCGAAAGTTAGACTTCTTATTTTTGGAACGTTATTCTGGATTGTGAAGAGGAAAGATTGGTGAAAATTTCAGTCGAATCAGAGCATTGGTTCGAAAGATACTATACCTGTCATTTGACGAAGAACACCCTGTATCTCAGTTGTTTCGAAAGTTAGACTTTTAATTTTTGGAACGTTATTCTGGATTGTGAAGAGGAATGATTGGTGAAAATTTCAGTCGAATCAGAGCATTGGTTCGCAAGATACTATACCTGTCATTTGACGAGGAACACCCTGTATCTCAGTTGTTTCGAAAGTTAGACTTTTTATTTTTGGAACGTTATTCTGGATTGTGAAGGGGAATGATTGGTGAAAATTTCAGTCGAATCAGAGCATTGGTTCGAAAGATACTATACCTGTCATTTGACGAAGAACACCCTGTATCTCAGTTGTTTCGAAAGTTAGACTTTTTATTTTTGGAACGTTATTCTGGATTAAGAAGAGGAATGATTGGTGAAAATTTCAGTCGAATCAGAGCATTGGTTCGAAAGATACTATACCTGTCATTTGACGAAGAACACCCTGTATCTTAGTTGTTTCGAAAGTTAGACTTTTTATTTTGTGAACGTTATTCTGGATTGTGAAGAGGAATGATTGGTGAAAATTTCAGTCGAATCAGAGCATTGGTTCGCAAGATACTATACCTGTCATTTGACGAAGAACACCCTGTATCTCAGTTGTTTCGAAAGTTAGACTTTTTATTTTTGGAACGTTATTCTGGATTGTGAAGAGGAATGATTGGTGAAAATTTCAGTCGAATCAGAGCATTGGTTCAAAAGATACTATACCTGTCATTTGACGAAGAACACCCTGTATCTCAGTTGTTTCGAAAGTTAGACTTTTTATTTTTGGAGCGTTATTCTGAATTGTGAAGAGGAATGATTGGTGAAAATTTCAGTCGAATCAGAGCATTGGTTCGAAAGATACTATACCTGTCATTTGACGAAGAACACCCTGTATCTCAGTTGTTTCGAATGTTAGACTTTTTATTTTTGAATCGTTATTCTGGATTGTGAAGAGGAATGATTGGTGAAAATTTCAGTCGAATCAGAGCATTGTTTCAAAAGATACTATACCTGTCATTTGACGAAGAACACCCTGTATCTCAGTTGTTTCGAAAGTTAGACTTTTTATTTTTGGAACATTATTCTGGATTGTGAAGAGGAATGATTGGTGAAAATTTCAGTCGAATCGGAGCATTGGTTCGCAAGATACTATACCTGTCATTTGACGAAGAACACCCTGTATCTCAGTTGTTTCGAAAGTTAGACTTTTTATTTTTGGAACGTTATTCTGGATTGTAAAGAGGAATGATTGGTGAAAATTTCAGTCGAATCAGAGCATTGGTTCGAAAGATACTATACCTGTCATTTGACGAAGAACACCCTGTATCTCAGTTGTTTCGAAAGTTAGACATTTAATTTTTGGAACGTTATTCTGGATTGTGAAGAGGAATGATTGGTGAAAATTTCAGTCGAATCAGAGCATTGGTTCGCAAGATACTATACCTGTCATTTGACGAAGAACACCCTGTATCTCAGTTGTTTCGAAAGTTAGACTTTTTATTTTTGGAACGTTATTCTGGATTGTGAAGGGGAATGATTGGTGAAAATTTCAGTCGAATCAGAGCATTGGTTCGAAAGATACTATACCTGTCATTTGACGAAGAACACCCTGTATCTCAGTTGTTTCGAATGTAAGACTTTTTATTTTTGAATCGTTATTCTGGATTGTGAAGAGGAATGATTGGTGAAAATTTCAGTCGAATCAGAGCATTGGTTCGAAAGATACTATACCTGTCATTTGACGAAGAACACCCTGTATCTCAGTTGTTTCGAAAGTTAGACTTTTTATTTTTGGAAAGTTATTCTGGATTGTGAAGAGGAATGATTGGTGAAAATTTCAGTCGAATCAGAGCATTGGTTCGCAAGATACTATACCTGTCATTTGACGAAGAACACCCTGTATCTCAGTTGTTTCGAAGGTTAGACTTTTTATTTTTGGAACGTTATTCTGGATTGTGAAGAGAAATGATTGGAGACAATTTCAGTCGAATCAGAGCATTGGTTCGAAAGATACTATACCTGTCATTTGAAGAAGAACACCCTGTACCTCAGTTGTTTCGAAAGTTAGACTTTTAATTTTTGGAACGTTATTCTGGATTGTGAAGAGGAATGATTGGTGAAAATTTCAGTCGAATCAGAGCATTGGTTCGAAAGATACTATACCTGTCATTTGACGAAGAACACCCTGTATCTCAGTTGTTTCGAAAGTTAGACTTTTTATTTTTGGAACGTTATTCTGGATTGTGAAGAGGAATGATTGGTGAAAATTTCAGTCGAATCGGAGCATTGGTTCGCAAGATACTATACCTGTCATTTGACGAAGAACACCCTGTATCTCAGTTGTTTCGAAAGTTAGACTTTTTATTTTTGGAACATTATTCTGGATTGTAAAGAGGAATGATTGGTGAAAATTTCAGTCGAATCAGAGCATTGGTTCGAAAGATACTATACCTGTCATTTGACGAAGAACACCCTGTATCTCAGTTGTTTCGAAAGCTAGACTTTAAATTTTTGGAACGTTATTCTGGATTGTGAAGAGGAATGATTGGTGAAAATTTCAGTCGAATCAGAGCATTGGTTCGCAAGATACTATACCTGTCATTTGACGAAGAACACCCTGTATCTCAGTTGTTTCGAAAGTTAGACTTTTTATTTTTGGAACGTTATTCTGGATTGTGAAGAGGAATGATTGGTGAAAATTTCAGTCGAATCAGAGCATTGGTTCGAAAGATACTATACCTGTCATTTGACGAAGAACACCCTGTATCTCAGTTGTTTCGAAAGTTAGACTTTTTATTTTAGGAACGTTATTCTGGATTGTGAAGAGAAATGATTGGTGAAAATTTCAGTCGAATCAGAGCATTGGTTCGCAAGATACTATACCTGTCATTTGACGAAGAACACCCTGTATCTCAGTTGTTTCGAAAGTTAGACTTTTTAGTTTTGGAACGTTATTCTGGATTGTGAAGAGGAATGATTGGTGAAAATTTCAGTCGAATCAGAGCATTGGTTCGCAAGATACTATACCTGTCATTTGACGAAGAACACCCTGTATCTCAGTTGTTTCGCAAGTAAGACTTTTTATTCTTGGAACGTTATTCTGGTTTGTGAAAAGGAATGATTGGTGAAAATTTCAGTCGAATCAGAGCGTTGGTTCGAAAGATACTATAACTGTCATTTGACGAAGAACACCCTGTATCTCAGTTGTTTCGAATGTTAGACTTTTTATTTTTGAATCGTTATTCTGGATTGTGAAGAGGAATGATTGGTGAAAATTTCAGTCGAATCAGAGCATTGTTTCGAAAGATACTATACCTGTCATTTGACGAAGAACACCCTGTATCTCAGTTGTTTCGAAAGTTAGACTTTTTATTTTTGGAACGTTATTCTGGATTGTGAAGAGGAATGATTGGTGAAAATTTCAGTCGAATCAGAGCATTGGTTCGCAAGATACTATACCTGTCATTTGACGAAGAACACCCTGTATCTCAGTTGTTTCGAATGTTAGACTTTTTATTTTTGAATCGTCATTCTGGATTGTGAAGAGGAATGATTGGTGAAAATTTCAGTCGAATAAGAGCATTGGTTCGCAAGATACTATACCTTTCATTTGACGAAGAACACCCTGTATCTCAGTTGTTTCGAAAGTTAGACTTTTTATTTTTGAAACGTTATTCTGGATTGTGAAGAGGAATGATTGGTGAAAATTTCAGTCGAATCAGAGCATTGGTTCGAAAGATACTATACCTGTCATTTGACGAAGAACACCCTGTATCTCAGTTGTTTCGAAAGTTAGACTTTTAATTCTTGGAACGTTATTCTGGATTGTGAAGAGGAATGATTGGTGAAAATTTCAGTCGAATCAGAGCATTGGTTCGCAAGATACTATACCTGTCATTTGACGAGGAACACCCTGTATCTCAGTTGTTTCGAAAGTTAGACTTTTTATTTTTGGAACGTTATTCTGGATTGTGAAGGGGAATGATTGGTGAAAATTTCAGTCGAATCAGAGCATTGGTTCGAAAGATACTATACCTGTCATTTGACGAAGAACACCCTGTATCTCAGTTGTTTCGAAAGTTAGACTTTTTATTTTTGGAACGTTATTCTGGATTGTGAAGAGGAATGATTGGTGAGAATTTCAGTCGAATCAGAGCGTTGGTTCGCAAGATACTATACCTGTCATTTGACGAAGAACACCCTGTATCTCAGTTGTTTCGAAAGTTAGACTTTTTATTTTTGGAACGTTATTCTGGATTGTGAAGAGGAATGATTGGTGAAAATTTCAGTCGAATCAGAGCATTGGTTCGAAAGATACTATACCTGTCATTTGACGAAGAGCACCCTGTATCTTAGTTGTTTCGAATGTTAGACTTTTTATTCTTGAATCGTTATTCTGGATTGTGAAGAGGAATGATTGGTGAAAATTTCAGTCGAATCAGAGCATTGGTTCGAAAGATACTATACCTGTCATTTGACGAAGAACACCCTGTATCTCAGTTGTTTCGAATGTTAGACTTTTTATTTTTGAATCGTTATTCTGGATTGTGAAGAGGAATGATTGGTGAAAATTTCAGTCGAATCAGAGCATTGGTTCGACAGATACTATACCTGTCATTTGACGAAGAACACCCTGTATCTCAGTTGTTTCGAAAGTTAGACTTTTTATTTTTGCAACGTTATTCTGGATTGTGAAGAGGAATGATTGGTGAAAATTTCAGTCGAATCAGAGCATTGGTTCGAAAGATACTATACCTGTCATTTGACGAAGAACACCCTGTATCTCAGTTGTTTCGAATGTTAGACTTTTTATTTTTGAATCGTTATTCTGGATTGTGAAGAGGAATGATTGGTGAAAATTTCAGTCGAATCAGAGCGTTGGTTCGAAAGATACTATACCTGTCATTTGACGAAGAACACCCTGTATCTTAGTTGTTTCGAAAGTTAGACTTTTTATTTTGTGAACGTTATTCTGGATTGTGAAGAGGAATGATTGGTGAAAATTTCAGTCGAATCAGAGCATTGGTTCGCAAGATACTATACCTGTCATTTGACGAAGAACACCCTGTATCTCAGTTGTTTCGAAAGTTAGACTTTTCATTTTTGGAACGTTATTCTGGATTGTGAAGAGGAATGATTGGTGAAAATTTCAGTCGAATCAGAGCATTGGTTCGAAAAATACTATACCTGTCATTTGACGAAGAACACCCTGTATCTCAGTTGTTTCGAATGTTAGACTTTTCATTTTTGAATCGTTATTCTGGATTGTGAAGAAGAATAATTGGTGAAAATTTCAGTCGAATCAGAGCATTGGTTCGAAAGATACTATACCTGTCATTTGACGAAGAACACCCTGTATCTCAGTTGTTTCGAAAGTTAGACTTTTAATTTTTGGAACGTTATTCTGGATTGTGAAGAGGAATGATTGGTGAAAATTTCAGTCGAATCAGAGCATTGGTTCGCAAGATACAATAACTGTCATTTGACGAGGAACACCCTGTATCTCAGTTGTTTCGAATGTAAGACTTTTTATTTTTGAATCGTTATTCTGGATTGTGAAGAGGAATGATTGGTGAAAATTTCAGTCGAATCAGAGCATTGGTTCGAAAGATACTATACCTGTCATTTGACGAAGAACACCCTGTATCTCAGTTGTTTCGAAAGTTAGACTTTTTATTTTAGGAACGTTATTCTGGATTGTGAAGAGAAATGATTGGTGAAAATTTCAGTCGAATCAGAGCATTGGTTCGCAAGATACTATAACTGTCATTTGACGAAGAACACCCTGTATCTCAGTTGTTTCGAAAGTTAGACTTTTTAGTTTTGGAACGTTATTCTGGATTGTGAAGAGGAATGATTGGTGAAAATTTCAGTCGAATCAGAGCATTGGTTCGCAAGATACTATACCTGTCATTTGACGAAGAACACCCTGTATCTCAGTTGTTTCGAAAGTAGGACTTTTTATTCTTGGAACGTTATTCTGGATTGTGAAAAGGAATGATTGGTGAAAATTTCAGTCCAATCAGAGCATTGGTTCGAAAGATACTTTACCTGTCATTTGACGAAGAACACCCTGTATCTCAGTTGTTTCGAATGTTAGACTTTTTATTTTTGAATCGTTATTCTGGATTGTGAAGAGGAATGATTGGTGAAAACTTCAGTCGAATCAGAGCATTAGTTCGAAAGATACTATACCTGTCATTTGACGAAGAACACCCTGAATCTCAGTTGTTTCGAGAGTAAGACTTTTTATTTTTGGGACGTTATTCTGGATTGTGAAGAGGAATGATTGGTGAAAATTTCAGTCGAATCAGAGCATTGGTTCGCAAGATACTATACCTGTCATTTGACGAAGAACACCCTGTATCTCAGTTGTTTCGAAAGTTAGACTTTTTATTTTTGGAACGTTATTCTGGATTGTGAAGAGGAATGATTGGGGAAAATTTCAGTCGAATCAGAGCATTGGTTCGAAAGATACTATACCTGTCATTTGACGAAGAACACCCTGTATCTCAGTTGTTTCGAAAGTTAGACTTTTTATTTTTGGAACGTTATTCTGGATTGTGGAGAGGAATGATTGGTGAAAATTTCAGTCGAATCAGAGCATTGGTTCGCAAGATACTATACCTGTCATTTGACGAAGAACACCCTGTATCTCAGTTGTTTCGAATGTTAGACTTTTTATTTTTGAAACGTTATTCTGGATTGTGAAGAGGATTGATTGGTGAAAATTTCAGTCGAATCAGAGCATTGGTTCGAAAGATACTATACCTGTCATTTGACGAAGAACACCCTGTATCTCAGTTGTTTCGAAAGTTAGACTTTTAATTTTTGGAACGTTATTCTGGATTGTGAAGAGGAATGATTGGTGAAAATTTCAGTCGAATCAGAGCATTGGTTCGCAAGATACTTTACCTGTCATTTGACGAAGAACACCCTGTATCTCAGTTGTTTCGAATGTTAAATTTTTATTTTTGCATCGTTATTCTGGATTGTGAAGAGGAATGATTGGTGAAAATTTCAGTCGAATCAGAGCATTGGTTCGAAAGATACTATACCTGTCATTTGACGAGGAACACCCTGTATCTCAGTTGTTTCGAAAGTTAGACTTTTTATTTTTGGAACGTTATTCTGGATTGTGAAGGGAAATGATTGGTGAAAATTTCAGTCGAATCAGAGCATTGGTTCGAAAGATACTATACCTGTCATTTGACGAAGAACACCCTGTATCTCAGTTGTTTCGAAAGTTAGACTTTTTATTTTTGGAACGTTATTCTGGATTGTGAAGAGGAATGATTGGGGAAAATTTCAGTCGAATCAGAGCATTGGTTCGAAAGATACTATACCTGTCATTTGACGAAGAACACCCTGTATCTCAGTTGTTTCGAAAGTTAGACTTTTTATTTTTGGAACGTTATTCTGGATTGTGGAGTGGAATGATTGGTGAAAATTTCAGTCGAATCAGAGCATTGGTTCGCAAGATACTATACCTGTCATTTGACGAAGAACACCCTGTATCTCAGTTGTTTCGAATGTTAGACTTTTTATTTTTGAAACGTTATTCTGGATTGTGAAGAGGATTAATTGGTGAAAATTTCAGTCGAATCAGAGCATTGGTTCGAAAGATACTATACCTGTCATTTGACGAAGAACACCCTGTATCTCAGTTGTTTCGAAAGTTAGACTTTTAATTTTTGGAACGTTATTCTGGATTGTGAAGAGGAATGATTGGTGAAAATTTCAGTCGAATCAGAGCATTGGTTCGCAAGATACTTTACCTGTCATTTGACGAAGAACACCCTGTATCTCAGTTGTTTCGAATGTTAAATTTTTATTTTTGCATCGTTATTCTGGATTGTGAAGAGGAATGATTGGTGAAAATTTCAGTCGAATCAGAGCATTGGTTCGAAAGATACTATACCTGTCATTTGACGAGGAACACCCTGTATCTCAGTTGTTTCGAAAGTTAGACTTTTTATTTTTGGAACGTTATTCTGGATTGTGAAGGGAAATGATTGGTGAAAATTTCAGTCGAATCAGAGCATTGGTTCGAAAGATACTATACCTGTCATTTGACGAAGAACACCCTGTATCTCAGTTGTTTCGAAAGTTAGACTTTTTATTTTTGGAACGATATTCTGGATTGTGAAGAGGAATGATTGGTGAAAATTTCAGTCGAATCAGAGCATTGGTTCGCAAGATACTATACCTGTCATTTGACGAAGAACACCCTGTATCTCAGTTGTTTCGAAAGTTAGACTTTTTGTTTTTGGAACGTTATTCTGGATTGTGAAGAGGAATGATTGGTGAAAATTTCAGTCGAATCAGAGCATTGGTTCGAAAGATACTATACCTGTCATTTGACGAAGAACACCCTGTATCTCAGTTGTTTCGAATGTTAGACTTTTTATTTTTGAATCGTTATTCTGGATTGTGAAGAGGAATGATTGGTGAAAATTTCAGTCGAATCAGAGCATTGGTTCGAAAGATACTATACCTGTCATTTGACGAAGAACACCCTGTATCTCAGTTGTTTCGAATGTTAGACTTTTTATTTTTGAATCGTTATTCTGGATTGTGAAGAGGAATGATTGGTGAAAATTTCAGTCGAATCAGAGCATTGGTTCGAAAGATACTATACTTGTCATTTGACGAAGAACACCCTGTATCTCAGTTGTTTCGAAAGTTAGACTTTTTATTTTTGAAACGTTATTCTGGATTGTGAAGAGGAATGATTGGTGAAAATTTCAGTCGAATCAGAGCATTGGTTCGAAAGATACTTTACCTGTCATTTGACGAAGAACACCCTGTATCTCAGTTGTTTCGAATGTTAAATTTTTTATTTTTGCATCGTTATTCTGGATTGTGAAGAGGAATGATTGGTGAAAATTTCAGTCGAATCAGAGCATTGGTTCGAAAGATACTATACCTGTCATTTGACGAAGAACACCCTGTATCTTAGTTGTTTCGAAAGTTAGACTTTTTATTTTGTGAACGTTATTCTGGATTGTGAAGAGGAATGATTGGTGAAAATTTCAGTCGAATCAGAGCATTTGTTCGCAAGATACTATACCTGTCATTTGATGAAGAACACCCTGTATCTCAGTTGTTTCGAAATTTAGACTTTTTATTTTTGGAACGTTATTCTGGATTGTGAAGAGGAATGATTGGTGAAAATTTCAGTCGAATCTGAGCATTGGTTCGAAAAATACTATACCTGTCATTTGACGAAGATCACCCTGTATCTCAGTTGTTTCGAATGTTAGACTTTTCATTTTTGAATCGTTATTCTGGATTGTGAAGAAGAATAATTGGTGAAAATTTCAGTCGAATCAGAGCATTGGTTCGAAAGATACTATACCTGTCATTTGACGAAGAACACCCTGTATCTCAGTTGTTTCGAAAGTTAGACTTTTTATTTTTGGAACGTTATTCTGGATTGTGAAGAGGAATGATTGGTGAAAATTTCAGTCGAATCAGAGCATTGGTTCGCAAAATACTATACCTGTCATTTGACGAAGAACACCCTGTATCTCAGTTGTTTCGAAAGTTAGACTTTTCATTTCTGGAACGTTATTCTGGATTGTGAAGAGGAGTGATTGGTGAAAATTTCAGTCGAATCAGAGCATTGGTTCGAAAGATACTATACCTGTCATTTGACGAAGAACACCCTGTATCTCAGTTGTTTCGAAAGTTAGACTTTTTATTTTTGGAACGTTATTCTGGATTGTGAAGAGAAATGATTGGTGAAAATTTCAGTCGAATCAGAGCATTGGTTCGCAAGATACTATACCTGTCATTTGACGAAGAACACCCTGTATCTCAGTTGTTTCGAATGTTAGACTTTTTATTTTTGGATCGTTATTCTGGATTGTGAAGAGGAATGATTGGTGAAAATTTCAGTCGAATCAGAGCATTGGTTCGCAAGATACTATACCTGTCATTTGACGAAGCACACTCTATCTCAGTAGTTTCGAAAGTTAGACTTTTTATTTTTGGAACGTTATTCTGGATTGTGAAGAGGAATGATTGGTGAAAATTTCAGTCGAATCAGAGCATTGGTTCGAAAGATACTATACCTGTCATTTGACGAAGAACACCCTGTATCTCAGTTGTTTCGAAAGTTAGACTTTTTATTTTTGGAACGTTATTCTGGATTGTGAAGAGGAATGATTGGTGAAAATTTCAGTCGAATCAGAGCATTGGTTCGCAAGATACTATACCTGTCATTTGACGAAGAACACCCTGTATCTCAGTTGTTTCGAAAGTTAGACTTTTTATTTTTGGAACGTTATTCTGGATTGTGAAGAGGAATGATTGGTGAAAATTTCAGTCGAATCAGAGCATTGGTTCGAAAGATACTATACCTGTCATTTGACGAAGAACACCCTGTATCTCAGTTGTTTCGAAAGTTAGACTTTTAATTTTTGGAACGTTATTCTGGATTGTGAAGAGGAATGATTGGTGAAAATTTCAGTCGAATCAGAGCATTGGTTCGCAAGATACCATACTTGTCATTTGACGAAGAACACCCTGTATCTCAGTTGTTTCGAAAGTTAGACTTTTTATTTTTGGAACGTTATTCTGGATTGTGAAGAGGAATGATTGGTGAAAATTTCAGTCGAATCAGAGCATTGGTTCGAAAGATACTATACCTGTCATTTGACGAAGAACACCCTGTATCCCAGTAGTTTCGAAAGTTAGACTTTTTATTTTTGGAACGTTATTCTGGATTGTGAAGAGGAATGATTGGTAAAATTTCAGTCGAATCAGAGCATTGGTTCGAAAGATACTATACCTGTCATTTGACGAAGAACACCCTGTATCTCAGTTGTTTCGATAGTTAGACTTTTTATTTTTGAAACGTTATTCTGGATTGTGAAGAGGAATGATTGGTGAAAATTTCAGTCGAATCAGAGCATTGGTTCGCAAGATACTATACCTGTCATTTGACGAAGAACACCCTGTATCTCAGTTGTTTCGAAAGTTAGACTTTTTATTTTTGGAACGTTATTCTGGATTGTGAAGAGGAATGATTGGTGAAAATTTCAGTCGAATCAGAGCATTGGTTCGCAAGATACTATACCTGTCATTTGACGAAGAACACCCTGTATCTCAGTTGTTTCGAAAGTTAGACTTTTTATTTTTGGAACGTTATTCTGGATTGTGAAGAGGAATGATTGGTGAAAAATTCGGTCGAATCAGAGCATTGGTTCGAAAGATACTATACCTGTCATTTGACGAAGAACACCCTGTATCTCAGTTGTTTCGAAAGTTAGACTTTTTATTTTTGGAACGTTTTTCTGGATTGTGAAGAGGAATAATTGGTGAAAATTTCAGTCGAATCAGAGCATTGGTTCGCAAGATTCTATACCTGTCATTTGACGAAGAACACCCTGTATCTCAGTTGTTTGAATGTTAGACTTTTTATTTTTGAATCGTTATTCTGGATTGTGAAGAGGAACGATTGGTGAAAATTTCAGTCGAATCAGAGCATTGGTTCGCAAGATACTATACCTGTCATTTGACGAAGAACACCCTGTATCTCAGTTGTTCCGAAAGTTAGACTTTTTATTTTTGGAACGTTATTCTGCATTGTGAAGAGGAATGATTGGTGAAAATTTCAGTCGAATCAGAGCATTGGTTCGCAAGATACTATACCTGTCATTTGACGAAGAACACCCTGTATCTCAGTTGTTTCGAAAGTTAGACTTTTTATTTTTGGAACGTTATTCTGGATTGTGAAGAGGAATGATTGGTGAAAATTTCAGTCGAATCAGAGCATTGGTTCGAAAGATACTATACCTGTCATTTGACGAAGAACACCCTGTATCTCAGTTGTTTCGAAAGTAAGACTCTAAATTTTTGGAACGTTATTCTGGATTGTGAAGAGGAATGATTGGTGAAAATTTCAGTCGAATCAGAGCATTGGTTCGAAAGATACTATACCTGTCATTTGACGAAGAACACCCTGTATCTCAGTTGTTTCGAAAGTTAGACTTTTTATTTTTGGAACGTTATTCTGGATTGTGAAGAGGAATGATTGGTGAAAATTTCAGTCGAATCAGAGCATTGGTTCGCAAGATACTATACCTGTCATTTGACGAAGAACACCCTGTATCTCAGTTGTTTCGAAAGTTAGACTTTTAATTTTTGGAACGTTATTCGGGATTGTGAAGAGAAATGATTGGTGAAAATTTCAGTCGAATCAGAGCATTGGTTCGCAAGATACTATACCTGTCATTTGACGAAGAACACCCTGTATCTCAGTTGTTTCAAAAGTTAGACTTTTTATTTTTGGAACGTTATTCTGGATTGTGAAGAGGAATGATTGGTGAAAATTTCAGTCGAATCAGAGCATTGGTTCGAAAGATACTATACCTGTCATTTGACGAAGAACACCCTGTATCTCAGTTGTTTCGAATGTTAGACTTTTTATTTTTGAATCGTTATTCTGGATTGTGAAGAGGAATGATTGGTGAAAATTTCAGTCGAATCAGAGCATTGGGTCGAAAGATACTATACCTGTCATTTGACGAAGAACACCCTGTATCTCAGTTGTTTCGGAAGTT
Organism: Myrrha octodecimguttata; assembly: GCA_958510865.1. NCBI lineage: Eukaryota > Metazoa > Arthropoda > Insecta > Coleoptera > Coccinellidae > Myrrha > Myrrha octodecimguttata. The sequence continues at coordinate 2,527,264 of OY294062.1, forward strand.
AGACTTTTTATTTTTGGAACGTTATTCTGGATTGTGAAGAGGAATGATTGGTGAAAATTTCAGTCAAATCAGAGCATTGGTTCGCAAGATACTATACCTGTCATTTGACGAAGAACACCCTGTATCTCAGTTGTTTCGAAAGTTAGACTTTTTATTTTTGGAACGTTATTCTGGATTGTGAAGAGGAATGATTGGTGAAAATTTCAGTCGAATCAGAGCATTGGTTCGAAAGATACTATACCTGTCATTTGACGAAGAACACCCTGTATCTCAGTTGTTTCGAAAGTTAGACTTTTTATTTTTGGAATGTTATTCTGGATTGGGAAGAGGAATGATTGGTGAAAATTTCAGTCGAATCAGAGCATTGGTTCGCAAGATACTATACCTGTCATTTGACGAAGAACACCCTGTATCTCAGTTGTTTCGAATGTTAGACTTTTTATTTTTGAATCGTTATTCTGGATTGTGAGGAGGAATGATTGGTGAAAATTTCAGTCGAATCAGAGCATTGGTTCGCAAGATACTATACCTGTCATTTGACGAAGAACATCCTGTATCTCAGTTGTTTCGGAAGTTAGACTTTTTATTTTTGAAACGTTATTCTGGATTGTGGAGAGGAATGATTGGTGAAAATTTCAGTCGAATCAGAGCATTGGTTCGAAAGATACTATACCTGTCATTTGACGAAGAACACCCTGTATCTCAGTTGTTTCGAAAGTTAGACTTTTAATTTTTGGAACGTTATTCTGGATTGTGAAGAGGAATGATTGGTGAAAATTTCAGTCGAATCAGAGCATTGGTTCGCAAGATACTATACCTGTGATTTGACGAAGAACACCCTGTATCTCAGTTCTTTCGAAAGTTAGACTTTTTATTTTTGGAACGTTATTCTGGATTGTGAAGAGGAATGATTGGTGAAAATTTCAGTCGAATCAGAGCATTGGTTCGAAAGATACTATACCTGTCATTTGACGAAGAACACCCTGTATCTCAGTTGTTTCGAATGTTAGACTTTTTATTTTTGAATCGTTATTCTGGATTGTGAGGAGGAATGATTGGTGGAAATTTCAGTCGAATCAGAGCATTGGTTCGAAATATACTATACCTGTCATTTGACGAAGAACACCCTGTATCTCAGTTATAAATAATACATGTCACAAGTTTTTCACTTTATTCCCGATATTTTATTAGATTTCTAGTTCGAAATGAACAATTATGGATCTATGGGAGATGATTCCCCAATAAAGGGGCCTGTAGCGTTCTTCGTTTATCTGAGGATCTGAAAATCATCGCTTGGAGGACTGAACCTGGTCGAAAGACCCTCTCGGTCATGAGCAAATGTAGGTGATATTATTTACTGCTTCCTTCTGGTTTTCTGTCCCTCTTTCTGTTTCAGATATTATGTCAAGATATTTTGTAGAAATGAATTGAAGATGACGAAAAAATTATTTTCAAATGAAAAAGATGCCATCCATCTTCTATAAACAAATTACTACACTTATACGGGGAGACAGAATTTTTCCTGAGGTTTTTATCTGTGCTCTTGTATCATACGCAAATATGTATGGTACCCCGTTTACATTTCCTCTGCTAACACTGTGATATATCTTAGAATTGTAATGCTCGTTCTCAAAAGAATATATATATATATATATCTCAGTTGTTTCAAAAGTTAGACTTTTTATTTTTGGAACGTTATTCTGGATTGTGAAGAGGAATGATTGGTGAAAATTTCAGTCGAATCAGAGCATTGGTTCGCAAGATACTATACCTGTCATTTGACGAAGAACACCCTATATCTCAGTTGTTTCGAAAGTTAGACTTTTTATTTTTGGAACGTTATTCTGGATTGTGAAGAGGAATGATTGGTGAAAATTTCAGTCGAATCAGAGCATTGGTTCGAAAGATACTATACCTGTCATTTGACGAAGAACACCCTGTATCTCAGTTGTTTCGAATGTTAGACTTTTTATTTTTGAATCGTTATTCTGGATTGTGAAGAGGAATGATTGGTGAAAATTTCAGTCGAATCAGAGCATTGGGTCGAAAGATACTATACCTGTCATTTGACGAAGAACACCCTGTATCTCAGTTGTTTCGAAAGTTGGACTTTTTATTTTTGGAACGTTATTCTGGATTGTGAAGAGGAATGATTGGTGAAAATTTCAGTCAAATCAGAGCATTGGTTCGCAAGATACTATACCTGTCATTTGACGAAGAACACCCTGTATCTCAGTTGTTTCGAAAGTTAGACTTTTTATTTTTGAATCGTTATTCTGGATTGTGAAGAGGAATGATTGGTGAAAATTTCAGTCGAATCAGAGCATTGGTTCGAAAGATACTATACCTGTCATTTGACGAAGAACACCCTGTATCTCAGTTGTTTCGAATGTTAGACTTTTTATTTTTGAATCGTTATTCTGGATTGTGAAGAGGAATGATTGGTGAAAATTTCAGTCGAATCAGAGCATTGGTTCGAAAGATACTATACCTGTCATTTGACGAAGAACACCCTGTATCTCAGTTGTTTCGAAAGTTAGACTTTTCATTTTTGGAACGTTATTCTGGATTGTGAAGAGGAATGATTGGTGAAAATTTCAGTCGAATCAGAGCATTGGTTCGCAAGATACTATACCTGTCATTTGACGAAGAACACCCTGTATCTCAGTTGTTTCGAAAGTTAGACTTTTTATTTTTGAAACATTATTCTGGATTGTGAAGAGGAATGATTGGTGAAAATTTCAGTCGAATCAGAGCATTGGTTCGAAAGATACTATACCTGTACTTTGACGAAGAACACCCTGTATCTCAGTTGTTTCGAATGTTAGACTTTTTATTTTTGAATCGTTATTCTGGATTGTGAAGAGGAATGATTGGTGAAAATTTCAGTCGAATCAGAGCATTGGTTCGAAAGATACTATACCTGTCATTTGACGAAGAACACCCTGTATCTCAGTTGTTTCGAGAGTTAGACTTTTTATTTTTGGAACGTTATTCTGGATTGTGAAGAGGAATGATTGGTGAAAATTTCAGTCGAATCAGAGCATTGGTTCGCAAGATACTATACCTGTCATGTGACGAAGAACACCCTGTATCTCAGTTGTTTCGAAAGTTAGACTTTTTATTTTTGGAACGTTATTCTGGATTGTGAAGAGGAATGATTGGTGAAAATTTCAGTCGAATCAGAGCATTGGTTCGAAAGATACTATACCTGTCATTTGACGAAGAACACCCTGTATCTCAGTTGTTTCGAATGTTAGACTTTTTATTTTTGAATCGTTATTCTGGATTGTGAAGAGAAAGAATGATTGGTGAAAATTTCAGTCGAATCAGAGCATTGGTTCGAAAGATACTATACCTGTCATTTGACGAAGAACACCCTGTATCTCAGTTGTTTCGAAAGTTAGACTTTTTATTTTTGGAACGTTATTCTGGATTGTGAAGAGGAATGATTGGTGAAAATTTCAGTCGAATCAGAGCATTGGTTCGCAAGATACTATACCTGTCATTTGACGAAGAACACCCTGTATCTCAGTTGTTTCGAAAGTTAGACTTTTTATTTTTGGAACGTTATTCTGGATTGTGAAGAGGAATGATTGGTGAAAAATTCGGTCGAATCAGAGCATTGGTTCGAAAGATACTATACCTGTCATTTGACGAAGAACACCCTGTATCTCAGTTGTTTCGAGAGTTAGACTTTTTATTTTTGGAACGTTATTCTGGATTGTGAAGAGGAATGATTGGTGAAAATTTCAGTCGAATCAGAGCATTGGTTCGCAAGATACTATACCTGTCATGTGACGAAGAACACCCTGTATCTCAGTTGTTTCGAAAGTTAGACTTTTTATTTTTGGAACGTTATTCTGGATTGTGAAGAGGAATGATTGGTGAAAATTTCAGTCGAATCAGAGCATTGGTTCGAAAGATACTATACCTGTCATTTGACGAAGAACACCCTGTATCTCAGTTGTTTCGAATGTTAGACTTTTTATTTTTGAATCGTTATTCTGGATTGTGAAGAGGAATGATTGGTGAAAATTTCAGTCGAATCAGAGCATTGGTTCGAAAGATACTATACCTGTCATTTGACGAAGAACACCCTGTATCTCAGTTGTTTCGAAAGTTAGACTTTTTATTTTTGGAACGTTATTCTGGATTGTGAAGAGGAATGATTGGTGAAAATTTCAGTCGAATCAGAGCATTGGTTCGCAAGATACTATACCTGTCATTTGACGAAGAACACCCTGTATCTCAGTTGTTTCGATAGTTAGACTTTTTATTTTTGGAACGTTATTCTGGATTGTGAAGAGGAATGATTGGTGAAAAATTCGGTCGAATCAGAGCATTGGTTCGAAAGATACTATACCTGTCATTTGACGAAGAACACCCTGTATCTCAGTTGTTTCGAAAGTTAGACTTTTTATTTTTGGAACGTTATTCTGGATTGTGAAGAAGAATAATTGGTGAAAATTTCAGTCGAATCAGAGCATTGGTTCGCAAGATTCTATACCTGTCATTTGACGAAGAACACCCTGTATCTCAGTTGTTTGAATGTTAGACTTTTTATTTTTGAATCGTTATTCTGGATTGTGAAGAGGAACGATTGGTGAAAATTTCAGTCGAATCAGAGCATTGGTTCGCAAGATACTATACCTGTCATTTGACGAAGAACACCCTGTATCTCAGTTGTTCCGAAAGTTAGACTTTTTATTTTTGGAACGTTATTCTGCATTGTGAAGAGGAATGATTGGTGAAAATTTCAGGCGAATCAGAGCATTGGTTCGCAAGATACTATACCTGTCATTTGACGAAGAGCACCCTGTATCTCAGTTGTTTCGAAAGTTAGACTTTTTATTTTTGGAACGTTATTCTGGATTGTGAAGAGGAATGATTGGTGAAAATTTCAGTCGAATCAGAGCATTGGTTCGAAAGATACTATACTTGTCATTTGACGAAGAACACCCTGTATCTCAGTTGTTTCGAAAGCTAGACTTTTAATTTTTGGAACGTTATTCTGGATTGTGAAGGGGAATGATTGGTGAAAATTTCAGTCGAATCAGAGCATTGGTTCGCAAGATACTATACCTGTCATTTGACGAAGAACACCCTGTATCTCAGTTGTTTCGAAAGTTAGACTCTTTATTTTTGGAACGTTATTCTGGATTGTGAAGAGGAATGATTGGTGAAAATTTCAGTCGAATCAGAGCATTGGTTCGAAAGATACTATACCTGTCATTTGACGAAGAACACCATGTATCTCAGTTGTTTCGAAAGTAAGACTCTAAATTTTTGGAACGTTATTCTGGATTGTGAAGAGGAATGATTGGTGAAAATTTCAGTCGAATCAGAGCATTGGTTCGAAAGATACTATACCTGTCATTTGACGAAGAACACCCTGTATCTCAGTTGTTTCGAAAGTTAGACTTTTTATTTTTGGAACGTTATTCTGGATTGTGAAGAGGAATGATTGGTGAAAATTTCAGTCGAATCAGAGCATTGGTTCGCAAGATACTATACCTGTCATTTGACGAAGAACACCCTGTATCTCAGTTGTTTCGAAAGTTAGACTTTTAATTTTTGGAACGTTATTCGGGATTGTGAAGAGAAATGATTGGTGAAAATTTCAGTCGAATCAGAGCATTGGTTCGCAAGATACTATACCTGTCATTTGACGAAGAACACCCTGTATCTCAGTTGTTTCAGAAGTTAGACTTTTTATTTTTGGAACGTTATTCTGGATTGTGAAGAGGAATGATTGGTGAAAATTTCAGTCGAATCAGAGCATTGGTTCGAAAGATACTATACCTGTCATTTGACGAAGAACACCCTGTATCTCAGTTGTTTCGAATGTTAGACTTTTTATTTTTGAATCGTTATTCTGGATTGTGAAGAGGAATGATTGGTGAAAATTTCAGTCGAATCAGAGCATTGGGTCGAAAGATACTATACCTGTCATTTGACGAAGAACACCCTGTATCTCAGTTGTTTCGGAAGTTAGACTTTTTATTTTTGGAACGTTATTCTGGATTGTGAAGAGGAATGATTGGTGAAAATTTCAGTCAAATCAGAGCATTGGTTCGCAAGATACTATACCTGTCATTTGACGAAGAACACCCTGTATCTCAGTTGTTTCGAAAGTTAGACTTTTTATTTTTGGAACGTTATTCTGGATTGTGAAGAGGAATGATTGGTGAAAATTTCAGTCGAATCAGAGCATTGGTTCGAAAGATACTATACCTGTCATTTGACGAAGAACACCCTGTATCTCAGTTGTTTCGAAAGTTAGACTTTTTATTTTTGGAATGTTATTCTGGATTGGGAAGAGGAATGATTGGTGAAAATTTCAGTCGAATCAGAGCATTGGTTCGCAAGAAACCATACCTGTCATTTGACGAAGAACACCCTGTATCTCAGTTGTTTCGAATGTTAGACTTTTTATTTTTGAATCGTTATTCTGGATTGTGAGGAGGAATGATTGGTGAAAATTTCAGTCGAATCAGAGCATTGGTTCGCAAGATACTATACCTGTCATTTGACGAAGAACATCCTGTATCTCAGTTGTTTCGGAAGTTAGACTTTTTATTTTTGAAACGTTATTCTGGATTGTGGAGAGGAATGATTGGTGAAAATTTCAGTCGAATCAGAGCATTGGTTCGAAAGATACTATACCTGTCATTTGACGAAGAACACCCTGTATCTCAGTTGTTTCGGAAGTTAGACTTTTAATTTTTGGAACGTTATTCTGGATTGTGAAGAGGAATGATTGGTGAAAATTTCAGTCGAATCAGAGCATTGGTTCGCAAGATACTATACCTGTCATTTGACGAAGAACACCCTGTATCTCAGTTATTTCGGAAGTTAGACTTTTTATTTTTGGAACGTTATTCTGGATTGTGAAGAGGAATGATTGGTGAAAATTTCAGTCGAATCAGAGCATTGGTTCGAAAGATACTATACCTGTCATTTGACGAAGAACACCCTGTATCTCAGTTGTTTCGAATGTTAGACTTTTTATTTTTGAATCGTTATTCTGGATTGTGAGGAGGAATGATTGGTGGAAATTTCAGTCGAATCAGAGCATTGGTTCGAAATATACTATACCTGTCATTTGACGAAGAACACCCTGTATCTCAGTTGTTTCGAAAGTTAGACTTTTTATTTTTGGAACGTTATTCTGGATTGTGAAGAGGAATGATTGGTGAAAATTTCAGTCAAATCAGAGCATTGGTTCGCAAGATACTATACCTATCATTTGACGAAGAACACCCTGTATCTCAGTTGTTTCGAAAGCTAGACTTTTTATTTTTGGAACGTTCTTCTGGATTGTGAAGAGGAATGATTGGTGAAAATTTCAGTCGAATCAGAGCATTGGTTCGAAAGATACTATACCTGTCATTTGACGAAGAACACCCTGTATCTCAGTTGTTTCGAATGTTAGACTTTTTATTTTTGAATCGTTATTCTGGATTGTGAAGAGGAATGATTGGTGAAAATTTCAGTCGAATCAGAGCATTGGGTCGAAAGATACTATACCTGTCATTTGACGAAGAACACCCTGTATCTCAGTTGTTTCGAAAGTTAGACTTTTTATTTTTGGAACGTTATTCTGGATTGTGAAGAGGAATGATTGGTGAAAATTTCAGTCGAATCAGAGCATTGGTTCGAAAGATACTATACCTGTCATTTGACGAAGAACACCCTGTATCTCAGTTGTTTCGAAAGTTAGACTTTTTATTTTTGGAACGTTTTTCTGGATTGTGAAGAGGAATGATTGGTGAAAATTTCAGTCGAATCAGAGCATTGGTTCGAAAGATACTATACCTGTCATTTGACGAAGAACACCTTGTATCTCAGTTGTTTCGAAAGTTAGACTTTTTATTTTTGGAACGTTATTCTGGATTGGGAAGAGGAATGATTGGTGAAAATTTCAGTCGAATCAGAGCATTGGTTCGCAAGATACTATACCTGTCATTTGACGAAGAACACCCTGTATCTCAGTTGTTTCGAATGTTAGACTTTTTATTTTTAAATCGTTATTCTGGATTGTGAGGAGGAATGATTGGTGAAAATTTCAGTCGAATCAGAGCATTGGTTCGCAAGATACTATACCTGTCATTTGACGAAGAACATCCTGTATCTCAGTTGTTTCGAAAGTTAGACTTTTTATTTTTGGAACGTTATTCTGGATTGTGAAGAGGAATGATTGGTGAAAATTTCAGTCGAATCAGAGCATTGGTTCGCAAGATACTATACCTGTCATTTGACGAAGAACACCCTGTATCTCAGTTGTTTCGAAAGTTAGACTTTTTATTTTTGGAACGTTATTCTGGATTGTGAAGACGAATGATTGGTGAAAATTTCAGTCGAATCAGAGCATTGGTTCGAAAGATACTACACCTGTCATTTGACGAAGAACACCCTGTATCTCAGTTGTTTCGAAAGTTAGACTTTTAATTTTTGGAACGTTATTCTGGATTGTGAGGAGGAATGATTGGTGAAAATTTCAGTCGAATCAGAGCATTGGTTCGCAAGATAATATACCTGTCATTTGACGAAGAACACCCTGTATCTCAGTTATTTCGAAAGTTAGACTTTTTATTTTTGGAACGTTATTCTGGATTGTGAAGAGGAATGATTGGTGAAAATTTCAGTCGAATCAGAGCATTGGTTCGAAAGATACTATACCTGTCATTTGACGAAGAACACCCTGTATCTCGGTTGTTTCGAATGTTAGACTTTTTATTTTTGAATCGTTATTCTGGATTGTGAGGAGGAATGATTGGTGAAAATTTCAGTCGAATCAGAGCATTGGTTCGAAATATACTATACCTGTCATTTGACGAAGAACACCCTGTATCTCAGTTGTTTCGAAAGTTAGACTTTTTATTTTTGTAACGTTATTCTGGATTGTGAAGAGGAATGATTGGTGAAAATTTCAGTCGAATCAGAGCATTGGTTCGCAAGATACTATACCTGTCATTTGACGAATAACACCCTGTATCGCAGTTGTTTCGAAAGTAAGACTTTTTATTTTTGGAACGTTATTCTAGATTGTGAAGAGGAATGATTGGTGAAAATTTCAGTCGAATCAGAGCATTGGTTCGAAAGATACTATACCTGTCATTTGACGAAGAACACCCTGTATCTCAGTTGTTTCGAAAGTTAGACTTTTTATTTTTGGAACTTTATTCTGGATTGTGAAGAGGAATGATTGGTGAAAATTTCAGTCGAATCAGAGCATTGGTTCGCAAGATTCTATACCTGTCATTTGACGAAGAACACCCTGTATCTCAGTTGTTTTGAATGTTAGACTTTTTATTTTTGAATCGTTATTCTGTATTGTGAAGAGGAATGATTGGTGAAAATTTCAGTCGAATCAGAGCATTGGTTCGCAAGATACTATACCTGTCATTTGACGAAGAACACCCTGTATCTCAGTTGTTTCGAAAGTTAGACTTTTTATTTTTGGAACGTTATTCTGCATTGTGAAGAGGAATGATTGGTGAAAATTTCAGTCGAATCAGAGCATTGGTTCGCAAGATACTATACCTGTCATTTGACGAATAACACCCTGTATCTCAGTTGTTTCGAAAGTTAGACTTTTTATTTTTGGAACGTTATTCTGGATTGTGAAGTTGAATGATTGGTGAAAATTTCAGTCGAATCAGAGCATTGGTTCGAAAGATACTATACCTGTCATTTGACGAAGAACACCCTGTATCTCAGTTGTTTCGAAAGTTAGACTTTTAATTTTTGGAACGTTATTCTGGATTGTGAAGGGGAATCATTAGTGAAAATTTCAGTCGAATCAGAGCATTGGTTCGCAAGATACTATACCTGTCATTTGACGAAGAACACCCTGTATCTCAGTTGTTTCGAAAGTTAGACTTTTTATTTTTGGAACGTTATTCTGGATTGTGAAGAGGAATGATTGGTGAAAATTTCAGTCGAATCAGAGCATTGGTTCGCAAGATACTATACCTGTCATTTGACGAAGAACACCCTGTATCTCAGTTGTTTCGAAAGTTAGACTTTTTATTTTTGGAACGTTATTCTGGATTGTGAATAGGAATGATTGGTGAAAATTTCAGTCGAATCAGAGCATTGGTTCGAAAGATACTATACCTGTCATTTGACGAAGAACACCCTGTATCTCAGTTGTTTCGAAAGTAAGACTCTAAATTTTTGGAACGTTATTCTGGATTGTGAAGAGGAATGATTGGTGAAAATTTCAGTCGAATCAGAGCATTGATTCGAAAGATACTATACCTGTCATTTGACGAAGAACACCCTGTATCTCAGTTGTTTCGAAAGTTAGACTTTTTATTTTTGGAACGTTATTCTGGATTGTGAAGAGGAATGATTGGTGAAAATTTCAGTCGAATCAGAGCATTGGTTCGCAAGATACTATACCTGTCATTTGACGAAGAACACCCTGTATCTCAGTTGTTTCGAAAGTTAGACTTTTAATTTTTGGAACGTTATTCGGGATTGTGAAGAGGAATGATTGGTGAAAATTTCAGTCGAATCAGAGCATTGGTTCGCAAGATACTATACCTGTCATTTGACGAAGAACACCCTGTATCTCAGTTGTTTCGAAAGTTAGACTTTTTATTTTTGGAACGTTATTCTGGATTGTGAAGAGGAATGATTGGTGAAAATTTCAGTCGAATCAGAGCATTGGTTCGAAAGATACTATACCTGTCATTTGACGAAGAACACCCTGTATCTCAGTTGTTTCGAATGTTAGACTTTTTATTTTTGAATCGTTATTCTGGATTGTGAAGAGGAATGATTGGTGAAAATTTCAGTCGAATCAGAGCATTGGTTCGAAAGATACTATACCTGTCATTTGACGAAGAACACCCTGTATCTCAGTTGTTTCGAAAGTTGGACTTTTTATTTTTGGAACGTTATTCTGGGTTGTGAAGAGGAATGATTGGTGAAAATTTCAGTCAAATCAGAGCATTGGTTCGCAAGATACTATACCTGTCAATTGACGAAGAACACCCTGTATCTCAGTTGTTTCGAAAGTTAGACTTTTTATTTTTGGAACGTTATTCTGGATTGTGAAGGGGAATGATTGGTGAAAATTTCAGTCGAATCAGAGCATTGGTTCGCAAGATACTATACCTGTCATTTGACGAAGAACACCCTGTATCTCAGTTGTTTCGAAAGTTAGACTTTTAATTTTTGGAACGTTATTCGGGATTGTGAAGAGAAATGATTGGTGAAAATTTCAGTCGAATCAGAGCATTGGTTCGCAAGATACTATACCTGTCATTTGACGAAGAACACCCTGTATCTCAGTTGTTTCAAAAGTTAGACTTTTTATTTTTGGAACGTTATTCTGGATTGTGAAGAGGAATGATTGGTGAAAATTTCAGTCGAATCAGAGCATTGGTTCGAAAGATACTATACCTGTCATTTGACGAAGAACACCCTGTATCTCAGTTGTTTCGGAAGTTAGACTTTTTATTTTTGGAACGTTATTCTGGATTGTGAAGAGGAATGATTGGTGAAAATTTCAGTCAAATCAGAGCATTGGTTCGCAAGATACTATACCTGTCATTTGACGAAGAACACCCTGTATCTCAGTTGTTTCGAAAGTTAGACTTTTTATTTTTGGAACGTTATTCTGGATTGTGAAGAGGAATGATTGGTGAAAATTTCAGTCGAATCAGAGCATTGGTTCGAAAGATACTATACCTGTCATTTGACGAAGAACACCCTGTATCTCAGTTGTTTCGAAAGTTAGACTTTTTATTTTTGGAATGTTATTCTGGATTGGGAAGAGGAATGATTGGTGAAAATTTCAGTCGAATCAGAGCATTGGTTCGCAAGATACCATACCTGTCATTTGACGAAGAACACCCTGTATCTCAGTTGTTTCGAATGTTAGACTTTTTATTTTTGAATCGTTATTCTGGATTGTGAGGAGGAATGATTGGTGAAAATTTCAGTCGAATCAGAGCATTGGTTCGCAAGATACTATACCTGTCATTTGACGAAGAACATCCTGTATCTCAGTTGTTTCGGAAGTTAGACTTTTTATTTTTGAAACGTTATTCTGGATTGTGGAGAGGAATGATTGGTGAAAATTTCAGTCGAATCAGAGCATTGGTTCGAAAGATACTATACCTGTCATTTGACGAAGAACACCCTGTATCTCAGTTGTTTCGAAAGTTAGACTTTTAATTTTTGGAACGTTATTCTGGATTGTGAAGAGGAATGATTGGTGAAAATTTCAGTCGAATCAGAGCATTGGTTCGCAAGATACTATACCTGTCATTTGACGAAGAACACCCTGTATCTCAGTTATTTCGGGAGTTAGACTTTTTATTTTTGGAACGTTATTCTGGATTGTGAAGAGGGATGATTGGTGAAAATTTCAGTCGAATCAGAGCATTGGTTCGAAAGATACTATACCTGTCATTTGACGAAGAACACCCTGTATCTCAGTTGTTTCGAATGTTAGACTTTTTATTTTTGAATCGTTATTCTGGATTGTGAGGAGGAATGATTGGTGGAAATTTCAGTCGAATCAGAGCATTGGTTCGAAATATACTATACCTGTCATTTGACGAAGAACACCCTGTATCTCAGTTGTTTCGAAAGTTAGACTTTTTATTTTTGGAACGTTATTCTGGATTGTGAAGAGGAATGATTGGTGAAAATTTCAGTCGAATCAGAGCATTGGTTCGCAAGATACTATACCTATCATTTGACGAAGAACACCCTGTATCTCAGTTGTTTCGAAAGTTAGACTTTTTAGTTTTGGAACGTTATTCTGGATTGTGAAGAGGAATGATTGGTGAAAATTTCAGTCGAATCAGAGCATTGGTTCGAAAGATACTATACCTGTCATTTGACGAAGAACACCCTGTATCTCAGTTGTTTCGAATGTTAGACTTTTTATTTTTGAATCGTTATTCTGGATTTTGAAGAGGAATGATTGGTGAAAATTTCAGTCGAATCAGAGCATTGGGTCGAAAGATACTATACCTGTCATTTGACGAAGAACACCCTGTATCTCAGTTGTTTCGAAAGTTAGACTTTTTATTTTTGGAACGTTATTCTGGATTGTGAAGAGGAATGATTGGTGAAAATTTCAGTCAAATCAGAGCATTGGTTCGCAAGATACTATACCTGTCATTTGACGAAGAACACCCTGTATCTCAGTTGTTTCGAAAGTTAGACTTTTTATTTTTGGAACGTTTTTCTGGATTGTGAAGAGGAATGATTGGTGAAAATTTCAGTCGAATCAGAGCATTGGTTCGAAAGATACTATACCTGTCATTTGACGAAGAACACCTTGTATCTCAGTTGTTTCGAAAGTTAGATTCTTTATTTTTGGAACGTTATTCTGGATTGGGAAGAGGAATGATTGGTGAAAATTTCAGTCGAATCAGAGCATTGGTTCGCAAGATACTATACCTGTCATTTGACGAAGAACACCCTGTATCTCAGTTGTTTCGAATGTTAGACTTTTTATTTTTAAATCGTTATTCTGGATTGTGCGGAGGAATGATTGGTGAAAATTTCAGTCGAATCAGAGCATTGGTTCGCAAGATACTATACCTGTCATTTGACGAAGAACATCCTGTATCTCAGTTGTTTCGAAAGTTAGACTTTTTATTTTTGGAACGTTATTCTGGATTGTGAAGAGGAATGATTGGTGAAAATTTCAGTCGAATCAGAGCATTGGTTCGCAAGATACTATACCTGTCATTTGACGAAGAACACCCTGTATCTCAGTTGTTTCGAAAGTTAGACTTTTTATTTTTGGGACGTTATTCTGGATTGTGAAGACGAATGATTGGTGAAAATTTCAGTCGAATCAGAGCATTGGTTCGAAAGATACTACACCTGTCATTTGACGAAGAACACCCTGTATCTCAGTTGTTTCGAAAGTTAGACTTTTAATTTTTGGAACGTTATTCTGGATTGTGAAGAGGAATGATTGGTGAAAATTTCAGTCGAATCAGAGCATTGGTTCGCAAGATACTATACCTGTCATTTGACGAAGAACACCCTGTATCTCAGTTATTTCGAAAGTTAGACTTTTTATATTTGGAACGTTATTCTGGATTGTGAAGAGGAATGATTGGTGAAAATTTCAGTCGAATCAGAGCATTGGTTCGAAAGATACTATACCTGTCATTTGACGAAGAACACCCTGTATCTCGGTTGTTTCGAATGTTAGACTTTTTATTTTTGAATCGTTATTCTGGATTGTGAGGAGGAATGATTGGTGAAAATTTCAGTCGAATCAGAGCATTGGTTCGAAATATACTATACCTGTCATTTGACGAAGAACACCCTGTATCTCAGTTGTTTCGAAAGTTAGACTTTTTATTTTTGTAACGTTATTCTGGATTGTGAAGAGGAATGATTGGTGAAAATTTCAGTCGAATCAGAGCATTGGTTCGCAAGATACTATACCTGTCATTTGACGAATAACACCCTGTATCGCAGTTGTTTCGAAAGTTAGACTTTTTATTTTTGGAACGTTATTCTGGATTGTGAAGAGGAATGATTGGTGAAAATTTCAGTCGAATCAGAGCATTGGTTCGAAAGATACTATACCTGTCATTTGACGAAGAACACCCTGTATCTCAGTTGTTTCGAAAGTTAGACTTTTTATTTTTGGAACTTTATTCTGGATTGTGAAGAGGAATGATTGGTGAAAATTTCAGTCGAATCAGAGCATTGGTTCGCAAGATTCTATACCTGTCATTTGACGAAGAACACCCTGTATCTCAGTTGTTTTGAATGTTAGACTTTTTATTTTTGAATCGTTATTCTGTATTGTGAAGAGGAATGATTGGTGAAAATTTCAGTCGAATCAGAGCATTGGTTCGCAAGATACTATACCTGTCATTTGACGAAGAACACCCTGTATCTCAGTTGTTTCGAAAGTTAGACTTTTTATTTTTGGAACGTTATTCTGCATTGTGAAGAGGAATGATTGGTGAAAATTTCAGTCGAATCAGAGCATTGGTTCGCAAGATACTATACCTGTCATTTGACGAAGAACACCCTGTATCTCAGTTGTTTCGAAAGTTAGACTTTTTATTTTTGGAAAGTTATTCTGGATTGTGAAGTTGAATGATTGGTGAAAATTTCAGTCGAATCAGAGCATTGGTTCGAAAGATACTATACCTGTCATTTGACGAAGAACACCCTGTATCTCAGTTGTTTCGAAAGTTAGACTTTTAATTTTTGGAACGTTATTCTGGATTGTGAAGGGGAATCATTAGTGAAAATTTCAGTCGAATCAGAGCATTGGTTCGCAAGATACTATACCTGTCATTTGACGAAGAACACCCTGTATCTCAGTTGTTTCGAAAGTTAGACTTTTTATTTTTGGAACGTTATTCTGGATTGTGAAGAGGAATGATTGGTGAAAATTTCAGTCGAATCAGAGCATTGGTTCGCAAGATACTATACCTGTCATTTGACGAAGAACACCCTGTATCTCAGTTGTTTCGAAAGTTAGACTTTTTATTTTTGGAACGTTATTCTGGATTGTGAATAGGAATGATTGGTGAAAATTTCAGTCGAATCAGAGCATTGGTTCGAAAGATACTATACCTGTCATTTGACGAAGAACACCCTGTATCTCAGTTGTTTCGAAAGTAAGACTCTAAATTTTTGGAACGTTATTCTGGATTGTGAAGAGGAATGATTGGTGAAAATTTCAGTCGAATCAGAGCATTGATTCGAAAGATACTATACCTGTCATTTGACGAAGAACACCCTGTATCTCAGTTGTTTCGAAAGTTAGACTTTTTATTTTTGGAACGTTATTCTGGATTGTGAAGAGGAATGATTGGTGAAAATTTCAGTCGAATCAGAGCATTGGTTCGCAAGATACTATACCTGTCATTTGACGAAGAACACCCTGTATCTCAGTTGTTTCGAAAGTAAGACTTTTAATTTTTGGAACGTTATTCGGGATTGTGAAGAGGAATGATTGGTGAAAATTTCAGTCGAATCAGAGCATTGGTTCGCAAGATACTATACCTGTCATTTGACGAAGAACACCCTGTATCTCAGTTGTTTCGAAAGTTAGACTTTTTATTTTTGGAACGTTATTCTGGATTGTGAAGAGGAATGATTGGTGAAAATTTCAGTCGAATCAGAGCATTGGTTCGAAAGATACTATACCTGTCATTTGACGAAGAACACCCTGTATCTCAGTTGTTTCGAATGTTAGACTTTTTATTTTTGAATCGTTATTCTGGATTGTGAAGAGGAATGATTGGTGAAAATTTCAGTCGAATCAGAGCATTGGTTCGAAAGATACTATACCTGTCATTTGACGAAGAACACCCTGTATCTCAGTTGTTTCGAAAGTTGGACTTTTTATTTTTGGAACGTTATTCTGGGTTGTGAAGAGGAATGATTGGTGAAAATTTCAGTCAAATCAGAGCATTGGTTCGCAAGATACTATACCTGTCAATTGACGAAGAACACCCTGTATCTCAGTTGTTTCGAAAGTTGGACTTTTTATTTTTGGAACGTTATTCTGGATTGTGAAGAGGAATGATTGGTGAAAATTTCAGTCGAATCAGAGCATTGGTTCGAAAGATACTATACCTGTCATTTGACGAAGAACACCCTGTATCTCAGTTGTTTCGAAAGTTAGACTTTTATATTTGGAACGTTATTCTGGATTGTGAAGAGGAATGATTGGTGAAAATTTCAGTCGAATCCGAGCATTGGTTCGCAAGATACTATACCTGTCATTTGACGAAGAACACCCTGTATCTCAGTTTTTTCGAATGTTAGACTTTTTATTTTTGAATCGTTATTCTGGATTGTGAAGAGGAATGATTGGTGAAAATTTCAGTCGAATCAGAGCATTGGTTCGCAAGATACTATACCTGTCATTTGACGAAGAACACCCTGTATCTCAGTTGTTTCGAAAGTTAGAATTTTTATTTTTGAATCGTTATTCTGGATTGTGAAGAGGAATGATTGGTGAAAATTTCAGTCGAATCAGAGCATTGGTTCGAAAGATACTATACCTGTCATTTGACGAAGAACACCCTGTATCTCAGTTGTTTCGAATGTTAGACTTTTTATTTTTGAATCGTTATTCTGGATTGTGAAGAGGAATGATTGGTGAAAATTTCAGTCGAATCAGAGCATTGGTTCGAAAGATACTTTACCTGTCATTTGACGAAGAACACCCTGTATCTCAGTTGTTTCGAAAGTAAGACTTTTAATTTTTGGAACGTTATTCTGGATTGTGAAGAGGAATGATTGGTGAAAATTTCAGTCGAATCAGAGCATTGGTTCGCAAGATACTATACCTGTCGTTTGACGAAGAACACCCTGTATCTCAGTTGTTTCGAAAGTTAGACTTTTTATTTTTGGAACGTTATTTTGGATTGTGAAGAGGAATGATTGGTGAAAATTTCAGTCGAATCAGAGCATTGGTTCGAAAGATACTATACCTGTCATTTGACGAAGAACACCCTGTATCTCAGTTGTTTCGAAAGTTGGACTTTTTATTTTTGGAACGTTATTCTGGATTGTGAAGAGGAATGATTGGTGAAAATTTCAGTCGAATCAGAGCATTGGTTCGAAAGATACTATACCTGTCATTTGACGAAGAACACCCTGTATCTCAGTTGTTTCGAAAGTTAGACTTTTATATTTGGAACGTTATTCTGGATTGTGAAGAGGAATGATTGGTGAAAATTTCAGTCGAATCCGAGCATTGGTTCGCAAGATACTATACCTGTCATTTGACGAAGAACACCCTGTATCTCAGTTTTTTCGAATGTTAGACTTTTTATTTTTGAATCGTTATTCTGGATTGTGAAGAGGAATGATTGGTGAAAATTTCAGTCGAATCAGAGCATTGGTTCGCAAGATACTATACCTGTCATTTGACGAAGAACACCCTGTATCTCAGTTGTTTCGAAAGTTAGAATTTTTATTTTTGAATCGTTATTCTGGATTGTGAAGAGGAATGATTGGTGGAAATTTCAGTCGAATCAGAGCATTGGTTCGCAAGATACTATACCTGTCATTTGACGAAGAACACCCTGTATCTCAGTTTTTTCGAATGTTAGACTTTTTATTTTTGAATCGTTATTCTGGATTGTGAAGAGGAATGATTGGTGAAAATTTCAGTCGAATCAGAGCATTGGTTCGCAAGATACTATACCTGTCATTTGACGAAGAACACCCTGTATCTCAGTTGTTTCGAAAGTTAGAATTTTTATTTTTGAATCGTTATTCTGGATTGTGAAGAGGAATGATTGGTGGAAATTTCAGTCGAATCAGAGCATTGGTTCGCAAGATACTATACCTGTCATTTGACGAAGAACACCCTGTATCTCAGTTTTTTCGAATGTTAGACTTTTTATTTTTGAATCGTTATTCTGGATTGTGAAGAGGAATGATTGGTGAAAATTTCAGTCGAATCAGAGCATTGGTTCGCAAGATACTATACCTGTCGTTTGACGAAGAACACCCTGTATCTCAGTTGTTTCGAAAGTTAGACTTTTTATTTTTGGAACGTTATTTTGGATTGTGAAGAGGAATGATTGGTGAAAATTTCAGTCGAATCAGAGCATTGGTTCGAAAGATACTATACCTGTCATTTGACGAAGAACACCCTGTATCTCAGTTGTTTCGAAAGTTAGACTTTTAATTTTTGGAACGTTATTCTGGATTGTGAAGAGGAATGATTGGTGAAAATTTCAGTCGAATCAGAGCATTGGTTCGCAAGATACTATACCTGTCATTTGACGAAGAACACCCTGTATCTCAGTTATTTCGAAAGTTAGACTTTTTATTTTTGGAACGTTATTCTGGATTGTGAAGAGGAATGATTGGTGAAAATTTCAGTCGAATCAGAGCATTGGTTCGAAAGATACTATACCTGTCATTTGACGAAGAACACCCTGTATCTCAGTTGTTTCGAATGTTAGACTTTTTATTTTTGAATCGTTATACTGGATTGTGAGGAGGAATGGTTGGTGAAAATTTCAGTCGAATCAGAGCATTGGTTCGAAAGATACTATACCTGTCATTTGACGAAGAACACCCTGTATCTCAGTTGTTTCGAAAGTTAGACTTTTTATTTTTGGAACGTTATTCTGGATAGTGAAGAGGAATGATTGGTGAAAATTTCAGTCGAATCAGAGCATTGGTTCGCAAGATACTATACCTGTCATTTGACGAAGAACACCCTGTATCTCAGTTGTTTCGAAAGTTAGACTTTTTATTTTTGGAACGTTATTCTGGATTGTGAAGAGGAATGATTGGTGAAAATTTCAGTCGAATCAGAGCATTGGTTCGAAAGATACTATACCTGTCATTTGACGAAGAACACCCTGTATCTCAGTTGTTTCGAATGTTAGACTTTTTATTTTTGAATCGTTATTCTGGATTGTGAAGAGGAATGATTGGTGAAAATTTCAGTCGAATCAGAGCATTGGTTCGAAAGATACTTTACCTGTCATTTGACGAAGAACACCCTGTATCTCAGTTGTTTCGAAAGTAAGACTTTTAATTTTTGGAACGTTATTCTGGATTGTGAAGAGGAATGATTGGTGAAAATTTCAGTCGAATCAGAGCATTGGTTCGCAAGATACTATACCTGTCATTTGACGAAGAACACCCTGTATCTCAGTTGTTTCGAAAGTAAGACTTTTTATTTTTGGAACGTTATTCTGGATTGTGAAGAGGAATGATTGGTGAAAATTTCAGTCGAATCAGAGCATTGGTTCGAAAGATACTATACCTGTCATTTGACGAAGAACACCCTGTATCTCAGTTGTTTCGAATGTTAGACTTTTTATTTTTGAAACGTTATTCTGGATTGTGAAGAGGAATGATTGGTGAAAATTTCAGTCGAATCAGAGCATTGGTTCGAAAGATACTATACCTGTCATTTGACGAAGAACACCCTGTATCTCAGTTGTTTCGAAAGTTAGACTTTTAATTTTTGGAACGTTATTCTGCATTGTGAAGAGGAATGATTGGTGAAAATTTCAGTCGAATCAGAGCATTGGTTCGCAAGATACTATACCTGTCATTTGACGAAGAACACCCTGTATCTCAGTTGTTTCGAAAGTTAGACTTTTTATTTTTGGAACGTTATTCTGGATTGTGAAGAGGAATGATTGGTGAAAATTTCACTCGAATCAGAGCATTGGTTCGAAAGATACTATACCTGTCATTTGACGAAGATCACCCTGTATCTCAGTTGTTTCGAATGTTAGACTTTTTATTTTTGAATCGTTATTCTGGATTGTGAAGAGGAATGATTGGTGAAAATTTCAGTCGAATCAGAGCATTGGTTCGAAAGATACTATACCTGTCATTTGACGAAGAACAGCCTGTATCTCAGTTGTTTCGAAAGTTAGACTTTTTATTTTTGAAATGTTATTCTGGATTGTGAAGAGGAATGATTGGTGAAAATTTCAGTCGAATCAGAGCATTGGTTCGCAAGATACTATACCTGTCATTTGACGAAGAACACCCTGTATCTCAGTTGTTTCGAAAGTTGGACTTTTTATTTTTGGAACGTTATTCTGGATTGTGAAGAGGAATGATTGGTGAAAATTTCAGTCGAATCAGAGCATTGGTTCGAAAGATACTATACCTGTCATTTGACGAAGAACACCCTGTATCTCAGTTGTTTCGAAAGTTAGACTTTTTATTTTTGAAACGTTATTCTGGATTGTGAAGAGGAATGATTGGTGAAAATTTCAGTCGAATCAGAGCATTGGTTCGCAAGATACTATACCTGTCATTTGACGAAGAACACCCTGTATCTCAGTTGTTTCGAAAGTTGGACTTTTTATTTTTGGAACGTTATTCTGGATTGTGAAGAGGAATGATTGGTGAAAATTTCAGTCGAATCAGAGCACTGGTTCGCAAGATACTATACCTGTCATTTGACGAAGAACACCCTGTATCTCAGTTGTTTCGAAAGTTAGACTTTTTATTTTTGGAATGTTATTCTGGATTGTGAAGAGGAATGATTGGTGAAAATTTCAGTCGAATCAGAGCATTGGTTCGAAAGATACTATACCTGTCATTTGACGAAGAACACCCTGTATCTCAGTTGTTTCGAATGTGAGACTTTTTATTTTTGAATCGTTATTCTGGATTGTGAAGAGGAATGATTAGTAAAATTTTCAGTCGAATCAGAGCATTGGTTCGAAAGATACTATTCCTGTCATTTGACGAAGAACACCCTGTATCTCAGTTGTTTCGAAAGTAAGACTTTTTATTTTTGGAACGTTATTCTGGATTGTGAAGAGGAATGATTGGTGAAAATTTCAGTCGAATCAGAGCATTGGTTCGCAAGATACTATACCTGTCATTTGACGAAGAACACCCTGTATCTCAGTTGTTTCGAAAGTAAGACTTTTTATTTTTGAAACGTTATTCTGGATTGTGAAGAGGAATGATTGGTGAAAATTTCAGTCGAATCAGAGCATTGGTTCGAAAGATACTATACCTGTCATTTGACGAAGAACACCCTGTATCTCAGTTGTTTCGAAAGTTAGACTTTTCATTTTTGGAAAGTTATTCTGGATTGTAAAGAGGAATGATTGGTGAAAATTTCAGTCGAATCAGAGCATTGGTTCGCAAGATACTATACCTGTCATTTGACGAAGAACACCCTGTATCTCAGTTGTTTCGAATGTTAGACTTTTTGTTTTTGAATCGTTATTCTGGATTGTGAAGAGGAATGATTGGTGTAAATTTCAGTCGAATCAGAGCATTGGTTCGCAAGATACTATACCTGTCATTTGACGAAGAACACCCTGTATCTCAGTTGTTTCGAAAGTTAGACTTTTTATTTTTGGAACGTTATTCTGGATTGTGAAGAGGAATGATTGGTGAAAATTTCAGTCGAATCAGAGCACTGGTTCGCAAGATACTATACCTGTCATTTGACGAAGAACACCCTGTATCTCAGTTGTTTCGAAAGTTAGACTTTTTATTTTCGGAACGTTATTCTGGATTGTGAAGAGGAATGATTGGTGAAAATTTCAGTCGAATCAGAGCATTGGTTCGAAAGATACTATACCTGTCATTTGACGAAGAACACCCTGTATCTCAGTTGTTTCGAATGTAAGACTTTTTATTTTTGAATCGTTATTCTGGATTGTGAAGAGGAATGATTAGTAAAATTTTCAGTCGAATCAGAGCATTGGTTCGAAAGATACTATACCTGTCATTTGACGAAGAACACCCTGTATCTCAGTTGGTTCGAAAGTAAGACTTTTTATTTTTGGAACGTTATTCTGGATTGTGAAGAGGAATGATTGGTGAAAATTTCAGTCGAATCAGAGCATTGGTTCGCAAGATACTATACCTGTCATTTGACGAAGAACACCCTGTATCTCAGTTGTTTCGAAAGTTAGACTTTTTATTTTTGGAACGTTATTCTGGATTGTGAAGAGGAATGATTGGTGAAAATTTCAGTCGAATCAGAGCATTGGTTCGAAAGATACTATACCTGTCATTTGACGAAGATCACCCTGTATCTCAGTTGTTTCGAATGTTAGACTTTTTATTTTTGAATCGTTATTCTGGATTGTGAAGAGGAATGATTGGTGAAAATTTCAGTCGAATCAGAGCATTGGTTCGAAAGATACTATACCTGTCATTTGACGAAGAACACCCTGTATCTCAGTTGTTTCGAAAGTTAGACTTTTTATTTTTGAAACGTTATTCTGGATTGTGAAGAGGAATGATTGGTGAAAATTTCAGTCGAATCAGAGCATTGGTTCGCAAGATACTATACCTGTCATTTGACGAAGAACACCCTGTATCTCAGTTGTTTCGAAAGTTGGACTTTTTATTTTTGGAACGTTATTCTGGATTGTGAAGAGGAATGATTGGTGAAAATTTCAGTCGAATCAGAGCACTGGTTCGCAAGATACTATACCTGTCATTTGACGAAGAACACCCTGTATCTCAGTTGTTTCGAAAGTAAGACTTTTTATTTTTGGAACGTTATTCTGGATTGTGAAGAGGAATGATTGGTGAAAATTTCAGTCGAATCAGAGCATTGGTTCGAAAGATACTATACCTGTCATTTGACGAAGAACACCCTGTATCTCAGTTGTTTCGAATGTAAGACTTTTTATTTTTGAATCGTTATTCTGGATTGTGAAGAGGAATGATTAGTAATATTTTCAGTCGAATCAGAGCATTGGTTCGAAAGATACTATTCCTGTCATTTGACGAAGAACACCCTGTATCTCAGTTGTTTCGAAAGTAAGACTTTTTATTTTTGGAACGTTATTCTGGATTGTGAAGAGGAATGATTGGTGAAAATTTCAGTCGAATCAGAGCATTGGTTCGCAAGATACTATACCTGTCATTTGACGAAGAACACCCTGTATCTCAGTTGTTTCGAAAGTTAGACTTTTTATTTTTGGAACGTTATTCTGGATTGTGAAGAGGAATGATTGGTGAAAATTTCAGTCGAATCAGAGCATTGGTTCGCAAGATACTATACCTGTCATTTGACGAAGAACACCCTGTATCTCAGTTGTTTCGAAAGTTAGACTTTTTATTTTTGGAACGTTTTTCTGGATTGTGAAGAGGAATGATTGGTGAAAATTTCAGTCGAATCAGAGCATTGGTTCGAAAGATACTATACCTGTCATTTGACGAAGAACACCCTGTATCTCAGTTGTTTCGAATGTAAGACTTTTTATTTTTGAATCGTTGGTCTGGATTGTGAAGAGGAATGATTGGTGAAAATTTCAGTCGAATCAGAGCATTGGTTCGAAAGATACTATACCTGTCATTTGACGAAGAACACCCTGTATCTCAGTTGTTTCGAAAGTTGGACTTTTTATTTTTGGAACGTTATTCTGGGTTGTGAAGAGGAATGATTGGTGAAAATTTCAGTCAAATCAGAGCATTGGTTCGCAAGATACTATACCTGTCATTTGACGAAGAACACCCTGTATCTCAGTTGTTTCGAAAGTTGGACTTTTTATTTTTGGAACGTTATTCTGGATTGTGAAGAGGAATGATTGGTGAAAATTTCAGTCGAATCAGAGCATTGGTTCGAAAGATACTATACCTGTCATTTGACGAAGAACACCCTGTATCTCAGTTTTTTCGAAAGTTAGACTTTTATATTTGGAACGTTATTCTGGATTGTGAAGAGGAATGATTGGTGAAAATTTCAGTCGAATCAGAGCATTGGTTCGCAAGATACTATACCTGTCATTTGACGAAGAACACCCTGTATCTCAGTTTTTTCGAATGTTAGACTTTTTATTTTTGAATCGTTATTCTGGATTGTGAAGAGGAATGATTGGTGAAAATTTCAGTCGAATCAGAGCATTGGTTCGCAAGATACTATACCTGTCATTTGACGAAGAACACCCTGTATCTCAGTTGTTTCGAAAGTTAGAATTTTTATTTTTGGAACGTTATTCTGGATTGTGAAGAGGAATGATTGGTGAAAATTTCAGTCGAATCAGAGCATTGGTTCGCAAGATACTATACCTGTCGTTTGACGAAGAACACCCTGTATCTCAGTTGTTTCGAAAGTTAGACTTTTTATTTTTGGAACGTTATTTTGGATTGTGAAGAGGAATGATTGGTGAAAATTTCAGTCGAATCAGAGCATTGGTTCGAAAGATACTATACCTGTCATTTGACGAAGAACACCCTGTATCTCAGTTGTTTCGAAAGTTAGACTTTTAATTTTTGGAACGTTATTCTGGATTGTGAAGAGGAATGATTGGTGAAAATTTCAGTCGAATCAGAGCATTGGTTCGCAAGATACTATACCTGTCATTTGACGAAGAACACCCTGTATCTCAGTTATTTCGAAAGTTAGACTTTTTATTTTTGGAACGTTATTCTGGATTGTGAAGAGGAATGATTGGTGAAAATTTCAGTCGAATCAGAGCATTGGTTCGAAAGATACTATACCTGTCATTTGACGAAGAACACCCTGTATCTCAGTTGTTTCGAATGTTAGACTTTTTATTTTTGAATCGTTATACTGGATTGTGAGGAGAAATGATTGGTGAAAATTTCAGTCGAATCAGAGCATTGGTTCGAAAGATACTATACCTGTCATTTGACGAAGAACACCCTGTATCTCAGTTGTTTCGAAAGTTAGACTTTTTATTTTTGGAACGTTATTCTGGATAGTGAAGGGGAATGATTGGTGAAAATTTCAGTCGAATCAGAGCATTGGTTCGCAAGATACTATACCTGTCATTTGACGAAGAACACCCTGTATCTCAGTTGTTTCGAAAGTTAGACTTTTTATTTTTGGAACGTTATTCTGGATTGTGAAGAGGAATGATTGGTGAAAATTTCAGTCGAATCAGAGCATTGGTTCGAAAGATACTATACCTGTCATTTGACGAAGAACACCCTGTATCTCAGTTGTTTCGAATACTAGACTTTTTATTTTTGAATCGTTATTCTGGATTGTGAAGAGGAATGATTGGTGAAAATTTCAGTCGAATCAGAGCATTGGTTCGAAAGATACTATACCTGTCATTTGACGAAGAACACCCTGTATCTCAGTTGTTTCGAAAGTAAGACTTTTAATTTTTGGAACGTTATTCTGGATTGTGAAGAGGAATGATTGGTGAAAATTTCAGTCGAATCAGAGCATTGGTTCGCAAGATACTATACCTGTCATTTGACGAAGAACACCCTGTATCTCAGTTGTTTCGAAAGTAAGACTTTTTATTTTTGGAACGTTATTCTGGATTGTGAAGAGGAATGATTAATGAAAATTTCAGTCGAATCAGAGCATTGGTTCGAAAGATACTATACCTGTCATTTGACGAAGAACACCCTGTATCTCAGTTGTTTCGAATGTTAGACTTTTTATTTTTGAAACGTTATTCTGGATTGTGAAGAGGAATGATTGGTGAAAATTTCAGTCGAATCAGAGCATTGGTTCGAAAGATACTATACCTGTCATTTGACGAAGAACACCCTGTATCTCAGTTGTTTCGAAAGTTAGACTTTTAATTTTTGGAACGTTATTCTGCATTGTGAAGAGGAATGATTGGTGAAAATTTCAGTCGAATCAGAGCATTGGTTCGCAAGATACTATACCTGTCATTTGACGAAGAACACCCTGTATCTCAGTTGTTTCGAAAGTTAGACTTTTTATTTTTGGAACGTTATTCTGGATTGTGAAGAGGAATGATTGGTGAAAATTTCACTCGAATCAGAGCATTGGTTCGAAAGATACTATACCTGTCATTTGACGAAGATCACCCTGTATCTCAGTTGTTTCGAATGTTAGACTTTTTATTTTTGAATCGTTATTCTGGATTGTGAAGAGGAATGATTGGTGAAAATTTCAGTCGAATCAGAGCATTGGTTCGAAAGATACTATACCTGTCATTTGACGAAGAACACCCTGTATCTCAGTTGTTTCGAAAGTTAGACTTTTTATTTTTGAAACGTTATTCTGGATTGTGAAGAGGAATGATTGGTGAAAATTTCAGTCGAATCAGAGCATTGGTTCGCAAGATACTATACCTGTCATTTGACGAAGAACACCCTGTATCTCAGTTGTTTCGAAAGTTGGACTTTTTATTTTTGAAACGTTATTCTGGATTGTGAAGAGGAATGATTGGTGAAAATTTCAGTCGAATCAGAGCATTGGTTCGAAAGATACTATACCTGTCATTTGACGAAGAACACCCTGTATCTCAGTTGTTTCGAAAGTTAGACTTTTTATTTTTGAAACGTTATTCTGGATTGTGAAGAGGAATGATTGGTGAAAATTTCAGTCGAATCAGAGCATTGGTTCGCAAGATACTATACCTATCATTTGACGAAGAACACCCTGTATCTCAGTTGTTTCGAAAGTTGGACTTTTTATTTTTGGAACGTTATTCTGGATTGTGAAGAGGAATGATTGGTGAAAATTTCAGTCGAATCAGAGCACTGGTTCGCAAGATACTATACCTGTCATTTGACGAAGAACACCCTGTATCTCAGTTGTTTCGAAAGTTAGACTTTTTATTTTTGGAACGTTATTCTGGATTGTGAAGAGGAATGATTGGTGAAAATTTCAGTCGAATCAGAGCATTGGTTCGAAAGATACTATACCTGTCATTTGACGAAGAACACCCTGTATCTCAGTTGTTTCGAATGTAAGACTTTTTATTTTTGAATCGTTATTCTGGATTGTGAAGAGGAATGATTAGTAAAATTTTCAGTCGAATCAGAGCATTCGTTCGAAAGATACTATTCCTGTCATTTGACGAAGAACACCCTGTATCTCAGTTGTTTCGAAAGTAAGACTTTTTATTTTTGGAACGTTATTCTGGATTGTGAAGAGGAATGATTGGTGAAAATTTCAGTCGAATCAGAGCATTGGTTCGCAAGATACTATACCTGTCATTTGACGAAGAACACCCTGTATCTCAGTTGTTTCGAAAGTAAGACTTTTTATTTTTGGAACGTTATTCTGGATTGTGAAGAGGAATGATTGGTGAAAATTTCAGTCGAATCAGAGCATTGGTTCGAAAGATACTATACCTGTCATTTGACGAAGAACACCCTGTATCTCAGTTGTTTCGAAAGTTAGACTTTTTATTTTTGGAAAGTTATTCTGGATTGTAAAGAGGAATGATTAGTGAAAATTTCAGTCGAATCAGAGCATTGGTTCGCAAGATACTATACCTGTCATTTGACGAAGAACACCCTGTATCTCAGTTGTTTCGAATGTTAGACTTTTTGTTTTTGAATCGTTATTCTGGATTGTGAAGAGGAATGATTGGTGAAATTTTCAGTCGAATCAGAGCATTGGTTCGCAAGATACTATACCTGTCATTTGACGAAGAACACCCTGTATCTCAGTTGTTTCGAAAGTTAGACTTTTTATTTTTGGAACGTTATTCTGGATTGTGAAGAGGAATGATTGGTGAAAATTTCAGTCGAATCAGAGCACTGGTTCGAAAGATACTATACCTGTCATTTGACGAAGAACACCCTGTATCTCAGTTGTTTCGAATGTAAGACTTTTTATTTTTGAATCGTTATTCTGGATTGTGAAGAGGAATGATTAGTAAAATTTTCAGTCGAATCAGAGCATTGGTTCGAAAGATACTATACCTGTCATTTGACGAAGAACACCCTGTATCTCAGTTGGTTCGAAAGTAAGACTTTTTATTTTTGGAACGTTATTCTGAATTGTGAAGAGGAATGATTGGTGAAAATTTCAGTCGAATCAGAGCATTGGTTCGCAAGATACTATACCTGTCATTTGACGAAGAACACCCTGTATCTCAGTTGTTTCGAAAGTTAGACTTTTTATTTTTGGAACGTTATTCTGGATTGTGAAGAGGAATGATTGGTGAAAATTTCAGTCGAATCAGAGCATTGGTTCGCAAGATACTATACCTGTCATTTGACGAAGAACACCCTGTATCTCAGTTGTTTCGAAAGTTAGACTTTTTATTTTTGGAACGTTTTTCTGGATTGTGAAGAGGAATGATTGGTGAAAATTTCAGTCGAATCAGAGCATTGGTTCGAAAGATACTATACCTGTCATTTGACGAAGAACACCCTGTATCTCAGTTGTTTCGAATGTAAGACTTTTTATTTTTGAATCGTTGGTCTGGATTGTGAAGAGGAATGATTGGTGAAAATTTCAGTCGAATCAGAGCATTGGTTCGAAAGATACTATACCTGTCATTTGACGAAGAACACCCTGTATCTCAGTTGTTTCGAAAGTTGGACTTTTTATTTTTGGAACGTTATTCTGGGTTGTGAAGAGGAATGATTGGTGAAAATTTCAGTCAAATCAGAGCATTGGTTCGCAAGATACTATACCTGTCATTTGACGAAGAACACCCTGTATCTCAGTTGTTTCGAAAGTTGGACTTTTTATTTTTGGAACGTTATTCTGGATTGTGAAGAGGAATGATTGGTGAAAATTTCAGTCGAATCAGAGCATTGGTTCGAAAGATACTATACCTGTCATTTGACGAAGAACACCCTGTATCTCAGTTTTTTCGAAAGTTAGACTTTTATATTTGGAACGTTATTCTGGATTGTGAAGAGGAATGATTGGTGAAAATTTCAGTCGAATCAGAGCATTGGTTCGCAAGATACTATACCTGTCATTTGACGAAGAACACCCTGTATCTCAGTTTTTTCGAATGTTAGACTTTTTATTTTTGAATCGTTATTCTGGATTGTGAAGAGGAATGATTGGTGAAAATTTCAGTCGAATCAGAGCATTGGTTCGCAAGATACTATACCTGTCATTTGACGAAGAACACCCTGTATCTCAGTTGTTTCGAAAGTTAGAATTTTTATTTTTGGAACGTTATTCTGGATTGTGAAGAGGAATGATTGGTGAAAATTTCAGTCGAATCAGAGCATTGGTTCGCAAGATACTATACCTGTCGTTTGACGAAGAACACCCTGTATCTCAGTTGTTTCGAAAGTTAGACTTTTTATTTTTGGAACGTTATTTTGGATTGTGAAGAGGAATGATTGGTGAAAATTTCAGTCGAATCAGAGCATTGGTTCGAAAGATACTATACCTGTCATTTGACGAAGAACACCCTGTATCTCAGTTGTTTCGAAAGTTAGACTTTTAATTTTTGGAACGTTATTCTGGATTGTGAAGAGGAATGATTGGTGAAAATTTCAGTCGAATCAGAGCATTGGTTCGCAAGATACTATACCTGTCATTTGACGAAGAACACCCTGTATCTCAGTTATTTCGAAAGTTAGACTTTTTATTTTTGGAACGTTATTCTGGATTGTGAAGAGGAATGATTGGTGAAAATTTCAGTCGAATCAGAGCATTGGTTCGAAAGATACTATACCTGTCATTTGACGAAGAACACCCTGTATCTCAGTTGTTTCGAATGTTAGACTTTTTATTTTTGAATCGTTATACTGGATTGTGAGGAGAAATGATTGGTGAAAATTTCAGTCGAATCAGAGCATTGGTTCGAAAGATACTATACCTGTCATTTGACGAAGAACACCCTGTATCTCAGTTGTTTCGAAAGTTAGACTTTTTATTTTTGGAACGTTATTCTGGATAGTGAAGGGGAATGATTGGTGAAAATTTCAGTCGAATCAGAGCATTGGTTCGCAAGATACTATACCTGTCATTTGACGAAGAACACCCTGTATCTCAGTTGTTTCGAAAGTTAGACTTTTTATTTTTGGAACGTTATTCTGGATTGTGAAGAGGAATGATTGGTGAAAATTTCAGTCGAATCAGAGCATTGGTTCGAAAGATACTATACCTGTCATTTGACGAAGAACACCCTGTATCTCAGTTGTTTCGAATACTAGACTTTTTATTTTTGAATCGTTATTCTGGATTGTGAAGAGGAATGATTGGTGAAAATTTCAGTCGAATCAGAGCATTGGTTCGAAAGATACTATACCTGTCATTTGACGAAGAACACCCTGTATCTCAGTTGTTTCGAAAGTAAGACTTTTAATTTTTGGAACGTTATTCTGGATTGTGAAGAGGAATGATTGGTGAAAATTTCAGTCGAATCAGAGCATTGGTTCGCAAGATACTATACCTGTCATTTGACGAAGAACACCCTGTATCTCAGTTGTTTCGAAAGTAAGACTTTTTATTTTTGGAACGTTATTCTGGATTGTGAAGAGGAATGATTAATGAAAATTTCAGTCGAATCAGAGCATTGGTTCGAAAGATACTATACCTGTCATTTGACGAAGAACACCCTGTATCTCAGTTGTTTCGAATGTTAGACTTTTTATTTTTGAAACGTTATTCTGGATTGTGAAGAGGAATGATTGGTGAAAATTTCAGTCGAATCAGAGCATTGGTTCGAAAGATACTATACCTGTCATTTGACGAAGAACACCCTGTATCTCAGTTGTTTCGAAAGTTAGACTTTTAATTTTTGGAACGTTATTCTGCATTGTGAAGAGGAATGATTGGTGAAAATTTCAGTCGAATCAGAGCATTGGTTCGCAAGATACTATACCTGTCATTTGACGAAGAACACCCTGTATCTCAGTTGTTTCGAAAGTTAGACTTTTTATTTTTGGAACGTTATTCTGGATTGTGAAGAGGAATGATTGGTGAAAATTTCACTCGAATCAGAGCATTGGTTCGAAAGATACTATACCTGTCATTTGACGAAGATCACCCTGTATCTCAGTTGTTTCGAATGTTAGACTTTTTATTTTTGAATCGTTATTCTGGATTGTGAAGAGGAATGATTGGTGAAAATTTCAGTCGAATCAGAGCATTGGTTCGAAAGATACTATACCTGTCATTTGACGAAGAACACCCTGTATCTCAGTTGTTTCGAAAGTTAGACTTTTTATTTTTGAAACGTTATTCTGGATTGTGAAGAGGAATGATTGGTGAAAATTTCAGTCGAATCAGAGCATTGGTTCGCAAGATACTATACCTGTCATTTGACGAAGAACACCCTGTATCTCAGTTGTTTCGAAAGTTGGACTTTTTATTTTTGAAACGTTATTCTGGATTGTGAAGAGGAATGATTGGTGAAAATTTCAGTCGAATCAGAGCATTGGTTCGAAAGATACTATACCTGTCATTTGACGAAGAACACCCTGTATCTCAGTTGTTTCGAAAGTTAGACTTTTTATTTTTGAAACGTTATTCTGGATTGTGAAGAGGAATGATTGGTGAAAATTTCAGTCGAATCAGAGCATTGGTTCGCAAGATACTATACCTATCATTTGACGAAGAACACCCTGTATCTCAGTTGTTTCGAAAGTTGGACTTTTTATTTTTGGAACGTTATTCTGGATTGTGAAGAGGAATGATTGGTGAAAATTTCAGTCGAATCAGAGCACTGGTTCGCAAGATACTATACCTGTCATTTGACGAAGAACACCCTGTATCTCAGTTGTTTCGAAAGTTAGACTTTTTATTTTTGGAACGTTATTCTGGATTGTGAAGAGGAATGATTGGTGAAAATTTCAGTCGAATCAGAGCATTGGTTCGAAAGATACTATACCTGTCATTTGACGAAGAACACCCTGTATCTCAGTTGTTTCGAATGTAAGACTTTTTATTTTTGAATCGTTATTCTGGATTGTGAAGAGGAATGATTAGTAAAATTTTCAGTCGAATCAGAGCATTCGTTCGAAAGATACTATTCCTGTCATTTGACGAAGAACACCCTGTATCTCAGTTGTTTCGAAAGTAAGACTTTTTATTTTTGGAACGTTATTCTGGATTGTGAAGAGGAATGATTGGTGAAAATTTCAGTCGAATCAGAGCATTGGTTCGCAAGATACTATACCTGTCATTTGACGAAGAACACCCTGTATCTCAGTTGTTTCGAAAGTAAGACTTTTTATTTTTGGAACGTTATTCTGGATTGTGAAGAGGAATGATTGGTGAAAATTTCAGTCGAATCAGAGCATTGGTTCGAAAGATACTATACCTGTCATTTGACGAAGAACACCCTGTATCTCAGTTGTTTCGAAAGTTAGACTTTTTATTTTTGGAAAGTTATTCTGGATTGTAAAGAGGAATGATTAGTGAAAATTTCAGTCGAATCAGAGCATTGGTTCGCAAGATACTATACCTGTCATTTGACGAAGAACACCCTGTATCTCAGTTGTTTCGAATGTTAGACTTTTTGTTTTTGAATCGTTATTCTGGATTGTGAAGAGGAATGATTGGTGAAATTTTCAGTCGAATCAGAGCATTGGTTCGCAAGATACTATACCTGTCATTTGACGAAGAACACCCTGTATCTCAGTTGTTTCGAAAGTTAGACTTTTTATTTTTGGAACGTTATTCTGGATTGTGAAGAGGAATGATTGGTGAAAATTTCAGTCGAATCAGAGCACTGGTTCGAAAGATACTATACCTGTCATTTGACGAAGAACACCCTGTATCTCAGTTGTTTCGAATGTAAGACTTTTTATTTTTGAATCGTTATTCTGGATTGTGAAGAGGAATGATTAGTAAAATTTTCAGTCGAATCAGAGCATTGGTTCGAAAGATACTATACCTGTCATTTGACGAAGAACACCCTGTATCTCAGTTGGTTCGAAAGTAAGACTTTTTATTTTTGGAACGTTATTCTGAATTGTGAAGAGGAATGATTGGTGAAAATTTCAGTCGAATCAGAGCATTGGTTCGCAAGATACTATACCTGTCATTTGACGAAGAACACCCTGTATCTCAGTTGTTTCGAAAGTTAGACTTTTTATTTTTGGAACGTTATTCTGGATTGTGAAGAGGAATGATTGGTGAAAATTTCAGTCGAATCAGAGCATTGGTTCGAAAGATACTATACCTGTCATTTGACGAAGATCACCCTGTATCTCAGTTGTTTCGAATGTTAGACTTTTTATTTTTGAATCGTTATTCTGGATTGTGAAGAGGAATGATTGGTGAAAATTTCAGTCGAATCAGAGCATTGGTTCGAAAGATACTATACCTGTCATTTGACGAAGAACACCCTGTATCTCAGTTGTTTCGAAAGTTAGACTTTTTATTTTTGAAACGTTATTCTGGATTGTGAAGAGGAATGATTGGTGAAAATTTCAGTCGAATCAGAGCATTGGTTCGCAAGATACTATACCTGTCATTTGACGAAGAACACCCTGTATCTCAGTTGTTTCGAAAGTTGGACTTTTTATTTTTGGAACGTTATTCTGGATTGTGAAGAGGAATGATTGGTGAAAATTTCAGTCGAATCAGAGCACTGGTTCGCAAGATACTATACCTGTCATTTGACGAAGAACACCCTGTATCTCAGTTGTTTCGAAAGTTAGACTTTTTATTTTTGAAACGTTATTCTGGATTGTGAAGAGGAATGATTGGTGAAAATTTCAGTCGAATCAGAGCATTGGTTCGAAAGATACTATACCTGTCATTTGACGAAGAACACCCTGTATCTCAGTTGTTCCGAATGTAAGACTTTTTATTTTTGAATCGTTATTCTGGATTGTGAAGAGGAATGATTAGTAAAATTTTCAGTCGAATCAGAGCATTGGTTCGAAAGATACTATTCCTGTCATTTGACGAAGAACACCCTGTATCTCAGTTGTTTCGAAAGTAAGACTTTTTATTTTTGGAACGTTATTCTGGATTGTGAAGAGGAATGATTGGTGAAAATTTCAGTCGAATCAGAGCATTGGTTCGCAAGATACTATACCTGTCATTTGACGAAGAACACCCTGTATCTCAGTTGTTTCGAAAGTTAGACTTTTTATTTTTGGAACGTTATTCTGGATTGTGAAGAGGAATGATTGGTGAAAATTTCAGTCGAATCAGAGCATTGGTTCGAAAGATACTATACCTGTCATTTGACGAAGAACACCCTGTATCTCAGTTGTTTCGAAAGTTAGACTTTTTATTTTTGGAACGTTATTCTGGATTGTGAAGAGGAATGATTGGTGAAAATTTCAGTCGAATCAGAGCATTGGTTCGAAAGATACTATACCTGTCATTTGACGAAGAACACCCTGTATCTCAGTTGTTTCGAAAGTTAGACTTTTTATTTTTGAAACGTTATTCTGGATTGTGAAGAGGAATGATTGGTGAAAATTTCAGTCGAATCAGAGCATTGGTTCGCAAGATACTATACCTGTCATTTGACGAAGAACACCCTGTATCTCAGTTGTTTCGAAAGTTGGACTTTTTATTTTTGGAACGTTATTCTGGATTGTGAAGAGGAATGATTGGTGAAAATTTCAGTCGAATCAGAGCACTGGTTCGCAAGATACTATACCTGTCATTTGACGAAGAACACCCTGTATCTCAGTTGTTTCGAAAGTTAGACTTTTTATTTTTGGAACGTTATTCTGGATTGTGAAGAGGAATGATTGGTGAAAATTTCAGTCGAATCAGAGCATTGGTTCGAAAGATACTATACCTGTCATTTGACGAAGAACACCCTGTATCTCAGTTGTTTCGAATGTAAGACTTTTTATTTTTGAATCGTTATTCTGGATTGTGAAGAGGAATGATTAGTAAAATTTTCAGTCGAATCAGAGCATTCGTTCGAAAGATACTATTCCTGTCATTTGACGAAGAACACCCTGTATCTCAGTTGTTTGGAAAGTAAGACTTTTTATTTTTGGAACGTTATTCTGGATTGTGAAGAGGAATGATTGGTGAAAATTTCAGTCGAATCAGAGCATTGGTTCGCAAGATACTATACCTGTCATTTGACGAAGAACACCCTGTATCTCAGTTGTTTCGAAAGTAAGACTTTTTATTTTTGGAACGTTATTCTGGATTGTGAAGAGGAATGATTGGTGAAAATTTCAGTCGAATCAGAGCATTGGTTCGAAAGATACTATACCTGTCATTTGACGAAGAACACCCTGTATCTCAGTTGTTTCGAAAGTTAGACTTTTTATTTTTGGAAAGTTATTCTGGATTGTAAAGAGGAATGATTGGTGAAAATTTCAGTCGAATCAGAGCATTGGTTCGCAAGATACTATACCTGTCATTTGACGAAGAACACCCTGTATCTCAGTTGTTTCGAATGTTAGACTTTTTGTTTTTGAATCGTTATTCTGGATTGTGAAGAGGAATGATTGGTGAAATTTTCAGTCGAATCAGAGCATTGGTTCGCAAGATACTATACCTGTC
Organism: Myrrha octodecimguttata; assembly: GCA_958510865.1. Classification (NCBI taxonomy): domain Eukaryota; kingdom Metazoa; phylum Arthropoda; class Insecta; order Coleoptera; family Coccinellidae; genus Myrrha; species Myrrha octodecimguttata. Next base: position 2,562,878 of record OY294062.1, read on the forward strand.
ATTTGACGAAGAACACCCTGTATCTCAGTTGTTTCGAAAGTTAGACTTTTTATTTTTGGAACGTTATTCTGGATTGTGAAGAGGAATGATTGGTGAAAATTTCAGTCGAATCAGAGCACTGGTTCGCAAGATACTATACCTGTCATTTGACGAAGAACACCCTGTATCTCAGTTGTTTCGAAAGTTAGACTTTTTATTTTTGGAACGTTATTCTGGATTGTGAAGAGGAATGATTGGTGAAAATTTCAGTCGAATCAGAGCATTGGTTCGAAAGATACTATACCTGTCATTTGACGAAGAACACCCTGTATCTCAGTTGTTTCGAATGTAAGACTTTTTATTTTTGAATCGTTATTCTGGATTGTGAAGAGGAATGATTAGTAAAATTTTCAGTCGAATCAGAGCATTGGTTCGAAAGATACTATACCTGTCATTTGACGAAGAACACCCTGTATCTCAGTTGGTTCGAAAGTAAGACTTTTTATTTTTGGAACGTTATTCTGGATTGTGAAGAGGAATGATTGGTGAAAATTTCAGTCGAATCAGAGCATTGGTTCGCAAGATACTATACCTGTCATTTGACGAAGAACACCCTGTATCTCAGTTGTTTCGAAAGTTAGACTTTTTATTCTTGGAACGTTATTCTGGATTGTGAAGAGGAATGATTGGTGAAAATTTCAGTCGAATCAGAGCATTGGTTCGAAAGATACTATACCTGTCATTTGACGAAGATCACCCTGTATCTCAGTTGTTTCGAATGTTAGACTTTTTATTTTTGAATCGTTATTCTGGATTGTGAAGAGGAATGATTGGTGAAAATTTCAGTCGAATCAGAGCATTTGTTCGAAAGATACTATACCTGTCATTTGACGAAGAACACCCTGTATCTCAGTTGTTTCGAAAGTTAGACTTTTTATTTTTGAAACGTTATTCTGGATTGTGAAGAGGAATGATTGGTGAAAATTTCAGTCGAATCAGAGCATTGGTTCGCAAGATACTATACCTGTCATTTGACGAAGAACACCCTGTATCTCAGTTGTTTCGAAAGTTGGACTTTTTATTTTTGGAACGTTATTCTGGATTGTGAAGAGGAATGATTGGTGAAAATTTCAGTCGAATCAGAGCACTGGTTCGCAAGATACTATACAAGTCATTTGACGAAGAACACCCTGTATCTCAGTTGTTTCGAAAGTTAGACTTTTTATTTTTGGAACGTTATTCTGGATTGTGAAGAGGAATGATTGGTGAAAATTTCAGTCGAATCAGAGCATTGGTTCGAAAGATACTATACCTGTCATTTGACGAAGAACACCCTGCATCTCAGTTGTTTCGAATGTAAGACTTTTTATTTTTGAATCGTTATTCTGGATTGTGAAGAGGAATGATTAGTAAAATTTTCAGTCGAATCAGAGCATTGGTTCGAAAGATACTATTCCTGTCATTCGACGAAGAACACCCTGTATCTCAGTTGTTTCGAAAGTAAGACTTTTTATTTTTGGAACGTTATTCTGGATTGTGAAGAGGAATGATTGGTGAAAATTTCAGTCGAATCAGAGCATTGGTTCGCAAGATACTATACCTGTCATTTGACGAAGAACACCCTGTATCTCAGTTGTTTCGAAAGTTAGACTTTTTATTTCTGGAACGTTATTCTGGATTGTGAAGAGGAATGATTGGTGAAAATTTCAGTCGAATCAGAGCATTGGTTCGAAAGATACCATACCTGTCATTTGACGAAGAACACCCTGTATCTCAGTTGTTTCGAAAGTTAGACTTTTTATTTTTGGAAAGTTATTCTGGATTGTGAAGAGGAATGATTGGTGAAAATTTCAGTCGAATCAGAGCATTGGTTCGCAAGATACTATACCTGTCATTTGACGAAGAACACCCTGTATCTCAGTTGTTTCGAATGTTAGACTTTTAGTTTTTGAATCGTTATTCTGGATTGTGAAGAGGAATGATTGGTGAAAATTTCAGTCGAATGAGAGCATTGGTTCGCAAGATACTATACCTGTCATTTGACGAAGAACACCCTGTATCTCAGTTGTTTCGAAAGTTAGACTTTTTATTTTTGGAACGTTATTCTGGATTGTGAAGAGGAATGATTGGTGAAAATTTCAGTCGAATCAGAGCATTGGTTCGAAAGATACTATACCTGTCATTTGACGAAGAACACCCTGTATCTCAGTTGTTTCGAAAGTTAGACTTTTAATTTTTGGAACGTTATTCTGGATTGTGAAGAGGAATGATTGGTGAAAATTTCAGTCGAATCAGAGCATTGGTTCGCAAGATACTATACCTGTCATTTGACGAAGAACACCCTGTATCTCAGTTGTTTCGAAAGTTAGACTTTTTATTTTTGGAACGTTATTCTGGATTGTGAAGAGGAATGATTGTTGAAAATTTCAGTCGAATCAGAGCATTGGTTCGAAAGATACTATACCTGTCATTTGACGAAGAACACCCTGTATCTCAGTTGTTTCGAAAGTTAGACTCTTTATTTTTGGAACGTTATTCTGGATTGTGAAGAGTAATGATTGGTGAAAATTTCAGTCGAATCAGAGCATTGGTTCGCAAGATACTATACCTGTCATTTGACGAAGAACACCCTGTATCTCAGTTGTTTCGAAAGTTAGACTTTTTGCGCGCATGTTCTAGGGGAACAGCGTGCTATCGTTTTGTCCAAATGTCTGTAATTTTGGATGATTGAGCCGAAAATGGTCTCAATCGACTAGGTTGGACTCACTGATGACGAATCCGGTGTCAAAATCGATTCTGTCCGGCCGGCCGGCCGTAGACACGATAACTGTCGAACGAAGTGAGCTAGCAACTTGAAACTTTCAGGGTAGGTCGCGCATTGGAATGCTGCGGTTAATTTCGTTAGTGGGCCAAATCGATCGAATAGTTTCGGAGTTATAGGCATTTGAAGTTTTGAAGTTATTTATTTTTTAATTCAGAAACTACCTGAACGATTTGATTCAAACTTGGCAGTTAGGTGGAGTGCAACGACGCGCAACTTTGAGCGAAATTTCGTCAGGATTATATTGTCGGTAATTTTTAAAAAAAAAATTTTTCGAAATTTTTTTCCAAAAAAATTTTTTTTTCGGAAACAATTCATCATATCCAAAAAAAATTGTACTCACGCTTTGACCTTCTAATCTCACAGCAATGTATCAAATTTCAGTTCGATACGATCATAAGTTTTGGAGATATCGGGAAAAAATATGTCAAATTTCGAGTTTTTCTTCTCGATATCGTTGATTTTTTCGGTATAACTCGAGAAATACTGATTCAGTCCTGATTAAACTTCACACCTAGTTTTAAGACGCTAAAAGACAACTCTATGCAAAATTTCGTGATAATCGTGTTATTAGAACAATTTGAAAAAAAAATTTCTATGATTTTCTCATCATATCATCCTCATTAAATTCTGTATGAAACTTCGAACTGTTATTTTCGATGAAGTACTGGATTTCAATTCGACCTGATCTCTATTTTTGGAAATATTGGAAAAATAAAATTTTGATTGGGTATATCTACGGAATCATTGGGTGGATTTTACCCATTCACGAATTCGGCCTTCGTAATTAAGGTCCAAACCTTCTAAACAATTTTGAGTTTCTAAGTTATTTCTTTCGGAAGTTATTGTGTTTACGCAGTCGGCCGTTAGGCTGACCGTAAACACAATAACTTCCGGAAGAAACGACTTAGAAACTCGATATTTGTAGAGTAGGTTTGGGGCTTAATAACGAAGGTCGAATTCGTGAATGGGTAAAATCCGCCCAATGATTCCGTAGATATACCCATTCAAAATTTTATTTTTACAATATGTCCAAAAATACAGATATGATCGAATTGAAATCCAGTAATTTATCAGAAAAAAAATTCAAAAAGCACTGCCATGAAGGCAGCAGCTTTTGCGCGCACGTTCAAATTCGTTGCTGAAGCGGTCATCTACATTGAACATGCGCGCAAAAGTTGCTGCCTTCACGGCAGTGCTTTTTGAATTTTTATTTTTGGAACGTTATTCTGGATTGTGAAGAGGAATGATTGGTGAAAATTTCAGTCGAATCAGAGCATTGGTTCGAAAGATACTATACCTGTCATTTGACGAAGAACACCCTGTATCTCAGTTGTTTCGAAAGTTAGACTTTTTATTTTTGGAACGTTTGTCTGGATTGTGAAGAGGAATGATTGGTGAAAATTTCAGTCGAATCAGAGCATTGGTTCGAAAGATACTATACCTGTCATTTGACGAAGAACACCCTGTATCTCAGTTGTTTCGAAAGTTAGACTTTTTATTTTTGGAACGTTATTCTGGATTGTGAAGAGGAATGATTGGTGAAAATTTCAGTCGAATCAGAGCATTGGTTCGCAAGATACTATACCTGTCATTTGACGAAGAACACCCTGTATCTCAGTTGTTTCGAAAGTTAGACTTTTTATTTTTGGAACGTTATTCTGGATTGTGAAGAGGAATGATTGGTGAAAATTTCAGTCGAATCAGAGCATTGGTTCGAAAGATACTATACCTGTCATTTGACGAAGAACACCCTGTATCTCAGTTGTTTCGAAAGTTAGACTTTTTATTTTTGGAACGTTATTCTGGATTGTGAAGAGGAATGATTGGTGAAAATTTCAGTCGAATCAGAGCACTGGTTCGCAAGATACTATACCTGTCATTTGACGAAGAACACCCTGTATCTCAGTTGTTTCGAAAGTTAGACTTTTTATTTTTGGAACGTTATTCTGGATTGTGAAGAGGAATGATTGGTGAAAATTTCAGTCGAATCAGAGCATTGGTTCGAAAGATACTATACCTGTCATTTGACGAAGAACACCCTGTATCTCAGTTGTTTCGAATGTAAGACTTTTTATTTTTGAATCGTTATTCTGGATTGTGAAGAGGAATGATTAGTAAAATTTTCAGTCGAATCAGAGCATTCGTTCGAAAGATACTATTCCTGTCATTTGACGAAGAACACCCTGTATCTCAGTTGTTTGGAAAGTAAGACTTTTTATTTTTGGAACGTTATTCTGGATTGTGAAGAGGAATGATTGGTGAAAATTTCAGTCGAATCAGAGCATTGGTTCGCAAGATACTATACCTGTCATTTGACGAAGAACACCCTGTATCTCAGTTGTTTCGAAAGTAAGACTTTTTATTTTTGGAACGTTATTCTGGATTGTGAAGAGGAATGATTGGTGAAAATTTCAGTCGAATCAGAGCATTGGTTCGAAAGATACTATACCTGTCATTTGACGAAGAACACCCTGTATCTCAGTTGTTTCGAAAGTTAGACTTTTTATTTTTGGAAAGTTATTCTGGATTGTAAAGAGGAATGATTGGTGAAAATTTCAGTCGAATCAGAGCATTGGTTCGCAAGATACTATACCTGTCATTTGACGAAGAACACCCTGTATCTCAGTTGTTTCGAATGTTAGACTTTTTGTTTTTGAATCGTTATTCTGGATTGTGAAGAGGAATGATTGGTGAAATTTTCAGTCGAATCAGAGCATTGGTTCGCAAGATACTATACCTGTCATTTGACGAAGAACACCCTGTATCTCAGTTGTTTCGAAAGTTAGACTTTTTATTTTTGGAACGTTATTCTGGATTGTGAAGAGGAATGATTGGTGAAAATTTCAGTCGAATCAGAGCACTGGTTCGCAAGATACTATACCTGTCATTTGACGAAGAACACCCTGTATCTCAGTTGTTTCGAAAGTTAGACTTTTTATTTTTGGAACGTTATTCTGGATTGTGAAGAGGAATGATTGGTGAAAATTTCAGTCGAATCAGAGCATTGGTTCGAAAGATACTATACCTGTCATTTGACGAAGAACACCCTGTATCTCAGTTGTTTCGAATGTAAGACTTTTTATTTTTGAATCGTTATTCTGGATTGTGAAGAGGAATGATTAGTAAAATTTTCAGTCGAATCAGAGCATTGGTTCGAAAGATACTATACCTGTCATTTGACGAAGAACACCCTGTATCTCAGTTGGTTCGAAAGTAAGACTTTTTATTTTTGGAACGTTATTCTGGATTGTGAAGAGGAATGATTGGTGAAAATTTCAGTCGAATCAGAGCATTGGTTCGCAAGATACTATACCTGTCATTTGACGAAGAACACCCTGTATCTCAGTTGTTTCGAAAGTTAGACTTTTTATTCTTGGAACGTTATTCTGGATTGTGAAGAGGAATGATTGGTGAAAATTTCAGTCGAATCAGAGCATTGGTTCGAAAGATACTATACCTGTCATTTGACGAAGATCACCCTGTATCTCAGTTGTTTCGAATGTTAGACTTTTTATTTTTGAATCGTTATTCTGGATTGTGAAGAGGAATGATTGGTGAAAATTTCAGTCGAATCAGAGCATTTGTTCGAAAGATACTATACCTGTCATTTGACGAAGAACACCCTGTATCTCAGTTGTTTCGAAAGTTAGACTTTTTATTTTTGAAACGTTATTCTGGATTGTGAAGAGGAATGATTGGTGAAAATTTCAGTCGAATCAGAGCATTGGTTCGCAAGATACTATACCTGTCATTTGACGAAGAACACCCTGTATCTCAGTTGTTTCGAAAGTTGGACTTTTTATTTTTGGAACGTTATTCTGGATTGTGAAGAGGAATGATTGGTGAAAATTTCAGTCGAATCAGAGCACTGGTTCGCAAGATACTATACAAGTCATTTGACGAAGAACACCCTGTATCTCAGTTGTTTCGAAAGTTAGACTTTTTATTTTTGGAACGTTATTCTGGATTGTGAAGAGGAATGATTGGTGAAAATTTCAGTCGAATCAGAGCATTGGTTCGAAAGATACTATACCTGTCATTTGACGAAGAACACCCTGCATCTCAGTTGTTTCGAATGTAAGACTTTTTATTTTTGAATCGTTATTCTGGATTGTGAAGAGGAATGATTAGTAAAATTTTCAGTCGAATCAGAGCATTGGTTCGAAAGATACTATTCCTGTCATTCGACGAAGAACACCCTGTATCTCAGTTGTTTCGAAAGTAAGACTTTTTATTTTTGGAACGTTATTCTGGATTGTGAAGAGGAATGATTGGTGAAAATTTCAGTCGAATCAGAGCATTGGTTCGCAAGATACTATACCTGTCATTTGACGAAGAACACCCTGTATCTCAGTTGTTTCGAAAGTTAGACTTTTTATTTCTGGAACGTTATTCTGGATTGTGAAGAGGAATGATTGGTGAAAATTTCAGTCGAATCAGAGCATTGGTTCGAAAGATACCATACCTGTCATTTGACGAAGAACACCCTGTATCTCAGTTGTTTCGAAAGTTAGACTTTTTATTTTTGGAAAGTTATTCTGGATTGTGAAGAGGAATGATTGGTGAAAATTTCAGTCGAATCAGAGCATTGGTTCGCAAGATACTATACCTGTCATTTGACGAAGAACACCCTGTATCTCAGTTGTTTCGAATGTTAGACTTTTAGTTTTTGAATCGTTATTCTGGATTGTGAAGAGGAATGATTGGTGAAAATTTCAGTCGAATGAGAGCATTGGTTCGCAAGATACTATACCTGTCATTTGACGAAGAACACCCTGTATCTCAGTTGTTTCGAAAGTTAGACTTTTTATTTTTGGAACGTTATTCTGGATTGTGAAGAGGAATGATTGGTGAAAATTTCAGTCGAATCAGAGCATTGGTTCGAAAGATACTATACCTGTCATTTGACGAAGAACACCCTGTATCTCAGTTGTTTCGAAAGTTAGACTTTTAATTTTTGGAACGTTATTCTGGATTGTGAAGAGGAATGATTGGTGAAAATTTCAGTCGAATCAGAGCATTGGTTCGCAAGATACTATACCTGTCATTTGACGAAGAACACCCTGTATCTCAGTTGTTTCGAAAGTTAGACTTTTTATTTTTGGAACGTTATTCTGGATTGTGAAGAGGAATGATTGTTGAAAATTTCAGTCGAATCAGAGCATTGGTTCGAAAGATACTATACCTGTCATTTGACGAAGAACACCCTGTATCTCAGTTGTTTCGAAAGTTAGACTCTTTATTTTTGGAACGTTATTCTGGATTGTGAAGAGTAATGATTGGTGAAAATTTCAGTCGAATCAGAGCATTGGTTCGCAAGATACTATACCTGTCATTTGACGAAGAACACCCTGTATCTCAGTTGTTTCGAAAGTTAGACTTTTTGCGCGCATGTTCTAGGGGAACAGCGTGCTATCGTTTTGTCCAAATGTCTGTAATTTTGGATGATTGAGCCGAAAATGGTCTCAATCGACTAGGTTGGACTCACTGATGACGAATCCGGTGTCAAAATCGATTCTGTCCGGCCGGCCGGCCGTAGACACGATAACTGTCGAACGAAGTGAGCTAGCAACTTGAAACTTTCAGGGTAGGTCGCGCATTGGAATGCTGCGGTTAATTTCGTTAGTGGGCCAAATCGATCGAATAGTTTCGGAGTTATAGGCATTTGAAGTTTTGAAGTTATTTATTTTTTAATTCAGAAACTACCTGAACGATTTGATTCAAACTTGGCAGTTAGGTGGAGTGCAACGACGCGCAACTTTGAGCGAAATTTCGTCAGGATTATATTGTCGGTAATTTTTAAAAAAAAAATTTTTCGAAATTTTTTTCCAAAAAAATTTTTTTTTCGGAAACAATTCATCATATCCAAAAAAAATTGTACTCACGCTTTGACCTTCTAATCTCACAGCAATGTATCAAATTTCAGTTCGATACGATCATAAGTTTTGGAGATATCGGGAAAAAATATGTCAAATTTCGAGTTTTTCTTCTCGATATCGTTGATTTTTTCGGTATAACTCGAGAAATACTGATTCAGTCCTGATTAAACTTCACACCTAGTTTTAAGACGCTAAAAGACAACTCTATGCAAAATTTCGTGATAATCGTGTTATTAGAACAATTTGAAAAAAAAATTTCTATGATTTTCTCATCATATCATCCTCATTAAATTCTGTATGAAACTTCGAACTGTTATTTTCGATGAAGTACTGGATTTCAATTCGACCTGATCTCTATTTTTGGAAATATTGGAAAAATAAAATTTTGATTGGGTATATCTACGGAATCATTGGGTGGATTTTACCCATTCACGAATTCGGCCTTCGTAATTAAGGTCCAAACCTTCTAAACAATTTTGAGTTTCTAAGTTATTTCTTTCGGAAGTTATTGTGTTTACGCAGTCGGCCGTTAGGCTGACCGTAAACACAATAACTTCCGGAAGAAACGACTTAGAAACTCGATATTTGTAGAGTAGGTTTGGGGCTTAATAACGAAGGTCGAATTCGTGAATGGGTAAAATCCGCCCAATGATTCCGTAGATATACCCATTCAAAATTTTATTTTTACAATATGTCCAAAAATACAGATATGATCGAATTGAAATCCAGTAATTTATCAGAAAAAAAATTCAAAAAGCACTGCCATGAAGGCAGCAGCTTTTGCGCGCACGTTCAAATTCGTTGCTGAAGCGGTCATCTACATTGAACATGCGCGCAAAAGTTGCTGCCTTCACGGCAGTGCTTTTTGAATTTTTATTTTTGGAACGTTATTCTGGATTGTGAAGAGGAATGATTGGTGAAAATTTCAGTCGAATCAGAGCATTGGTTCGAAAGATACTATACCTGTCATTTGACGAAGAACACCCTGTATCTCAGTTGTTTCGAAAGTTAGACTTTTTATTTTTGGAACGTTTGTCTGGATTGTGAAGAGGAATGATTGGTGAAAATTTCAGTCGAATCAGAGCATTGGTTCGAAAGATACTATACCTGTCATTTGACGAAGAACACCCTGTATCTCAGTTGTTTCGAAAGTTAGACTTTTTATTTTTGGAACGTTATTCTGGATTGTGAAGAGGAATGATTGGTGAAAATTTCAGTCGAATCAGAGCATTGGTTCGCAAGATACTATACCTGTCATTTGACGAAGAACACCCTGTATCTCAGTTGTTTCGAAAGTTAGACTTTTTATTTTTGGAACGTTATTCTGGATTGTGAAGAGGAATGATTGGTGAAAATTTCAGTCGAATCAGAGCATTGGTTCGAAAGATACTATACCTGTCATTTGACGAAGAACACCCTGTATCTCAGTTGTTTCGAAAGTTAGACTTTTTATTTTTGGAACGTTATTCTGGATTGTGAAGAGGAATGATTGGTGAAAATTTCAGTCGAATCAGAGCATTGGTTCGAAAGATACTATACCTGTCATTTGACGAAGAACACCCTGTATCTCAGTTGTTTCGAAAGTTAGACTTTTTATTTTTGAATCGTTATTCTGGATTGTGAAGAGGAATGATTGATGAAAATTTCAGTCGAATCAGAGCATTGGTTCGCAAGATACTATACCTGTCATTTGACGAAGAACACCCTGTATCTCAGTTGTTTCGAAAGTTAGACTTTTTATTTTTGGAATGTTATTCTGGATTGTGAAGAGGAATGATTGGTGAAAATTTCAGTCGAATCAGAGCATTGGTTCGCAAGATACTATACCTGTCATTTGACGAAGAACACCCTGTATCTCAGTTGTTTCGAAAGTTAGACTTTTTATTTTTGGAACGTTATTCTGGATTGTGAAGAGGAATGATTGGTGAAAATTTCAGTCGAATCATAGCATTGGTTCGAAAGATGCTATACCTGTCATTTGACGAAGAACACCCTGTATCTCAGTTGTTTCGAAAGTTAGACTTTTTATTTTTGGAACGTTATTCTGGATTGTGAAGGGGAATGATTGGTGAAAATTTCAGTCGAATCAGTGCATTGGTTCGAAAGATACTATACCTGTCATTTGACGAAGAACACCCTGTATATCAGTTGTTTCGAATGTTAGACTTTTTATTTTTGCGCGCATGTTCTAGGGGAACAGCGTGCTATCGTTTTGTCCAAATGTCTGTAATTTTGGATGATTGAGCCGAAAATGATCTCAATCGACTAGGTTGGACTCACTGATGATGAATCCAGTGTCAAAATTGATTCTGTCCGGCCGGCCGTAGACACGATAACTGTCGACAGGAGCGAGCTAGCTACTTGAAACTTTCAGGATAGGTTGCGCATCCGAATGCCGCGGTTAAGTTCGTTAATGGGCCAAATCGGCCAAATAGTTTCGGAGTTATAGGCATTTGAAGTTTTGAAGTTATTTATTTTTTATTTCAGAAACTACCTGAGCGATTTGATTCAAACTTGGCAGTTAGGTGAAGTGCAACGACGCGCAACTTTGAGCTGAATTTCGTCAGGATTATATTGTCGGTAATTTTTAAAAAAAAAATTTTTCGAAATTTTTTTCCAAAAAAATTTTTTTTTCGGAAACAATTCATCATATCCAAGAAAAATTATACTCACGCTTTGACCTTCTAATCTCACAGCAATGTACCAAATTTCAGTTCGATACGATCATAAGTTTTGGAGATATCGGGAAAAAATATGTCAAATTTCGAGTTTTTCTTCTCGATATCGTTGATTTTTTCGGTATAACTCGAGAAATACTGATTCAGTCCTGATTAAACTTCACACCTAGTTTTAAGACGCTAAAAGACAACTTTATGCAAAATTTCGTGATAATCGTGTTATTAGAACAATTTGAAAAAAAAAATTTCTATGATTTTCTCATCATATCATCCTCATTAAATTCTGTATGAAACTTCGAACTGTTATTTTCGATGAAGTACTGGATTTCAATTCGACCTGATCTCTATTTTTGGAAATATTGGAAAAATAAAATTTTGATTGGGTATATCTACGGAATCATTGGGTGGATTTTACCCATTCACGAATTCGGCCTTCGTAATTAAGGTCCAAACCTTCTCTACAAATATCGAGTTTCTAAGTTATTTCTTTCGGAAGTTATTGTGTTTACGCAGTTGGCTGTTAGGCTGACCGTAAACACAATAACTTCCGGAAGAAACGACTTAGAAACTCGATATTTGTATAGTAGGTTTGGGGCTTAATAACGAAGGTCGAATTCGTGAATGGGTAAAATCCGCCCAATGATTCAAAATTTTATTTTTACAATATGTCCAAAAATACAGATATGATCGAATTGAAATCCAGTAATTTATCAGAAAAAAAATTCAAAAAGCACTGCCATGAAGGCAGCAGCTTTTGCGCGCACGTTCAAATTCGTTGCTGAAGCGGTCATCTACATTGAACATGCGCGCAAAAGTTGCTGCCTTCACGGCAGTGCTTTTTGAATTTTTTTCGGGAACCATTCATCATATCCGAAAAAAATTCCACCCACACTATGAGCTTCATATTTCACAGCAGTGTACCAAATTTCAATTCGATACGATCATAAGTTTTGGAGATATCGGGAAAAAATATGTCAAATTTCGAGGTTTTCTTCTCGATATTGTTTCTTTTCTCCGATATCGGACCATCGAGTACGGTTTGTTCATAGACAAGATATATGGGTTTGTTGTTGTCACGGCTGTCGGTTGAGTAACTCAATTCTCGAAGATGATGAAAATCTGTTAAAAATCGACGAATTACCGATGAAAATTGCTGGAAATGGCAAAAAATAAGCAAATAACATTGTTTCCGAGCTGGAGATTCGAGAAATTGGCTATTCTTCAGCAAGAAGTTCTATTGATCTGTCAACCGGCTGGAAGCATCTCTCTTAAGAAAAGTTTATAGTGAAATCGAAGCGAATAGACGATAATATGGAATAATATATATCGAAATGGGTAGAATACAGGTTTGTTCTTATCCCTATAAACCGTTTTGAAACTAACTTTGACTTATTTTCGAGAATCCAGCTTAGTTTACTTTCATCACCTGAAAATTTCACAAAAGTGAAAAATATTGTTCATGTTCGTCGAATTCCAGACGTAAATTGCATGAAAAGGCAACAACTAAGCAGGATTCGTCGTTTTCAGACGATATAATGGAGAAATAGTTACTTTTTTCCAGAAAAAACTCTCATTGACTGGCAGGAACTCTCCGAACCAACTTCATGATGGAAGTGAAAGATATCGACGTAAATATGGCATGAAATATATCGAAATGAGTCGAATACAGGTTGGTACTGATCCCTATTAACCAAGTCAAGAACAACTTTAAGTTATTTTTGTTAGTTGCAGTGATAAGACTGCAATATATAATATTCTATGAATATGTCAATTTGACTTGAAGTGTATTTTTTGTAATTAGATGGTGCATGAAATAAAAGAAGAGTTTCAAGTGTGTGAGTTTAAATATACTGCAAGTAAAGAAATACATATACATCAGAGTTCCAACTAATAAAATACCGATTCCAAATAAATATAAAAACAACAGGTTACGGGCCCAGTGGTGTACGACTTGAAATTACAAAAGTAACATTTCGTACGGACGCAACGCAATGGGAACAAAGGAAGAAATCGAGTCTATTCCAAAACTGAAGGACGCCGTTTCGTTTCCAATGTGGGAATTCGAAATATCAATTCTGTTTGCTGCAAAATCTTTGGGTGAAATTGTCGAAGGAAAAACAACATTTCAGTCGCTGACAGATGAAAAAAAATTTCAAAAAGCACTGCCGTGAAGGCAGCAACTTTTGCGCGCATGTTCAATGTAGATGACCGCTTCAGCAACGAATTTGAACGTGCGCGCGTACCAAATTTCAGTTCGATACGATCATAAGTTCTGGAGATATCGGGAAAAAATATGTCAAATTTCGAGGTTTTCTTCTCGATATCGTTGATTTTTTCGGTATTACTCGAGAAATACTGATTCAGTCCTGATTAAACTTCACAGCTACTTTTAAGATGCTAAAAGACAACTTTATGCAAAATTTCGTGATAATCGTGTTATTAGAACAATTTGAAAAAAAAAATTTATATGATTTTCTCATCATATCATCCTCATTAAATTCTGTATGAAACTTCGAACTGTTATTTTCGATGAAGTACTGAATTTTAATTCGATCTGATCTGTATTTTTGGAAACATTGGAAAAATAAAATTTTGATTGGGTATATCTACGGAATCATTGGGCGGATTTTACCCATTCACGAATTCGACCTTCGTAATTAAGCCCCAAACCTACTCTACAAATATCGAGTTTCTAAGTCGTTTCTTCCGGAAGTTATTGTGTTTACGGTCAGCCTAACGGCCGACTGCGTAAACACAATAACTTCCGAAAGAAACAACTTAGAAACTCGATATTTGTAGAGAAGGTTTGGACCTTAATTACGAAGGCCGAATTCGTGAATGGGTAAAATCCACCCAATGATTCCGTAGATATACCCAATCAAAATTTTATTTTTCCAATATTTCCAAAAATACAGACCAGATCGAATTGAAATCCAGTACTTCATCGAAAATAACAGTTCGAAGTTTCATACAGAATTTAATGAGGATGATATGATGAAAAAATCATATAAATTTTTTTTTTCAAATTGTTCTAATAACCCGATTATCACGAAATTTTGCACAAAGTTGTCTTTCAGCATCTTAAAACTAGCTGTGAAGTTTAATCAGGACTGAATCAGTATTTCTCGAGTAATACCAAAAAAATTTCAAAAAGCACTGCCGTGAAGGCAGCAACTTTTGCGCGCCTGTTCAATGTAGATGACCGCTTCAGCAACGAATTTGAACGTGCGCGCGTACCAAATTACAGTTCGATACGATCATAAAATCTGGAGATATCGGGAAAAAATATGTCAAATTTCGAGGTTTTCTTCTCGATATCGTTGATTTTTTCGGTATTACTCGAGAAATACTGATTCAGTCCTGATTAAACTTCACAGCTAGTTTTAAGATGCTAAAAGACAACTTTATGCAAAATTTCGTGATAATCGTGTTATTAGAACAATTTGAAAAAAAAAATTTATATGATTTTCTCATCATATCATCCTCATTAAATTCTGTATGAAACTTCGAACTGTTATTTTCGATGAAGTAATGAATTTCAATTCGATCTGATCTGTATTTTTGGAAACATTGGAAAAATAAAATTTTGATTGGGTATATCTACGGAATCATTGGGCGGATTTTACCCATTCACGAATTCGACCTTCGTAATTAAGCCCCAAACCTACTCTACAAATATCGAGTTTCTAAGTTGTTTCTTTCGGAAGTTATTGTGTTTACGCAGTCGGCCGTTAGGCTGACCGAAATTTTTTTCTGATAAATTACTGGATTTCAATTCGATCTGATCTGTATTTTTGGAAATATTGGAAAAATAAAATTATACCCAATCAAAATCTTATTTTTCCAATATTTCCAAAAATACAGATCAGATCGAATTGAAATCCAGTACTTCATCGAAAATAACAGTTCGAAGTTTCATACAGAATTTAATGAGGATGATATGATGAGAAAATCATATAAATTTTTTTTTCAAATTGTTCTAATTACCCGATTATTACGAAATTTTGCATAAAGTTGTCTTTCAGCGTCTTAAAACTAGCTGTGAAGTTTAATCAGGCTTGAATAAGTATTTCTCGAGTTATACCGAAAAAATCAACGATATCGAGAAGAAAACCTCGAAATTTGACATATTTTTTCCCGATATCTCCAAAACTTATGATCGTATCGAACTGAAATTTGGTGCATTGCTGTGAAATTAGAAGGTCAAAGCGTGAGTATAATTTTTCTTGGATGTGATGTATGGTTTCCGAAAAAAAAATTTTTTTGGAAAAAAATTTCGAAAAAAATTTTTTTCAAAAATAACCAACAATATAATCCTGACGAAATTTGGCTCAAAGTTGCGCGTCGTTGTACTTCACCTAACCACCAAGTTTGAATCCAATCGCTCAGTTAGTTTCTGAAATAAAAAATAAATAACTTCAAAACTTCAAATGCCTATAACTCCGAAACTATTCGATCGATTTGGCCCATTAACGAACTCAACCGCGGCATTCCAATGCGCGACCTACCCTGAAAGTTTCAAGTTGCTAGCTCACTTGGTTCGACAGTTATCGTGTCTACGGCCGGCCAACCGGCCGGCCGGCCGGCCGGACAGAATCGATTTTGACACCGGATTCGTCATCAGTGAGTCCAACCTAGTCGATTGAGACCATTTTCGGCTCAATCATCCAAAATTACAGACATTTGATCAAAACGATAGCACGCTGTTCCCCTAGAACATGCGCGCAAAAAGAAAGCAGAATGGCTGAAAAACGATGCTGTAGCAAAACACATTATTTTAAGAACAATTGATGCGAGTACAAAATCCCATATACTTACTTGCAATACATCCAGTGAAATGTACTCTACCCTTCTGAATATTTATAAAAAGGATACCGTTCAGACGAAAAATCAAGTACTGGCTGAATTTTTTAATTTCAGTTGCAATAAATCGCTAGACGTGATGAGCAATATATCTGTTCTACAAACAATGGCTTTCAGACTTAACAGCCTAGGGATGGACATCAAAGAGGACATGCTAATAACAAAAATTCTAGTGAGCCTACCAGAAAAATTTAAGTACTTCAGCAGTGCATGGGATTCTACTGCTGCAAGTGAGAGAACTTTGGAGAATCTACGATCGAGATTAGTGAAAGAAGAAGAACAATTTGGAACCAAAGAACAGGACAGGGTTGCTTTCAAAACAGAAAGGAAAGAAACAAAAAAACAAGGTAAATGTCACAAATGTGGAAATATTGGGCATTATCAGAAAGACTGTAAGTCAAAACATAAAAATAAATATTGTGAAAAATGTAGCAAAACAGGTCATACAGCTGAAATATGCTGGGCTGGAAAAAAATTTAATGCTTGTAGATACTGTAAGAAGAACAATCATCCTGAAGAAAAATGTATATTCAAAGCAGAACATGAGGAAACAAACCAGAGAAGGAATATCTATGACAGCAAAGTGAGCTACTTTACCGAAGCACAGCTTATAGAGGAAAATACTGAACCAATTGACTCAACGTTTGTAGTCGACAGTGGCTCAACACATCATTTGACTCACGATGAGAGAATATTGTCAAATGTAAAAGAAACTGATCAAAATATCATTGGCTGTGCAAAAAAGGATGCAAAACTCATTTCTACTTCAAAGGGATGTGTGGAAGGAGCAAATGTCACGTTAACGGATGTTTCATTAGTTCCAGGTTTATCTAAAAATCTTCTCTCTGTAAATGAAGTAACAAAAAATGGAGGCATCGCAGTATTCGATGACAAACATGTTGTTATCGTACATGGAAAAATTCACTATGAAGACAAAGATATAGTTCTTACTGGTGAAAAACAAAATAATGGTCTCTGTGTAGTTGATATGCATAGTAATGAAGAACAAGCATTAATGACGAACATGATGAAATGGCATTTTAAAATGGGACACCTCAACTTTAACGATTTAAAAAAACTACGTAAACTATGTGATGGAATAAACGACCCAATAGATAAATGTAAGGAGGAATTGTGTGAATCCTGCATCAAAGGAAAACTTGTGAGAAAACCGTTTAATACAGGAAGAACTCGTGCAACAAGACCCCTAGAAATTATACACATAGATGTTTGTGGAAAAATCTCCCCTACTACCTATGATAGAGAGGAATATATTTTGACTTGTATGGATGACTATACTCGTTTTCTGAAAGTGTATTTACTACGGACTAAAAATGAAGCAAGAGAATACCTGAAACAATATATACTTGAAAGTGAAGCACATTTCAATCTGAAAACTGAAAAGATAAGGCTTGACAATGGAGGTGAGTTTACAGGTACAGAATTAAAGAAATGGTGCAAAAACAGAGGAATTGAACTAGATTACACTATACCACACTCACCAGAACTAAACGGCAAAGCTGAGAGAGTTAACCTGACACTATTCAACAAAGTCAGAACTATGCTCTTACAAAGCAAACAAAACAAACGAATGTGGGGATTTGCAGTGTTGACGGCAGCATATCTTCTCAACAGGAGCCCTACATCAGCAATAGACACAACACCAGCTGAAAAATGGTATGGAAGGAAACCAAATCTATCCAATCTCAGAGAATTTGGACAAATAGTTTATACAAAGAACTTAGGTTATCTTAGATAATTGGAAGATAGAAGTCAAAGGGGAATACTTGTAGGTTATGCACCAAATGGATACAGGGTATATAATCCAAACACAGGAAGAGTATATGCATCAAGAGATATAAAATTTACAAATAAGTTCGAGGATGGAAATACCTTTGAAAAAGAGGAATTAACTTTGGAAAATTTGATTGAACCAGAAAACAAAAATGCTGAATTACAGGAAAATATACAGGAAATAGAAGACAATATAGTAGATGAAGAAGACAATAATGACCAGATCCAACCTGATAATGAAAGACCAAGGAGACGCATAAGAAAACCTGCCAAATTTGACGATTATACGGGTGATTTTGAAAGTGAAGAAGAGGTAATGTTGACCTATAAAGAATGTACCACAGGAAATGACAAACATGAATGGAATAAAGCCATTGAAGAGGAGAAAAATAATCTCAGAAGAAATGACACTTGGCAACCAGTAGATGAAAAACAAGTAAAAGGAGAGAAGTGTTGTCTAGATCCTTCGATATCTAGATTTAAGAATGATGATCTTAAGTTATTGCACAAATTACTCTATAAAGAGCCAGGTAAAACCAACTTGATCAAAAAGAATATCCGTAAATTTGATGGGTTTGACTTCTCGAAGGATTGCGATGAGTATGCAAAAAAGATTGAGGAGATACTTAAATTTGAGAGTAAACAATTGAAAATGATTTGTGAGATACTTGACCTACCCAAAACAGAGAAAGATGAAGATAATGCTGATAAGATATTAGAATTTTTATTAGAACCTAAGAATTCAGAAAGAGTAGTTGGAGGAGGTCTACCTAAGAGAACCGCTGCAGTGCGGGCAAATAATAGAGGCTACTCATCGCATGATAACTATTCAAGTGATGAAAAATATAAAGCAAGATCAAGAAGAGAAAAAGGTCAGAGGGCAACATATAAAGAAGACAGCTCTAGCAGTGATCAGGAATTCCAGCCATCTGATGATGACCGTCCAGCTGTCAAGTCGAGGCAAAGAGGTGCTAAACGCAAGAAAGCAAAGTCAGAGGACAGTGAAGAAGATGTGGTCAGCCCAAGCTCTGATGAAAGTGATGATGCATCTCGTAAACGGAAACGAACTTCGAAGGTAAACAACAAGAGCAAAGCCAAATCTCCCTCAAAAAGAGGAGCAGGTCGCAAACCAGCACCAAATAAGAAGACCCCAGGGAGGAAGAAGAAGACAGTCAGTTCAGAAGAAGATGAAGAGGAACTAAGCGATAAGAAGAATGATGGCAGTTCATCCGAACATGAACCTTTAGTCAAGAAGGCTAAAAATTCACAACCGCTGACCCGATGACGAAATCCTTGAATGCCACAAAGTTTGAAAAATTTGCTAATGTAATGACTAAATGTTTTTGGATCGAAAGGATATTTTTCGATGTTAATTTATATTAGTTTAGATCATATATTCTTTTGATAATTATATATTTGCACTCTTAGAGGGGTGTGTTAGTTGCAGTGATAAGACTGCAATATATAATATTCTATGAATATGTCAAGTTGACTTGAAGTGTATTTTTTGTAATTAGATGGTGCATGAAATAAAAGAAGAGTTTCAAATGTGTGAGATTAAATATACTGCAAGTAAAGAAATACATATACATCAGAGTTCCAACTAATAAAATACCGATTCCAAATAAATATAAAAACAACAATTTTCGAGATTACAGCATAACTCGAAACTATAGACAGGAACAGTTAATGAACATTTTTCAGTCATAAGTTTTGAGGCTTGAGGATGAGATAAAATGTTGAAAGTGGTCAACAAGTATCAGAACAGGTAGGGATCGAGGTTTTCCTGAACATTTTCTGCTAATTTATAGATTTTAAATAAATATTTTCTCTTCATTTTGACATTTCTACGTAGTGTTACTTGAAAATTTCACGCAAGTAAAGGCAATTATTTAATATCTCCGAATTATTAACAATAATTGTATTAAATGGCAATAAATAAGCATAAGTAATCGTTTTCCAGCCTTGAGATGAAGAAATAAGTGTTTTTTCCCTGAAAAACTTCCATCAATGTCACTGAGAAACTCTGAAACGGAACTTTAACATGGAACCGAACTAAATCGACGGAAATGTGATATAAATTACAACGCAGCTGGTCGATTACAGGTTGGTTCTGATCCCCATCAACTTTTTCAATGTGAATTTTGTGTTATTTTCCAGATCCCAGCATAAGTTCAAACTGTCAACAGCATCTCCGAACAAAAACTTTTTAACTGTTGTTTTGAGGCTTGCAGATGAGATAAAATGATTAACAATTATTAGAAAAGGTAGGGATCGAGCTTTTTCTAAACATTTCCTGCTAGATATTAGTGTTTTCCCCAATAATTCCATTAATCTCTCACCGATAGCAGATATAATACACTCGATAGAATGATTTGAGGAGCTTTTCATCTCCGAAGGTAAAGAAATTCATAAGAAATAACGAATATTATTAATGCCATAATGATTTCAGGTGAACGAATGGAGAAACCAGTGATTTTCAAAGAAAATTCTCTTTAATGGGCATATCGATGTTACACTGTAAGTTTCCAAAGTTGACAAAATTATTCAATTAAATACATTGTAATAGGTTGGTACTGATTCTATTCAACTCTTTCATCGTCATTTTCACGTTTTTTCCAAATTTCAAGCATATTTTGTATCGGTCTGGAACTTTCTATTCAACTGGAATCCTACCGTTGTGTACAAGGTACGTTGCTTTTTCTGATGCTTTTTCCAAGATTAAAGATAGTGTTGATAATTTCTGATGCTCTTTTATCGATATTTCGTTTCGTTTCCTTGAAAAACTTATCTAGAAAAGTGGGTTAAATTTGAATTTTCTCTTAATTAGCTCGACTCTATGATCATAGAATATAATCGTGGATCGACCAAATTATTTCTTTTTAATCTACGTCTTATTGAATAGAAAAATTAATGCAGCCTAATCGTTTCCCTCGAAGTGTGAATAACTTTAATTAATTAATAAAAGTTAAATTTTCTTTAATTATTAAATTTTTATGAGAAGGCCAAAACCACAGACCACTCTATGATCTGTTCTATGTTGTTTGTTAGATGGCTATGCAAAACAACATTTGTTTGGTTAGCGGCGTATCTTTCTAAATCAGAATATTATCTGTATTATTGAATTATATCAGTTTAAAAGTACTGTAAAGTGATCAGAAGTGTATGTAGCATTTGATAACACTAATATTTTTTAGGAATCTTGAAACGATAATTGGATTGACGATCTGAAATTCACATGCAGAGGTTGAATTTTGAGGAATCCATCTAATGCAAAGGTAAATACCACTTCATCTAACCTTTTCTACCCTTTGACCACCTGTTTCGTTCTTATTATACCATATCATGAATTCTATTCATATGTTAACAATTTTACTTTTCCGCAGATAAATGGAATATATATAGAAACCATCAGAGGGCACTGTTGTTTTTTATCCTAATTACGTACATTGAAAAGATTTTAGTGCAAATTTTCCAATAGAAAGATGCCAATTTGGTTTGCAGGCATTCATTGTACGTATTACGCTTTCACACAATTTGCAGATGCGTTTTTGTAATTATTGTTATATTTTCAGGAATATTATATTGGACAAGCTATCAAATGATATATGCGACTGTAGTTATTCATATTGTGGCCTGGAAATTGAATGCTCTGCCTTAGTTTCTCATCAGATGATATCTAAACTACATAAACTACATACATATTTAGTAATATTCATTCATGTGGTTCTATATTTATTTATATAGTTTTTCATTAGCTGATCAATATAACATGGAGTGGGATGTTACAGCTTTGTCAAAAATAAGCTTTCTAAATAGAACATTACATTGTGTATATTGAAAATTTTCCATGGAGGTTGATATTTGCCTCTAAAATATGATAATTTTCAATATCACCTATAGAAAAACTGAGATGATCTGAGGATTCTCTACAAAATTGAAATTCATTGCATTTTTCAAAATGAGATATTACACGGACTAATGTATCTGTTGAATACAGTGGGATTATTATTCAACTTTACATCCCTACTAATATACACAGATTATTCAATTGTTTCATTCTCAAATCTCTATAATCTGAAAATTTTCCATTCGAAAAATATTGGGTGAGGAGTAATATTTTTCAAAATTATCTTCGTTTATGAATATATTCATAGTTAATGAGATTGTTTTTCAATTTCTGTTTTTCCGTACCATCTAATTGCTGAATTCTTCCCTTTTTCAGAGTATCCTGTAACATTGGCATTATATATTAACATTCTAGATCTAAAATTGTTCGAATCTCTTGAAAATTTAATTTGATTCGATACGTTGAGCAATAACAGCATTAATTCTATTATTAATTGTTAAAATATGGCATTATCTATAATACTAAACGCGTTACAGGCAACACCGCCGAAACCACTGCAGGAGATCAAGAAAAACTTTTGCTAAGAAAGGGTTATGTTCGTGAGAGTTTTTCTGATATTTCCGTGGAGTCTTGGTGTGATATCTGAACGTGATTAGAAAGAGGAAATTTCGAACTTTCCCGTACTGTTGATCTTTCATCGCGGAAAAATCGAGAGATACTTTTAAAAAATTCCCGAAAAATAACGAAAATATCGATATTTCCCAAAGGTGCAAAACCACAGGAAAGCATTTGGTCGCTGGGTTCAAGCTAGGTAGACTTTTTTGGTACGAACAGAAAGACGAAAGACGAAATTGTGGCTTAGCGGGCCTCTTTTTTTGATTCCCACTTTCGTATTCTTGCAGGAATGATGGAAAAAAGTGACATTTCTAAGAAAATCCGGTAAAAATTGTCCATTTCATATTCTTCTGTGGACTCGGCCGAGATCGGCTATCTCCGCCGCCTTCGGGCTCGCTTTGGAAGGAGAATTTCTTGCGACAGTGAATATATGGCAACGTCGAACCTCGAATTTCTGTCGATTTCGCCGAAAACTTAAGCATCGTAGGCTTTGACCGTCGGCAAAGATCGGGTACTTCCGTCAATATTTTCAAGCCGAACCAGCGTTATGTTTATGTCAATTGTCATTAACATCAATTCTAATTTGCCGTCAAAATAGCATCCTATGTGGAAGCTACATTGAAATTGACGAAAATAAAGTTAGTAACGAATGGAAATGCATTTAGAAGTATCAATCATGGTCAATACTGCCTAATTCCAACTCTTACAATGACTTTTTCAAGAAAAAGTCGAGTTATCGGTATAATTTTAGCAAGTTATTATAACCTTATGCTACATTCACGAGAGGAAACAGTAAGTATTACCTACAATTGAAGATACTTTAACTTATCACAGGTTTTTCCAACCTGAATATCATGAGGAAATATTTATTTTCAGGTGAGTCACATATTTTAAATGAACTGGACATTGGAAAGTTTCTGTATCATTGAAGTCATAAAGTGAAGAATGTTTAGAATGGGTTCAAGGCTACGATAAGAATCAGAATGCTAATCCAGAATTCGTCGAAAAAACATCACATTGCCTTATATATTTGAAATGTTGGAGATTAACTCGACGTCAAAGGTATACATTATTATGTTATTTTCCTTGAGCAAATGCATCAAGTATGATATTTTTGCAGTTTTGAGATATGTGAGGTCATGTTGTTGAAGTGTTATGCCATCCAAGTATTAAGCATATACATAGGAAGAAAGCCTTTAAAGGACTGTAGAATGTTTTATGAATCTCTCAAAGATCTCACTATCCTCCCCCTGAGAATTCATGTATGTTGAACCATTTAAGTTTTATGGTGAGTGGTGATATGGATCATATCTAATGTTCTGATAAATTGGAAACTTGATCATGGCAAATTTATGTATCACATTCCTAGGTTTAATCAAGCATACTTTGTAGAAGATGGACTATTATCATTATGAAAAAAAAAGGGAACCCAATAGATTTTGAGAAGTGGAAATTGCAGAAATACTATGTAATCTATAGATGGTTTCAATAATATACAGCTGGTGTAGGACAAGACTGTATGATACTGTACCCCTGGTATATTTATTCATAATTGTGAATGAAACAGGAATATTCAATAGATTCTTACTATTCGCAAGAGGTTGATCTTCAAAAATCACAAGTCGATGTAACATTTGATGTCAATTGATAATAGAAGTGATAGTGAGTAAGAAGATCACATTATCAAGAAACGTATGAAATTTTATATACACAATAGGCAGGTAAGGTTGAGCCTCAGTATATGTTCCGTAACACTCATGTATCCCTTCCATATTGCTACATCAAAATTTGGTTGGCAAAAATGGCATGGGGATGGAACATAACCGGGAAGGATACATCAATTAATTTACACCTTATAATATTTTTCCTAGATAAAATGGGAAGGTTACAGAATGTATAGTGAGAATCAAGCTTTTTTAAGTTGAAATTCATACCACCTTCAAGTAACTACTAATTTTTCTGTATATGGGTATAATTTCTAATGTATGCGTTATATGAGATGAGATGAAATATTCTGAAGTGAAATGTATCTATTCTGCAAGTTAATCTTGATAATTTCGTGTAGTTCACAGGATATCTGCCATTTTCTGAAACTATTTTGAGAAAAATTACAAATGAAGTTGCACCAACAACATCAAGATAGAAGATGGTATATAGAGGCTTATGCAGATATTGTTTGAAAACAATGTGAAACTTCTTGAATCGTAATATGCAACATATCTGATGAAGTCTATCAACTGATGAATTCTTCACATAAACCCCTGACACACTTCTCTAATGAACAAGTTTACTTGAACTCATTCATTCAATTATCTTTTTTTTGGAATTTTTGTGTATCACCCAATGTATTCTATTGAACTATACTTTATTATCATTATCAATAATCGATAAATAAAAAATTACTTCAATATGCAGTTTTGCATTTGTCCTGTTTGGAAAACATGATATCTTGGTTACTCAATCATATTTTAATATGTCAATTATGAATTGGTCATCTCCATTAATGAAACAGAAAATTTAAATGTTCATAATACCGTAATTCCTTTACAAAATAAATATTACTTCATGCTTTGGTGATTCTCGGTCGAAGAGTGATGTACTAGAAATATTGAAATTCAGTAAATTTGAGACATTGGAAATTCCTGTAAAATGCACATGCATATGTTTAGTGAATATTGAATTGGAATAGTGAACATTTTCGGATTTTATCCAAGAAATTTTTTTTAACGTTGTTCAATGTTGAAATATGAATTTTTCATGCGATGATATATCTATTTAGTATTATTGGTGTCGTTTTGAGAAATTGAATTTTCATTTTATAGTCAATTTTATGTTTGCATGTGGAGCCACGGTTAGGGTCTATCCTCAAACTGAATTTTGACCAAATCGTGTCTGTATTTTTGTGAATATTGAGATGATGGAATTTCAAATGCGTTCATCTACTGAACCGTTTGGCAGATTTTGTTCATTCCGAACTTAACCTTCGAATTCAAGCTTTAAACCTGCCCTGAAAATTTCGAGTGTCTAAGTTATTCCTTTGCAAAGTTATCGTGTTTACAGACGGCCGAAGGCCGGCTGTAAACGCGATAACTTTGCGAAGGAATGACTTAGACAGTCGAAATTTTCCGGGTAGGTTTAAAGTTTGAATTCGAAGGTTAAGTTCGGAATGAACAAAATCCGCCAAACGGTTCAGTAGATGAACGCATTTGAAATTTCATCATTTCAATATTCACAAAAATACATACACGATTTGGTCAAAATTCAGTTCGAGGATAGACGATAACTGTGATCGAATTTTACATTAGCTACTGATTTTTTGTAAATTTATAAACAGTGTGCTTCGTTTTTAATAATTCAGTCAACTATTCAATTAATCTACTCAAAAACGCAAATCTACCCGCTAGGTAAATCTGGGCGCTTCCTACGTAGGTATCGTTTAAGTAGATCTACAGTAAAGATTGATCTATCGCTAGGTAGATCTGGGCGCGTACTAGTCTATAATACTAAACGCGTTACAGGCAACACCGCTGAAACCACTGCAGGAGATCAAGAAAAACTTTTGCTAAGAAAGGGTTATGTTCGTGAGAGTTTTTCTGATATTTCCGGGGAGTCTTGGTGTGATATCTGAACGTGATTAGAAAGAGGAAATTTCGAACTTTCCCGTACTTTTGATCTTTCATCGCGGAAAAATCGAGAGATACTTTTAAAAAATTCCCGAAAAATAACGAAAATATCGATATTTCCCAAAGGTGCAAAACCACAGGAAAGCATTCGGTCGCTGGGTTCAAGCTAGGTAGAGTTTTTTGGTACGAACAGAAAGACGAAAGACGAAATTGTGGCGTAGCGGGCCTCTTTTTTTGATTCCCACTTTCGTATTCTTGCAGGAATGATGGAAAAAAGTGACATTTCTAAGAAAATCCGGTAAAAATTGTCCATTTCATATTCTTCTGTGGACTCGGCCGAGATCGGCTATCTCCGCCGCCTTCGGGCTCGCTTTGGAGGTAGAATTTCTTGCGACAGTGAATATATGGCAACGTCGAACCTCGAATTTCTGTCGATTTCGCCGAAAACTTAAGCATCGTAGGCTTTGACCGTCGGCAAAGATCGGGTACTTCCGTCAATATTTTCCAGCCGAACCAGCGTTATGTTTATGTCAATTGTCATTAACTTCAATTGTAATTTGCCGTCAAAATAGCATCCTATGTGGAAGCTACATTGAAATTGACGAAAATAAAGTTAGTAACGAATGTAAATGCATTTAGAAGTATCAATCATGGTCAATACTGCCTAATTCCAACTCTAACAATGACTTTTTCAAGAAAAAGTCGAGTTATCGGTATAATTTTAGCAAGTTATCATAACCTTATGCTACATTCACGAGAGGAAACAGTAAGTATTACCTACAATTGAAGATACTTTAACTTATCACAGGTTTTTCCAACCTGAATATCATGAGGAAATATTTATTTTCAGGTGAGTCAGATATTTTAAATGAACTGGACATTGGAAAGTTTCTGTATCATTGAAGTCATAAAGTGAAGAATGTTTAGAATGGGTTCAAGGCTACGATAAGAATCAGAATGCTAATCCAGAATTCGTCGAAAAAACATCACATTGCCATATATATTTGAAATGTTGGAGATTAACTCGACGTCAAAGGTATACATTATTATGTTATTTTCCTTAAGCAAATGCATCAAGTATGATATTTTTGCAGTTTTGAGATATGTGAGGTCATGTTGTTGAAGTGTTATGCCATCCAAGTATTAAGCATATACAAAGGAAGAAAGCCTTTAAAGGACTGTAGAATGTTTTATGAATCTCTCAAAAATCTCACTATCCTCCCCCTGAGAATTCATGTATGTTGAACCATTTAAGTTTTATGGTGAGTGGTGATATGGATCATATCTAATGTTCTGATAAATTGGAAACTTGATCATGGCAAATTTATATATCACATTCCTAGGTTTAATCAAGCATACTTTGTAGAAGATGGACTATCATCATTATGAAAAAAAAGGGAACTCAATAGATTTTGAGATGTGGAAATTGCAGAAATACTATGTAATCTATAGATGGTTTCAATAATATACAGCTGGTGTAGGACAAGACTGTATGATACTGTACCCCTGGTATATTTATTCATAATTGTGAATGAAACAGGAATATTCAATAGATTCTTACTATTCGCAAGAGGTTGATCTTCAAAAATCACAAGTCGATGTAACATTTGATGTCAATTGATAATAGAAATGATAGTGAGTAAGAAGATCACATTATCAAGAAACGTATGAAATTTTATATACACAATAGGCAGGTAAGGTTGAGCCTCAGTATATGTTCCGTAACACTCATTTATCCCTTCCATACTGCTACATCAAAATTTGGTTGGCAAAAATGGCATGGGGATGGAACATAACCGGGAAGGATACATCAATTAATTTACACCTTATAATATTTTTCCTAGATAAAATGGGAAGGTTACAGAATGTATAGTGAGAATCAAGCTTTTTTAAGTTGAAATTCATACCACCTTCAAGTAACTACTAATTTTTCTGTATATGGGTATAATTTCTAATGTATGCGTTATATGAGATGAGATGAAATATTCTGAAGTGAAATGTATCTATTCTGCAAGGTAATCTTGATAATTTCGTGTAGTTCACAGGATGTCTGCCATTTTCTGAAACTATTTTGAGAAAAATTACAAATGAAGTTGCACCAACAACATCAAGATAGAAGATGGCATATAGAGGCTTATGCAGATATTGTTTGAAAACAATGTGAAACTTCTTGAATCGTAATATGCAACATATCTGATGAAGTCTATCAACTGATGAATTCTTCACATAAACCTCTGACACACTTCTCTAATGAACAAGTTTACTTGAACTCATTCATTCAATTATCTTTTTTTTGGAATTTTTGTGTATCACCCAATGTATTCTATTGAACTATACTTTATTATCATTGTCAATAATCGATAAATAAAAAATTACTTCAATATGCAGTTTTGCATTTGTCCTGTTTGGAAAACATGATATCTTGGTTACTCAATCATATTTTAATATGTCAATTATGAATTGGTCATCTCCGGCCGAAGGCCGGCTGTAAACGCGATAACTTTGCGAAGGAATGACTTAGACAGTCGAAATTTTCCGGGTAGGTTTAAAGTTTGAATTCGAAGGTTAAGTTCGGAATGAACAAAATCCGCCAAACGGTTCAGTAGATGAATGCATTTGAAATTTCATCATTTCAATATTCACAAAAATACATACACGATTTGGTCAAAATTCAGTTCGAGGATAGACGATAACTGTGATCGAATTTTACATTAGCTACTGATTTTTTGTAAATTTATAAACAGTGTGCTTCGTTTTTAATAATTTAGTCAACTATTCAATTAATCTACTCAAAAACGCAAATCTACCCGCTAGGTAAATCTGGGCGCTTCCTACGTAGGTATCGTTTAAGTAGATCTACAGTAAAGATTGATCTATCGCTAGGTAGATCTGGGCGCGTACTAGTTGAATATTAAATATTGACGAATATTGATAATGTTTCGGATTCTCCCTGGCTCTATTAACAAACCCCCTCAGAACCAATGTGTTTCTGGAAGTTGGGAACCCAGATATGATCTATGTAGGCTTTGTTACTGATTCTATATGCCACATTAGGAACAGCACTGTTAATTGGTTTATCCAACAAATAATGGTTTGGCGTTCCCCTAAAAATTAGAATAATATTTCTTGGTCATTTTGGAACAACCGCCACACAAATATATTGAATTTGTGATATTATTACAAAATTCATGGTGATTCTAAATTTTTCCCAAAATTTTTTCTTGAGAATCTATTTTGTTTTATTTTTACATTCCTTTTTTTGTTTTCAGTTACATCCAACTCATCATAGTGATACATTGAATTGTATTAGACGTGGAAATATCATATAAGTGATATTCAAATTGTTATGGATCCGGATAAGCAAAAGGAGATGTTAGTGGAGATGTAGATTGGCAAATGCAACCAGTGATATATTCTGCTAACAACCTAATAGAGCAGTTCCAGCTATCTATGGTTCATCGAGATGAATCAGCTGATGGGGGGACAGCATGTCAAATGGTGAAAGTAAATCAACACAACCTCACTTTCCTGCTTTGTTTATGTTATTTCAACAATTTCAGGATAAATTCACAGGTTAAAATAATTTATATTAATAGAATTGGTGAATAACTAGGCCACACCAAGAGACGAAAGAATCCTATGTTTCAGATATATTGTACTGTGGACTTTATATTTGAATATTTGCATTTTTGATATATATATATATATATAAATATATATTTTTTTTTTTTTTTTTTTTAGTTCACCGTCAATGCGGGTTGGTAACCAAGAGAAACCGGGTCTATTCGCAGCCAAGGTCAAACTCAGGAGCTAGTGAGAAATCTTCTAACCATTCTTGTGGTCGCCAAAATGACCTCCTTCTGTGCCTGACTGATAAGGTAGGTATCTAGTTGTGGACGTCTCGTGTTCTCTGTCAAGTGGGTCTCTACCAAACCATTCACGGATATGATAAGCGGAAGAATCGTCGTTTTCTTGAGCCTGTATATCTCTTTCAGCTCGAATGCGAGGTCTTGGTATTTCGTCAATTTTTCCGTGTAAGCTCTCGTGATATTTTCATCTGCCGGAACTGTGATATCTACCAAAAATACGGATCTTTCAGCCTTATCAAATAGTACAATGTCTGGGCGGTTGTGTGGTATTGGCCTATCCGTGACAATGGTTGTGTCCCAGTACAATTTGAAGCTATCGTTTTCCAGGACGCTGTCTGGCTGGTAAGTATGAATGCTTCCTTTCACCTGTATTAAAGTTGTTCTTTTAGCGAGTTCCATATGAAAAATTTTGGCCATTGCATTATGGCGCTCCATGTAGTCCCTAGGAGCTAGTATTGGGCAAGAGGATGTTATGTGCTGAATCGTTTCTAGGGATCTGGAGCACTTGCGGCAGGCATCAGTCGGTATATTGCGACCAGTAATCCTTTTGATATATGCACGAGTTGGCACGACCTGGTCCTGGATAGCAATTATTCTTCCCTCCGTCTCTGGGAAGAGGTATCCTGCTTTGAGGTAAGTAAGTGACTCGGACTTCACAATGCTATCTGATCTTAAATTGGCAGGGTATCTACCATGCAGTGCCTTGCTGTGCCACTCCTCCACGAGCTGCCCGACAGTCTGGTCTTGTTCCCTGATGTTTATGGTAGGCCTCGCAAGCTGCAGTACCGAGGACTCATCTGCCTGACATATGGTCTTATAAAAAGGTAAGTTCTTCGACCTGAAAAATTCTCTCATTTCCAATACCATTTTGTCATGCGTTATTTGTATATTTTGCAGCCCCCTACCTCCGTCGTGTCTAGGTATATAAAGCCTATTCACGGAAGAATGGGGATGATGGACACCAAACTTAGTCAGCAGCTTTCTTGTTTGTATATCCACTGCCTGCAGATCCCCAGATGTCCACCGCACAACACCGAACGAGGAGGAAGTGGTGGATCAGTCAAAGGGAAGGATAATGGAGGAGATTCATATAGATATATCGGACATAGAATGGGTGCTGAAATCCACGAATAACTGGGCCGCTCCAGGAGTTGACAACATCCACAATTTCTGGTGTAAACACTTCAAATCTGTCCACTCTCGCCTAGCCCACCTTTTCCAAACATATTTGGATAAACCTGAACTGGTCCCAACTTACATGACGGCTGGATTGACATACATGCTACCGAAGGGATCCGATTCGGAGGATCCAAAGAACTACAGACCAGTCACATGTTTGCCAACCATATACAAACTCCTGACAGGAGTGCTGACCCGGCATATCAACAGCCACGTGAGAAATTACAACATTCTAGCCACAGAACAGAAAGGATGCAGGTCCAGAACCATGGGTGCGAGGGAGTTGCTCATATCAGATTTGATAGTCACCAAACACGCTAGGAAAAAGCTCGGTAGCATGGGTAGATTATAAGAAAGCTTTCGACTCGGTGCCCCACTCATGGTTAATCAAGGTCTTGAGCATGTATGGAATATGTGGGTCTGTTATTAACCTTCTTAAACATTTAATGAATGGATGGCGCACCTCGCTGGTACTGAAGACCGGGAAAAGTGTCCTGAAGACGGCCGACATCGGAATCAAGCGAGGCCTCTTCCAGGGGGATACTTTGAGCCCATTGTGGTTCTGCTTGGCGTTGAATCCCCTAAGCGCACTGATAAATAATCAAAAATATGGATACATTCTGGACAAAAATAAGAAAATCAAAATCACCCACCAGCTTTACATGGACGATCTTAAGTTGTATGCATCTAACGACGAACAACTGGATAGACAACTTGAGATCGTTGCGACATTCAGTGAGTCCATAAGAATGAAAATGGGTCTAGATAAGTGTGCGCGGCTTACAGTAAAAAGGGGAAAAATTTCTGAAAACCATACTATTATCCTGGATCAAGACGTTATTCAGAACCTAGGCAAAGACAAAACATATAGATATCTAGGCATACAGCAAGCCCTAGAAATAAAGAACGCTGAAATGAAGGAGGCCTTTAGAAAAAAGCTATTCTATCGGGTGAATCAAGTGCTTAAGGCTAAACTTAACTCGAAAGCTTTGTTCCTTGCTCTAAATGCATGGGCTATGCCGACAATGACTTACACCTTTGGAGTACTTACCTGGTCAACTACAGAACTGCAAGCGTTGGACACCAAAATTCGTACTATCTTGACAAAGTACGGAGTACATCATCCACACTCATCCGTGGCTAGACTCTACCTCCAAAGACACCTAGGGGGAAGAGGACTGGTTAACTTAGAAACAGCCCATAACAAGACGGTAATCAAGCTAAAAGAATATTTCATGAAACAAAACTCACCTTACTTCAGGACCCTCTGTGCAATCGACGTGGGATGCTCTCCACTGCAGCTTACAAACCCTGGCTCCTCGCAAGTGGTCCGCACTCAGCAAGATCTGGAACAAGAATGGAGATCTAAAGCTTTACATGGCAGATACCCTAATAATCTAAGAAAAAATAACATCAATAAAAGGGAATCTTTAGCTTACCTTAAAGCAGGGTACCTGTTTCCTGAAACTGAGGGAAGGTTGCTGGCCATACAGGATCAGGTAATCCCGACTAGATCTTACCTGAAGAACATAACTGGACAAAACTTGAATACGGATCTATGTCGTAAATGCCGGCAGAACCAGGAACACATCCAGCACATAACATCTGGATGCTCCATCCTTGCGCCCAGAGAATACATGGATAGGCACAACCAAATGGCAAAGGTTTATCACCAAGGCATGGCACTGAAACAAGGATTAATTAAAAGTAAAAAGAAAAATCATCTTTACTCACCTGAAGCTGTACTAGAGAATGAATCCTTCAAATTATATTGGGACACCACGATAGTGACAGACAGACCAGGCCGGATATCGTTCTCTTTAAGAAAAAAGAGAAGATCTGTTACATTATAGATATCACAGTTCCATCTGACGAAAACATCGATAAAGCATACACCGAGAAAATTAGTAAATATTACGACCTGTCGTTCAATTTGAAGGAAATGTACCAACTGAAGAAAGTATACGTTGTCCCATTAGTATTGTCAGTGAACGGACTGGTGGAAGAACATCTGCTCGAAAATACTTTGCTGCTGGAACTAGATGGTTATATTGTCTCCAGTGCTCAGAAGGAGGTGATACTGGGCACTACACGAATTGTCCGAAGGTTCCTTCATTGCGCTTGATCTCACCTTGGCAAAAAATGCCCGGTGAGGTCTCGTAGATCCCTGAATGGTGATGAAAAAAAAAAAAAAAAAAAAAAAAAAAATATATATATATATATATATGCAGGGGAGCCTTGTGCTTTCGGGGAGTAACGACCCCGCATACCCGAGTTCACCAATGTGTTGGGTTAGCAACCCACACATTGTGAATAGATACCGCTTTCGATGTAGAAATGGAAGCCTCGGAAACCGCCTCCGGAGTGGGGACTGCTCCTGGAGGAAGACCGGCACAGTCTCTAGTAGAGACCAGTGAAGCAAGTGGCGCTACTCTACGAAATGGAAGCTTGGATAGGTCAATTCGTGCATTGGCACAAGACGATCCTGCTATTACCCAACGACCAAAAAGGCAGCATTGGACGAGAGAAATGAACGTCAGTCTAATCAATGCTTTTTTGTTGCAACGGAAGGGGAAACAAAAACTAAGAAGTACGCCGAAAAGCTGGCCGAACTCTGGGCGAATTCACACCCAGAAAAACAATTCACGGGAAAACACCTGATATCCCAAGTGAAGAATATAAAGACCAGAAAACTTCTAGCACTAGACGAAATCGAAGCAATTGCAAATACAAAGAGAAATTCAACAGTCAGAACGGTCGAGAACATAAGAAGGAGCATACAACGGAGAAGCACAATAGCACAACCAACGAGCGAAGAAGATCAAAATGAGAAGGAAACCCAAATAATAGAACCTGAATTGGACGAGGCCACAATAGAAATAAGAACTCCCTACCAGCAAGTCAGCATGAAATGGGAGGGAATAGAAATAGATGGAAGAACCAAAATTCCCAGAATTGACCAAAATCAACACACCAAAAAAACCGTACAAGCCATTGACAACGCCTTAAAACCAGCATTCAAAAATTTCAAAAAGCACTGCCTTGAACGCAGCAACTTTTGCGCGCATGTTCAATGAAGATGACCGCTTCAGCAACGAATTTGAACGTGCGCGCAAAAGCTGCTGCCCTCACGGCAGTGCTTTTTAAATTTTTTTTCTGATAAATTACTGGATTTCAATTCGATCTGATCTGTATTTTTGGAAATATTGGAAAAATAAAATTATACCCAATCAAAATCTTATTTTTCCAATATTTCCAAAAATACAGATCAGATCGAATTGAAATCCAGTACTTCATCGAAAATGACAGTTCGAAGTTTCATACAGAATTTAATGAGGATGATATGATGGGAAAATCATAGAAATTTTTTTTTTCAAATTGTTCTAATAACACGATTATCACGAAATTTTGCATAAAGTTGTCTTTCAGCATCTTAAAACTAGCTGTGAAGTTTAATCAGGACTGAATCAGTATTTCTCGAGTTATACCGAAAAAATCAACGATATCGAGAAGAAAACCTCGAAATTTGACATATTTTTTCCCGATATCTCCAAAACTTATGATCGTATCGAACTGAAATTTGGTACACTGCTGTGAAATGAGAAGGTCAAAGTGTGAGTATAATTGTTTTTTGGTATGATGAATGGTTTCCGAAAAAAAAATTTTTTTGGAAAAAAATTTCGAAAAAATTTTTTTTTTAATTTACTGACAATATGATTCTGACGAAACTTGGCTCAAAGTTGCGCGTCGTTTTACCTCACCTAACTGCCAAGTTTGAATTCAATCGCTTGGGTAGTTTCTGAAATAAAAAATAAATAACTTCAAAACTTCAAATGCCTATAACTCCGAAACTATTCGATCGATTTGGCCCATTAACGAACTTAACCGCGGCATTCCAATGCGCAACCTATGCTGAAAGTTTCAAGTTGCTAGGTTGCTTCTGTCGACAGTTATCGTGTCTACGGCCGGCCAACCGGCCGGCCGGCCGGCCGGACAGAATCAATTTTGACACCGGATTCGTCATCAGTGAGTCCAACCTAGTCGATTGAGACCATTTTCGGCTCAATCATCCAAAATTACAGACATTTGGACAAAACGATAGCACGCTGTTCCCCTGGAACATGCGCGCAAAAACGCGAAAAACTTCGAAGAACTCTGCCACACAGTATACTGCGCCGCCACAGTCACCAGCATTATCCTCAAAACAACAAAAAAATGCCCACAATCACAATGTCACCAACAGAGACCACCATGGGAGGAAAGAATAGAGAAGAAGATAACCAGTCTTAGGAAAGAAATAGGAGTACTACACGCATACCAGAACAACACAAACCCTAGCAAGGGAGTCAAAAATAAAATCAAAAAATATACTCAAAAACTCAAACTCAAAAAGAAGGAACCACAGTACAAGGAAATATTGAAGACGGCACAGAGGGCCTCAAACAAAAGATCGCGGCACTAGGGAACAGACTGAGGAGATACAATAAAAGAACTCAAAGATACCGAGACAACAACCTGTTCACAAACAATCAGAGACAATTCTTTAGGAAACTAGACGGAGACAAAACCACAGAAACAACAAAAACACCATCCCCAACCGACATGCACAAATACTGGTCGAACATATGGTCAAAGAGAGGAATGCACAACACGGAGGCAACATGGATTGAACAAGAAAAGAAAAAGCACGCAGAACTACCGGAAATGTCCACGATAAACATAGAAGAGGAAGACGTCAAGAACACGATCAAGAGAATGAAAAACTGGACTACTCCGGGTGTAGACGGCATACATAACTTCTGGTGGAAGTCGTTCTCACACACGCAGCAAACACTCGCAAGACTGATACAAGACGCCACAGAAAATCCCCATCATATCCCGAAATATTTCACACATGGCACAACTCTCATGCTCCCAAAAAAAGGAGACCTGACGCAGCCCGAAAATTACAGACCCATAACCTGTTTACCGTCAGCGTACAAAATAATAACCTCTACCATAGGCCACAAGATTCGAACACATCTAAAAACAAACAACAATATGGCATGGGAACAAAATGGGTGCAGAGAGAACGGGCGAGGATGTAAAGAACTTCTGGTGATCGACAACATGTTAACAAAACAGGCAAAGAAGAAGCTGAAGAACATATCCATGGCCTGGATCGATTACCAGAAGGCATACGACTCGGTGCCCCACTCCTGGCTATTACAAATCCTAGAAATTTACAAGGTGGACAAGAAGACCATAAAACTGATAGAAAGCCTAATGTCAACGTGGCGCACAACACTTACAGTCAACACCAAAGAAAACAAATACAACACGGAGGAAATAAAGATCGAAAACGGCATATTTCAGGGAGGTGGACTAAGTCCCCTTCTATTTTGCCTCGCTCGAAATACCCTTAGCAACATGCTGAACAGGTCCGAATACGGATACACAATAGAAGAACAAAAGAAAATAACACACTTATTTTATTTGGACGATCTGAAGCTGTACGCGAGGGGGATAAAACAACTAGAAGGAGCGCTTGAACTCGTGAGGCAATTCAGCACAGATATAGGAATGAGATTTAGCCTAGGAAAATGTGCGACAGCGGAGGTAAAGAGAGGAAAATTCACGGAAGGCGAGAACATCAAACTGGCAGATGGGCGAGAGATGGTGAGCATGAAGACGGAGGATAGATACAAATACCTGGGTATACAGCAGACGTACGAAATCAAACAACAAGAAAATAAGAAAGCGGCAGAAACAGAACTCATAAGAAGAACTAGAAAGATAGTCAACTCACAATTGTCCGCAAAAAACAAAATGATAGCCATCAACATCTGGGCTATACCCACATTTACGTACACTGCTGGTATACTTAACTGGTCGAGAACAGATTTGGAGAACTTGGATAGACGGGTGAGAACAACTCTCACACAACATGGCTTATTACACCCAAATTCAGCGATAGAGCGGCTTTACTTACCTCGGAAAGAAGGAGGACGCGGACTCAGCAACCTGGAACATACTTGCCTGAAAGAGAAAGAAAAATTAACAGAATACTTTGAGAAAAACAACTTACCTCTACATCAATGGATAGCAGCTCAACGTCGGAATGCTTCAACAACCAGAAATATCCAGGAAGAAGACCCTGCTGAAAAATAAAAAAATAAATGGAGATCCAAAGCGCTGCATGGCAGATTTTTCAATAGCCTTCAACAACCTGAGGTGGACATAACAAACTCCAACACCTATCTTAAGCAAGGCTATCTTTTCCCCCAAACGGAAAGAACATTCCTGGCCATCCAAGACCAGGTTGTTCCGACCAGAACTTATTTGAAGCACATATTACAACAACAGGTGGAAACGACAAAATGCAGGATGTGTAACAACGCGGAGGAAACAGTCCAACACCTCTCCTCAGGCTGCACAACAATAGCGGGCACCAAATATCTCACTCGACATAATAATATGGGGAAAGTTGTGCATCAACTGATATGCCTACAAAAAGAGTTAATCCCACATTTTACACCACACCATGTATACACACCATAAACACTACAAGAAAATGATCACTTCAAAGTATACTGGGACTTAACCATAATAACCGATCGTGGTACCGAACATAACCGACCCGACATGGTAATGTTCGATAAGGACAATAAAACAGCAATTATCATAGACTTTGCTGTACCACAGGACCAGAACTTAGCGAAAACATACGCCGAAAAAATAACAAAATATGAATCACTGGCGCAGCAAGTCAAAGATATGTGGAAGTTGAAAAAGACGACAATAATGCTCCTAATAATATCTGCTAACGGTCTAGTCCACAGAAAAACCACCCAACATCTATTGGAGTTGAAGTTGCCGCTGAACACCATTATGTGGATGCAAAAGGCGGTTATACTGGGAACCGTGAACATAATAAGAAAAATCTTGTACCCTCACTAACGGCCCCACTGGGTTATCCTTGACGCCACGTCCGGATAATCACAGGAAATCCACGAATAAGTGTGAAATTAAAAAAAAAAATATATATATATATATATATATATATATTTCCAGAAGCCCTGAAGAAGAATTGAATGAAAATTCGAAAATTTGGCGAAGAATGAAGACTTTAACTTAAATTCTCCCTAAATTAATTAATTAATTAATAATTAATAACGTTTATTGAAGCATATTAAAAACACTTTCTAAATAACAATCATATAAAGTACAATCCAATAAACAAATTTTAAACCCACAAAAGTATAAAACTTGTTCGTGTATAGTCATTATACCCTTATCTTTAAGTTGAATATCAATATCAGTGTTTGTTTACAGTCATCTTTAATATGTAAGGTTTGTTCAGGGAAATTAGACTGGGTTTCAGAGTTATGTACATTGATTCTCTTTTCGTTTCTTGACCGAGCTTTCGAACAATATTTCATTCTTCCTCAGTTCTACTATGAAATGACAGAATACACTCAGACATTAAATTTCATACAAACGCTTACAAATTACACAATTGAGAATTTTCACTCCTTTACATTGGTATTATGAATTATATCAGATTTTCTATAATTTAGTTTTCTCTTTTTTATAATTTTGTTTATTTGTTTGAGTTTTTCTTCTCGATATCGTTGATTTTTTCGGTATAACTCGAGAAATACTGATTCAGTCCTGATTAAACTTCACACCTAGTTTTAAGACGCTAAAAGACAACTTTATGCAAAATTTCGTGATAATCGTGTTATTAGAACAATTTGAAAAAAAAAATTTCTATGATTTTCTCATCATATCATCCTCATTAAATTCTGTATGAAACTTCGAACTGTTATTTTCGATGAAGTACTGGATTTCAATTCGACCTGATCTCTATTTTTGGAAATATTGGAAAAATAAAATTTTGATTGGGTATATCTACGGAATCATTGGGTGGATTTTACCCATTCACGAATTCGGCCTTCGTAATTAAGGTCCAAACCTTCTCTACAAATATCGAGTTTCTAAGTTATTTCTTTCGGAAGTTATTGTGTTTACGCAGTCGGCCGTTAGGCTGACCGTAAACACAATAACTTCCGGAAGAAACGACTTAGAAACTCGATATTTGTAGAGTAGGTTTGGGGCTTAATAACGAAGGTCGAATTCGTGAATGGGTAAAATCCGCCCAATGATTCCGTAGATATACCCATTCAAAATTTTATTTTTACAATATGTCCAAAAATACAGATATGATCGAATTGAAATCCAGTAATTTATAAGAAAAAAAAAATTCAAAAAGCACTGCCATGAAGGCAGCAGCTTTTGCGCGCACGTTCAAATTCGTTGCTGAAGCGGTCATCTACATTGAACATGCGCGCAAAAGTTGCTGCCTTCACGGCAGTGCTTTTTGAATTTTTTATCTTTTGTTTTCGAGAATACTTTATTCGTCTTGTGTGTGTATCTCCTTGTAACCTAAATATTTTCACTTTTGAACTCTCTTATAATCTTCTCTGATAGTTGCTCGATATTCGGTAACGAACAGTTTACTGTTCTTTACATCGATTGAGATGAAGTTGCTCGAACAAGTAGATTCGGTGGATGTCGCTGTATCGGTAGATGCTGTAGATACAGTTTCAATATCCTACAAAACAATTGTGGTCATGAGTTGAGAATACTTGAAAAGTTTTCTGAAAATTAAAGTGTAATTGGTTCTACCTAGAGTGACTTTAGTTACCTAAATTTACCTAGATAATTGATGATTTTATGGATTCCGATTATTCAACTATATATGTCACCTCATTTCTTTGTCCGATCGAGTTGCCAATTTGGAAAAATGGTAGCCGAAATAATTTTTTCACGATATCTCGTCTTTGGAGAATCATTTTACAATGAACACATTTATATACAAATCTATAGAATATTCAATACAATTTTTTTCTGAATCTTCATTACGCACCATCAAGTTTAAATTTGTGAAGAGCATATCTTTAAAAATCACCATTTCCCAAGTTGAGAACAACCAAATTATTGGACTATAAGTATAAAGAGGTAGGTAGGTACAGGTACAATTATACTTCATTGCTAAGAGTGTCCGACAAGGGTTGTGACCACACAATTTGTCTGCCAATGGGGGACGTGCGATTCACTAAATTATTTCGAAGAATATAATGAAATGATGAAATTGCGTTTTATATTTTGTGTTGGAGAAAAGCTCTGGAATTTCTTCACATTTTACAACATCACGAAATTCTATAGAAGTCAGTTTTAATCTATTATGAATACGTTCCGTAAATCAACTTTGTTGTTCCGGTTATCACTTATCCGTTCCGTAAATGTTAGATGTTCGGTTGGTTCCTGACAACCAGGCTATTTACGGTGAGTATTCCGTGACCAGAACAACCGCTGCTTTTTTATAAGGCAACAATTACTAATTATCACTTCTGAAATGTGGGATGTTGGGTTGGTTGCATAAAACAAGGGCACTTACGGAACGTGGATACTGAAAGTTCGGTAAGTAGTCTGTGACCAGAACAACCGTCGATTTTCTACGGTAAATTTGGTGAGTTCATATTTCAGTTATTTGTCATTCAAATTCGAAAGTTGTCGCTGCGTAAGAAATTTTCGGGTACTTTTTGTTTTTTTTGAAATTATATGCATTTTCACAGCGATGGAATCCTGTCTTGGGGTAAATTATTATTATTCAATATATTTCGAGTTAAATAAAGTACATTTTCAGGATAATACACTGTTTGCGTGTGCTTACTGCTCACAGGAATTAGGTCCTCTGAATGTTGTTGTAGACGGTCTCATAACGAGAGAACACAACTGTTTGAAGAAAATGAAACATTTGGTGATTAATTATGAGACAAGAAGAATCTCCCAGCTTCACCAAAAAGAAGGTATGGGAATTGATAAGCAGCGAAATGGTGAAGTTTGGATATGCTAAATCCGGAGTCAAGTGTGATGAGAAATGGAGGAATCTCCGTGTGGGGTCGCCTGTCCTGTTAAATCAAACACACAATAAAGAAAACAGATTAGCCTGTTTATTTTTCTGTCGAGTGTTATAACAAAAGTGAATTCGAAAGGCAATAATATTCTCTTTGTTGGACAACGGCTAACAATTCTTCGGCGTAGGTCCCCTGGGGTGCTGATAGGTAGCTGGCGCCTGAAGGGTCGATGACGTCGAAAAGGGCTTCTGTCGTCGAGGATAGTAAACCGGATGTTGGACCTTCTGGAATTTCTTCGCTAGCGCCGGATACAGATAAAGATGAAATGCAGATGTCGAGATCGAATATCTTCTTAGCGGTGATATGCAGATGGATCGGAGAGAGTTGAGTCAAGTGAAGTTGAGGATCGGAGCGAAATGTATTTATGCGATTTTTCAGAGATTTGAATTTCGTGTTTCGACTCCGCCCTTTTTTTCGTTTTTGTTGAAGCGGATGAATTCGCTACACACTCCTCTGCCAGTGATGAAGTCACGAAAATCCTGCTTGAAGTCGGTCCGGAAAATGAACTTTTTTTCCAGAGCGAGTTCGTCTTTCCTGATGGTTGAGGTCCTGTTCTGTGGGTTGAATTGGCCGTTCTTTAGGCTGGTTGTCTGGTTGAGGTTCTGTATTTTCGTCGTTGATGATGTACGCTGGTTTTACTCTGTCGATTGTAACAGTCGTTTCCTTTCCATAGTAGTTGACGGTGAAAGTTTTTGGACTTCGTCTCACTACTTGGAATGGTCCATCGTACGGTAGTTGCAGGCAGGCCTTTGGACCGTCGTGACGAACAAAGACGTATTCTGATGTGGCCAAGTTTTTGAAAACGACACTTTTCCGTTCTCCATGTCTCGTTCCGTTCGTGGGCTTTATCTGTCTAATTTGTTCTCGAAGACTTTTTACAAATTCCGAAACGTCGTCAGTTCCAGTTGTCTGTTCCTTTGTTTCGAGAAATTCGCCCGGTAATCTTAGTGGTTCACCATAAACCAATTCTGCTGAGGTGGATTTAAGATCTTCTCGCCATGCTGATCTCATTCCGAGTAGGACTGTTGGAAGTGTGTCAGTCCATCGGTCGTTTTGCTGGCATTTGATCGCTGCCTTCAGTTGCCGATGGCTCCTTTCTACCATTCCATTTGCTGCTGGGTGATAGGCGGTGGTTCTTAGGTGGTTAGTGCCAGTCAACTTATTCAGTTCTTTGAATAGGCATGACTCGAAATGTCTTCCTTGATCCGTTGTTACTCTGAGGGGGGTTCCAAATCGCGATATCCATTGGGAGTAGAACGCTTGGGCGACTGTGGTTGCTTCTTGGTTCTGAATGGGGATTGCTTCTGGCCATCGGGTGAATCGGTCGACACAGGTAAGGCAATACCGGAATCCTTCAGAATGGGACATTATTATGATGTCCAAATGTACATGCTCGAATCTTCTCGGAGCTTGGGAGAAATCACCAAGTGGTGCTGCTACATGACGGGTGACTTTGGCTCGTTGACATGGGAGACAGCTTCTTGTCCATTTTCTGCAGTCGGAATTGTTTGAGGGCCAAACGAATCGTTGTTTGGCTAGCTTGACTGTAGCGTTGGTTCCTGGATGTGACAGACGATGGACGATATCGAAAGCAGATCTCCGAAATGGCTTCGTGATGAAGGGTCTAGCAAGTGGTGTGGAGGTATCGCAATACACTGCGACGGTTGATCCAAGCGGCTTGACCATTTTCAGTTGAAGTCCAGTGTTGCCATGTAGAAGTTTCTTCAACTCATCGTTGTTTTGCTGGGAGTTGGCCAATGCTGCGTAGTCGAGGGCGGTTGAAAGTTCATCGACTCGTGATAGGGCATCGGCGACGATGTTTTGATCACCTGGTACGTAGCGGATATCAGTGGTGAACTGCGAGATGAAGTCGAGGTGGCGGAACTGTCGAGGTGAGCACTTTTCTGGCTCCTGTTTGAAGGCGAACGTCAGAGGTTTGTGGTCCGTGAAGATGGTGAAATTTCTTGCTTCTACCATGTGTCGGAAATGCTTGATGGCGAGGTAGATGGCAAGGAGTTCTCGATCATAAGCTCCATAGCGGGTTTCTGCTCCTGATAATTTCTTCGAAAAGAAAGCTAGTGGTTGCCATTCTTGATTGTGAAGTTGTTGCAGAGTTGCACCAACTGCTGTATCTGAAGCATCACTCACTATGGCTAGGGGTGCATCGTCCTTGGGGTGTGATAGGAGAGTTGCTGTAGCCAGTTTCTTTTTGCACTCTTCGAATGCCGCTGAAGCCTTTGGAGTCCAGTTGATTTTGGCCTTCCCTTTGAGCTTCGGTACTAGTAGGTCGTTGAGGGGTGATTGAGTGTCTGATATTCTGGGTATGAAACGACGATAGAAGTTTATCATACCTAGAAATCGGCGGAGTTCCTTGGCTGTGGTTGGTTGAGGATACTCCAAAATGTCGGTAACTCTATCTGGTAGTGGGCGAGTGCCTTCAGCGGAAATGAGGTAGCCTAGGAATTTGACTTCAGGCTGGCCGAAAACACACTTGGCTGGATTTAGTGTCATCGAGTGTTCCTGGAATCTTGCGAAGACGTTTCTGAGGTGTTCCATGTGTTCTTCTTCGGATTCTGAGGCGATTAATACGTCATCGATTTAGCTGAAGCAGAAGTCAAGTCCTCGTAGTACTTCGTCGATGAAGCGTTGGAAGGTTTGAGCAGCGTTCCTAAGTCCGAAAGACATGAATGGAAATTCGAACATTCCGAAGGGTGTCGTGATGGCTGTTTTGGGAACATCTTCTTCAGCAACTGGTATCTGGTTGTAGGCTCGAACAAAGTCCAGTGTGGTGAAGATGCTCTTTCCTTGCAGGATGTGGGCAAAGTCTTGAATGTGCCTGACTGGATATCGATCTGGTATTGTGCGGGCGTTGAGAGCTCGGTA
Source organism: Myrrha octodecimguttata (assembly GCA_958510865.1). NCBI lineage: Eukaryota > Metazoa > Arthropoda > Insecta > Coleoptera > Coccinellidae > Myrrha > Myrrha octodecimguttata. The sequence continues at coordinate 2,606,876 of OY294062.1, forward strand.
ATCTCCGCAGAGTCTCCAACTGTCGGTTGACTTTTTCGGTGCTAGGTGTAGTGGGGATGACCATGGACTTTTGGATGGACGTGCAATTCCTAGATTGATCATGGTTTCGAATTCTTTCTTCGCTGCTTTCAGTTTTTCTGGTGCCAGGCGTCGTGGTCTGGATGACAGTGATGGACCAGGGGTTGTTTGAATGTGATGCCTTGTATGGTGCTTGATGTTCATCGGGACTCCCTCAGGTCTCGTTATGTTGGGAAATTCCATGAGGAGGTCGTGGTACTTGGATGAACCGCTGATTGTTTTGATGACCGGGATGTTGCATTGTGTGCCTTCTCCTCTGGGGGTGAGCTTAGTGGTTCCGTCCAGGAGGCGTTGGTTTCTCACGTCCACCAGTAGATTGTAGAAACTGAGGAAATCGACTCCAATGATTGGCTTGGAGACATCTGCTACGACGAATCTCCATGTGAAATTGCGACGTAGTCCCAAGTTGAGCGAGAGGTTGATTGTACCATATGTTGCGATGTCTGTACCATTGGCTGCTGAGAGGGTGTAGTCGGACTTCTCTCGTCTTCCAGAAGTTGCACTGCGAGGAAATACGCAGAGATCGGCGCCGGTGTCTATCAAGAACTGCCTCTTGGATTCCCGGTCGGTGATGAAGAGACGGCGCGGTGCTGGGCTGGGATCACTAGCCGTCATTAGTGATTGCCCCTGTCGTTTTCCGACTGGAAGGAACAGGGATGTGTGCACTTCCTGGAGTTGCTTCCAAACTGTAGGTGGTACCAGCAGAATCCATTGGTGCGTTGTCTGCTGTGGCTTCGGGACCTCGAACGTTCTCGGTGTCGCTGTTGTGTCGGTCGTCTGCTGAGGGCTGCCACTTCTGCTCGAAGTGCTGCTGCGATCTCTTGGTTCAGTCCCAGGGTGAGCTGCGCCATGTGGACGTTCATCATCGCCTCGAGGGATTGTGTCGACGTCGTTTCAGCGATCTGGGATGCGGGTGGTTTGGAGGCCTCGGCGATGTTGTCTGCGTGGGCTGCCAAGTCCTCTAGCTCGCTGTCCTTGACGATGGTGAGGGCTACTTGGATCTGCCTGGGTAGTCGGCTCAACCATAGGGTCTTCATCAAAGCGTCGGGTACGTTGGCATCGGCTAGGCCCCTCGAATGTCGGAGGAACTGTGATGGTTTGCGGTCCCCAATTTCTTCCCGTTCGAGGAGGCGGCGTGTCTTCTCTTCCTGGGATGAGCACAGCCGTCGGATAAGCTCCGTCTTGATTTTGAAGTAGGCCTCAGACGGTGGTGGCTTCAGGATGACGTCCTTCACTTCAGTTGCGAACTTCGCAGGTAGGGCCCCTACTACGTGTCCGAACTTCGTTTTGTCCGAAGTCACGCCGGCACTGGTGAAGATTCCTTCTACGATAGCGAACCATAATTCCGGGTCGGCGGAAATGAATTCTGGCATCCGGACTGCGACTCTGGAGATTTGTGCTTCGTCGCTCTGCATTTTGCTTGTTGAGGTTTGTTCTTCCTTCAAGAATTCGGGTCGGCCCTGAAGTCGTCTACGCCACTGGAATTCATTATTGCGGTCGTCGGGGGTCACCAATTTGTGGGGTCACCTGTCCTGTTAAATCAAACACACAATAAATAAAACAGATTAGCCTGTTTATTTTTCTGTCGAGTGTTATAATAAAAGTGAATTCGAAAGGCAATAAAATTCTCTTTGTTGGACAACGGCTAACAATTCTTCGGCGTAGGTCCCCTGGGGTGCTGATAGGTAGCTGGCGCCTGAAGGGTCGATGACGTCGAAAAGGGCTTCTGTCGTCGAGGATAGTAAACCGGATGTTGGACCTTCTGGAATTTCTTCGCTAGCGCCGGATACAGATAAAGATGGAATGCAGATGTCGAGATCGAATAGCTTCTTAGCGGTGATATGCAGATGGATCGGAGAGAGTTGAGTCAAGTGAATTTGAGAATCGGAGCGAAATGTATTTATGCGATTTTTCAGAGATTTGAATTTCGTGTTTCGACTCCGCCCTTTTTTTCGTTTTTGTTGAAGCGGATGAATTCGCTACATCCGGAAAACATTTGACAAAGTAAGGATGGAGAAAAACAGAATAGGAAACGGTAATATCAAGTGGAAGTTTTACGAGGAGTTCCAAGAAATTTATTTCAAGGCCCCTCGTTTCATACCGGTTGCTACAGCTTTCACAACTGGTACTTCTTCAAAAAGAAAATTAATTAATGGAAATTTTGTAATGGAAAGAGATGGTGGCTCCAGTGTGAATTCTGACACGAAAATAAAAAAAGCAAGCAATCCTTCACTGCTACAGAAATAGAAAACAGAAGACAAAGAAGGCATGAAGAGAGAATGGAACTCAAGAAAGAAATTTTTGGGTGGTTCAAAGAACAATTTAGGAGGGATTGACTTATTATTTGATGGAAAAAGACTTATTTTATGATGTGATTATTGATAATTTATTTCGTATTTCAAATTATTCATATTATATTTATTTATATTTAAATGATTCCTCTCAAATTAGGACAGCTGCGCACTGGTGACTTTATCCAAAGTTTCCAAAGCTTATATCTCTATTGAAATACTCTTATTTCTGCGACTTCCATCCACATGAATTTGTTATGGAAGGTAGCATATTTTGGTATTGATATGACGCTTTGAAATATTTTGCGAAAGTCAATGGTGCCTGGCCGCCCTGAAGAAAGTGTATATATGTTTTATCTTTTTTGCGCGCATGTTCTAGGGGAACAGCGTGCTATCGTTTTGTCCAAATGTCTGTAATTTTGGATGATTGAGCCGAAAATGGTCTCAATCGACTAGGTTGGACTCACTGATGACGAATCCGGTGTCAAAATTGATTCTGGCCGGCCGTCCGTAGACACGATAACTGTCGACAGAAGCAAGCTAGCTACTTGAAACTTCCAGGATAGGTTGCGCATCAGAATGCCGCGGTTAAGTTCGTTAATGGGCCAAATCGGTCGAATAGTTTCGGAGTTATAGGCACTTGAAGTTTTGAAGTTATTTATTTTTTATATCAAAAACTACTCAAGCGATTGGATTCAAACTTGGCAGTTTGGTGAAGTATAACGACGCGCAACTTTGAGCCAGATCTCGTCAAGATCATATTGTCAGTAAATTAAAAAAAAAAATTTTTTTGAAATTTTTTTACAAAAAAATTTTTTTTTCGGAAACCATCAATCATATCCAAAAAAAAATCATACTCACACTTTGACCTTCTAATTTCACAGCAGTGTACTAAATTTCAGTTCGATACGATCATAAGTTTTGGAGATATCGGGAAAAAATATGACAAATTTCGAGGTTTTCTTCTCGATATCGTTGATTTTTTCGGTATAACTCGAGAAATACTGATTCAGTCCTGATTAAACTTCACAGCTAGTTTTAAGATGCTGAAAGACAACTTTATGCAAAATTTCGTGATAATCGTGTTATTAGAACAATTTGAAAAAAAAAATTTCTATGATTTTCTCATCATCTCATCCTCATTAAATTCTGTATGAAACTTCGAACTGTTATTTCCGATGAAGTACTGGATTTCAATTCGATCTGATCTGTATTTTTGGAAATATTGGAAAAATAAAATTTTGATTGGGTATATCTACGGAATCATTGGGTGGATTTTACCCATTCACGAATTCGGCCTTCGTAATTAAGGTCCAAACCTTCCCTACAAATATCGAGTTTCTAAGTTGTTTACGCAGTCAGCCGTCAGGCTGACCGTGAACACAATAACTTCCGGAAGAAACGACTTAGAAACTCGATATTTGTAGAGTAGGTTTGGGGCTTAATTACGAAGGTCGAATTCGTGAATGGGTAAAATCCGCCCAATGATTCCGTAGATATATCCATTCAAAATTTTATTTTTACAATATGTCCAAAAACACAGATATGATCGAATTGAAATCCAGTAATTTATCAGAAAAAAATTTCAGAAAGCACTGCCGTGAAAGCAGCTGCTTTTACGCGCACGTTCAAATTCGTTGCTGAAGCGGTCATCTACATTGAACATGCGCGCAAAAGTTGCTGCCTTCACGGCAGTGCTTTTTGAAATTTTTTCAATTTTAAATTATGTTAGTTTTTTTTATTAATTATTACTTTTTCTGTTACCGTTTACCATTTTTATTATGTGCATTTATTTATTTTCAAGAATGTTATTTTATGTTTCTTTATTCGAGTTGAGTTCACTTGCGACTTTTGTGGTGCAACTTCTGTTGAAAAGGTTGATTTGTTTTAAGTTTTTTATTTTTCTGTTTTTATTCAACTTGGTACTGACATTTTCTGTGATGCAATTTGTATTGATATTGTTGATTTGTTTTTAAGTATGTTTCTAAGTCCCTACTGAATGTGGTGGTTAAAATAATAGTTATTTGCCATATCATTGTTTATTTATTACCCAACTTCAATTCCTGACACCAAAGGTTTTGAAAAATTATTGCTTGGAGGACAACCTGGTCGGAAGACCTGCTTGCTCAAAGAGTAAATGTAAGTAGTATTATATACTGCTTCCTGCAGCTTTTTGTTTCAAGATTATTTCGACAATCAAAATTAATATGAAAAATTTATATGATAAAAAATCTTGGTTGAAAGTTCTTTATTTTTTTCAAAAGATCTTCCATATGTATACTATAATCAATGTGATGAAAATAATTGCTGGCATATACCATCTCTTTTCTGCAAGCCAAAAAGATTTCTCTGCCTGTTATTGGCAGTTCCAAGGATTTTCTGATTGTCATTTTCATCTTCGATAGAAAATATTCCAATGTCAATAATATCATTTTGCAAATTACATATATTATGTAACACGCAACATGCAATTACATATTTTGGGGCCCATTCCAAACATTGCAAATCTTATAATTCTTTCAGACACCTGAATCTTTTCTGCAAAAGGCCGAAAGATCTTTCTATAGTTGTTCTAGTCCTGTATAATAAATAAAAAAATGAATTTTTCTGGGCATATGTCGAGTGACCATTGTTTTTATAAGGTGTCAATAGTTCTGGCAGAAAAGGATAAGCTTTGTCTCCTACTAGATGTGTATTGCTTGGAAATTTTTCATCAGGCATACCCATATATGTCCAGATTTCACTACGCCTCAAGACTGTTGCATCATGGTTGGATCCAACTTCTCCATGGTTGGATCCAACTTCTCCAACATAACAGTGGGTGAATTTCATTTGGGGATCACATACAGCCTGAAAAAAAAATTAAATTAAACTTGGATAAATAAATAGATAGTAGCAGACTGGTGAAAACTTCTGCAAATTTTCTTTATATTTCAGCATACGGTGGAAAGAAAACTGGCACCAGTGCGTGTAGTTATGCTACTTTCAGCACATTCTGAAGAATGATTTTGAGGTACAAATCCTTTTCTATTGATGTAAGATAATCCATACTCCTTTGGTTTTGGTATTCTCGCATGCATTCCATCAATACATCCAATGGTATTGGGAAATCCCATTTGTCTGAAGCCATTTCTTATTTCTTCAGTATTCAGCTGTGGGCCATTTGCAAATATTTGGACTCAAATCGAATAGTGCTTCAGCTACCCTTCTAACTGTTCTCAATGATGTAGCTCGACCAATGTTAAATCGCGAACATATAGATCTTAAATAAATTAAAATGATAAACAATATTAGGAATAGAGAAAAGAGAGCACCAGTTTAATAATATAAACTAACATGACACACTGACGACTAACCAGACGATAAATTTATCGACAGATATTCGTCCTTGTGTCATGTCAGTTTATGATAAAGAATATTTATTAATCAATGTGTGCCTGCAATGACAATGACATTTTGGGGTTGTGCAGAAGCTTAAACTTGAACCTGAGTGTTTTGAGCTTTGATATAGTACTTCATTGAAAGATCTGGAATGCTGGTATCTTAATTATTTCAAGTTAGTTGATGCTGATTAGGAAGTATAATTTTATATTTCACATCAATATTAAAATGAAGTATATAAGATAATGATAAAGTGATATAATGAATTATCTAGGACAGCACCATGAAGCTGACATTGCAACTGAATTTCATATTCTGATTTGTTCCAACACTAGGTTAATAAAAGTTAGTTCAATTAAGGAGAGTGCTAGTCGAATTCAGAAAATTGAAACTAAAAATAAGTTTCCCATTATTGGGAAACATGACTAAACCCTATTCCACAAAAAATATTTTGAAAATGAAAAACACGAGAGGCGATGAATTGCTGAATATCGTTTATTAAACTTACTCAAACATTTCCCCTTCATATAAAGTTTTCATTCTCATCAAATATCTTGAAAAACTAGTATGAAGGAATAGAATTAAAATGATGTGACATTCTTGTTGCACAGAACTTCCCGGATAATAGTAATGCAAATTATATAATCAATTGCTTTTGAGTAGGGGAGTCTCTTTTTGAGTTCTTCCCCAAAATCTCACTGCTTATAACCAAGATCGCGATGTAAAATAATAGAAGAGTATTCACATTCATATACTGGGATGTTATCCCTATCTCTATTGCACTCAATTTCTGCAGTTGAACGTCTGTATGCTCCTGTCAGTTGAAAATTCGTCATTATATACAGCTAGAAATTTCACATAAAATGTTAATCACATACGGATTCTTGAGCTATAATAATCTGATACTCTAATGAAGAAAAAACTTACTCATTTGTCCACTTGACTGAAATTCGTTCTCACTGCTTGTACTAGAATCCGAATTGAAAATCTCATTAAAGAAAAACAAAGCTGCATCAGAATCCATCATTTATTGATAAATATTCGACTGACCAACGGTTTAATTTAATCTTTGCGACTGATGCAGAAACTGCGCAATGAAATGCGTTTACAAACAACACCGAAGTATCATAGTGGAAATGACAACCATGCGAAATATCACATAACCTAGAATCAAGATAAACAAGATACAAGAAAAAGAACCGATGACGAGCGTTCCGACCGTTCCGTAAATAAATTATCAACCGTAGTCACCAGCTGCTAACCACTGTCAAAATTGCGGTTACTGATGGATGGCCGTCTGTACTTTCGGATTGTTCCGGATGTATTATTCATTTTAGTCTGTATTCATGCCTGATGCTTTTGGACTGAACTAACGGTGGAGTGCTGCTTCTTTTATATTATTTTGATAAACGCTGAATTCAGCAGAAATGATTAATGAATGGGCTAATTGTTTAGGGGTTGCCAACAATATACTTATCATTGCTAACTGATAGTCCAGTAGATATTTTCATTCTTTCCTGATGACATTTCATTGGATACTAGTGAAAGTTTATTAAATGAAAAATTATTTTTAATGATCCTGAGTGACACATTATAGAAACGATTTCCTTTAGATATAAGTGAACAAGCTCATTTCGCAGAGCATTAATTTTACTAAACACTAATGAAATTGGATCAGGAGAACAGCTTACTAGGACCACTTTCCTCAGTGTGTTCAGTATCCAGTTCTACACTCAAACTGCAACTATCAACTAGTTTTTAATCTTACATCGATGCGGATCTTGACTCCGTCAATATCACTAAGTGTCGGACATACAAAATACAAAATCTCTCGTATATTAGGAGGAATAAAAAAGCACCAATCAATGTCAGTGGCGTATTAACCCGTAAGCTTAGTACGCTTAAGCGTAGGGCCCCGAGGTCCACAAGGGCCTCCGATCGAATTGACATATCTGCCAAATTCAAATTCATTCCGGAAGTAAAAACCAAGAATAACGTAAAAATTGCCGGTCTCACGTAACGCAACCAGACCTTGCGCAATATTCAGCTGTCTGTGAAAAAATAACATCAAATCTAAGGTTCCGCTTGTTTTCTCCGATAACTCTCATCTGCCTGCAATAAATTCCTGAAAGGGTGTAGGTGAGTTATCGGCATTCCTTCGAGATCTAGGTGTGCATACCACAGTCAATATTTCGTGGAGGGAGGGGTGCGAAGTGCATGGCACTTCCTTGGCATTCAGAATACTCTTCCAGCTTCCAGTTATCCGGAAAAACATTCGGAAACGCTTAACTTCAATGAAATTTTAGAATTAGAATTTAGAATTTTATTCACGATAACATTCGTGCGGAGGATCCTTTCGACTTGACACTTTCAGGGTAGGTTGCATTTCGAAATGCGCCGGCTGATTTGTTGATGGATAATTGGCAGAATGGTTTCAGAGTTATAGCAATTTGAAATTTTGAGATTATTTCCCTGATATTTCAGGAACTATAGGTGCGATTGTATTTTTTGTTTTTTCGAAAATTATTCATCATATTCGAGAAAATTTCTGCTTATACCTTCACCTCCATATTTTACAGTTTTGTTCAAATTTCAGGAGATATTGGGAAAAAATATGTCATGTTCCGTGGTTTTTCCGGAGTAACTCCATAATACTGATTCAATAATGATTAAATTTGGTAATTAGTTTGCTAATGCCGATGAACAACTTCCATGATTTCCATTCTTGATATCTTCTATAGATTAATTCTTTCTCTTCATCTCGCTATGAAAGAAACAGGACTCGCTCTCTTGAGTTGATGAGTTTGTTTTGGTTCCAAATTCAGAACTGTTCGGGACGGTTCGAGTATGCGCGATTGCGACTTTTCAGACTCAAAACGTCAATTGCGCATACTCGAACCGTCCCAAACAGTCCTGAATTGGTTCTGAAGTCAGAACCAAATCGAAGCTATTGTCTACATCTTTATGAACATCAAATCGTCTATAACGCAATATGCAGGATGCTCAACGATTTCTGTACTTTTTGCGATCACCTTCTAAATTCTCGACAACTCCGTCGTCTCCATCATTATGTTCGTTGTCATTTTCATCATCGTTTCGTATTTGATGATTTCCGAGAACGATATCAGCTGCATAAAAAGCTAAACGGTAACTTTCAAGTTCTACTGGACGTTTTTATATTGGTCAATAATTTTCATAACAAATATTCAATTCGAGTCTGGTTCTAATTGTAGTTCTCTTACTGCTTTTTTACATTTTCACCCGTTCGTCTGGTAGATATATTTTCACAAATATATGAGTCCTACTACTTTTCGAAAGAGGGATTCATATTACATGATAAGCAGCTTCTTGGGCAAATATTTCAGAAGCATTTATAAAATTATTGCCATCAAGGTCAAGTTTTCATAATACTTTTGGATCAATTGGATCCCTTCATTTGAACTATTGTGAAAAGAACGAATGGGGCATCTACAGAGCCATAAAGCGATTCTTACTCCTTCATTAACGTGATTTACCTTGGATTGTATGAAAATTATCCTCAGTAGGAATCACGAAAGAGCCCACCTCTGTTCGATCATTGCTGGAATCCTGATACTCCGCTGCGTACCCAACGCATGCGTGTTGCGATCACTGCAACTTAATTCTTTTTTTTGCAATTAAATCGGCCTGACCAAATATTTGATTCCACTGACCATTTATCACTTGATAATTATCTATCGGATGACAGATTTAGTTCTTTGATTTTCGATAAATGAGGTGCAAACCTCTTCGATTGACCCTGGGAATCTTTAACCATTAATAAAATTTTTTTTTCTGCTGGCCAAATAATAGAAATACCTGACCTTTTTTTGTCCCTTTTCCGACCTTTTGAATGGTATCTTTGGCCGAAGAGAATTAAAAATGGGGTTCTAACATCTTCGGTTAACCTTGAAAATTTTAATACGTTCATTACAAATTTTCTATTGCTGACCAAATAATGTGAATACCTGTCCTTTTCTGACCTTTCGAATGGAATAATTGGTCAATCAAAATTTCACTGATGGAGTGCCAACATCTCCGATCTCTGGCTGACCTAATAATGGAAATACCTGACCCTTTTCAGACCTTTTAAGTGGTATAATTGGTCCAGCAAAATCCCACAAATGAGGTGTTAACATATAACGTAGGTGTAAGGAATCAGTAACAAATCCTACAAAGAAAACACCTGTTCTCCCAACTCGTAAGTTATATAGCACCTGAGGGGCTAGATAGAAGAGCCTAGGAGAATCGGCAGCCTTATCAATATCTGCGGAATGGGTGGGTGGATTTTACCAATTTACGAATTCGATCTTTCGTTATGGAACCGGACTTATCGATATCGAATATCGATTCTCTGAATGGATTCTCATTGTGTTTACGATTGGCCATTAGGCAGATGTGATCGAGAACTTGGTTGGAATATGATAGCGTGAAGGTAAATGCGAAATATGTGGAAGTATTTAGAATTCGAACAAGTGTGTAAAAGCCTCCCGAATTTTTTGCTTACTAGGACAATAATTTAAATAATTGAGGGAAACTACTAGCAATTCATGAAGGTCTATTTACTGTTGATTATTTCTTTTTCTGAATTAAAGAGGAGTTTCAGTTTTGGTAGCGGTATTTTGATACATTCATATGAAATACTGTACAGAATGCAAAACAACCGGTAAACAATTCAAGAATTGAAATAAACCTCTATGATAAATATATGGACGAATATTTCCAACCTAAGTTTTTTAATGAACAAATATCACCAAAAAGTCAAAAATATGTTTTCTGAACAAAAAAAGTAATCATTTGACTTAAAATATACTGGATGTCACAGGAATCAGGTTCACCCTTCAAAAAATTCTTATTCCACAAGATACCGGATTTAAATATGAATATTGATACTACGTTGTTTCACATCAACTGAAGTCTTCCGGTCAATCTGAAAGTGGAAGTTACTTTCGATTTTCCTATGACAACTGATGTGCTCTTTTTGCGCGCATGTTCTAGGGAAACAGCGTGCTATCGTTTTGTCCAAATGTCTGTAATTTTGGATGATTGAGCCGAAAATGGTTTCAATCGACTAGGTTGGACTCACTGATGACGAATCCGGTGTCAAAATTGATTCTGTCCGGCCGGCCGGCCGGCCGTAGACACGCTAACTGTCGACAGAAGCAAGCTAGCAACTTGAAACTTTCAGGATATGTTGCGCATCAGAATGCCACGGTTGAGTTCGTTAATGGGCCAAATCGGTTGAATAGTTTCGGAGTTATAGGCAGTTGAAGTTTTGAAGTTATTTATTTTTTGTTTCAGAAACTACTTGAGAGATTAGATTCAAACTTGGCAGTTGGGTGGAGTATAACGACGCGCAACTTTGAGCCAAATTTCGTCAGGATCAGATTTTCAGTGAATTTTAAAAAAATTTTTTTTCGAAATTTTTTTCCAAAAATTTTTTTTTTTCGGAAACCATTTATCATATTCAAAAAAAAAGTCCACTCACACTTTGAACTTCATATTTCACAGCAGTGTACCAAATTTTAGTTCGATACGATCATAAGTTTCGGGGATATCCGGAAAAAATGTGTCAAATTTCGAGGTTTTCTTCTCGATATCGTTGATTATTTCGGTATAACTCGGGAAATACGGATTCAGTCCTGATAAAACTTCACAGCTAGTTTTGAGATGCTGAAAGACAACTTTTTACGGAATTTCGTGATAATCGTGTCACCAGAACAATTTGAAAAAAAAATTTCTATGATTTTTCTTATCATATCATCCTCATCAAATTCTGTATGAAACTTCGAACTGTTATTTTTCGATGAAGTACTGGATTTCAATTCGATCTGATCTTTTTTTTTGGAAATATTGAAAAAATAAAATTTTGATTGGGTATATCTACGGAATCATTGGGTGGATTTTACCCATTCACGAATTCGGCCTTCGTAATTTAGGTCCAAACCTTCTCTACAAATATCGAGTTCCTAAGTTGTTTCTTTCGGAAGTTATTGTGTTTACGCAGTCGGCCGTTAGGCTGACCGTAAACACAATAACTTCCGGAAGAAACGACTTAGAAACTCGATATTTGTAGAGAAGGTTTGGGGCTTAATTGCGAAGGTCGAATTCGTGAATGGGTAAAATCCGCCCAATGATTCCGTAGATATACCCATTCAAAATATTATTTTTCCAATATTACCAAAAATACAGATTTGATCGAATTGAAATCCAGTAATTTATCAGTAAAAATTTCAAAAAGTACTGCCGTGAAGGCAGCAGCTTTTGCGTGCATGTTCAAATTCGTTGCTGAAGCGGTCATCTACATTGAACATGCGCGCAAAAGTTGCTGCCTTCACGGCAGTGCTTTTTGAAATTTTTGTAAGCAAATTTTGAGGGGAATACTGAAAAAATAAATTAAAGCAGCATAAAAAATTCTCAATCAAATAATTTTTCGTTTTTGACATCGGATCGATTGAAATTTTGGATTTATTAATACTCACCGTTGTAATAGTAGGATAGGTCTTTATCGTTTTACTTTTAAAATTATTGAACTTACAATCCTAACTGTCACCATTTTTGAAAAAAAAAATAGAATTTTGATTTCCCTTGTAGAACTAACTAGAATACCAAATATAGCTACTTAATTTCTCAACTGTCACCATTCACATTATCAGGATATGATTTCACTCAAAAATCTAATTCATCTCAACTTACATTTTTCTATTAAAATTGCCCTAAAGGGATGAAAGTTCGTGCTCTATGCACTAGGATAGAGTCTTTTGTTTTGATATTTTTCTGAGGAACAAGAAATCAGGAATGAAAAACCCAAATGGAGTACACTTATGAACTATATTCAAATTTCCTCACACAGATAGATCAAAATAAAAACAAAAAGATCAATTTCATCAAAAACTTACTTCAACCGATATTTAAATACAATGAAATTCATTAATCGAACGAGAGGTTTCATACTATCATGTCTATAACATAACAACAGACAATTTCTCAAATATACTTTTCGAATCAGTTTTTCTCATTGAGGAGACATCAGTAAAACCTGTCAATTTTAACTCATTGTATCTAACTAGAAAAATATAATGAAAGGAAAACGAAATCGATCGGCTAATCACATTAAAATACATTTTCCAAAACGATTCACCTTTTCCTTACTTTTTTTTTTTTCGACCCTGTGGTGGGGGGAAGCTTATGCCTTGTCCGCAGCGGGCCTTATTTTGTTCGTGATATTTTAGTGTATGCTGAGGATTTATGTGGGACTTGCACCCACTTAAATCACCCTCCTCTTTCCCCGGGTATCATCGCCACCCCGGAAGGTGCGTAACCCGGTATGAGTCTAAGACCACCGGAGAAGGCTTCTTGCCCATTCGTCGGGGGACCTGACCAGCTATTTCTACTCGTGGCATTAGCCATGTGAAATTTGCGTTTAACGAGCGCGACTCATAACAAAAGAAATTGCAAGCAATTAGTAGATGCGAATCATTGGCGGTCAACTTATTCTGGTTTCTTAGCCAAGATTCGAATAACAAAAGGTATATTATACCTTGGTGTATATACATATATACGTAAGCAGCTGATATCGTAGCCAGCTTCTCTGGAGGATGAGGTGCAGTCGATTGCGGGGAGCTGGGTGATTAGAACTTTTTCGCCATTCTTTCCCCCCAGGTGTGCGCCCAGGACTCAACAGGTAAGTACAGCATACATGCAGGTAAGTATAAACAAGTTGACATTGTGTATAAATAAAATAATAAAGTTTTTTTGTTTGTTTTTTTTTCAGGTTAAAATGAGTAAACACAGGGACTACACGAAGGGCACATTCCCCCAGGAGGACGGGAAGATATCAACTATACATGATCTCTGCGATCACCTCCCATCTGGGTTGTTTCAATCAGCTCATTTGTCGGGTGTTTGCTGAGCAAGTGTATTTAGCTACCCATCATAATCGATGAAGCTGTGGTAAATTTCAATAGAGCTCCGGAGTGCCATAAGTGAGATGGTAAGTAGCTTGGAAAAACCCTTTATATTTAGTGTTTTCAGATCCTTAACTGTGTTCTTCGGCATTCCTCCCCTTGAGCCTACTACAACGGGAACAACCGAGCCTTTGCTCAAGTTGTTTACCGACTTTAGATGTTCCAGCAACCTCGTATATTTGGTAATTTTTTCCTTCCGGGCGTCCTCCAGATATTTTCCATCCTCGAAGCGGACCGTTACGTCGACCACGAGGACCCCTTCCTGGCTTTGTATTACCAGGTCGGGTTTGAAATTATTGTCGCCCACCTTTATCGTCGGCTCTTTCGTAACCTGTACTCCCGGATTTCCCGCCGCCGTCTCCGCTATTATGTAATCCAGGATCTCATCATGTCGCCTGAGCCGGTCTGTTTTGGTGTAAGTGCATAGGCCAATCACATGACCCAAGGTTTTCGGTTGGCTATGACATTTCCTGCAATTGATGTCGTGCATTGCTGGCGTCAGGCTCATCGGGACCCTCAGTCCGACCTGGTTGGTTCTCATTCGCAGTGCAGTTATATATCGCGAGGGTTTGAGAAGCGAGGGATTTTTCAGCCAATGGTTCCCCACCACGTCGCCGGTGAACGCCTCCACGGCCTTTCCTTGAAAGCGTCTGTCCGCCCACTCTTCGAGGTTTTTCTGTTCGAGAAGATGTTTTTTACGCTCGACGTCTTTTATACAGGGTGATTCATTAAGGTTGGCCACCGGCCGTATCTCGGAAACCGTTTATCCTATGACTTCCGGAAAAAAAATCTAATGACAAACTGGGCCCCTAGAAAATGATTAAAAATATTTTCAAGTTCGTAGTTCCCCACTAGAGGGCGCAATCTATCACTTGTAAAATATAATCTCATTTTTTACGAAATATTCTCCAGCTAACAGTGGTAAAGAATAATAAAATAAGAATCTACTCTTTCTATTCAACAACTTTTTTCGGTAATTTTTCTATATTTCCTATTTTTTAGTGATGGGATGGATAAACTTTCTTCACGAAAAAAACATTCCTACTCCTGTATGGGTGAACCGATTTTTACGTAATTAGATTTCATTCGAAGGCCATCGAAAGCAGATCACAGAAACATATGACAACAATATACCGGGTGATCCAATTGAAAACTACAGACTGTTTTATGTCACTTCGCCCTATTTGTGCGTTTTACTGGAAAATTTCAAATGCAATGCTATAATTCTAACCAAGTGAGAATAAGCCAAGCATTATCACCTACTGCCTTTTTAAAATTGCAGACAAATATCATTGGTCGTTTCGGAGTTATTGACATTTTTGTAAATTTTGATAAGTGTTGACCAACCCTGAGAAATTCTGGAGGACTTGAGTTATTTCATCTCTAAACAATTAGATGAAAGGAAAAAACTCATCAAAACAACGAAACAAGCTGATTTAGAACCAGTAAGCTTTGGCGAAACTGTTCATTTTCGGTATCTATAGCTGTAAAAGTTTTTTAGGACGATTGCAAACCACTATTTTATGATGCCCCATTATTCAAACGAAGAAGCATATGATATGCTTAATGTTCATTTTGAATGTTAAGAAAATGCAGTAGGTGAAAGGGGATACCCGATACGATATCCTGAAAGACGTCGTCATTCCAAAAGGGTATTCAAAAGATTGTCACGAAGAGTGCGAGAAACTGGTAAGGTTCAATATCTTAGAAGAAAAATAGAAAACGTAGAAGCCGTAATGAGGATAATATCATAAAAGTTTTGGCTTATTAACGAGACAAAGGTGCTTGAAATTTTAACGGAAGAACCAATTCTTTTAGAAAACACTGCTATTCAAAGCAGGTTAGATATGTGGTATCAACAAGATGGTTGCCCGGCGCATTATGCTGCTAATGTTAGGGAATATTCATATAATGTCTTCTCAAAGAGGTATATTGGACGAGGGAGTATTTTTCCATGGCCAGAAAGATCACCCGACCTCACAGTATTAGATTTTTATTTTTGGGGGAGAATAAAGACTTAGTTTTCCGAACACCCCCCACTACAAGTGAGGATATTCAAAATAGATTTCGACAGGCAGCTTCTTCTCATACTGAAATTGTGGCCAGTGTCAACTCGACGAAAGAAAGGCTAAATTTATGTGTAGAAAATAATGGTAGACATTTTAAATATTTGAATTGATTAGGTGTAAGTGTTGTTTTTCTGTTCAAATATTTTCGTTGTTGCTAATTTTTGTTTTATTTCATCGCATCATTGTTATTTCATGTGTGTTGAGTATTTTGCTGCGTTGTCATGACGCATAAAGTCACTTCCTTGTTTATTCAAGCTCACAGAAAGAATCAACATTGATCAAAATTTACAAAAATGTCAATAACTCCGAAACGACCAATGATATCTGTCTGAGATTTTAAAGAGTCAGTAGGTGATAATGCTTGGCTTATTCTTACTCGGTTAGAATCATAGCGTTGCATTTGAAATTTTCCAATAAAACGCACAAATAGGGCATAAAACAGTCTGTAGTTTTCAACTGGATCACCCGGTATATTGTTGTCATATGTTTCTGTGATCTGCTTTCGATGGCCTTCGAATGAAATCTAATTACGTGAAAATCGGTACACCCATACAGGAGTAAGAATGTTTTTTTCTTGAAGAAAAGTTAATCCATCCCATCACTAAAAAATGGGAAATATAGAAAAATTACTGAAACAAAAGTTGTTGAATAGAAAGAGTAGATTCTTATTTTATTATTCTTTACCACTGTTAGCTGGAGAATATTTCGTAAAAAATGAGATTATATTTTACAAGTGATAGATTGCGCCCTCTAGTGGGGAACTACGAACTTGAAAATATTTTTAATCATTTTCTAGGGGCCGAGTTTGTCATTAGATTTTTTTTCCGGAAGTCATAGGATAAACGGTTTCCGAGATACGGCCGGTGGCCACCCTTAATGAATCACCCTGTACTGCATGGCCAGTTTAGTCTCAGTCCGTTGGCCATTTTCTTTAGTCGCGCTTCTAGAGACGAAGCTTCCGCGAGGGCTTTGATTAGCGGATCGGAACTGTTTAGAAAATTTATGCCGTTCTTCAGGGCAGCACAAGTAGTAATCCATTCTAGCCTGGGGAATCCCAGACCACCATCCTTCGTGGAGGCATAAATTGAGGCGTCAGATCTAGACTGCTCTTGATGGAAAATGTCCTTGACAGCTACCCTGATCGACTGATCGAGTTGTCGTAGGCAGGTAAGTGACGGAGGTTGGATGGTAAGCGAGTGAATGAAGTGCGGTAAGATATACTTAGCAAGGAGGTCTGACCGGAGCCTGGTTCGGAGGGAGTCGCTCCATGGGAAAATTTTTGCGCCAAGGTATTGAACGTATTCGTCTGCTCTTATTGATGGAATGATGTCTCCTGTAAGCCTTGTTAGTTGGGGGTCTACCATCTTAAAGGGGTCCTTTGTGGGGATAATCTGAAAACACAAGCTCTTGGACGTCGATATGGTCATGCCTAGCCTCCCAAGATAGCGCTCGATCTGGTGAATTAGCGCTTCCGCGTCTTCCGCTGTCTCCGCGAGTACGGTGAGATTATCCGCGAACGCCAGGCATGCCACACACTCATCTCCCACCCGGCAACCCTCACACTTGGATAGTTTCCTCAACAAGGGCTCGATGATTAAGTTGAAAATAAGGGGTGGGAGAGGGTCCCCTTGTTTGACCCCTCTTTTGACTTTGATGTTGATGTTTCCCCTGTTTGTCCGTATGCTTGTTCTTTGTTGTGCATACGACTTCATTATAAGAGTGATGAGAGCTTCAGACAACCCCTTACTTCTGAGAGCTGGCGCAATGGCAGCGTGAGGAACGCGATCGAACGCCTGGCTGAGGTCTGGGAATGCCGCAATTAGTTTCTTCTTTTTGCATTTAGCTCTGGTAAGCAGCTCGATCAGAATATGGATATTACTGTAGCAACCATTTTCCCTGACGAAGCCTTTTGTCTGCAAGAGAACTGCAGTTGTGCTCTCATTTGCTGGTCAATGAGGCCCCAGTATGTTCTTTCTATTATCGACGAGATGGTGATCGGTCTGTATGATTGTATTAATTCCGGGTTCTTTTCTTTTTTCAGGAGCATGCATGTGCGGTTGTCACCCCAGGCGCCAGGAACGATCCCCGAGAACGTCACCACATTAAAAAACAAGATAAGTATGGTCTGTGACGTCAGTTCATGTTTACTTATCCCGTCCAAACCCTTAGCCCCGTCCTTCAACCCCTTTATTCTTCCATCCACCGACACGTAGCCGATCACCCTCAGATCAACGCCTTTATCATCATGTGAGGTGGCTTCATCTTTATATAAATCCTCGATGTCATCATCATTATGCGGAGTGCCCCATAATTTTTCGTATGCCTCTTTGATCTGGTCCCTGCTCACCGCCACATCGTTTTCTGTGTGGAATTCTACATTGTCTAGCACGTATCTAGCTAGAGTGGATGGGCTGTTTTTGTAGATGTCCTGTGATCGTGCATATATGTACTTCTTTTTGTTCTTTTTCTTTATTCTGTTAGTCTTTTGATTCGTGTTAGTTTCTTTGTGTTTTGTCTTTCCTTTGGTTTTGCGGCAGGTATTCGTCCTCAGGAACTGAACAATTTCCCGGTATATTTCATAGACCCGCTGTTCTTTAATTTTTGTCTTTCCTCTAAGCATCTGCCTCAGGAGGTCAATCAAGTTGCTGACGATGGTATTTCCCAGGTGTTCGGGATTGACCTGAGCGAGGAGTTTGGAGAGGGGTACGTTGTTTTCCTCCACCAGTTGCTGAAAGCAACTCGATGCATGAGTTGTTGTTTCCTGCATCGGTGGCTGCTCGGGTGTATGGTCTACGAGGCCTGATGGCCCGGCCTCGGCCATATCGACCGGTCCCGGTGGTGACATGGGCGTGGGTACACGAGACGGCCCAATGGGCTTATCAGGGGGCTCGGCAACTCTACCGGGGGGGGGCAGAGGTTGCCGATTGCTGGCATGTTCTACTTCTTAAGTTGTACTTCCTGGTGTCTGTTTGTACTTCTACAGGGGTCGCTATGTTGTTCTCGTCTACTGCGTCCTTCCTTTTGCGCTCCTCTATGGTCCTCTTCTTTATATATGCCCGTTTATCCCTAATTTGTGTCCTGGTTTTGGTTGTTAAGACCTCTTCTATTCTCGCATATATATTGTCCTCGGTTTCGTGTTGCCTCAAAAGTCTCTCCAAAATTCTCTCCTCCTCATCCGTCCAACTCTTTCCCACAATAGGTTACGAGCAGTTTTGACAGTTGGGAGAGATTGGAGGACCAACAATAACCTTAAATGCATTGTTTACTATGGGAAAAAGCGATTGGGCTTGTGATTTTGTATGAATTTGGACATTTTGGACTGAAATATTCACTATTACATTATCTAGGAACTATATCCAAAGTACCTGATATCTTGTAACAGCAACAGCTTGACTTAATTTATGGAATTTTTCGAATAAATACAATTCTTGCTGGTTGAATGTGTTGTTGCATGTTGCTTGGTTTAGTAAGGCAAGAAATACAATTTAAAACCTTTTTTTTGAAGTAAATTCAGGTATTCAAGGTCGAATAATCAACATCAAATCGATGAAAACTACCAATGAGTTGTTGAAGTACTTTCATTTGAATGGTACGTACTAACCAGTTGTGGAGAGGAACTCAATGTATCCATTATAAAAGAGAGAAATAAGAATATTCTATCGGTTCTGAAGGAGAAAATCATATTTTCTGAATTAATTCAATAAAGAACTGCGCTCTTTAACGGAAATTCACACAATAAATGTTACTTTGCAACTTGTCACTTACCTCGGCAAAGAACATAGGTTGTATATTAGTCTGGACAATCAATAAAACTTGAATTAGATAGGATTGATTCATACCATTGATATTCAGGTATGCAATGACATCGAAATTCAGCTGATTTTCATGTTTAGTCGAGTAATATAATGTAGGTTATTTTGGTAGGGCATACCGAACGATTCAGGTTATGGAATATTTGAAAATCATAAGTTCTTAATAAACATTTCTTTATTACTTGAACAAGACAGGATTTATAAAAGATATTTCCATTCAGATATTCAATGCAGGCAAATTTTTAGATGATTCTCACTTAAGGTGCAGTATTACTACTGCCAATGTTTTCTTTGGGTATGCCGATTGATACCAGGTAGGGAATTTTCGTAAAATCGTAAGTTTTTGATAAACATTCCTGATTGTTTTAACAAAAAAAGATCTAAATCACCCTTGAGTCGTATTTTAGGAACAAAAACCATCCACTGTGTCAATACACTGTTCCTATCTACTACGCACAGAGAAATAACTGGCAGTATCTAGGAATGAAAAATTTAGTAGCACTATGATATCACAAAATGTTTCCGCAATATTTTACCTCCATATGAAAGTAACAAGGTGCCTATATAATCTACTACAACACACGAAAAGACTGTTGACTGAACTAACCAAAGGTCTGTTTATTTGCCTGTATATGAAGTCAAGGACTAATTTCATAATATGTATACCAAATTTATACTATCCTTTTCAAAAAATAGTGAATATATCAATCCAAAATTTCCAAATGAATACGAAATCACGAGAGAAATCTCTTTTTCTCATAGTAAACAATGCATTTTAGGTTATTGTTGGTCCTCCAATCTCTCCTAACTGTCAAAACTGCTCGTGACCTATCCGTTTTCGTACTTTAGGTGCATTCATAACCCTATTTCTCGTTACAGGGTGTTGCGACCTTTGGTGAAGGGACAAACCTCTCTGTGACCCAAATCTCGCAGGGCATTCAGGGCAACAGAAATCCCCCTCGGCAATCTTGGGGCCACTACATCTTGCCACGTGCCCTATGATGGAACGATGGTTGTCTGATGTACGCTGGTGACACTTGCGACAGCGGAACAAAGTCACAGAGAGGGGATGGTTCGCGGCCAGGTGCTTCAACAGATCTCCAAAGCTTAGATGTAAGTATGAAATTTTTTTGTTTTTCAGGCATAATGGGCAGGCGTATGGATCGAAGGGAATATCCGAGATTATCGTGTCCGGTGTGCTAGCAAAGTCGTCAACAGTGGTCGTTCCGGTCCTTCCCGGGGGAGACAACGACCGAGTCTCCCCCTCGTCCGAGGCTTCTTCATCCGTGATGCCACCAATATATTTACTTGCCCCCGGGCTGGTAACCCTAGGGCAAACTTTGTCGCACCGCATTAGTCGGCTAAAATAGCCGTTGACAACTCTCGCCACGTGGAGGCTGCGGTGAACCATGGTCCGGGGCTATGAACCATGGCTGGGGTCGACTAACTCCCCGAGAGTCATACTCGTTCCGTCTCTCCAATAGGTATCACCCATAAACACTCCAGCAACTCAGTCATTACTTTCCGTCTGCCTATCCTCACACTCCTTTCTTCTCATCACTTCAACAACGTAATCATAAATGAGATTGAAGTTCTTGACACATTCTATAATCATTTCCACAATCTCCTCCCCTGGCGACAGACCCCTTTCTAGCGCAACGCTTAGTTGCCTTTCCTTGCTCCATCTCTCGCAACTATAGAACATATGCTCTGGATTATCCAATACACCACACCAGGCATAGAGATCATTCGCCGTTTTCCCAATCCTGAAGGTAAAAGTGCCGTACGAACCATGTCCGGTAAGGAACTGGGTGAAAAAGTAGCAGGTTCTACGATGTTTGCAACCAACCCATGCCTTGAGATCCCTCACTAGCCGTCTTGTCCATTCCTTCTTTCCTTCTCCTCTGATCCACCGCAACCACCATCGCTCCAAGGTTTTGGCTCTGGCCATCCTTCTGTTACCCATCAGTCTGCTTCCTATTTTAAAGAGTAGGCATCTTTCCGCCACCATAAGATCCATAGGTGGTATGCCAGCTACGACCTGTACTACCTCCGCTGACACCGTCCTATAAGCGGACACCAGCCTCAGCAGAACCCTCCTCTGCACTGATATCAGCTGCTTAGTCTGCTTGTCCTTCTTCAGTGTCTCCCTCCATGCCGGGGCCGCGTACAATACAACGCTACTCACAACACCTTAGAGCAGACGTCGTCTAAAATATCCGGGTCCACCGATGTTGGGCATCAGCCTTGACACCGCTGCGACTTTTTCATTTGCCTTGATCACAATTGCGTTAATATGCTCCGAAAAGTCGAAATTGCGCTTAAACACGACACCCAGATACTTCAGATGTCTTGCCGAATATATTTCAACATCCTCTACCTGCAAAGCGAAGCCTGTTGTATTCCTAGGCCCTCTCATGACCATTAGCCCTGTCTTATGTGTCGCCAACTGGAGCCCTTTTCCTTTCATCCATTCTGATGCCCTCTTCACTGCTGCCTCTGCCCTCCGTTTTAACATTTGCTGATCGTCGGCCTCCACCACCATCAATAAATCATCCGCATGAGCTACAGGTTTCACTCCCTCTCCATAGTCCTCGCGAAGGACGCCGTCGTATTTTACGTTCCATAGATTTGGTCCCTTCACCGAACCCCATAGTGCATCTATGTAAAGTATTTCCCATCTTGACATATCTGTTCGACAAGTACGACTCAACACATCTGATTAGGTACGGACTAATCTCCAATTGCTCCAAACGTTCCATTATATGCTACCACTTCGCAGTATTGAATGCATTCTTGATGTCTAGGGTCACCAGCAAATACCATTTTTACTTACAGTTCTTAACAGACTCTTTTACTTCCAACATTGCTGTAGTTGTCGACTTTCCCTTTCTGAAGCCGTGTTGACTTTTAGAAAAGGCACCCCTCTCCTCCAGCTCCATCACCAGTCTATTACTAATGAGTCTCTCGGACAGTTTTCCAACAGTACTCAGAAGGCAGATAGGCCTATAGCTTGATGGCGACGCTCTGTCTTTCCCTTTCTTTGGCAGCAGCACCAACCTTGCCATCTTCCATTCGTCTGGGAACTCCTGCTTCTGCAGAAGGTTGTTGTACATTTCCAACAATAAATCTGGGACTACCTCAAAAACGGTTTTCAACGCTTCAACGGTAATCTCATTAGGGCCTGGTGCTTTCCCGTTCTTCATTTCTTTAATAGCCTGCCCTAATTCCTCTGTCGTGAAAGGCGTCGCGTGAGCTGGGTTTCTTGTATTTGACATTTGCCTTTCCTCCGTTGTCGGGAACAGTTCTTCTATGATCTTCTTTATATCCTCCTGAGGCATTCTAGGTGACTTTCCCACTCCTTTTATATAACGTGTACTGTACCTGGTTTTAAATCATAATATTTCCCTATATTTAAATACTACGCCTATGTGCAAAACCGTGATTCATTCATTCGATTCACGGTTCTTTCATTCCCCAATCATAGAAGGGAACGTTGATTTTTCAATGGTTCGAGAAACTAACATAGAGAGAACCAGAAACGCTAAAAGGTCTCTATTAAAATTCACAACGGAAGAAGTAAGTCGACAGAGTCCCTCTTCGAAATTACGACGAACAAAGGATGGATTTAAACACAGCCATCTTGGCATAGTGTACTTGTTCAATATTCGTTTTTAGCCACGTAAGTCTTTGTTACATTATTACAATTGCTAGAAAAAAGCTTGTTCATTCTGATTGCCATTATTGAATCTCAAATATTATGTGGTGGCACCAGTACATTTCGAAGTTATAATCTAAATTGATATCGATCATCCTGTTCAAGGTGTTTCTACGATCGTTAGGGATTCATCGGTTTTCATTATATGTGAATGGTCAGTGCTTTTTGTCTAGAATACTGAACATCCCGGTGTCGATCCAAGGTCTGGTTAGTCTCTAGGAGCGGGCAATCTTTGAGTTGCTCCGTTTTCACCTATCGACTACCATTTATTTACCCTAATATTATTTACGACTTAGCTGTTAATCATCCCCTTTTCATCGTGTTTCTTTGCTAAATATTCAAATAATTGAAGCTTTTGAAGGTTTGCGAGGTAGCTTCAACCTCTTTGGGACAGTATCACGTTTCGTCCCGGCTTAGTTTGGGGGAACTCGTCAGGGCATGCACCAAACTAAGCCGTTTACATGCCTACGTGAGTGGACACCCCTTGTGAGGAACACCAGGGAGTGTACCAGACCGTTGGGGATGAGAGTATATTCGAGATCTTGAGAGGATCCAACCGGGACAGCGTGCGCGCTAGCGCCCCCTGTACGTTGACCGATGATGTTGGCCAAGCGTTACAGGTGGTAACGTAGGATACTTAAGACGCAAGATGTTACTGCGCGCGCGCCTTAAGTAAGAGCTGAGAGAGGGCGCTCGCTACAGGACTCCCCTTCCAGTGAAAGCGATACCAGAAAGATGTATCTGGAGGAGTGTGACCGAGACCGAAAAGGTGTTCTCCTCTAAAACGCGGCTGTGAGCGAGCCGTTGTGCCATTGCTGCGCTGTTGAGCACGAGTCTACGGCGTTTGATGCACGGTTGACCAAACCGTTTTGTGATGAGCCGTGTAGACTGTGTGCTAGAGCGCTCTGCCTCGTCGTTCGAGGAGTGTGACCGATTTAGAGGAGGTCAGCTTTTGACGGAATGTAGTCGTGGCCGTATTGACCAGAAGATTTCCCACAAGTGCGGCCGTGATGCGGGGCAGTTGTGTGCCTTTGAAATGTGAGAAACCCGGATTGAAAAACGCTGCGCCACTTGTGAGTTCCTATACCACTCGATGTCGTGCAGTGAGCTAGGTGCATTAGTGAGCACATCTTTGATCAGCGAGTTGCAGCACGAGAGCGAAGTGGCGGTGTGGAACCTCCTCGGGATGATTGCCGAACCATCGCCGAGGGAGGAACGGATAGGATCACACAGTGACAAGCGAGGTTCTCACTGGAAGCGAAGATGATCGCGAAGGGACAGAAACTGTGACACCGTCGTTGATATGAATCACGTCGGAAAGTCACCACTGAAGCTTTTGAAGGTTTGCGAGGTAGCTTCAACCTCTTTGGGACAGTATCACGTTTCGTCCCGGCTTAGTTTGGGGGAACTCGTCAGGGCATGCACCAAACTAAGCCGTTTACATGCCTACGTGAGTGGACACCCCTTGTGAGGAACACCAGGGAGTGTACCAGACCGTTGGGGATGAGCGTATATCCGAGATCTTCAGAGGATCCAACCGGGACAACGTGCGCGCTAGCGCCCCCTGTACGTTGACCGATGATGTTGGCCAAGCGTTACAGGTGGTAACGTAGGATACTTAAGACGCAAGATGGTACTGCGCGCGCGACTTAAGTAAGAGCTGAGAGAGGGCGCTCGCTACATAATCAAATACTACAATGTGTAGGCTTTGGCTTGACACCATCTACTTTCCTGTCTTGGGTCAGCGCCGTATGGCGGGGTCAAGACTCTTGTAGCTAAATTCTAAAGGGGTGAGGGCGAGAGACCATTAAGTTAGCCGTATGGCTCGGCTCCACAAAAAAATAGAACTCACACCTAACTAACAAGTAGAGTATTTTTATTGTGATGAACCGAATGTGGAATGGTGACCGATGATCCTTAGCTCTAGAACCCCTTTGAGCTCCGTCAATCTGCATATTGTTATCCCACTGATGGTGGTACTCCGAAATTATAACAATTAAAAGTTACAATAAAAAAAGGTATAAAAAATAATAAGGAATAACTTTTACTACAATGAAAAGGTAATGAATTGTTATATTTAAACCTTGAACTCACTCAACCTATTGCATGGAGAGGAAACTGAAAGACTGGATTACTAACCAATCCAATATATTAATCTTTCACAAATATCTACATATTTTTACAAACAATTTCTGAGCTCAGATTATAGAATTACAAGAAAAGTAACACTTATCTAACGATCGACTAGAGCATGTGTGTTGGTGGTCGAAGATCTCAGGTCGTAGGCCTTTTTGATCCAATTTTGGTTTGTGCTCTTGAACTGCTTGGTATCACAGGTGGAATTGCAGGTAGTTACGCAAGTTGGTATGTCCTTAGCAGGTACTGGTTATCGGTTAGGTATGAAGAAGTACTTAGATAATGTCAGACAAGTCCCAAAAGTACGCAACAAATCAGGTGAACAGGTACTCGGTATCCAAAAGATGAGAACCCAGAGAGTAAGGTTCCAAAAAGTTAGATTCCAGGAAGTCAGTTTCCAGGAAGTGAAATTCCAGGAAAAGTCAGGTTCCGGGAAGTTAGATTCAAGGGAAAGTGCTAGAAAATTCGAACAAAATTACCACATGTTCATTTGTGTTGGCTTTACCCACCAGTCTATCTTCCAAAATTTTAAGAGAATGAACAATGACAAAATTCAACTAAGAAAAATATATAGACTGGAAAATAATCCACTTGAAGATCAATAAGATATGAACAGATATACTATTTGACACAATCTCTCAAAATGGCGTTCCTACATGTGACGAAATATCGGAAAAAGCAAACAAAATTGATATATTAGGTCATTCAGAACAGTTAAATTGAAAGTACTTACCCCTAATACTTAATATTAGAGCACACACGTAACAATTTCTCAAAATCAACGAGAATACTAAACTCAATTAATCGATATTGATCGTTAATATAAAATCGATCTTTGCACCTTGAAAACTCTGCCAGAAAAGAAAGAAGGAAGCCGAACGAAGGAACTCTCAGGCGCACCTTCGTCAGACGCGATTGCGCAACAGAATCGAGAACACAGAGTTCGATATGTGTCAAGTAAAAATTGACCTACTGAAGTGTTTAACTACTACTTCGTTTATATTATTGTTAAAATGTACTTTTAAACCGTTACACACACCCATTACCCCTAAAAAAAAATATAATTTTTTTTTAAAGATCGTTAGAGAATCTGGCAAAGTACTCAACTTGCAATAAAAAAACTGACCAGGAAAAGATGTGAAATAAATTTTGAAAAACTGATTCTAGAGCTTAATTCGTCACTT
Source organism: Myrrha octodecimguttata (assembly GCA_958510865.1). NCBI lineage: Eukaryota > Metazoa > Arthropoda > Insecta > Coleoptera > Coccinellidae > Myrrha > Myrrha octodecimguttata. The sequence continues at coordinate 2,633,530 of OY294062.1, forward strand.
CGGAGAGATTGACACCAAGACATTCTGCTGAAAAAAAAAACATTTTTAATGAGAAAAAAAAACGTGCAATATGAAAACAACTTTCTTCAACCACAGTAGTAACCGTTAGACACTAGAGATACTAGAAAGTGACACCTCATGAGCCAGAATACCAATTATAAGATATCGAGAGCAGGTTCAACAGTTGTTCGTTGACCATATCAAATAGTGCGATAATGCGAAATAATCAAGTCCAGAAAAATCCTCGTATATTTGATGCTTAAATCTACCCAAATGATAGATCAACCACACTATACTCCAACCAAAAAAATAGGTTTTTTTTTTAAAAACAAAAGGTGAAGGACTCTTGGTCACTGAAGGCCAATTCCCGAAGGAAAAGGGATAAGAGAACTACAATTCATTGCAGAACTGTCATCCGACCAATTGTCAAAATCATGCCCAGGCGTACACCATATCGTCAATGCAAAAACTAATGATTAAATCATAAAGGGACGATAAAATTTTCCATTCCAAAAATAAAAAGAGAACGACGCATAGGAATTCCGAGGAAAGAAAATTTCAATCGAGATTGAAACATTCCTTCGCTCTTCATTATTCCCGCATAACTAAAACAAAAGTTGTTATCATTAGTCCGGAACAAAAACTAACAATAACGGGCATGGAGGTTTATGAATTCGAAAGTCTCAAAACCACAAAAAAACTTCCATCATCCTCAGCCGGTTTCAGCGGACAGAAGACGATGTCAAATCCGGTGAAAATAAAAGATAAACGTCCAAATCGAGAAATTAAGTCAAAGCAGGTAATAGATAAGTGTCAAGTTCGATAAGTTATGACAAAATAGGTAATTTAGTCGTGTCGTAATAGGTGACTAAGCATGAAAAGTACAACCGATATAACGCTCAAATATAAGTTTCAGGTTTAATAAGTTATGACGAAATAGGTAATAGTTAATTAGGCAAAATTGACATGGACCAATCAATCTCAAATAGATAGTCAAAAGGTATGCATGAAAGGTAAGATACAACCGATGTATCGAAACAATCCATCAGATAGATAAGAGAGAATATGGTTCACGACAATTTTCCATTCATAAGTATAAACACAATACGGAACACGTAAGGATCAACCACCAATTCAAAAATATGCAGAAAAATGTTACAAGATCTTAGTCAATTTCGAATGATAGAATGGTTGTTAAATCTATTTGTGTATGTGTCTCAACTATGCGCATGAGATCACTTCCCAACACAAAGCTCTCCCTTTGAGGTGAATTTCAGAAAACCAACTAAGTATATCTAATTTGAATTACAGAAAAGTTGTTGATTCTGAATGTGTGCATGTCTTAAAAAAACGTGAAATAGCGATTGAACCTCCGAGATTTCCTGACACTACCGAGTATTATGGAAAATAAACAAAAATAGGGCGCCGGTAGATTTTCTAAAAATCTACAAAATGAAGGGATCAAAATATATCATGATGTCTGTATATTTTCACAATTCACTATGTCTCAGAGACACGAATACAAAGAAAACAGGATCTCGGGACCCACAAATTACATAAATACTCCAAAGCATATTCGTGACTATGCCAAATTTAATCTGACGATTCTGCATAATCACAATAAGCTCCAGACAGATTAACTGGCAATTCATAAAGCAAACGTCATCTCAAATGACAAGATAAAGGTAAGATAGCGTCATCTAAAATGACAAGATAAAGGTAAGATAAGGTAAGATAGCGTCATTTCAAATGACAAGATAAAGGTAAGGTAACGTCATCTCAAATGACAGGATAAAGGTAAGGAAACGTCATCTCAAATGACAAGATAAGGATAATATAAAGGTAAGGAAACGTCATATCAAATGACAAGATAAGGATAATATCACTCCTGTGATGAAACACAGCTATACTGCAAAGATAGTCACTAAGAGTTAGTAGGGAAGGTACATGAATTGCCATAAAAAAAATATATTTTGATCCAATATACAGCCATCAAGATAAAAAAAATATAATTGAAACACGAGATAGTTATAGATAAGAGGTAAGTCAATATCAGGTAAAATCTAAAGTCGAATTTAGTTACTGTCATTATCAGATTCATCCTGACTGAAGAAATTCACTGCCATCGTCATAGATAAAAAGTTCGGGTTTTTCCACATAACCGAGTACAATAATCCACATTTGGTGGATGCGATAACTTTCACACACAGAGTTTCCATAAAGATCAACATTAAAAAGTTAGACAAAAAACAAAAAGTTACCATCACACAAACACACTGAAATCATTCACGAATAAACCGACGATAACAATTGCTTTGACTCATCAGATAGTCGAAGGTCATCTTCCCAAGCGTATGATGGTTCCGAAAACTAAGCCCACCATCAACCAGGCATCTGACTCAAAAAGATCTGAAGCTGACTCGAAGAGGTCGGCATCCGTACAACCACGAGAAATTTTCAAAGTATCAATCAACTCGAGGAAAGGCATCAAAGGTTCCTTGCCAGAAAATTTTTTGAAACTCCATTTATAAACAGGAACTTTCTTAGAAGAAAAAGCAGATATATTTACATCTGAACCTTTAACTGGGTTCGAAGTAATTGGCCCAATAGATGGTGAAGTTTGTTTGTCAAGCTCCGATTCTAAGTCTATTATTTCCAACATAATTTCCTTTTTCCTATCTCGCTCTTCATCTGACTCTGGTGCAATTCTACGCAACCTATGCGAGCAATGAGATAACCTATCAGTGATTCTTTTAATTTCATTGTCAGAAGGTGTAACAGACAATTTAGAAATAACATTTTTTAAATCAGCAATCGACAAGTTCAATTCATCAAAAGATGCCTTGATCGGATAATCATCCTTAATCTCTACAAAACTGCGATTCCCTTTTTCCTGTGCTAACAAACCCCTCAAAAGTCTACGTTTTAACTCTACTGTAGGTGGAATTTCCTTACCAATTCTAATAGTAAGTTCATAAGCAAGTTCATGAGTTTTCAAGTTATTTGGATTCATTGCGGCTACTATGGTTGAAGAAAATAAAATTCAATCAAATGAAAATCAGAAAAATCAATAAGATATCACCCAAAGTATCATCAGTTCAGAGCTCAAAAATCTATTCTCCCCCCCAAGCAAAAGTGAAAGAGTTCAAAGCAAGATAAAACACAAATCGTGGCCCCAAGTTATTGCGCCAATTTGTATAACAATTAAAAGTTACAATAAAAAAAGGTATAAAAAATAATAAGGAATAATTTTTACTACAATGAAAAGGTTATGAATTGTTATATTTAAACCTTGAACTCACTCAACCTATTGCATAGAGATGAAACTGAAATACTGGATTACTAACCAATCCAATATATTAATCTTTCACAAATATCTACATATTTTTACAAACAATTTCTGAGCTCAGATTATAGAAATACAAGAAAAGTAACACTTATCTAACGATCGACTAGAGCATGTGTGTTGGTGGTCGAAGATCTCAGGTCGTAGGCCTTTTTAATCCAATTTTGGTTTGTGCTCTTGAACTGCTTGGTATCACAGGTGAAATTGCAGGTAGTTACGCAAGTTGGTATGTCCTTAGCAGTTACTGGTTATCGGTTAGGTATGAAGAAGTACTTAGATAATGTCAGACAAGTCCCAAAAGTACGCAACAAATCAGGTGAACAGGTACTCGGTATCCAAAAGATGAGAACCCAGAGAGTAAGGTTCCAAAAAGTTAGATTCCAGGAAGTCAGTTTCCAGGAAGTGAAATTCCAGGAAAAGTCAGGTTCCGGGAAGTTAGATTCCAGGGAAAGTGCTAGAATATTCGAACAAAATTACCACATGTTCATTTGTGTTGGCTTTACCCTCCAGTCTATCTTCCAAAATTTTAAGAGAATGAACAATGACAAAATTCAACTAAGAAAAATATATAGACTGGAAAATAATCCACTTGAAGATCAATAAGATATGAACAGATATACTATTTGACACAATCTCTCAAAATGGCGTTCCTACATGTGACGAAATATCGGAAAAAGCAAACAAAATTGATATATTAGGTCATTCAGAACAGTTAAATTAAAAGTACTTACCCCTAATACTTAATATTAGAGCACACACGTAACAATTTCTCAAAATCAACGAGAATACTAAACTCAATTAATCGATATTGATCGTTAATATAAAATCGATCTTTGCACCTTGAAAACTCTGCCAGAAAAGAAAGAAGGAAGCCGAACGAAGGAACTCTCAGGCGCACCTTCGTCAGACGCGATTGCGCAACAGAATCGAGAACACAGAGTTCGATATGTGTCAAGTAAAAATTGACCTACTGAAGTGTTTAACTACTACTTCGTTTATATTATTGTTAAAATGTACTTTTAAACCGTTACACCCCTTGTGAGGAACACCAGGGAGTGTACCAGACCGTTGGGGATGAGCGTATATCCGAGATCTTGGGAGGATCCAACCGGGACAGCGTGCGCGCTAGCGCCCCCTGTACGTTGACCGATAATGTTGGCCAAGCGTTACAGGTGGTAACGTAGGATACTTAAGACGCAAGATGGTACTGCGCGCGCGACTTAAGTAAGAGCTGAGAGAGGGCGCTCGCTACATAATCAAATACTACAATGTGTAGGCTTTGGCTTGACACCAACTACTTTCCTGTCTTGGGTCAGCGCCGTATGGCGGGGTCAAGACTCTTGTAGCTAAATTCTAAAGGGGTGAGGGCGAGAGACCATTAAGTTAGCCGTATGGCTCGGCTCCACAACAAAATAGAACTCACCCCTAACTAACAAGTAGAGTATTTTTATTGTGATGAACCGAATGTGGAATGGTGACCGATGATCCTTAGCTCTAGAACCCCTTTGAGCTCCGTCAATCTGCATATTGTTATCCCACTGATGGTGGTACTCCGAAATGTAACTGTTTCCACTATGTATCTATTTCATCGAGGTTATTTATACAAAGGTATATTTGACTCTATGTATCATTCATAAGAACCTAGAAGTACTGACAGCTGAGTGTCTTCTCATAAACACCTACCTTTGTCATTTATTGGCGCCTAAATGGCGGAGGTATTCCTATGAATGAGGCTTATGAGAGGAACTTATCTGTTGGACAACTTTGGTGGTTCTTTGCTTCATTCATTAGAGATTTGCTATCACTGATTGCCTGAGCTTGATTGACTTCTGCATTTACTGCAAATTGTGCCTGATGTTACATTGTAATAAATATCGGTTGGGGGTTTTCTAAGGCATTCTTTTTCCTCCTGCAAGCGAACCGCACCGAATAGCCAAATTGTTGTTTTATTCATTCAAACCTGAACTTCCCATCAATCTTCTCTCCCATTCTCCAAGTATAAAAGTATTCTGGGTTGCGAACACAACGTAGAGTCCTATTCATTTTACTAGACGATCACAGCGTATTGGCCATGGGTGGGTTAGCGAGTGGGTAGATGGGGGCAAAAAGGGGAGGGATAGTACAAACGTGTTGCGATTTTGTAGCCCTGTCCCAAATATCCTCCTCCAAATCAGTCAGCATCTTTTTCCATTGTTCCCTCTTGGATCTATTGATCTCCCGTTTCATCCTTCTCTGTGCCTCTTTCATATGAGACAGTATCCCCTCATCCCTCCGTGTGGTATATAACCTTGTTAGTTTCACATACTCCCACCTTGCCTTCTCAATATCATCGTTCCACCAATATGGCTGCTTCCTCTGTGGTAGCTTGTCTGTCCGCAGACATTTTTTGAAAATTTTCCGTATATGCTTATGCGCATTCCCAGGTGGTATATTCTGACTTTCCTCCAATAATTCCTTGAATTTTCCTACCATCAATGTTTCTCTTACAGGTTTCGTCCTCTTATTTTCCCCCTCAATTTGGAGCCCAAAATAAATATGCCCATGGTATGTGAACGGATTTTCATGATTCACCCTCTAGTTTGTAATTCGCTGTGCTATCCTTTCTGATGCCAAGGTTACGTCAATATGGCTTCTCGAAGTTCCCCGTTGAAATGTGTGGTCTCCGTTTTTTATTGCAGTCCAGGATAACTGGGACAACCACTCTTCTACGTATTCCCCTCTGTTATCCGCTCTATGTGAGCCCCAGGACTGAGCTTTCGCATTTATATCTCCAGCTATAATTGTGCCTGCCTGATGTTTTGACGCTTCTTGAAAAATGATATCGATTTTTTCTTTAAATCTAGAAATATCTATGTTTGTAGATATATAGACTGCAACCACATTTATTCCTAATAGTTGCACCTGTCTATATCCTTTTCTCATATGAATACCTTTTACTTCCAGAGCGTTATTTAGTATCTTTAGTGCCACAGCTTCCTCTTTGTCAATGTACCATCCTTCTTTGGAGCATATTCTCCTATTGGGCTCCAAGATTATCATAATGTCCACCTGTTGCTTCATTGCTCTTGCCAAAGCCACATTATGGGCTGCCCTTGATCTCCCAAGGTTCATCTGGAGTATCTCAATCATTTCGAGACTTGTATAACCACCGACATCCAATCCTTTTTGTATAGATAAAATATCTCGAGAAAACAAGCACACAAATATATGAATAAACTAAATGAATTAAGTTAAAAAAGTAAATGTGGTGTAAACAGCCAAATAAATAAATATCATCCAAACACAACACGCATAATATAATAAATTTCAAAAAGCACTGCCGTGAAGGCAGCAACTTCTGCGCGCATTTTCAATGTAGATGACCGCTTCAGCAACGAATTTGAACGTGCGCGCAAAAGCTGCTGCCTTCACGGCAGTGCTTTTTGAAATTTTTTAACAATTAATAATAGATTTAATGCTGTTATTGCTCAACGTATCGAATCAAATTAAATTTTCAAGAGATTCGAACAATTTTAGATCTAGAATGTTAATATATGATGCCAATGTTACGGGATACTCTGAAGAAGGGAAGAATTCAGCAATTAGATGTTACGGAAAAACAGAAATTGAAAAAAAATATCCCATTAACTATGAATATATTCATTAACGAAGATAATTTTGAAAAATATTACTTCTCACCCAATATTTTTCGGATGGAAAATTTTCAGATTATAGAGATTTGAGAATGAAACAATTGAATAATCTGTGTATATTAGTAGGGATGTAAAGTTGAATAATAATCCCATTGTATTCAACAGATACATAGTCCGTGTAATATCTCATTTCGAAAAATGCAATAAATTTCAATATTGTAGAGAATCCTCAGATCATCTCAGTTTTTTTATAGGTGATATTGAAATTTATCATATTTGAGAGGCAAATATCAACCCCAAGGAAAATTTTCAATATACACAATATAATGTTTTATTTAGAAAGTTTATCTTTAACAAAGCTGTGAGATCCCACTCCATGTTGCTATATTATTTTTATCAGCTAATGAAAAACTATATAAATAAATACAAAACCACATGAAAGAATATTCAAAATCTGTATAACGTTGAATTTAATTTCTTAGTATGAATCCCAAACGTTCCACCATGCCTATCACGCGACACTTTTGCAATGTTGAATTGTTTTGATCCTATTATATCAACTTAATTCGATTTCATAAAACATCAATTATTCAGTGCATATAATTAAATGCAGCATATGCATTGTTGTTGATTATATAAATAAATTGGGAACTTTCTTAGCTTTCAGGTAGTTTTCACTGTTACTCAGTCTTATAGATTGTTAACAAACTTCCAGTTTTCTAGGGAAAATCTTAACCATCTTCGATTTTTTCTGTGATAAAGCACCTGCAATTATTCATATTTGCGAATCAAATATCAGCTCTTTATCAATATTCACAAAATTGACAATATGCTTTGATTTTAGAAATCGAAGCGGCTATATAAATTGATGAATCATCATTCATAAAATGTATACACATTTTTTGGACCAATACTGTTCATCCGAAGCATTGAAATTTCAATCTAAAATTGCACTATTCTAATTATTGATTTTTATCGAGCCGTTCATTTGATTGACTGACTAAAAAATGATATATTGAATCTCTATCTCCTTCCCCACTAGGGATAGATAAAAAAAAATTCACGATAGGTTCTCTTTCGATATTCAAATTTTGCTTGGATAATAAATACAAAGTTTTAAATGTAATACTTACTAATGGTTAAAATAACATTTTTCCAAATCGATGTTGATCTCGTCTTTCTTGCTTCCTCATTTCCAACCATTATTATGATCCAAAAGGTACACATTGAACTGCACTACACTAAAAACCATATATTCGAGCACATTTTCACACAATCTCATCTCTAGGAGGGCAGGACTACAGATTACCACAGCATTCTAGGAGTTTCTTGAATACCGTCACCATTACCAGTGGCTCAGATTCCTCAGTAAATCAATATTTATCTGTAAAAAGATACAAATTATACATATAATCGATTTCAGCCTGTACATTGGTGTTAATAATACACATAAATTGGGAGCTTCCTTCAACTTGCTATAGTTATCCCTGTTATTCAGTTTTATTAATAGTTAAGAAAAGGTTTGAGTTGATAAGATGTCATGGAAGGGCAGAAATTGAAAGCAAATCACTGATAATATGGAGAATTTTATTAATGAAGGTAATTTGGATGAAAATTATTCCCCATTTCATTATTGTGGGACTAAAAAGTTCAGATCATAAAATTCTTAACTTAATAATGAATAAACTTTATACGTGAGTAGGGTAGTCAACTGAAATAATCACGATTTAATATAAACAATTACATTATTCATTCAAATATTTCTAGTTTGTGATAACTTATGCGTTACTTTCAATTTTCTAGAGAAAACCCAAATCATCTTATTTTTTCTTTGAGAAAGCACCTCGAATTACTCATTTCTTTGAGTCAAATATCAGTTGATAACATGTCATTTAAGGGCAGGAATTGAAAGCAAATCACTGATACTATGGATATTTTCATTATTAATTAATTTACTGTTTATCTGAAGCATTGAAATTTAATTTTCACAAAGCAGTGTTGTTATTATTGATTTTTATTGAGTTCATTTGATTGACTGACTGGAAAATGATATATAAGAATTATATCTCTTTCTTCATTTGGAATAGATACAAAATGAAAAATCCACGATAGGTTTTCTTTCCATATTCAAATATTGCTTGGATAATGAATTGTTAGGAGGTTGATTCTCATAAAATACTGAGTTGTAAACATAATAGTCACTAATGGTTGAAATAGTGTTTTTCCAAATCAATATCCATCTCGTCTTTCTTGTTTGCTCATTTCGAATCATTATTGTTATCCGAAGAGTTGTCAGGAACAACACACGCATAGAACTGCACTACACTAAACACTATATATCCGGGAAAATTTTCATCTCTAGGCAGACAGGACTGCATATTACCACTGCATTCTAGGAATTTCTCAACTACCGTCACCATGACCAGGGGTTCTGGTAAATCAGTAAATCACTATTTATCTGTAAAGAGACACAAATTATACATATAATTGTTTAGATATTATTTTTAAATCGTTTTACCTAGAGTAACAATCATATTCATTTTCCAATGTTCCATAACAAAAGGACATTTTCGATCATCTTCACAATCTTCGTGTTCTCGCAATGAATTATTTCAACAGAATTGAACCAAACTCGACATTCTCTAATGGGAATCTAAGGCAGAGCTTTCAATTTCCAGGCCACAATATGAATAACTACCTCTACTAACCTTGGCATGTGAATTTCAGATCGTCAATCCAAATATCGTTTCAAGATTCCTGAAAACTAATAGTGTTATCAAATACTCAATACACTTCTGATCACTTTACAGTACTTTTAAACCGATATAATTCAATAATACAGTTAATATTCTGATTTAGAAAGATACGCCGATAATCAAACAAATGTCGAATGTTGTTTTGCAAACAACATAGAACAGATCATAGAGTAGTCTGTGGTTTCGGCATCTTCATGAAAATTGAATAATCAAAGAAAATTCAACTTTTATGAATTAATTGAAATTATTCACATTTCGAGGGGAACGATTGAGCTGTAGTATTTTTTCTATTTAATAAGACATAAATTAAAAAGAAATAATTTTGTCTATCAACGAACATATCCGATGATCATAGAGTCGAGCTAATTCAGGGAAAATTCAAATTTGACCCACTAATCAGAAATTATTAACACTATCTTCAATCTTGGAAAAAGCACCAGAAAAAGCAACGTACCTCGTACACAGCGGTAGGATTCCAGTTAAATAGAAAGTTCCATACCGAAACAGAATATGCTTGAAATTTGGAAAAAACGTGAAAATGATGGTGAAAGAGTTGAAAAGAATCAGTATCAACATCGAATCGACATATTATGTATTTAATTGAATAATTTTGTCAACTTTGGAAACTTACAGTGTAACATTACTACGCCCATTAAAGAGAATTTTCTTTGAAAATCACTGATTTCTCCATTCGTCCACCTGAAATCATTATGGCATTAATAATATTCGTTATTTCTTGTGAATTTCCTTACCTTCAGAGATAGAAAGCTTCCCAAATCATTCTATTGAGTGTATTCTATCTGCTAGCGGTAAATGTTCTACGACAGATTAATGGAATTATTGTAGAAAACACTCATTCCTTAATTCTACCACTTGAAATCGATTACTTAAGCTTAGTTCTTGCCATTTCATACAGTTCTCGTCATTAATTAGAAGATTTCAAATAGAATTTTCCACTTTCATGAGATTTTCAACTAAGGACTCCTACAAATGTCAAAACGGAAAAGAAGTCTGATTTAAAATCTTATAATTAGCAGGAAATGTTTAGAAAAAGCTCGATCCCTACCTTTTCTAATAATTGTTCATCATTTTATCTCATATGCAAGCCTCAAAATAACAATTAAAAAAGTTTTTCTTCGGAGATGCTGTAGACAGTTTGAACTTATGCTGGGATCTGAAAAATAACTCAAAATTCACATTGAAAAAGTTGACGGGGATCAGAACCAACCTGTAATCGACCAGTTGCGATGTAGTTTATATTACATTTCCGTCGATTTCGTTCGATTCCATGTTAAAGTTCCGTTTGAGAGTTTCTCAGTGACATTGATGGAAGTTATTCAGGGAAAAAACACCTATTTCTTCATCTTAAGGCTGGGGAACGATTACTTATGCTAAGTTATTGCCATTTCATACAATTATTGTTAGTAATTCGAAGATTTTAAATAGATTTCCTTTACTTGCATGAAATTTTCAACTCTCCGAACCTAAAAATGTCAAAATGAAGAGAAAATATTTATGTAAAATCTATAAATTAGCAGAAAATGTTCAGGAAAACCTCGATCCCTACCTGTTCTAATACTTGTTGACCATTTTCAACATTTTATCTCATCCGCAAGCCTCAAAACTTATACCTGAAACATTTTTCTTCATAGTTGCTGTCTATAGTTTCGAGTTATGCTGGAATCTCAAAAATATCTCAAAGTTGTTGTAAAATTGGTTATTAGGGATCAGTACCAACCTGTAATCGACTCATTTCGATATATTTCATGCCATATTTTCGTCGATTTCTTTCAATTCCATCGTGAAGTTGGTTCTGAGAGTTCCTGCGAGGATTCATTGAGAGTTTTTTCGGGAAAAAAATAACTATTTCTTCATTTTATCGTTTGGAAAGGAAGAATCCTGCCTTTTCATGCAATTCACGCCTAGAATTCCACGAATTTGAACAATTTTTTTTCACTTTCGTGAAATTTTCAGGTGATGACATTAAACTAAGCTGGATTCTCGAAAATGAGTCAAAGTTAGTTTCAAAACGGTTGATAGGGATAAGAACAAACCTGTAATCGACCCATTTCGATATATGTTGTTCCATATTTTCGTCGATTCGCTTCGATTTCACGATAAACTTTTCTTAGAGAGATGCTTCCAGTCGGTTGACAGATCGATAGAACTTCTTTCTGAAAATTCGCTAATTTCTCGAATCTCCAGCTCGAAAACAATGTTATTTGCTTATATTTTGCCATTTTCAACAACTTTCATCGGTAATTCGTCGATTTTGAACCGATTTTCATCATCATCGAGCATTTCTCAACCGACAGCGGTGACAACAATAAACCCATATTTTGTCTATGAACAAACCTTACTCGATGGTCCGTCAGAATATTTCGGAGAAAAGCAACAGTATCGAGAAGAAAACCTCGAAATTTAACATATTTTTTCCCGATATCTCCAAAACTTATGATCGTATCGAATTGAAATTCGGTATTTGGACCATTAACGAACTTAACCGCGGCATTCTGATGCGCAACCTATCCTGAAAGTTTCAAGTTGCTAGCTTGCTTCTGTCGACAGTTATTGTGTCTACGGCCGGACGGACGGCCGGCCAGACAGAATCGATTTTGACACCGGATTCGTCATCAGTGAGTCCAACCTAGTCGATTGAGACCATTTTCGGCTCAATCATCCAAAATTACAGACATTTGGACAAAACAAGAGCACGCTGTTCCCCTAGAACATGCGCGCAAAAATATAAATAAAAAGTTACATGGTTACCCTTGAATGTTCCTTAAGGGACTCTTCTGCGTAGGAGACTCTTTCAACCTGCTCTTCTCCTCCTTTTTCATTACTTCCTCTCTATATTTTGGACACCCGAGAGTTTTCGCTCTGTGACCTGCGGTTTCACAGATGGGGCAACTTGGAGTGTCCGAGCAACCTCCTGCTTCATGTCCCTACTGTCCACAATTCCTACATAGTTTGCTTCGGTCTGGTCCTCTACACTGAGCTGCCATATGCCCCGTCCCCCAGCACCTAAAGCAAGTTGTCAAATCTACGCGAATTTCAACTTTGCAATACGAGAGACCAATGCGGATCTCTCCGAGTGCCGCAATCTTCTCCGCCGTTTTTTTGCTCCAGCAGAGCTGTAGCCATTTGTAGGCTTCCGTACTTCAGTCGCTTCAGGTTTCTTATACTGAATTCTTCGTCTGGATGAGAGACGTACTTGGATATTTCCTTTCGAATATCTTCTTCAGTAGTTATAGCATCCATGCCGTAAATATGAACTAATTTCTTTATATTTGACTGCCCCAGTGCTCTGATTTTTCTTTCCCCTACCTTATTCCTTAAAAAGGCAGCTACATCAGTGGCCGTTCCCCTTTTTCCATCAATGGTCAACTTTAAATGTCCATTTCTTGTCTCCGAGGCATATTTGATAGAGTCTGCCTCCTTTGATCCTCCCATGCTCTACTTTATACTTCTCAGAACGTCGGGAAATGGTTTGTTCCCCACATCCACAATGACAGCACCATCCCTGGTTCTGGTGGTCTTAATTCTTTTCCTGCTGTCAGGATTGTGCCATATTTCCTTCAAAATCCCAGAAGGCATATTCTATAATTTTTTTGGCTGTGCTCATATTCTCTTTTTCCATACATGCTATATGGATAACTTTTCTGGAGTGATCTTCGCACATCCTCTTTAGTCGTTTCGCGGTTTTAGAAAGAGATGTTGTCTTAGCCAAATCTGCACTAGCCCCAACGAAAAATATGAGTCGCTCTTCCCTGACCTCTTGTTCTTCCATTTGCACAGTCCCTCCTACCTTGAGTTTAACTATTTTTCCCTCGCTTATTCTTCCCTCTTTAATGAAGGTCTTCATAGCTTTTGAAGTTCCTATTGACTTTGTGACCAGCCTGTGATCACGATTTTTCTCTAGGTCAGCTATCAGTGCAATGTCTTCCTCATTTGGCACTGTAGTAACGGCTTCGATTGACTCCTTCAGCCTGTACCATTCTACTGGGATGTCCTCCTTTAATAATTGCTAGAGGTCCTACTCTTCAGCGATATTTTTAATTTTTTCGCCCAGAGCTAGCTTCCCTATCTCGCTATCAATAGCGTCCTGGTCTGTTTGGGTTGCCATCTCCCTTCTCTCACCAGATAAATTGAGCGAGTTCCTTCTCTCTAGACGAAACAACCTTGGTGCTACCTCCCCAGTACAAACACTTAGAACTCCCCCTTTTTTTTTAGGTTGTCCCTTTCTTCCCTGATCTCTACCAGTTCCTTTTCAAGATCTCTCAATTCTTTATATAGATTCGTCTCTTTTCTTTGTTGTCCTATTCCTATGTCCCTGGCGGTCTGGGACAGAGTCTCCACTAAATTCTTCAACGATATTGCCATTCGTTTTACCGGGACATGAACATTTTTATTTTTCTCACAGAACTCTTCAAGTTTTCCTCACGAGTAGAAAGCTTATTTCAATAGGTGTACCTGAAGACCATACACCAACTTTGACAGTGACCTCTAACGGCCAGCCTAAAAAGCATGTGATCAACAACCATTATCTCAATCACTTATCGCGAGGTATTTTCATAGGTCCCTAACTCTGATTCTACAATGACCGAATCCATCGGTTCCGTACCCTGCTCGGCATACAAAAATAAACACAAGCAATTCCCGCTTGTCCCTCGCTGGGACACTCTAATAACCGAATCTATCGGTTCCGTACTTTTCTCGGCACAACAAAGGAAAACTCATGAGCTAACGTCGCAGATGCACTGTCACAAAACAAAAACGCTGCAAATTTTACACAAGGGTTCATTATTTTCTCAGTTAAATAACCCAATATACCATCGATATCTTAAAAACTTATATATTATGCATAAATCATTGGTTTCTCACAACACAGAAACTAATTCCATGAAATAATTCATGTGAACATTGAAATCTCAATAAATACACTTGTATAATTGAATTACATTTCCACAGAACGCTAACTGAGTAGCAAAATTTAAAATATTTTGAATGCGAAGAGACGTTCCACAGTCGTTTAACCTCTTTGAAAATCCAACTATTTTCCACAATTATTAAATTTCGTGTCGGTATTCTACAACTGAAAATGAACTTCAAATCAGATAGGGTTTGTCCTTTTTGAGATATTAGGGAAATGACCTCAATATCCAAAATGATCACGAATTTTTTTGCCAATATCTGCACAAATAAATATCGGTCAAAACTGAAATTTGAAACACTGTTTCTAAATGCTGACTCTGAAACCTGTACCAAATTTCATTGAACTTTGATGAATATGTATACGAAAAAAAAATGTTTAAAAAAAAATTCGATTTTTCCAATACAATTCTCACGAAATTTTGCATTAAATCGAGTGTCTACATTTCACAATTAGTCATGATGTTTCAATCCGAACGCGTTCGTATTTCTTGACATTGAGGAAATAAACTCAATCTTTCAAACTAACACCAATACGTAAAACAAAATTCAAGACTTTCCGCTGAAATCAAATGTGTAGATGTGATTTCTACTGGGATTCAACTTTTTCAAATTTTTTTCCACAGCAGATATCCGATTCACTTGATTCACAAAGTATCCACCACACAAACTGAAAAACTAAAGTTATTTTCAATAACATTTCTGTAACAATTAAATATATCGTGAACCTCATCAGGTTGAATTCGAAAGAATAATTCTAGATTATAAATTTCGTTCGTTGTTATCGTTGTCAAATACACTCAACCAAGAGGGTGTCAAATCCGAAAGTCTGTTTGATATAAAGACGTGAAATTCAAACAAGTAGTTTGCCGACAACCAGATGATGATACCTGCGGAATCTTTTCGTCTACGCTATATCCCTTGTCTAAGGTCACGACCCGGCACAGACCCCATTCAGAACAGGTAGATAGATCCTCGGCTCCTAACTTTAGTCTAAGACTCCAACCCTCAGTATTATAATAGATTCTCGACAATCGACAATAATAATAATAATAAATAATTTTATTGTTGTTTTTGCCAGTCATACAAAGAAAACCCTTACATTCTAATACATATTTGAAACAATGCAAAAAACACAATAGGCCTTGGTAATTGCAGTTTTCTGGTTACTCAGAAAATGTTCAGGCCTCAAAGTTGCTTGAAAAACTATTGGCCCAAGTTAATAAAAATGCAATTTGAGTCATAAAGGGAGAGGAACAAGGCAGGAGGTGGAAATTGATGAGATTTGTGGTTTGTTATTGATTTTTTTGCATATTATATCCTCCAATTTGATTTATCGCATAAATGTTCATTATTTTTTATATTCAAGCTTACTTCAAACTGTCAGCACGAATGATTTTGGATTTCGATTGAAACCAGTAACGGATATCCACATGTTGACGATAATCGTACTACGCAAACCGAAATTGATGGAAACCTCCGATCATTTTTTGGAAATCTGCATTATTTTAAATTGCGCTACTTAGTTCGCGTTCTGCATGTAAAAGTGTTATTCAGTTATAAAAGAGTATTTATTGAGATTTCAATGTTTCAAATGAATTTTTTCATTGAATTGGTTTTTGTGTTCTGAAAAACCAATGATTTATGAATTAAATAAAAGTTTCATTCAAGATATGAATGAGCTTCATGAAGAAATTTAATCTTAAATCCCGTTATCCGCAGGGTGATTTCTATAAATAATAATTTGATCCGATTTTCAGTAGTTATGCTTAAGATATTGGGGGAGAAAATTGTCAAGAACATCGATGGGGCATTTGCAAATTGTGTTTATAAAATAATAACGCATCCATTAAAAATTTCTCGATATGTGTTGAAAATTTGGTAATCAATATTTTCATCTCCTTTTAGATGTATGATTCTGGATGAAAAGTAAACCGATTATTCCAGTGAATTCCAATCTTAGAACTGAATGCGATGATGTCATTTTCGACATTATTGGAAATTTGCAGCATTTTTCTTTATAACTCAGGAACCACTGGTCGGAAATCATCCGGGAGTAGGTAAAGAAGGCCAACTCCCCCTCAGTCCATCATCCAGATGGTCGACTTGCCCAGAGCAGCTTGACCCGGGGCCCCCAGAGACAGGTGCCCCTGTCTTGGGGGCCTATGTGCCTTTGTGACATCCAGTGGCGTAGTGTCAGCCCTAGGGCTCCGTGGGGCCCCCAGAGACAGGTGCCCCTGTCTTGGGGGCCTATGTGCCTTTGTGACATCCAGTGGCGTAGTGTCATGGGGGGCCCCCGGTCCACCATCCAGATGCTCGATTTTTCTAGATGCTGGATTTTTCTGGTCATCTTAACCTACCCACCATCCAGCTGCTCAGCTGCAATATGAATCTGCACGCGTCATAGAACGAAAAAAAAATTTTTTTCGGAAGCTATCAGATTCGAACCCGGGATATCTTACTACTAGCCGAGATACTTACCGCTAGGCTACGGCGCCTCCTATCGAAACTGCTGTAAATGTCGATACCACGTTACCGGTCAGTCAAGCTTTGGACCTGCGGGGCGCGCACCCAAGCGATATTTTGTTCAACGATAGTTACGTTTAGCGATATTTTCGAAAAACGAAATTTCGAATAATGAAATATCGATATTTCGAATAATGAAATATCGATATTTCGTAACCCTTCAAATATGCAGGTGTGTGATACATAAAAATTCATTTTTCACATCAAGGCAAATACTCCATTCTCGTCAATTCTTATTAATATGTCTTCTTAATATACTGGAATTGCCCTCGAGAATAAACATTCGAATGAAAATCAATTGGTTCAGAGGTTAATTATGTGTTATCGCCTGATAAACACTATATTTGGAAATCTTTGCATGGATTCAATAACAGCGAATGTATAATTGCAATTATACGATTTCCTTATTCTGTGACGAGAACGCCTGTTCTTGAAGGCAAATATGCAAATCTCATCGTATAATTCCGTCTACCTTGTTATTGTTGTGACAACGGGAAAGCTATGCTGCGGGGAATCACTTGCAAAGTTTTGTGTCATATATCCACCAGTATCCGCAAATATATCCACAATATATCCGCAAATATATCCTCATTATTTTTTCAGGGTGAATGAAACAAAATATGTACCCTATATGATATTTATTATTCTTAAGTACATAATTGAAATCTCTGTTTATTTTCGAACACCTTCCAGGTATTATAATGTTTGGAAATCTACAGTTCCTGATACCTGATAGTCTTTTTTTTCATTGCTTTAAATGAAAACTCTAGAATTATAATTCAGAAACGAAAAATCGATTGGTATGTTTATCAACAAATTGCAGGTTCAATGGAGGTCAAGATGTAATTAGCATTATCGCTTGGCGATAAAACAAATCGTTGGTCAATTCACGAATTGATTCTATTCATCTATTCAATATTTTCCTGATTTGTGAATTATTATTTGATAACCCCGAAATGACTCATTTTTACAAAGGCTCATCATATTTTTCTAATAGATAACTCCAGCCATTCGAAGTTGATCTATCAAATATTGTATTCTTTCAGATGTTTCTGCAGTGAATTTTTGAGCATACAGTAAGCGTAGTTCATCAACTGTATTATGGATATCAAGCGTGAATCCATTCTCATCA
Source organism: Myrrha octodecimguttata (assembly GCA_958510865.1). Classification (NCBI taxonomy): domain Eukaryota; kingdom Metazoa; phylum Arthropoda; class Insecta; order Coleoptera; family Coccinellidae; genus Myrrha; species Myrrha octodecimguttata. The sequence goes on from OY294062.1 coordinate 2,651,854, forward strand.
ACTTTATGAAGACTTGGGGATGGATAATTTTCATCTTTGTCTCGCGATCTCTCTTTGATATGCGGGTTATTTCCAAATATTATTCCTATGTGATCGATTCTCCTATGATCTTGAATTTCATCATGTTTCCTGAAGATGTGTCTTTTCAAATTATCACTTCGTGCGTATGTCTTTCCACACGAAGAACAAGGGAAGTGAATTTGTCTGTGTGCATTCATATGTCTACTCAAATTATTGGGTAGAGTATATTGTTTCTCGCAAATTCTACAAGTATGCATCTTGTTTCATGACCCGAAAGATTGGGACTGATGATTATCCTCTTATTGTATCCGTTTTATAAATATGAATATCTCCACGAACCAATAATGGGTGTGTAATTCAATTGACCTTTATTATCAGGTATTTTTCTCTTATTGTTTCAGTATATGCTAAAATAATTCACAAGTTTTAAGGCAAAACGTATTTATTAAAAGGTACTCATGGATGAAGGTAATTATTCAAATAAAGTTTCAAACCAACTGCTAGTGCTGGTATCAATACAGATAATAGACATATACAGACACATATAACAATAATATTCGTATGATTAGTTTTCATATCGAACGGTGTGTGCCATTCAGACTCAGCACGAGTTCCATTTGTAAAGGTGTAGATTATTTTGAAACCATTTTCTAAAGAATTGTTTTCATCGTTGAAACGAAACGAGGGTAGATCATCGTTTATCCTGGTCATAACCATATCATATGTCGTTGAATTATTATTGCCGGTACATATTTGAGCCTTCATTATTTTCGGCTGAAAATGAACGTATAAGACATTTCCAACAATTGCATATAGTATGATTAAATTCATGTTTTCGCATCAGGATGATGTTCAGTGTTTGAATATTTCCACGAACTATGAGAAGATTCACAAGTCTGGGGATATTTATAGTGATCCTCTAAGTCACAATCTCCTTCTCCTTCCCAATTATGAATTTGAACTGAACAAGATACACCACAATATGTCTTTACAGTAAGTGGAATTCGAATCACCTGTCTAAGTTCTGTGTCCAATTGGTATTGAGTCTCCCCGTTATATTTGCAGCAGATGAAATTAGTTGGTTCATCTGAATCAAGACGAATGCTTATAGTTTATTTGTTGAATCAAACCAGGAATCATGAGATTTATCAAATCCCAACCATCGAACTAAAACTCTATCACCTTTTCGACGTAGGATTTTTTCCACCAGATATACATCAGGATGATGAGTTTTTTGTAACTCATATTCATAAAAAGCTCCTAGAATTGGTCTACCTTGTTCATCTTCCAGGAGATAAGTAACAGGATTAGTTATCTGAATTTTGATGATTTTGAAGAGTTCTGTAGTCCAGTTGGGAGTATATCCCTTTGAAAAAATATGCTTAGCTTTGCTTATCCGGACCATATCACCTATTGACAACTTATGCGGTCCAGCAATTTTTATATGATTGAAAGCATTTTTCAGTAATGCACTTTCATTATTTTTAGTAACATCACAAGGTTTCATTTTGATTATTCTATGCTTTGTGTGATTATACACATCGACGATATCGTGAATCACATCAATCCATTTATTTGATCCGTTTAAATTGAAGTGTTTGAATAGTTTCTCTTTGATAGTCCGTATCACTCGTTCGACAATTGCAGCCTTTTTAATGCTATAAGTATTGTAATGGTTTATTTTGTACTGTTTCATCAATTGTTGGAATTTGTTGTTGAAAAATTCCTTTCCTTGATCTGTGTGTAGGTTTTTAGGACATCGATTACTCTGTTGTAATATTTCTGAAAATGCTCCAGTAACCTCAACGGCACTTTTCGTTTTCAGAGCTTTCACCCATACAAATTTGGAGAAACAATCGATGACAACCAGAATAAATTTATAACTTGTATTTTCCTTTGCATATATGTCCATTTGCGCCAAATCGCATTGCCACAAATCATCTAGTCCCTTAATAATGGTACGCCTACGTAAGAATTTTTTTCTAGCAGGTTTTTGTAGTTCATTCACCACTTGAATTTTCTCTCTTGAGTGTTGCGCCATTGTCAATGTCTGGAAGAAGATTGAATCTCATTGATCCTATTTTCAAGTTCCTTCAATTTATTTGCAACTTTGTTGAACTCAATTTCAAAACTTCCTGTTAACGTCTGTCTGAAACCTTCAACAAATTTTTCGAAACCTTCTGTCATGTTTTGATTAAGTTCTTGAAAATTTTTTTCTTGAGTGATTCGGAGATCAGCGAAAAATGTTTGCTGTTTGGTGTCTAATATATGTTCAGTACTTTGCATCCTATCTATCGTTATTTGTAATGAATCTGAAATGGCCTTAATGGTATTTTTCCATTCTTCAGCTAGTTTTAATAGCTCCATGTCCACGAATTCTTTATTCACAGCATCCATACTTTCGGTAGGTATTTTCACATTACATAGTTTACGATTTTCAAAATCATAATCACCATCTTCAGTCAGCGGAAACTTGGTTTCAGTCCGCGATCTTTTCTCTCTGCGAGGAATAGAAGAACGTGCAAATTTATCTAGAGTCATATTTCAAATGCTGCTTCATCGATCGAAACACTCAATATATAACACCAGCTTCACGCAGTTCTTCAATTATAGACTGAACCTCATTGTCAATTGAAGTATATCCTGCATTTTTAGATGCGTGAAGTAATCGTAATCTACTGATCAGCTCCTCTATATAATCCCAGTAGACAAGATTTTCATTGTAAGACAAACCAGCACCACTCTGTCCTTCCTGCATAAATGGTCTAATAATGCGTCTGTATTTGTATCCTACATTACCCCTTGGAGGTTTCATTGGATCGTAACGTCTCCTATAAACATTAGTGATATTGAGGATTTTCCTATAGTTTTCTTTATCGACATCATTGAATATGTCTGGCTCTTTACTGAATAACAATTCATAAAGTCCTTTCGAGCCCGGAAAACGTTCTCTTCCAATTAAAATTTCTCCAGTGTTTCGATCGAAATCGATCAGCGTTTTACCTAATGTCCATTTCGAAGTAATAGGATTATATTTTGGGCCATAAGTAAAATCAATATTTGGCGACTCTTCCCAAACTTGACTAATGTACTCTCTAATGATTTCCGGATATTGTTCAATGTATTCGCTCATAATATCGGAGTCTTTTAATTTATCATAGAGTTGTTTGGATTGATTTAAATCCTCCTTGTCCTCTTCTCTGTCTTTTTCATTACTTTCCTCGTATTTTTCTGTTTTGCTCTCAGCAATTATTTGAGTTGGCAAATATTTCAGAACATTTGGAGTACTTTGAGGTTTTCGTGGTTTCAAAAATTGCATCATAGGTGTGAAGGGGGAACTAACAATTTCAGACCCCTCATCGTCCGTTCTTATGGTCACATGTGTGGGTTCTTGTCTAATAGGTGTTTCGAAAGGTGTAGGAGTTGCTTGGAACGGGTTCAGTGGTGCTTTAAACGGTTGTAGAGTTGATTTGATAGGTGTAGAAGTTATTTCTAACGGTTTATAATTCATTTTGATTGGTGTAGATGCTTCTTGTTTGAATAATGCAGGAATAGTAGATGTTTTCAACGCAGCTTGTTGAATTAAAGCAGCCGTTTGTTTGTCCACTACCCTATCCAGTCTATCTGTAATTGGTGCGAATAATCGGTGAATAGTCTCATCTTTTTCTGTTTTGCCAAGTTTGAGAGCTTGATATTTTTTTTTAATATCTTGCATCAATTGATGAATTCGTTGCTTTCGTTTACGATCCTCTGATATGTTGTATCGAAACATGTTGGCAATGGACTGCCGGTTATCCCATATGATCTCATTATTATATTATATATTTATCGAAACCAATTTTATAGCAGTCATTATTTACCAGTTAATCTAGGACTACAATAGAGAATATAATATCATAGTTTATGTCATGTGACATATGTTTATTGAATAGATCTCTGAAGTACCATTGTTTTGCATGTCTGTGTAGGTTTGACATACACTGGTTCATTTTTTCCACTGTTACTCGACACATCAGTGTAGAAATTGACTGATTTTATTCAATATTCGTAAGCATATCTGCTTTCGAAATATTAATGCGAAAGAAAAAAAATGAAAATGAACCTTCATACACGAAGCCATAGGTCATGTGAGAAATATCTAAGAGGGGATGAGGTCTTCACTTGAAAAATAGAAACTCTCATAATTCCAACCAGTGCCATGAGTGATTTTGAAACGATATAGACTCAGAATCGATATTTAAGAAAGTATTTATAAATGAGAGAATTATTTCGATTCATAAATATAGAAGCTCTCTACTTACTTCATCAGTCATGTCTGTTATTTTCACTCTTAAAGGTCATACTTCGACTTTGTCAACTGATTTCAATATACCTATTGAGTTAGACCCCAATTATCTGTACGGTCTTGCTTTAATTGGTTTCCATTCCTATAATACTATACCAAATATCTATTATATTATATTCTACTATTTGAAAAAGGACGGCGAAACAGGAAATATTCAAGTACCTACTGGAACATACGAAATAACTGATATTGAAGATTATCTGAAAAATTTTTTATTATCTGAAGAGGAGCGTAAGACTGACAGTGGAATATTTTTCTTGAGGCCAAATAATAACACATTGAAGTGTGAAATATATCATCGTTCGCCTATATCGATTTCACGAAGAAGAATTCTCTAGGAAAACTATTGGGATTTTCAGCAAGAGTGTTGAGTCCAGGAGTAGTGCACGAATCAGATCTACCTGTTCAAATAGTTCAAGTTCGGACCATAAACATTGGTTGTAACATAACTGAAGGAGCATTTCACAACGACCAACCATCACATACTATTTATGAATTTGCTGTGAACGTTGACCCTGGCTACGCTATCGATGAAACACCGAATAATCTGATATACTTACCTGTAACGAAGAACAAAATTGATAATCTCACCTTAAACATATTGGATCAAGATTCGAATTTGGTAAATTTCAGAGGCGAAGAAATAATAGTACGATTAGAATTGAAAAGATGGTCCTAATATTTCCACAACATATATATAACACCACCACGACGAAGGAATCATTAGTGATCAAGCCATCGGCAAAGAAGGTTGTGAAAAAGATATCAATTCAAGATCGATTATTTTTACAATCAATTGGATATGTTGTCCGCCCAAACATTCGACATATACCAACCTCTGAAATCAGATGATTCTATCGTTAGAGTTGACTCTAGAACGTATCTTCCCTACATTAAATCATTCCGAAATAATGACTCTATCGAGATTGCTATCAATAGACCAGATATTTGGTTCCTTACGTCCGATTCTGCTGTTATTATCAAAGGAAAACTTGAGAAAACGGCTGGTACTGGTAAAGTTGAATTAGTGAATAACGCTGGAGCATTTTTGTTCGAAAGCTTAACATATGAATTAGCGGGTACCGAAATCGAATGCGTAAAGAATCCAGGCATCGTTTCAACAATACGAGGATTCCTCTGTTATGAGAAAGTTGACAACAGGGAGCTAGCAGGGTGATCATTTCCAAATGCACCAACCGTTAATTCAGATGGACGTTTCTATTTTCGTATACCAATGAAACATTTGCTGAATATTTTTAATGATTATCAAATGGCTTTATGTGGTAAACAAACTTTTCGTTTCGTAAGAGCCCGAAACGATAACAATGCTATGAAGATTACTGCTGGTACTGGAGTAACAAAGGGTAACATTACGATCGACAGTATGGAACTACGCGTGAAACAGGTGTATCCAAATGATCTTCTGAAATTGGAATTATTGGAATCAATAAAAATTGATAAACCTCTTTTGATTCCATTTCGTCGATGGGAATTATCTACACTTCCTGCTCTCACTACAGGCAGTACAAAAGAATATTGGAATGTTAAAACAACGTCAGTAGTCGACTATCCAAGATATGTCATTTGTTGTTTTCAGACAAATAGAAAAGATGAGGATACGAAAGATTCAAACTATTTCGATAATATCAATATATCCGACGTTAGATTGTTGATGAATGGAGAGTACTACCCACAAGAACAGCTGAGATTGGATTTCAATAAAAATGATTTTACTGAGGCGTATTTCAACTACTCAAATTTCGGAACAAATTATATGAATCGAAAGAAAAGTGTTTTATTGGATTACGCTCAGTTTGAATCACGAAGTATATTCATAATTGATTGCTCAAGACGAGACGAAACCTTCAAGAATTCCACCATAGATATTAAGTTGGAAATAGATGCAAGAGATGGTTTTCCCGCTTCTACCACCTGTTTTTGTATCATCTGTCATGACGCTATCATGGAATATATGCCATTAAGCGAAATTGTGAGAAAAGTATCAAGTATGTTGAAAAACAAGAAATTTTGCATGTAAGATTTCAATTATGTACTCAAGAATAATAAATATCATATAGGGTACATATTTTGTTTCATTCACCCTGAAAACCTAATGGGGATATATTTGCGGATATATTGTGGATATATTTGCGGATACTAGTAGATAGATAAATAGAATCAATTCGTGAATTGACCAACGATTTGTTTTATCGCCAAGCGATAATGCTAATTACATCTTGACCTCCATTGAACCTGCAATTTGTTGATAAACATACCAATCGATTTTTCGTTTCTGAATTATAATTCTAGAGTTTTCATTTGAAGCAATGAAAAAAAAGACTATCAGGAACTGTAGATTTCCAAAAATTATAATACCTGGAAGGTGTTCGAAAATAAACAGAGATTTCAATTATGTACTTAAGAATAATAAATATCATATAGGGTACATATTTTGTTTCATTCACCCTGAAAAAATAATGAGGATATATTTGCGGATATATTGTGGATATATTTGCGGATACTGGTGGATATATTGAAATTAAATTAACTCCTGAATGTATCCCTAATCGTTAATCTGGTGGTAATGGTGCAACCTCTTACTCCCTATCTATTTATTTCAACTTTACAATTAAAATTGCTATTTACAAACACAAACAATGAGAAATCGCAATTTAAAAGACAAGGTTAAGGTAACATGAAAATGTTAGGCAATAATCGTCGTTCAGGTGAAGAAGTCGAAAGATACAATCAGGAGTCAAGACGTGTAGATATAAGAAAAGATAGGTATCGACTAATCGACAGGTAAGGTAGTCTACACGAATGGAATCCCGAAATTATCCAGACTGAGGTAGGTACTTAAAATCGATAAATTTCACGAAATGAACGGTAGGCAAGAGTAGTCAAGATAAAGATGTTTCTTTCCGGAGCAATGAAGTCTAACAAGTGGCACGATGCAGATAAAAAAAAACAAAACTGTTAGGAAAGTGTGGAAGGGAAAGAAGGAATCGAGGAGAAAAAAAAAATATTATCAGGCAAGGTACTATTGATCATATCCCGAGGTGGTTTTCCAAGTTTCAAAGCTCGAAATTTTAAGCTAATTAATTAATCTCACTGAAGGTGTTAAAGATGTATGTGAAGATGATGTAACCAATAATATCAGGAGGTATTTAAAACTAATTCATCTGACTGAAGATGTTAAATATGTATCAGCGATCACTCCCCAAGCAGGCCTCTCCTAGAAAGCGATCCCCAATATGCGAAAATAATTTAAGTAGATAATAAATTGGAAAAACACTCCCGGAAATACGTAGGAAAGAAAAGATAAGATTGGGCGCCAGCGATTACAAATCGCAAAGTAGGTTCGATATAAGGAAGCGGAAATAGGTAATAGAAATAGGTAATAGGGATAGATAATAGGAAATAGGTAATAGAGAATAGGTAATAGGGATAGATACAAACAACAGGTAAGGAAAGAGAAAGAGAAGTGTCCGCCCGTTGGTACAAATAATAACTGCATCCAAAAATGCAAGAAAAATAATCTCTATGAGACTCACAGATCAAAGAAAACTTCAAAGTAAATCGCTAACTACGCCAAATTTTCAATCAAGATACTGCATAGTCGCTCTAAACTTCAAAATATTAAAAGATACGTTGTGAGACTCACAGATTAAAGAAAACTTCAAAGTAAATCGCTAACTACGCCAAACTTTCAATCAAGATACTGCATAGCCGCTCTAAACTTCAAAATATTAAAAGATAAGATGCCCACAGGCATAAGATACGATAGGTGTCCGAGACACAAAAGATACGGTATTTGCCAACTGGCATCAGATAAATTGTCATTAGACACGATAAGATACGGTGATTGTCGTAAGACACGGTAAGGAAAATGATACGGTAATTGTCGAATCGAAGGCCCGAGAAAACTTCAAAGTAAACCGCAGACTACGCTCAAATTTCCATTCAAGGCACTGCATAGCTGCGTTAAACTCGAAAGATTAATCGCCATCCTCACGAAATCGTCATGTAAACCAAAAGAAAAAAACTAATAAATATTTGCACCAGACAGACCGACACTTGCCTTAAATAGGAAAAGGAGAAAAGGTATTAGGAAATTTAGATACACAAAAAAAACGATCAATCATTATCTCCATCCAGAATCATCACTGCTTTCGTCACACATAATAAGAAATAGAATAATCCACTTTTGGTGGGTGCGATAACTTTCATACACCTTGCTAGACATACGTACTACAAACAACAAATTACTATCACACGAACAAACTACAATCGTTCACGAATAAACCGACGATAAGAATTGCTTTGACCCATCAGATAGTCGATGGTCAACTTCCCAAGCGTATGATGGCTCCAAAAACTAAGCCCGCCATCAACCAGGCTTACCAAGCATTAAAGGTATCGAGAATGAAGTACATATTCCAATTCGTGAGACTTAAAGTTATCGGGATTCATGATTCAGTTATTCAGACAATACTAATATAAGATAACAATAAGGTAAAAGTTGAAAGATAGTAATATCAAACATTCAATCTCGGAGCTCAGACTCACAACGAAGTCACCTTCACAACCAGAAAAAAACGAAAGAGACACACTCAGAGAAAAATGTTACTCAAAAAAAAAGTTACTCGTGGCCCCACGTTACCTGCGCCAGTGAAATTAAATTAACTCCTGAATGTATCCCTAATCGTTAATCTGGTGGTAATGATGCAACCTCTTACTCCCTATCTATTTATTTCAACTTTACAATTAAAATTGCTATTTACAAACACAAATTTGGGTACAATGAATCTGAGATCCGGGATTCGAAGAAGCACTTATCTTAAAAGTAAGGATCCGGTGGTATGATCCTCCAAAATACAGGTACTATGCAGGTAGTCTAGTTTCAAGAGATTCCAACCAGAATAAAGTCCAGAATTAAGATGTTCCAGTAATAACTAGCTTCGGAATAAAGGTATTCCAGTCATAATCAGCTCCAGTATTCAGATAATCCAGTAATGATTGCTTCCAGTACTGAGATGATCCAGTCAAACTCTGGGTCCGGTAGTAGAATATTCAAATGGGCATTAGTCCCAGTAAAAAGGTAATCCAGCAGTCGATAGCTCGGTACAAAGATGTTTAAGTGAGCAGTAGCCCCGGTACAAAGATGTTTAAGTGAGCGGTAGCCCCGGTACAAAGACGATGTAGTAGGCAACAGCCCCGGTACAAAGACTGCAAATTTAAAAACTATAAGATAGTGCTTGTAACACGTGATCTCATTCCCAACGACTCTAGACGTTATTGAAACAATTTACAAGTTAATAAATACGAGATGAAATATCTAGAACTCAGGAATAAGAGCACGTTATTCGATAATAAGAATGAGATAAGAAATCAAATGCACAATATCATACAAAGGAAAATGTTAAGCGGTGTAACCTGCATGGAATGAAAATAATCAGGAATCACAATTTGGCATTCACAAGAGAAAAAATATTGGTCGGGATATACGTAGTACTTACCGCCTTTTGAATAGACGTCTTATAAGAAACAATAAAACTTCAAAATTCCACGATGTTAATGGATTACGAAGTTCGTTTATTCGTTAAACTCTAGCAAGGTGTTTACTCTCCAAATTCTTACGCCAAAAGAAAGAACTTTCCATCGGCTAGACCGAATTAGGGTCGCGCATGCGAAACACACACTCAACTGTCAAAGCGAAGTGCGTTTTTTAGCGACCGATCGTATAATTTCAGTAGGGCGTTTTTGCTTGAGATCGGAATTGAAATTAATAGTATGACGTATTTTCGCGATGGAAACTGAAATCGACAGTGGAGCGTTTTGTAACGTTACAATATGACACAAAACTTTGCAAGTGATTCCCCGCAGCATAGCTTTCCCGTTGTCACAACAATAACAAGGTAGACGGAATTATACGATGAGATTTGCATATTTGCCTTCAAGAACAGGCGTTCTCGTCACAGAATAAGGAAATCGTATAATTGCAATTATACATTCGCTGTTATTGAATCCATGCAAAGATTTCCAAATATAGTGTTTATCAGGCGATAACACATAATTAGCCTCTGAACCAATTGATTTTCATTCGAATGTTTATTCTCGAGGGCAATTCCAGTATATTAAGGAGACATATTAATAAGAATTGACGAGAATGGAGTATTTGCCTTGATGTGAAAAATGAATTTTTATGTATCACACACCTGCATATTTGAAGGGTTACGAAATATCGATATTTCATTATTCGAAATATCGATATTTCATTATTCGAAATTTCGTTTTTCGAAAATATCGCTAACGAAAATATCGCTAAACGTAACTATCGTTGAACAAAATATCGCTTGGGTGCGCGCCCCGCAGGTCCAAAGCTTGACGGACCGGTAACGTGGTATCGACATTTACAGCAGTTCCGATAGGAGGCGCCGTAGCCTAGCGGTAAGTATCTCGGCTAGTAGTAAGATATTCCGGGTTCGAATCTGATAGCTTCCGAATAAATTTTTTTTTCGTTCTATGACGCGTGCAGATTCATATTGCAGCTGAGCAGCTGGATGGTGGGTCGGTTAAGATGACCAGAAAAATCCAGCATCTAGAAAAATCGAGCATCTGGATGGTGGACCGGGGGCCCCCATGACACTACGCCACTGGATGTCACAAAGGCACATAGGCCCCCAAGACAGGGGCACCTGTCTCTGGGGGCCCCACGGAGCCCTAGGGCTGACACTACGCCACTGGATGTCACAAAGGCACATAGGCCCCCAAGACATGGGCACCTGTCTCTGGGGGCCCCACGGAGCCCTAGGGCTCCGGGTCAAGCTGCTCTGGGCAAGTCGACCATCTGGATGGTGGACTGAGGGGGAGTCGGCCTTCTTTACCTACTTCCGGGTAAAATTTTCTTGGTTTAATTTTGCAACAGTAATCAGCGTTCAGAGTTTCATAAGAATTCGGTGGTAAGTTTTCGAGAAATAATTTTTTTTTCCTCCCAACCTCCCATTTTGAGCCTTCAGGGTCCACCGATTCTGCTGAAAAGCTTGCAGGATCAATCCCGAGCGACACACGATTTTTCTACCAAGTTTCACTGGTTTCGGTTCAGTACTTTCTGAGAAAAGCCCCGGACAACGGAAGGCGGACGGACGGATTTTTTTTTATTAGTTTATTCAAATCTACATACTCCAAATCGTAAACTGTGAAATTTTCAGAGGGGGTTAAAATTTTTGTTTGTTGGTCGATCATTTAGGTTTATTATTTGATCTTATCAAATAATAAAGGAAAACGATACACTACCCAGAATACTCTACCAGCAAGGAATCGGTTTTATCAAATTCACTGTAAACTATTATTGATCAACCCAGCCCTCGAATTTCCTAGAATTTTTTTGTCCCGAAGGACCGCCCGTTTTCGGGGTACGATCTACATATTTTTTTCCAGAGCTATTCCCGCCGATCTCCGATATGCAACTGCCTTTCGTACCAAAAAAGTGAGATTTTCACCCCTCTCAACAATTTCTCTTAGTCAGCTTTTCGAAAGAGAACCTCACTTAGGAAGTTCTCCCAGGTAGGTTAGGCAAAAATTCAACTCCACATTTTTTTATCTTGGGCTTTTGTTGGAAAAAATACTCTCATCTGTCGATATCGGTCTGCACGAAAACTGATACCCGACTTAAGAACAATATTCTTTTACACGACGTCATATCAACTCGTTCCAGACATCTCAATTCGAAATATATTTCACACTAATATTAAGCTCCTACATTGTTAAGATCGAAAATTTGAAATATTTCTACCTCAGGTATTACACCGTTATTACAAGTTATTGAGACATTTTCTCTTGAAAAGTGATCCTCTGGGCAAAAGTTACAGGTATTTTGTTCATATCTTTCGCGAGGGGTGAGAATGTGCTCTAACTTCAATTATACTGCGTTTAAGGTTGATGAGATTTTGCACACATACTCTTCGGCCATGGAGTAATTGGTTGAGGAAATGATTTTGGTATAATCAGAGTTAGAACAGTAGGCTCACCCCCTGCTAAAATTTATATATCGAGCATTATTATCTAACCAAAGTCGAAAACAAAAACATTTTTTCGATTGAATATTTTTTTTCGAATTCAATTTTTCTTTTGACAGTACTCAAAATTCAACGTAGAATTCTATTCTTCAAAAATATACATTAGTTCATATAAGAAAATCGAAAGTCACGTCCACTTCCGGTTAAATCGGAAGTCATAGTTCTACAGTCGAACTTCTATAACTCTACTTGAAGAGGAAGCCAAAAAGTTCGAGTTATTAAACTTCAACCTGAAGAAATACTTCACAAAAAAATTCATGACCACATTCATAAAAACAAACTGAAATACATTTTGGGGATAGTGCCATTGAAATCGAATCCATCTGGTACTTTTTAATTGTGAGATGCTGCGTTTATAATGAAATTTAAAACTTTCGTTAATTCCCTGATCAAGGTGCTGTAAGTTTGATGTCATTAGGTGGAAAATCAATCGATGATCGATATTTGGCTGATCAGGGCAGTTGTCAATCAGAAATATAGAATTTTACGATTTTGAAGTTGGAAATGTTTGTCTAGATTCAACCGCCACTTTCCAAATAGCTCACTCGTCATCCAGGCCTTTGACTAACTGTAATGAGTAAGCGGTGAACATTTCACTCCTGCGATACATCGTGGCTTCGTGCTTTTCCCTATTAGTAAAAGTTTCAATTCCTCACTGCCACTCATATTTGGTGCTAATAAAAGAGTTTTCCTTTCCTTGAAACTCTGATCTGAATGTTTTCGAATGTTCGACTTGAAGAGATATTTTTGAGTTATAGAAATTCGAGTTATAGAGGTAAAAATACAGGGAATTCTTGAAAATATGGAGGGAACGTTGAGAAAGTCCGAGTTGAAAAGGGGTTCGAGTTATAGAGGTTCGAGATACAGAGGTTTGACTGTTAATTAATCACTTCAGTCGATGGGAAGCAATTTGTTGCATTTATATCCAAAATGTCAATTGAATATCTTGAAAAAGGTAGATTTTCGTGGGGGTGAACCTAATTTCTGTGTCACCCATTATGTGAGATACAATAAAATGCTATCAGGTAACATGCCGCTTCATAAACAAACTTTATCATTGTGAGAAACCATTACAATTTATAATTCACATGGTGCGGTAGATGTTCTGCATGAACAACTTTATTAAAGGCCAAGATTTATCATCAAACACTCCAGGGTGTCTTCGTTTCATATCTTCAATTTCTTTCCATTTGGAAACCGCATGTTTCGCGTTATGGTTCTTGTAATAAAGTTTTGTTACGTCCTTCTGCTCTGTGGTCCATGGCACGAGTCCCTTTTCTTCTCTTCTCGATCCACTTTCGCGTGTTGAGACATGAAGCAGCGAACGAAGCTTCCTCAAGCTTCCAAGAATCTATGATGAGCTGTTGAAAGGTTTTGAAATGGGATTCTAAATCAGCGGTTTTAATATTGGAATTGGAATTTTTCCTCTTCAATGTCATTGGTATTGCTAGGCTACAACACTCCTTCAGAGACGAAGATTTGTGAGCACCAAATCCTGCTACAATTTTCGTTGCTTCAACGAAAGAGTCAGAATAAATTTATTGTAGTGCATCATATAGTTTTTTTACTGGAGGATGCAGCTTCTATACGCATTCTAGCTTATTCTCGTATTTTTCGGGAGCACTTGTTCATGTGGTGCTTTTCTCGGTGACTGGTTAAATACTGTGCTCCATATTTCCAAATAAGAAGATCGGTCTTAGCGACAAGAGAAATTTCATCTGCTAACATTCTTGGAAACACTGATTTCTTTAATTTTTGGTTATAGGTAGATGTTTTGTGTATACATCTTGTGAGTCCGTTTTATGAGAAAATTTGGTTCTTTTGCCTGGATTTTGTGAACATCTAATTATATGGCGCCATAGTAGTTCTGGTCTGTGATAGCCAAGACAGTGTTTACATGGAACATACTGATGCTCCTTCCTACCAGGAACATGGCTTTTTTCGACAGGTTTGACGCAAGCGTCGAAATTCTTCAAATGATTACCTCGATTCCTTAAACAAGCAATTATTTTTTTCCCTTGAAAATCGTTTAGTTTCAACGGTAAAATCTTTTATACTTCAGGTTCATACGAATGATTCAGTAGCAAATGTGTTCCAAAATTCAATGTAGGTTTTTCACAGAATTGACAGTAATGCGACAAACTCTCTACTTTGATCTATTTCCTCTTCTTGTTTTTATTTTTCTTGTCATTATCTACAATATCGTACATGTTCATTGCTTTTGAAGACGATCCTGCATTATCATTTGAAGTTATGTTTTCTAGAGTTATCAAATTCGGAAGGTACGGTACCAAAATTATTCAACGTCTTCTCTGGAATGTGTGGACTAATATCCAAAGATTCTAACTCATCACTTTCATTATCTGAATGAGAGCACACACCACTTTATCATCTGGAACATAATATTCTGAGTGGCCAGCACTGAAGTGTTCGACATTGTATATCCAGTCATTTTCATCACAGGGGTAAACAAGGTTCTTGACGTTAATTGTCAAGTTTTCTTTCGTAGTATTCAAGTCATCCTTCATAGGGTACAAAGATACGACATTTTGCAAAATTGTGAATTTGGACTCCTTTTTTTCATTTCTGAAAAGTGAAGGAGAAGAAAAACTTGTATTACTTGTAACTCCACTTTACGTCGACGAAGTACACGATCACATAATGAAGATCTACAACTACTACATGAAATTCTGCCCCTTTCCCAAATAATGGAAAACGGGAATAATTATCAACATTCCAAAAGGTGAATCTGATCATAGCAAAATTGAAAACTACAGGCCAATAAAATTACTCCCCGTAATAGGAAAGAACATTGAAAGGATTCTAACTGACAGGATACAAAGTGCATTAGGAAGGTTTATTCCAGTATACCAGTTTGGTTTCAGATGTAACACATCCACAATACATCCACAAACAATTTTAACGAGCAATCTACAGAATAACAAAAAAAGAGGTAAAAAATCAGCAGCATTGTTATTTGATATACAGAAAGTTTTCGACAGTGTCTGGCATGCAGGGATGATAATTGTTGCGTTCCAATATTCCCAATTAGTACTGGCCAGTATCAGTAATTTCTAAACGCTTCGTACTGATAGGAAGAATTACCAAAGCAGTGCCAGTAAAATCGACTGCCAAAATTGACTGACAAGTACTGGCCAGGAATATCGAAACTCAACTATTATATAAACAAGCAAAACTACTATGCCCTAATTACTTACTTGAGATTGCCCATCAATTTTGTACAAAAGATCAATACAGATCAGAGTGTATAATGAGAAATCAGATCCCATCACACCCCAGCAAGGCCTGCAGATGCCGCAACACTTGTCACCCACGATACAACATTAGGAAATCTAAATCTACAATATCTAGCTGATGTAACAGTAGCATGTATGAGAAGATGGAGAATGCAGCCCAACTTAAAAAAGTCAAAGCTCCTCATTTTAAACCATAACATCAAGGACATCTCTCCAAATGTCAGAATTGGCAAGAACACTCTTAAACCCACCAACATTTGCTAATATTTGGGTGTAGTAGTCGACAATAAATTTAGCTTCAAAGCACACCTCATAACTCAGAAGAAAGCAGATATTACACGAGCTGGTCATTTTAGATAACTAACATCTGAAAACCTGGGTATAAATATAAACACGACTATTTCAATATACAAAATGATATGTCGTCCTTTGCTAGAATATGTACTCACAATTTTCCTAAATTTATTTAAAACAGCCCCCAAGAACATCGAGGTAGGAGAACAGCTTAAAGAAAACTACAAAGATGAGACATCCCAACAACCACTTGCAGAACCCTCCTAACCATCTGCTATACGAAACAACGGGAATTGAACCAATATTGGAAAGACCTGAGAAACTGGACAGGAAATTCATTGGGAAGCGAATAAACAAGACAATTATGGCACCTTTGATTCAACGCTACGAAACACAGCGAAAACCACGTGCTAAAATACCAACATCACCTCTGTATGAAAATCTACTTTCCCTAGAATAACTTTTATTTTTTATAATATCATAATTAAACGTAAGTTTAGATATGTAACTGGCAGGAAGACTTCGGTCGATAGCAAATTGATTTATATCAATAAAGTTATACAGGGTGTTTCACCATAAACTTGTCAAACATATATAGCCGTATAGATGACATTGGGAAAGTCATTTTTTCCTTATGACATACCCCGTTTTCGAAGCATAAGCGAGATATTTTTTGTTTGTCAATTCAATTTAAATGATCGAGATTTGTTGTCTCGGTCAATTTCCGATGATAATAATATAAGTTGATATTGCACAATTACGAAGTGAAATGCGATGTCTTACCTTAATGGGTTGAAGGTGAAAAACTAGGCGAATTGCCACTGGTCTGGTAACAAAAGGTACAGGTAAAGGGGAGGGACTCAGGGATGTACCTTTCCTTCTGCTCAGCTTCCTCGGCTTTCACCTGATGGAAATGAAACCACAAGACACTCCACTCCAAATTGTCAATATCACTTTGCAGTGGGTTTTACCCGTATAGGCAAATAGACGAAATTGTATGTAGATCAGACGAACAATGCGGCGAAATAATGCGACGATAAATTAGCGATAATTGCGTCTTTCTTTAGAGGTTATCTCTTAATAATTGAGTAATGACTCCGGCGATTCTAGACGAGTGACTGGCGGTTGACAGACGATTGCAGCAAAAATGCGTTTCACGCCCAACACAACCCGAGTTAGGCAATCCAACATACACGTTGGCTCAACTCGACAAAGTGGAATAAAAAAAAAAGGTTCGCGACTTGACATGCCGCCCGCCCTGAAGAGTCCCTTCAGTAAGATGAACTGAAAGGCGTGAACAAACGAAGGAAGCCAGACGCAATCTACTGGGTTGGAAGAGGACACAATTTGACGACTGGTCGTCGAATGATTCCAGAAGCAGTAGCAACATCAGCTACACGAGTTGTGGAATCAGCTCCCGGGAAAACAGATGATATACGGCCAATAGACCACTTCAGAGGAGGAAGATTATCATCTCGAATGATACAACGGTACCTGGAAGGATAGGGGTCGATGGATGCAACCACTTGTGACGCTGCTGCAAAGTATGCAAGTACTCCTGACGCCAACGCCTCCAGAAGTCCTGCTGAAATCTTTGGACGAGCTGCCAACGAGACAGGCGGTTCAGAGACACGGAACTGACATCGTTATCAGGAGGAGCGGTGAGGGAGCGGAAAACCAGAAAATGCCCGGGGGTGAGGGCCTCAAAATCAGAAGGGTCGGACGATGGGAGATACAGAGGACGAGAGTTGAGGATTGCCTCAACCTGAGTGCAGACGGTGAGAAACTCCTCGTAAGTGAGTTTTTGCTCGCCGATAACACGAGTGAGATGATGCTTAGCAGACTTGACAGCGGCCTCCCAAAGGCCGCCAAAGTGAGGACTAGAAGGAGGAATGAATCGCCAGTCGGTTCCGGAAGACGAGGCTGCATCACAAAGACTTTGCTGATGTTGTGGAGCAGACAACAAGCGGCCAAGGTCACGAAGGTAGTTGTGTGCACCCACGAAGTTGGTCCCGTTATCCGAAAAGATAACGGAAGGATTACCTCGGCGTGCAGCGAAGCGACGATAAGCAGCAATGAAGGCTGGGGTGGACAACTCAGATGCCAACTCCAGGTGAACCGCTTTGGTAGTGAAACAGATGAAGACAACTAGATATGCCTTGGTGCTAACGGCTCCGCGTAGGCGTGCACTCGTCACATAAAATGGACCGGCGTAGTCAACGCCAGTGGTAAGAAAAGCCATAGCAGAGGATAGCCGCTCAGGTGGAAGATTGCCCATTGGTTGTATCAGAGGACGGGGTTTGCAAGAGAAGCATTGGTTGCATTTGCGTAGACGATTACGTACTACATTACGTCCGTCCAAAATCCAGAATCGTCGACGAATGAACGAATGAGTCGCCAGAGCGCCGGCGTGCAGAAGACGATGATGGGCATCGTCGATGAGCAGATGAGTGAGATGATAATTTTTAGGCAGAAGAACCGGATGTTTGTGTCTATATGGTAATAATAAGGCGGAAAGCCGACCTCCAACACGGATAAGTCCATGCTCGTCACGAAAAAGGTGTAGTTTCATGATGAGCCGATGACGAGAAGAAGGTTTCTGAAGCTCAGCTAGCTCCTCCGCGAAATGAACAGATTGAACTAGACGTATCAAACAGGTTTCTGCTTCCTGAAGCTCAACAGAGGAGAGAAAACCTGAGCGAGGGAAAGATGGACTACGAGAATTCAGTATGAAACGTCGACAAAAGGCAGTCATGCGCTTGAGTCGAAGATACGAGGAGAAACGTTCAATCATGGTGGGTTCGTCGGAGATGGCTGCTAACATTAAAGCGGAGATCGGCTTGGCTTCGTCGTCCACTTGCTCAGTTGGAGATGAATCAACAGAGGAAAGAGGCCACGAAGACGAGTCGAGAGACAACCAACGAGGACCACGCCACCACAATGGGTGATGATGAATGTCTGCGGGCATCAATCCTCGAGAGGCACAATCAGCTGGATTGTCCTCAGACACCACATGCCTCCAACAAGCCGAAGGAATCAGATCCTGTATTGCGGCGACTCGATTGCCGACAAATGTCTTCCATCTGTGACTTTCACCACGGATCCACGACAAGGCAACAGAAGAATCGCAAAAGGCAATACATTCAGCACCGAGATGCTGCAAAACGTGGGTGGACAGATGATGCATGAGTTTTGCGAGAAGATGGGCACCGCACAGTTCTAGACGAGGCAGGGTCACAGCCTTACAAGGAGCGATTTTGGATTTTGCAGCTAGGAGAGACACATGGCATTGACCAGATGATGAAGAAGTGCGAAGATAGACGACTGCAGCGTAGCCCGATTCAGAGGCATCACAGAAGCCGATGAACTGATGAGCAGAAGATGACACGGCAGGGATGAACCTTGGTATGTGAAGCTCTGCCAAGGAGGGAAGCTGGGATTGGAACTGTAACCACGGGGGTTGGACCTCAGTCGAGAGAGGTTGGTCCCATTCCAAGTGAAGTAGGCAGAGCTGACGGAAGAAGACTTTGGCATAAAAGGTGACAGGAGTTAGTCATCCCAAAGGATCGAAGATTCTGGCCAGTTGACTCAGCACAGTCCGTTTGGTGACTGCCGCTGATGTCAAGCGGACAGAATAGAAGAAGTGGTCAGAGGACGGATTCCATCCAAGTCCCAGGATCTTGAGACTTGGTTCACGATCAAGAAGAAGGGGGTCAATAGAAGAGGATTCTCTACGATGATCAGATGGAATGCCGTCTAACAGAGGAAGATGATTTGTAGCCCATTTGCGCAACTCAAAACCGCCCGCCATGAGCAGATCCTGAACCTGCTGTCGCAATTCAAGAGCCTCAGACTCGGATGAACAGCCTGTCAGAATGTCATCGATATAAATCTCATGCGGCAAGACGTGCCTTGCAGCAGGAAATTTGGGTCCGTCATCCAAAGCCAGTTGCTGAAGGGTCCTAAGTGCTAAGTAGGGAGCAGAAGAAACTCCATAGGTGACGGTGTTCAGGCGATAATATTGGAGGGGTTCCTGTTTGGTGAAACGCCAGACTATGCGTTGATAATCCCTCTGCTCAGGGCGTATCAGAATTTGTCGATACATCTGTCGGATATCGGCAGTAAAGACAAATTTGTGTAGACGAAAACGAAGCAGAAGGGTGGAAATATCCGCTTGCAGCTTCGGACCGGTGAGCAGAAGATCGTTGAGGGATCTGCCATTAGCGGATGCGCAAGAGGCGTTGAAGACTACTCGAATTTTAGTAGGAGGATCATCCGGACGATGTACAGGATGATGAGGAATATAATAGGGCTCATATCGACGACAGTCAGATGACTCAGGAACCAATTCCATGTGGCCACTCTCGATATAATCTCGCATGAAATCATGATAGGCGACGCGAAGATCAGGATTATTCTCGAGGCGATGTTCTAACCTTATGAACTGCCTAGTCGCCACATTGACGGAGGGGTCCAGACGATAAGATGACAAGGGCAACCCAACAGTGTACCTACCAGTGGAGTTACGGGTGACATCAGCGCAATACATAACCTCACACTCCTTCTCGGCGGGGGTCAAGGGGAGCACGTCAGGTACCTTATCGAGTTCCCAGAAGTGCCGAACGATGTTGACAAGTTCCTGGTCTGAGTGTTGAGAGGAGCTCAGAGGAATAGTTTGAAGATCGGAGACGGCAGGATGACTTATCATATCAGATGGTAAGATTAGGGGTATTGAACCAGAAGACTCAGTCTTGTCAGAAGAAAAATGGCAGGTGGCCACTGACAGAGGGGGATCAAGCTGAGTTAATGGAGGAGAGACAGCAGATGATGATCCTGCAGACGATGATGGAAGAGTGTTTCGACATGAGGCCCGAAGAGCAACCCGAAGACGTCGAGCGGGACCATTCACAGTGTCCGGTGAGAAGGAAACGTGTTTGGTCTTCTTGCGATGGCGCGCATATGGTCCATAGAGTACCCAACCTAGGGTGGTAGATAATGCACCTGGAAGCTCAGACGATGGGGACAACGTGCCGGGAAGAATAAGATGAGGGAGCACATCCGAGCCGATCAACATGCCTATGGTACGAGGAAGATAGAAAAGTGGATCAGCTAGGCTGAGTTGCTGAAACTCAGGCCATCGGCCATTGAACGCTTGGACCAGAAGGGGATCCACTGGACTGTCAATCACGTATGCTTTGATGACAAACTGGGGAGGATATCCTTGGTGACAGAGGGTGACGTATGCGTACCCCTGGATGCGAAACTGATCCGCATTACTCAAGGTGCGAAGTTGAATAGGATCAGGGTGAATGCACAGACGAAGCTTGGAGGCCCACTCTCGGGTGATGAGGGTATGTTGGCAGCCTGAATCTAGAAGAGCACGGCCGAACAAGACATTCCGCCGGTTATCTAGACGGATCCAAGCGGTAGGCATGAGGTAGTCAGGCTTATGGGTCTGACGCAGAGAAGACCGCGGAGCTGGAGACAGATGACAAGAAGAGAACAGACGAGAAGATGCAAACAGATGTTTATTCGGCGGGGTTAGACGACCGCAAGATGACCACACTCGCCGTCACTCGGAACCACTTCCAGAGGAGGGACAAGAATGAGGGGGCGACGGAGCTGGCGAAGCTCGAGAAGATGTTGAGCCTACTGCACTAGGGGTCTTGCACGACGGCAGCCGGAGCCCCGCCGATTTACCCCTTACTGAGCTGCCCCGAGAGGTGAGAGCACGGATTGGAGGCTCGGATGAGACAGAGGGCGAAGAAGGACGTTGGTCCGTCGAACGGGATGTCTCCTCAATGTGGGAAACGGAAGGGGACGTAGTTGTAGCAGATGCCAGGTGGAGAATCGTATGGTGTCTTCTCCGGCATGTGTGACAGCATTGATCCGAACCGCACTTGGCAGTGACATGGAAAGACGACATGCAATTTCTGCATAGTCGCCTCTCATCCACGAAAGCTCGTCGCTGATGAATGTCCATGGCCTTGAACTCACGACATTGGCGAATGGAGTGATTCGCCGAGCAGAACACACACGCGGAAGACGAACCAGACGATGTAGAGGGGCGTGTGCCAGCGTAAGCAGGACGGCGAGAGGACGGACCAGGGGATGAAAGCACGGACGAGGAAGGGACAGACGCTGAGCCTGCCGGGGATTGAGGCCTTGACGATTTCCTCTGCACAGACGCACGAGACGAGGTGACCGAAGTGCTCTCCAACACTCGCAACTGTCGATTAGTAAACTCGAGAAGTTGCGCGAGAGTGGGAAATTCATCAGAGGATAACTGCCCCTCGAACAACTGGAGAGATGGTACATCAAGGTTTCGCAAAGCCAGCGAAAACAGGAGGTAGTCGGCTGGATTAGATATGGGCAGCGCCTTGATGGCATTTATAGCATTCTGATGCGTTGTTATGAAATGCTTCAGCTGCGACAAAGAGGACACAGATGCTGGCCGGGAGTCCAATATCTGGCTTACATAAAGATCCGCCAGCCGACGAGGATTTTGGTACCGGGAGTGAAGGGCTTGGTAAGCCAGAGGGTAATTAACCGAATCCAATTCAAACCCGGAGATGACCGACGCTGCCTCACCGGATAGAGCAGACGTTAGGAGGTGAAATTTCTGAACAGGCGCCAGAGATTTATTTTGATGCACTAGGGCATCGAAGAGAGCGATGAATCCGGGCCATTCCTCGATTTTGCCATAAAAGCCGGGCAGCTCAACTCGAGGAATGGGTAAATCAACCGATGAGGATGCGAGCGCCGTACCAGAAGAAGAGCATGTCAGACGACTGTGGGCCTCACGTACACTCAGGCAAATCTCAAAGAACGCCGCGAATTTTGATGGTGATCCATCCTGTGCCGGTTCCTCCAACTGAGAGTTCAGTCTGATGATTGATTCATCGGCTTCCCTGAAATTCTTTTCTACCTTGATCAACTCCGACAGGCACATGTTGGCTGTATCCACCTCCGTGGTCAACCCTTTGATCAGCTTGAGCAGTGTAGACGCTGCGGAGAATGCATTCTCACGCTTTACTACACACTCGCTGATAGATGCCTTCAATTTCTCCACCGACGGCATTTTATATTTTGAACAACCCGGGTATACGGAATTTAATTATTCACGGAAATTTCAAATGTGAATGAAACAGACGATATTATGGGTGATAACAAACAGATACCGTAGATAAGACTTTCCTTCGGAAATGAATTAATAATTAATCCCAGATGCGCTTGTAAATACGAGGATAAAACAGATGACAGCGATAAAGATTAGCGTTTCAAGTAATTTGTTTGAACGAATATTGAATTATGAAATCACGATGAAATAATCAGATGAATGGAATAAATATGAATTCAAAATTAGATAATCAGATGAATGGGATAACTAGACTGAATTATTTTTTGATCTAAAGGTTCCTGGTTTCTCGGCACCAATAAATGATCGAGATTTGTTGTCTCGGTCAATTTCCGATGATAATAATATAAGTTGATATTGCACAATTACGAAGTGAAATGCGATGTCTTACCTTAATGGGTTGAAGGTGAAAAACTAGGCGAATTGCCACTGGTCTGGTAACAAAAGGTACAGGTAAAGGGGAGGGACTCAGGGATGTACCTTTCCTTCTGCTCAGCTTCCTCGGCTTTCACCTGATGGAAATAAAACCACAAGACACTCCACTCCAAATTGTCAATATCACTTTGCAGTGGGTTTTACCCGTATAGGCAAATAGACGAAATTGTATGTAGATCAGACGAACAATGCGGCGAAATAATGCGACGATAAATTAGCGATAATTGCGTCTTTCTTTATAGGTTATCTCTTAATAATTGAGTAATGACTCCGGCGATTCTAGACGAGTGACTGGCGGTTGACAGACGATTGCAGCAAAAATGCGTTTCACGCCCAACACAACCCGAGTCAGGCAATCCAACATACACGTTGGCTCAACTCGACAAAGTGGAATAAAAAAAAAAGGTTCGCGACTTGACACAATTGTTGTGTGGAATTCTGGCAAAAATATTTCAAAATGGCGGAAAACCTACAAAGTTGGAAGTTTTTGTTTTCGATTGTCGAATTGGATAGCATTATTTCAAAATACGCAATTTTATAAAATTTTCTGTGAAAAATTTTTTCCAAAATTCAGACTCATCTTTTTGTTTACATGTCTACAGTGAAAAAAAAATTCACCTAAAATTGTTGAAATCTTTCAAGGTTGGACTAACCTTAATTCTGGAGACTGGTGTGAGAACAGAATGAAAAAATATTCATTGGTTTTCATTTTATAGCCTTCCAAAGATTCCGCTCGGAGTACTCAAATAATTTTTATTCAAGAAATTGGTGGCCCTACGGAGGCCAAAATTGTGCTAATGGGCCCTCAGAATGACCCAGATAGAAATATGAATATGAATGGTGTAGGTAAGTTTCCAAAGAATGGTCATCTCCTTAGGGATTTGGCTTATAAACTCAGCCAGCATCTAATGATTGGATTCAATAACAATGGCCTGTTGATAAACAAGCAGAAAAATTTCAATATAAAAGTATATTATATAAAGTAAAAGTAAGTTCGGGTTGACATTGAAAATGCATTTGGATTGTTGAAGGGTCGATTCAGGATTGAACTATATGGTAACAATTTGGATAATCCAAGAGAACAAAGCCAACTGGCATTAACAAAAAAAAATATAATTGTGAATCAGTTGGAAATGGCTGATGATTTGTAAGAAATATTTTTACTGTATAAGTTCTTTTATCTGATTATTTTGAATGAAGATGTCTAGCAAGCAGAACTTTTATTATTCGTATACATGAAAAAAATTTTCATGTTTTCATCTAGTGCGGGCTGTGGCACTTGAAAACCTAATATTACTTGCATATGATGAGTTCCCTGGATTTTCGGTCGTTTATAAGTAGGACAACGAGACCCTAGTCGGGGACTTGCCTTGGTCACATATTTCTGCAACAAAAATTTAGAACCAAAAAAATTGGTTTTCAACTCATACATATTAGAGCAGGATATAAGAGACCATAGTCCAGTAATGTTATTGATCAAGGCGGCGCAACATCCAAGTGTAATGATGCCAAGGGAAGTAAATACTAAGATTCGACTGAATATACCTGTTTTTAAAAATCTTTTGAAAAAATATGATTGGAGTATTGTTTTGAGGAAAAATAATCCTGAAACAGCAACAACATTTTTTTTAACTCCTATCAGCAACTGTTGAATGATGTAACATCATCTTTGACTAGCAAATATAGGAAACATAAAATAATCAAAGAATGGATCAGTAATGGTTTAGTAACATAAAAAAAATCAGAGACAAACAACATGAAAAAACTGTACAAGATGATTGAAGACGCAACTTATGAAAATGATCGAAACAATAATACATTTTATGATATGAAAAATACGGATGGTAAGAATTTCAGGAATTTATTGGAGGCAGCAAATTTTTGTAATAACCATAAATATAAACGTTGGTTTGGAAATGGAAAAAGCCATTTCACCTTTATGGGTGAAATATCATGAAAGGTTACATTCTGATAATCTGAAAATGAAAATATCGAAACGTTATTACATATATTAAATCGCATTATTGGAAATGGAAAAATACCATCTGAATTTAGATCAGTGGTTATACCCGTGCACAAAACGGGCAGGAAAACGTCCATAAATAATTATCGACCTGTGAGCTTCTTTCACGAAGTTAATGGAAAAATGTGTCGAAGTCAGATTAGTTGAATTTTTGTAAATAATAATATTTTGTCGAAAAATCAATTTGGATTTGTTGAGGGATCTTCCACTGCTGATGCAATGCATAGATTAATAACTGAAATTGTAAACAACTCAAATTCAAATGAGAAATGTATTGCTGTGTTTTCAGATTTGACTAAGGCTTTCGATTCTGTGCCTCATGAAATGTTGAAAAAAAAATGGAATAAGGGGAGTGGCTCTAGAACTGTTCAAACGTTACTTGACAGGCAGAATACAAATGGTCAGATTCAACAAAACATTAAGTGACAGACTGAATATAAGAATTGGAATACCGCAGGGAATGGTTTTGGGACCGATTCTTCCATAGTATACGTAAATTTATTGTTGAAGTTAATTTTAGATGAAATGACTATCTTATGCATACGATACAGTATATGGCATTCTCACTTAATACACACCGAGAACTACTCAATTGACTGAAGTAAAATTGAACTTGTGCCAACTAATTATTAAGACTGATAACGAGCAATTAAATATTGAATTCACCGAATGAAATAAATTTCTTGAAATCAAATGGAATATCAAACCTCCTTTTATTCTTCCAAAGTTATGATTATATTCATAGGAACTTGTACACCACTTCTGGGAAATAAAAAGCTATTCATCCAAATTACTTGATTGACTTCAAGGACATCGGATTATATTGTTTGAAACCTCTATTTGGTTGGAGGACATAAAATAGTTGTTGTGTCAATGAAATGAATCATAACCATTAGATCATCTCAAGAATGAAGAATTTCTTTCAATTGTACATTTTATTACCTGAAACAAATTTTAATTCGAATAATACTTGCTTTGTAGTTCAGTGAATGTGAAAATGATTCCTCTGAATTATATTATATGGTTGTACAGATGTCCCAAATGCGATGCTCCCTGGAGACCATCTCGTGAACTTTATAAGATTCGAAGAAAAAATCCTGATGATTTCTTTTTTTGAAATAATAAGATATCAAAAACAGATCATAGATATCTCGATTCATTCTGGAGTCGCAGGATATCCATAAAATGTAAATTTTTCGAATATTTCGCTCTATTTTAGTTTCTGTTCGAGATTTTTCATGATGGTGTTATATGGTAAGAGCGGAATATTTGAAGACATCATTTTCCAGAAACGCCTTGTAGCTCGAGAATGAATTAAGATTTCTTTGATTTGTTTCCTGATATCATATCACTTCGAAGAAAGAAATCGGGTGTCCTTGAGGATTTTTTTCTACTAGTCTCACATAGTTATCGAGGTGCTTTCAGTGAGCATTGAATTTGGAAAATAATAATTCTGGGTTGACTCCAATAAACCTCATTATCCGAGAGGAAAAATTAATGATAGTTGGCTTATGCAGAGTGCCATATTCCCAATATGCATGCATAAAGTCTATATACTTCAGCATATTGATGTAATGAGATACCATGTATGAGTCAACTATCAATTTCTCCTCTTAAATAATAAGGTTGTTTCGTGCTGAATACATATTCCTATAATATTTATATATGCACTCTTTTTTAAGATAATATATTATCAAGCTTCATCGGGAACAGATCTTTGAATCGAAAAGACTATTGGAACGCTATATATTTTATATAAAACCACCAGTATTAATTTTTGAATGAAAATAGTTTGAATTTGGAAAAACTGCATCTATTTCTACAAAATTGCTTGAGATAAATGGTGGGCTGAGCAGATAAATAACGTATAAACTTTCATGGAATTCAAATATTTTCTTGGGATAAAATAAAACGGTATAATATCCCTCAAGATTTATGGAGAACTTTTAGATATATGAAGCTGTGTAATTTGCAGAGAGTGGAGTATAGAAATATAATCACAATTTTTCATAATTAGGAATAAACAAATACCTTCCAGTGCAGTCACTGTGTAAAGGAAGGAGCCCAGAGGTTTCATTTTAAAATTATTCTTCATCAAATAGGGCAGGAATTTAGATGGAACTGAAAGAAAGAAGTAACATGTTTGGGATGGCAAAATTAAATATTTCATCTCTATTTGAAGTGATTTATTCAAAATTCGATGAAAATATATAAAACATAAACATTTGTATCAAGTGCAAAAATCAGGTACTGCTTATTGTAAAATAAAATGAACAACATAAATAGAGGACAACATAACCTCATCTAATTATAAAACATGAATCTCATTGATATTTCTAAAATACGTTACTTAAAACTGAATAGAAGCTTATGTGCAACGACCCATCGTTTAAAGTATGGGCGTTTATAGGTAATTTGAATACCATTTCATCCAACTTGATAATTCCAACTTTAGGAATCTTAATCAAGTTCCAGTCAAGAATTCTATATGATTCACAGTGCGCTTCAAATGTTAATAACTTTACATTAATGACAACAAATGAAAGACACCCCTTCTGTACAAATAACTCGCATAACTTAACTAAAATAGGATCTTCATTTTTATTGGGGCCCAAAAGAAAATACTGATCCCTTTTATAGTGCAGTCCATTGATTTTTGCCCATGAAAGCATTTAACATTGGCTATATTGGTTCAATATTGAAATTGAGCCAAGTCTTGGATTCATTGTATTCATCTACTTCATAATCGAGAGTTTGAAAGATATATTGTTCATATTATTATAATCCATAAAGATAGTGCATTTTTTTGAATTAAAAAAAAGTTATAACTACCTTGTGAAGAATTTCCAGATTCGTCGGATTTTCCGAGTTGTTTTTTTTTAAATAACTCCCGGATTCTTGAGAAGAGCCAATTCATCCTTATATTTATCGGGTATTTTTCCTTTAGCCATAGTGGGTACATTGTTCAATGTCTTACATAAAAAGATTTTTCTTCCTCTGGAAAAATTTCGATGATTTTAGCTGCTATTATGTTGAAGCACTCGTTTGTCATATGCTTAAAAATATACTCATATCTAAATCATTTTTCCTATAGTTATATTTAGAGATTTAGTAGAAGTTTGAATATTTTCAATTTTATTTTATTTGATAGTGATGAACTTAATACAAAAATTCAATTTAGCGAAAACAAATTCACTAACCCATATTTGCCCCTGTTGCTCAGGATGTGGGTGATAATAATATCTACCAATTAATTCTGGTAGTAAAATTGAATCTCGTTGATAAATTTTCATTATGGCTTCTCCAACACAGTTTGACTACAGAATATCCGAAATATTTAAGTCGGCCAATTGGCTTTGAAAAGGTTTCTTCATTGGTATATGACAGTGGTCAGTACTGGATCTCCTTTTCCCATTTGTTGTATTTTTATTCGTTCCAGACTCCTCTAGACTTCCATGAGTTATTGAATGATATGTTGATGTTGGATGAAAAATAACTTGATTATTACAACACGTGAAAGCATCAGGAGGAAACAGTACGAAAATCGACCCAACTCAAACAACAACATAAAGTTAACCTCACAAATTCCAGCTGTCTGGTCGGTCAAAACTAGCCGAGCTGACAGATCGCCCACAGATTAGTCGGATTCAATAACCGAACGATCACGAGCTATGACCTCCATCACCGGATGTGATGATAGGATACGAATACGGAATGATCTGAGCAGTCCGATGCAAAAACCAAACGCGGTTACTTTTACTTGAATCGATGGCGTACACTCCGAATCTTCATCCCTCGCTTCCTGCGTCTGATTGGAACTCGACGTATTCCACTTACTGTGGATGAAACTGGACCAATTGGCTGGGGCACATTTCGGTCCCCCGGGGAGGACTTTCAAGAACGCAATTAATTTAAATTATTGCTTCCCTTACAATTTCTTTAATTCATCGGAGACCTTCCTTGTTGACCGAGATGAATCGTCAACACGATTGTATCCAAAATTCTATATCATCTCTTGTGTACGGGGCAGGTTTTTCCAGAAATGCCTTATGACCACAATATAATACATAAATAACTTCATCAATCTACAATATTCACACTTAGGAAAACAACATGAGTAAAAGAACGGTTTCATAAACTCAGTACAGGTGTAAGTTCCAATAGGACCTTCATGAGAACCCGACCTCGTAACGTCGTACCTTTTCTTTGTCTTGGCCACCACTACCTCGTACGGTTCCAGTAATTTTCTGTTCATCTTTAAGCCCGCACCGAAATGCGTTTTCTTTATCGCGACCAGATCTCCCTCTCGATATATCGTGGCTTTCTTCCTCATCAAGTTATACCTCTACTTATTTTCTTCCCGAGTTTCGAAAAGCTGCTTGTCAGCAGTTTTTCCTCAGCTCCTCCATTTCTTCAGAGAACTCGTTTCGAATCTCAATTGCTTCGTCTATTTAAGATCCTACCTCTTTCGCACCTGTCAACATCTCAAAAGGTGTCGTGTCTACCCCTCTGTTAGGTGAACTTATAACATTCTGTGGGGTCTACGATGATAAATTCAGCGATCATTGGAATAATAGTACGATCCATTGTTATTTTAAATAAGTTTTGCTTCAACAGGAATTTGGACTCAAGTTTGAGAACTACATTATTCCTTCGCCAACGTTTCAGACCTAGTTGGTACTTTTTCGAGGTTCGCAATATAACACATTGTTTTAATAATTCGATTTACGTTCATGAATAATGAACATTAATCGGATAATTAGAATAACCTAACATACACTATTGCGAGCCTTAAAAAAGTACCAACAAGATCTAAAACATTGGCGAAGCAATAAAGTAATTATCAAATTTTAGTACTAATTCTTTCCACTTGGCCGTTTCCTCTCCGAACACCAGTAGTGCTCGAAAGATGGTTAATTCCTTCCCTATCGCAATAATCCTTGAAAAGCGAGGATGTAAATGCCGTTCCTTTGTCTGTGAATATTCGCTTTGAATTAACGAAAATCTTCTATGGTCTCAATAAACAACCTAATGTTTTTGTGGTGGTAGTAGATTTCACAGAATATAATGAAACAAGTTTGGTGAAGTAGTCCACATCAACAAAAATATGCATATAATTTTTGTTGATAGAAGGAATTGGTCCTAAATGATCAATATGATAGGTATGCAGGGGTTCATCCAACTCAGGTATTAGGTGAAGCCAACTTTATTGCTTTCCTTCTTTCCGATTAACCAGTATATATTCTATGCCGTTAGTCAAAAATCTTTGGAGTTTTTATCCTTCAATTTAGGGATGTAGAATTCCTTCCTCACTATCTCTTCCATCTTCTAAATTGCGAAAGGTCCTTCCTCGTGGACCTTTCTTAAAATCTCTATCTGCATTGCTGCAGGAGCGACAAGCAGCTCCTTTCCCTGTTCGTACTTGTGAAGCAGATTGTGTTTAGTCTTATATCTATCGCATTACCCCTTCGTTCCCCTTGATGACCTGAATTTTCTCGTCTCCTTGTTATACTTACCTCATCCTCTCCGTACAGCCATTTTTCTCTAGTACTGTCATCATTACAGAGGGTCTATTCTTGAATCTCGATCAAGAATTGAAGAGTATGACAATTGTCATATGTTTACGTCGATTTTCTAAGTTTTCTCGAGCATGTGCAAAATTTTTGGTAGTTACTCGCCATTTGGACTGTGTTTTCGAACAAATATTCAAGAAATGAACTGAATGCAAGATATCGAGAGATTTCAAATCGGAATATATACAAAATTTATCCCCGTTCCCTTCGACTTAGCAACGAGTGGTACGGAGTGTAGGAGATATAACATTCGATTGTCGAGTGACATTCGGTTCCATGCGTAGGTCATGTCTACTTGTTTATATTCAACTCAGTAAATCGACGCGGACATAAGGAAGTTGTCATACTCTTCAATTCTTGATCGAGATCGGTCCTCTGGATACCTACTGAGAGCATCAAAATGCCTTATGCTACTACCTTTGCGAGGTTGAACTTCATAATAATATCCCTCTAGCAGCAATAAAGCCCATCTGGCGACCATTGTTACAGTTCCTTCTTATTCGGTGTGTTTGGAAAGCCGAGCAATCTTTTAATATTTTGAACTCTGACTCTAACAGATGAACATCGAATGCAATTTTCCGTCCATTTCCGATATCTGCATATGGCAAGCACCATATCTGTGCATGCTAGTAGCGTCAGTATGCAACTCAGTCGGTACTCCTATACGGAAAATATGCAGCCCTCTGATTTTCATTGAACTCGAAGCGGCTATCCCCTTCGAGTAAGTCAGTCAACGCTTTTGCTATCAACGAGAATGAAGGTATGAACATCCGAAAGTAACCAGTAAGTATGAGGAAAGATTGAACCTGTTGGATAATAATAATAATAATAATTTATTGATCCTATTAGACATTAAACAATGTGCAGGACAAGTCAGAGTACAAAAAATAAGAATAACAGAATGAAATAACCGATCTATACAAATTATGTAAATACAGCGGAGAGGTATTCTTCAACGCTGTAATAGGAACCCTCCATAAGCAGAGTTTTCACTTGTTTTTTGAATCGTCTGAGATTAAGTGATTTAAGTTTACTATCTAAATGATAAGACAGATTGGTGGTTGGTTCCCATGAAAGGTAGGTGTTAATTCAAATTTAGCTGTGTGGTGTCTGGATATACATAAATAATTTCCATGCCTGGTATTGTAGTTGTGAAAATCGGAACTTTTTTTCAATTTGTGCTTATTATTATGGATATGCAGTGAGCAGTTTAGAATGAATATACATGGAAACGTTAATATCTTAGATTTATGGAACAATGGACGACAAGAATCAAGGGGTTTCAGGTTTTTTTTTTTTTTTTTTTGGTGATTACTACAAATAAAACTTTGTTTTCACACGTCATTGTAAGAAAACTGAAAAATCTCAATATGAAATAATATGAGCATGTTTACTTAACATATATACACATACATAACATAACAAGAATAACAATCGAGTTGCTTGAAAAAAAACTAAATAAAAACAGCTCCAGAAGAGGATCACATAAAATCGGTCTCATCCAGAGTCAAGCCTAAAAACTCATCAATTGAATAAAATACATTAACTGCCAACATCAATTTCAATTTCGTTTTAAACGTATTCATTGGCAGATTTTTCACCCAACCAGGAAGTTTATTGTACAGAGACACCGCGCGGTATCCAGGAGCCTGTTGGGACTTACTCAGTCTTAAGAAGTCCTTCCTAATGAGTGACCTATTTCGGGTACTGTATCCATGTATGTCTAATTGTAATAGGTATTTGTCTTTATTTTTATGTACGTAGATTAAATTTTCCAAAAGGAACAACGATGGGAATGTGAGAATACCCAAAGACTTGAAAGTATCTCTACAGCAGTCCCGATACCCCAGACCTCCCAGAATCCTTATTGCCCGCCTCTGCAGTCTGAAAACGGCCCCACGATGAGCGCTACCTCCCCACAGCAAAATGCCATATCTCAGATGGGATTCAACCAGTGCAAAGTACACAGGAACCAACACACCCGTTGTTAGGGAAAATGCCAGCGTTCCCAGGGCAAAAATATTTCGACTCAGCCTGTTCAGGAGGTTGTCAACATGTGAACTCCATGTGAGTGCAGCGTCCACATGAACACCGAGAAACCTCACCGAATCAACCGTGCCGTCTGGATCATCCAATGCTCTCAGAGTCATAACCATATTGTGTGTCTTACCCTCATTCACCAGTAGACCGTTTGCCGTGAACCATTCGATGAGCCCCTGCCATGCCACGCGTGACCGTTCGAACAATGTTCGTGAATTAGATGCCCCGACTGCGACAGTCGTGTCATCAACGAATAGGGTGGACTCAACCTCTGGTATATAGTCCGGTAAATCGTTCATAAAAATCAGGAATAGGACCGGTCGAATATGAGCCTCAAGATCTTTTTCTGACACAAAAAGACTCGGTTCTCATCAACCGATGACCCCCACAGAACCACATTATAACATAGGTGCCAGTATACCATACTGTAGTATAAACCAATCAAAGCATCTGTTGGTAGTGACTTTTTGAGTTTGGAAATGGCATAAAATACGCTACTTAACTTCTTGCAGACGTAATCAACATGATGGACCCACCTAAGATTTCGATCAACATGTAGCCCAAGGAATCTCACACAATCCATTGATACCAGATCATCTCTGGAATATGTAACGACGAATGAATCGGTAATTGCTGTTGAACGGTTTTGAAATTAGAGAATCTGGGTGTTGGCCAGATTTCCGACGAGAGAATTAAGACGGCACCAGTCAGTAAAACGCTCAACAATAGATTTCCACAGAGCCTTGAGTTCCTGCAGACTATTCGCCTGTATTGCAATCGAGGCATCATCGGCAAAAAGTATCATTAAAGCCAAAATATAGTCTGGCAAATCGTTAATGAACAGTAAAAATAATGGAGGCCCCAAGACTGATCCTTGAGGGACTCCCAGGTTAGTAGAGAATTCATGGGAGTATTGTTCGTCAACCTGTACATAAATTCTACGGTTTGACAAGAAGCTGTTGATCCAATCGAGAAAGACTCCTCTAAACCTCAAGTGATATAACTTATCTAGTATGAATTCATGTTGAAGCGTATCGAAAGTTCGGGAAAGGTCGAAGAATATACCTGCCACGTGATGACCTTCGTCCAAAGAGGCAGAGACAAATTCAAGAAATTCGCAGCAAGCTGTTTGAGTAGACCTACCACATGTATAACCGTGCCGGCTACTGGAGAGTAACGAAAATTTCGTCAGATAGTCGTACATTCTACTATGAATAACTTTTTCAACAATTTTAGACAGTTGGCTGAGTATGGAGATAGGTCGGTAATTAGCTACACTTTCAGTATCACCTTTTTTGTGAATTGGTACGACCCTTGCTAATTTCAGAGCAGATGGAAAATTGCCTGTACATACAGACTCATTTATGAGAGTTGAGATATGTTCAGAGATCAATGGAGAAAGTCATTTTAATATTTTAGCGGAAATCATATCTGTTCCAAAGCTGTTATTAGCCCTCAGGCTGTTTATTATAGAAGCAACCTCATCTGATGATACAGGGAAAAAAAAGAAGTTGCAGGACAAAAGGCAATGAGTGGTACACTGATTTGAAAAAGCACCACCATAATGTTCGGTAATCAAGGATTTAACAGCTTCAGAGAAATATTTGGCAAAAACCTTCCCGTGGAGAAGAGATCAGTCTATCAACTTCAAACAACCGTATTTGTTTATTTTTATTCATTTTTCGACCCAGCTCACTGTTTACCATGTTCCAGACGGTTTCATTCCAGTTTGCTGTTTTCAGTAAGATCTTGTAATTGAATTCTTGTTTTGATCGTTCAAGGAGTTGATTATATTGATATTTCGTAGGTTTATATAGTTCGCCGGCCTCACGCGATCTCAAGTTTTTAAATAGCCAGTGTACATCTTTTAGGCGATTCCGGGCTTCTACAATTTCAGAAGTCAGCCACTTCGGTTTTTGATTCAAGTGGGGACAGATGCGTTTCTGTGGACAGGCAATCTCGAGTGCACATCTCAATATATTGACAAATTCTTGAAACTTAGAATCAACCGATGAGCACGAGTAAACTACGTCGAAGTTTTCGTTGGAAATAATGGAGAAAAGGTTATTCATGTTCGTTGGTTACATTATTCTAATACTTTGTGTTCTTTGAACTGCTAAAGGAATCTTGGGACAGAAATAGTCTAGAAGAATGACTTTGTGATCACCGATGAGCGGATCGATAACTTTCGTCCGGATGGAATGCTCACTAAGATAAGTGACCACATAATCAACTTTACTGCTGGAGGTGTAACCATTTTTATTAGTGAACACTCTAGTCGATTCCATAGACTTTCCCACTAGATGAAAGCTAGTAAAGAGGCCTACGTGAGTGGACACCCCTTGTGAGGATCACAAGGGAGTGTACCAGACCGTTGGGGGTGAGCGTACTTCCGAGATCTTGAGAGGATCTACCAGGGACAGAGCGCGCTAGCGCCCCCTGTACGTTGACCGATGATGTGGCCAAGAGTTACAGGCAGGTAACGTAAAGTACTTAAGACGCAAGAGATGGTACTGCGAGCGCGACTTAAGTAAGAGCTGAGAGAGGGCGCTCGCTACAGTATGATAACACCATCATAATTTGTCACATGATTCATATTTCTCCTTCATTGTAGGTGTAATTGGCTGCATTGATGGTAGTCATGTAAGAATTCTACCACCAAAAGACCATCCCAATTCACAATCTAACAGAAAAGGTTTTCATTATATGTTGTTACAAGGGGTATGTGATCACAGAAAAATGTTCACTCATGTGTATGTTGGTGAACCAGGTTCAATACACGATAGTCGTTTGTTTGAAAAATCGAAACCTTTTGAAAGAATACAAAGGGGAGAATTTCTATTGTCAAATGGAGGTCACATGCTAGGGGATTTGGCATACAAATTATCCGATTATATGATGGTAGGATTCTAAAATAACGATAATTTGACTAATAGACAAAAAAACTTCAATGTGAAGTTATCACAAGTGAGGGTTTACATAGAAAATAGTTTTGCTCTACTGAAAGGACGTTTTCGAATAATTAAATTTATGGAAACCACTAGGCTGCATCTGATTTGTTTGTTAGTTGTTTCTGTCTTTATTTTACATAATGTTTGCTCACTAAATGGAGAGGAGAGTGATGACTTAAATAGACCTTCAGCAGGAATTGGAGGAAGAGAGATATCAAAATACAGAAAATAATGATAGGCCTTATACTACAGGGGGAAATCAGTCTGCTATTGACAAGAGACTGAGATTAATGAACCAATTACAAGTGAGTACTGTATAGGAATGGTCGTGTTTGTATGTAATTATTAGATAAATAGAAGTTATCAAAATAAACAGTTTATATAAATACTACATCGAAAAAATCTTACATTGGAATAACAAAACAAAAACTAACATAAATTGAACTCTCAATGTGGTAACAAAAAAGTTAAATAAAAAAATCCGGATTCTATCACATAAATCACATTTCAATATAGTGTGAGTTTTGAAAAAGTGAAAATAACAGGAACAGATAGTAAGGTTCTAATGGGTGTCAGTCCTATTCTGTGAAACGCTGGTCTCGATTGCAGTTGTTATACGTCCAAGGTACTCTAAAAATTTATCCTGCTTGGCCTGTTATTCTCTGTGGCGCCTTTCTGAATAACTTTCTATAGATTTTCTTTTGTGCCTAAATGATGATTGAAAGTTCTTTCGAAACCTTCCAGTGGGTTCTTCAATTTGATTACAATCTACAAAAAGTAAAATCCGGGTTAATATTTTAAATAAAACTTGATTGGATTTTTGAGAGCAACCTTAGGATTGCCTCGAAATTAACTTGCTCTCTATATTTTGGGCAACATCCAGAGAGTTCACATGAAGCCCTGTCGCACTGGAGCAAGTGGTAACTGCGTTTATTTCAGGTTTTCGAAACAATACTTTATCCACTGCATCGAAAAATTTCCAATACCTGAAAGCTGTTTCCCGATTGATCATTGTGTTTCTTTACTGTTTTATATGTGATTTTGAGCCCCCTCCATTTGGTATCACATTGCTGAGAAGTATACAACTGTCCGAATTTATCTGTGAGCTCTTTTCCGATTTTGCCCCAAACGAACCTTTTTATTCCTGTTGAGAATTCGTTATCATATTTTTTGCATAAATGTATAAGATGCTCTATAGCATCATCAACCCAGATCTTAGGGTTTTCTGAAACAATAATGAAATTGATAGAAAAAATTGAGAATGTTATTTAATCAAGCTACCTGAAGTCTCCCCAGAGGTACATTGTATATTTTGACCAAGATGCGTAGGCACTTTTAGGTATTGAACAGTATATACCAATTCGCAATTATTTGGTACTGTATCTGAAAATTAATAACTCATTACATGAATGCTTCAGGTTTTGGAATGACAGTCGGAAAGATGCGAAACTCAAGTTAATCTAGATGAGATCACAATCCCAACCACCAGTGAAAGAATCGAAACCTCAGCGGGGTGCCATATCGAATTAACGCCATGTTGCAATCGCAAGTGGGGTCTGAGTTGGGGAGCTCTAGGCTCTCCAGTACCATTATTAGTGTTACACGATCGAAGGAATCAGTCGCACTCCAAACGTGAGGTGCGTTTGACCATATATCAGTTAAAAATATAGAAGCTTACTGGTAAATCTAAATGTTTCTTGTAAAATAAAAATTGAAATCATAAAATGGTACTTTGATAGTCCATCAATTCAAGAGACAATAAACTCATTTATTGTTGCAACGATACCTTACACATAACCACGAAATTCGACATATGTTTTCCCAATATATCTCCGAAAATAAGAAACATATCAAACTGAAATTTAGGACACTGATGTAAAATATAGGGCTCAAGATATGATCATTGAATATGATAGTTTCCGACAAAAAATTCACAAAAAAATTTGGAAAAATTATTTTTTTTGATTTACTGACAGTACGATCTCAACAAAATTTTACGAGATGTTGCGCGTCGTCGTGCTTCAACTAACTGCCTAGTTTCAGTCCAATACTCCAGTAGTTACTGAAATAGTGTATTGTATTATTGCTGCTTCTCCTAGGTTCTACTGTGGAACCCCTCAGAAGCTAATGCTTGTGCGAGTTAGAAGACCAGGTGTGTTATGTGTAGGGAAATGATCTGAAAATTTTAAATGACTGTAAGTGTGAGTTAACCGTTGCATTTTGAAATGCAACATACCTTGAAAGTTTCATGTCGATAGGGTCGCCCGTAATCGTGCAAACGGCAGGCCGGCCGGACATAATCGGTTTCGACCCCGGATTCTTCATCAGTGAGTCCAAGCTTGTCGTTTGGGACCATTTTCGGGAGAAAATTCGAAAATTACAGACATTTGGACGAAACGCTAGCACGCCGTTTTCCAGAATATGCGCGCAATAGGGTATTCAGAGTTAAGAGGAAACATTCTCGAATTGTTTTCCAAATAACTGTAAGCATAGCATCTGAATGCACTTTGCTCTCCACACGATATTGACGGTGGCATGTGCCTAGATTCCAAAGGGATGCCGACAACACAGAATAGAAAAGGATACTTCTCTATTCTGTGCCGACAACTTTACTGCACCCTTTCGGTAATTTATTGCATACAGATGAAAATTATTGGAGAAAACATGTTTGAGGTTGATTGCACACAGCTGAAGTTTTCTCTAGGTCTGGTAGCGTTTCGTCTGATCGACAATATTCACATCAACCTTCCATTTCATTTGCATTTTCATTCTGAAAAAATATTTATTCGATCAGGGGCCCCTGTGGATCTCGGAGCATTAACCTGGCCGTCCACTGGAAGCGATTTGGGGCTTTTATGAGCTACGCGTTTTACGAGCGGCGATGAGCTTTTACGATCCGAGCGGTCTCGGGCTTCGGGTTCGTCCACTGCAACTACTGCAAGATAGTTCGCGAGGTTGCTAGTCATTCTTGTTCTCGCGTTGCGAAGGATCGGTTAGGTATACTTCGGATTTCTGTGTTGTGAATTGTGAGTGGAGATGGATGCAGAGGAAATATGTTATTTCATGGAAAATTCCTACTTGATGAGGCGTAGGTTAGCTACGAAGAGGAAATATTTCTGGGTTGATGAAATATTAGAGAAAAGGAAACTATTGGGAGAATTTCACCATCTTCATGCTGAATTGGAAAAAAACACACAAAAATTTTTCGATTATTATCGTATGCTTCGAACAACATTCCAATATATTTTGAATGGTATTAAGGCGATAATTGCCAAGAACTCTAATTTCAGGGAGACCATCACACCTACAGAACGTCTGAGTGTGACTTTGAGGTGAGAAAAAGACTTGATTAAATTTATATAATGAAATATGAAATAGAGAACTGAAATTTATTATATCATGAAGTAATGTGGAAAATAATATTAATTTATACGAGACAATTGTATATTTCGAACAAAATTAAATATTTTTTTACTGAGGACTCTCAGAATAATTGTTGGTACTATAAATTCGCGAGTCGGGGAGTAACCTGTTAAGACAGGCTGTCTGTCATTTTGAGGTGTTTCTGCATTAACACTCCGATCAGTATAGGAGTTCCAGGACGAGGACGGCGAAGATAAGGCAGAATTCATTAGATATTGGGGAACACGTGAATGTTGACTGAAAGAATGGTATTCCTGTTCAGCCATTAACACCTGTTGGATTTTTACCCTTACGTCCAACTGCCTATGTTCTGGAATTTTTTTTAAATGTGGAAGAAGGCTGAGTAGGAACTGCTACTCACTATCATTTTTTAATGCTGTTGTTCCTGAA
Source organism: Myrrha octodecimguttata (assembly GCA_958510865.1). NCBI lineage: Eukaryota > Metazoa > Arthropoda > Insecta > Coleoptera > Coccinellidae > Myrrha > Myrrha octodecimguttata. The sequence continues at coordinate 2,691,822 of OY294062.1, forward strand.
AACAATTGTAACTTAGCTCTCTCGATTTCCAGAAACTGAGTATCGGAGTTTTCGAGCTTTTCCTTCCGTTCGGTTTTTCTCCTTTTTATTTCATTAGCCTCAGATTGTAGTTCCTTCCTTTTTTCCGAATTATGTTCTGTTGAGCTGCAGCGTTCTGTTTGTCTCAGATTGTCTTGATCTCCAGTACCTGTGACGGATATATTTTCTTCAGTCTCCTCTATGTGCAGCTCACATTGGGGACTACTCATTTCAGAAGCATCATTTTCCGAACGAAAAACACTTTCAATTCTCTGGGTTCCATCACATCCGATAAAAACACATTTGTTTGAAGAAAGGCCAGGATGAAATGAATTCATCTGGTGCTTCCTGTCCAGATTTCAGAGATTTCCTGAATTCTCTTCGGAAAGAATCCCGGAGTCCTTTCCATCTTTTCTTCAATTCTGCGACTGAAAAAAAGCAGTAGAAAAAAATAATGATATTATAATCTAACTATAATATCATTTTTTGTATGAAGAGATTTTCACGCAGTTGAGTTAGGAATATCGTTGTCATTTCGCCCAAAAAAAGCGAAAATTTAAGGGTACTATTTGGAAAGTAGATATTGGATCGAACTGAAATTTAGTACATTTTGTTCTATATTGATTTTTTAGTCTGGACGAAATTTCATTTTAATATGATAAAAATTCCAGAGAATTTTTTTCGAAAATTTTCTAACGATTCGATCCCGTAGAAATATCGTATGACGTTGCTCGTTAATATTATACAGGGTGACTGGTGACGTAAATGAAACTGGCTCAGTGGAGATGGAGGACCTCGAACTGAATCAGGATTGGGGGTTAAAAATGCCCCATAATGATATTGGTTTACGAGATACAGGGTGATTTATGAAAAAATGCTAAAATTATGAATTCCATATTTTCGTTAATAGGGAAAATTTTTCGCTGCTATTTCACAGGCTTGTTACTATGCGCATTTTTCATCAGCTCAAACAAAAAAATCCGGAAATCTTGCAGGCTTCAATTAAAAAATTTCAATTTACGTGTAAGGGAAAAAATAGCACTCGGTACGTAACATAAAAAAAATTCGAGTAGAAATTTGAAAATTGTGAGTAAATTGAGAGCAGAAGTATTTTTTGTTTGAACGGCACAAGTGTCATACAGATTTCATTATATGTGTAAAACGGAATATAACAAAATTTTCACATCCACTTGATGAATTAATATTCTTGATAGAAAAAAACGCTGAATTCGAGGTGCCGAAGATAAGTCTGACTAATTTTAAGCATTACCTCAACTCTTGAAATCAATTCATTGTTTCTTGGAAGTATTGAAACGAGTCAGACTCATCTTCAGTACCTCGAATTCAGTTTTTCTGTTATATCAAGAATATTATTTCATCGAGCTGATATGAAAATTTTGTAATATTCCGTTATCAACATATCATGAAATCCATACAAAATTTGTGCCATTCAAACAAAAATCCATCTTCACTCAGTTTTTTATATCTTTTCAAATTTATATTTTAATCTTTTCATCTCACATACCGAGTGATATTTTCCTCCTGACACGTAAGTTGAAATTTTTGATACAGACCTGCAATTTTTCCGATCTTTTTTTTTAACTGATGAAAAATGCGCATAAAAAGAAGTCTTTGAAATCTCAGAGAAAAATTTGCCATATTAACGAAGATATGAAAGTTCGTAATTTCACATTTAAACACTCAGTCAGTTTGAGGTCCTCTATTTTCACTGAGCCGTTGTCCCTTACGTCGCCACTCACCTGTATATAATGTATCGCTAAGAAAAAAGTAAATTAAATCAATAATATTTCATTACCACAATAATTGACAACTATTTCTTATCACAGGTACCTAGCTACAGGGTCCTTATTCAAAACATTGGGATACTCGTTCAGAATTTCCGATGTCAAAGTGGGAAGAATCGTTAAAGAAACCACCAAAGCGATTTGGGACATTTTTCATGATGAGCATATGCCTTTTCCTTCCACTTATGAAGAAATAGAAGCAATCAAGCAAGGGTTCTGGGAGAAATGGGGTTTTCCGAACTGTGTCGGCTGTATAGACGGCAAACATGTGCGCATACAAAAACCTCATCAATCTGGGAGCATGTTCAGAAATTACAAACAGTTCTTTTCCATTGTTTTGCAAGGCTTAGCTGGACCAGATTATAAATTCATTGCCATTGATGTTGGAGGATACGACACAGAAAGTTACGGCGGCATTTTTTCCCATTCTATTCTTTCACAAAAACTCGAAAAGGGGGCATTAGGTACGCAAAACAATGTTGCATTACCTGGAACTAGCATAAAAGCTCCTCATGTAATTCTTGGTGACGAAGCATATCCACTGAAGACTTACATCATGAGACCTTTCCCTGGAAATAACCTAAACTCTTCCAAGAGAATTTTCAATAAGCGACTTTCCAGAGCTCGTCAAGTGGTAGAATGCTCATTCGGTATAATGAGTAATAAATGGAGATTACTCCATAAAAGTATTGAGGTGGAGTCTGCTTTTGCAGACATGATAATTCAATGTATATGTTTACTACATAACATTGTAATAAATCAAGAAAGTGAACTTGAGAATATATCTTCTTTTCACCAATCTAATGAATGGAACGAGGAACATCTTAGATTTACCTCGAGAGGAGAAAATAGGAGTTCGAACTTTGCATAAACAATCAGAGAAAAATTCATGTCATTTTTTTGCGAACATGAAACTCTAAGTGCAGTCGATTTATAAGAAAATGACAATTTGATCATTTCAAATTTATATGCAGTAAGTTTATATTGATAGCCTGCAAATATAATCATTTGAATAATTGAATCGTAAATTTTACACTTACCATTACCTCCAATCTCTTCCTTCACTTTATCCCACAAAACTCTTTGAACTTCACGTGAGTGATATCTCTTGCCCTTCATATCCCATAAAGGGGGATGTGATCGAACAACATTTATCAATCTTTCAACCTCATCGATCTCGAATTCACAATCAATAAATTAACAAATTTCTCTGTTCTATCACAAAACTACGTTCCGTCGGATAGCATATAAGAACGTTCTCTGTTCCGTCGGAAACTTCACGATACGAGCGTACAGGCTCTACAAATCCAAACTGATCGGGATGCGATTGCGCCGCTCGAATTCTCTTCGAAACGCCCGTCTGAACTCGCCGCTAGTCGACGAAGGAACCTAGAATTCCATTCATTTGGATCTGTCGCGCAAGTTCGTTCGTTTACGCTCCTGCCGCGCCTCTCGAAATCGCTTGCAGTGGACGACCAGCCTTACGCTTAAGCGTCCACTACTGAACCTTGGAATAAAATTGTCCTATTTTTTCAACCGATATGGTCTAACCATCGTATAAACTATGAAGTCAATACAATGGTCTAATGCACCCCACGGTTGGAGTGCGACTCAGGTCATCGTGATTCCAGCAAAAATCTACTTTTTTCCACCAAACTTAATTACAGTATTCTACTGAGAGTTTGCTGTTGAATTAAGGATTTTTTTGCTATTTTGCAATAGAAATCAGGGCAAAAGGATCAGCGCCACGCTGAAAAATAAATAACAAATAAACTGTGAGATTCGTGAGATATAAATCCTAATCAAAAATAGAAACGCAGAATGAAAATGAAAAACCTTAGCTGGTACTGGCAACTGAAGGCTCAAACGGGGACAGGCACAGATAACAGAAGTTGAAATCTCATTGTAATCTGTGGGGACAGGTGATTACCCTAAATTGTGTCTGATCTGAGTGCCATCAGTGCCCCTTATGATCTAAACTAGTATTACGGTTTGGTACAACGCTATGTTCATACTTTATTCATGCGATTAGATAAGTAAAAGTAAGTGAACTCGGAAGATGGAGCCACTTCGCCTACTTCTTAAGCCAGACTATAGTATACTTTATACAATGGTCAAAAAGTTGCTTTCAATCAAATGTAGGAGAGGTCATAGCTCCATTTTATCTAAAATATCTACTGCTCAATTTATATCTACTAACATTGTTCAAGCAATGCTGCTAATAATACTCAGATTTTAACGAAAATCTACCCAAAGTAGATCTAAAAAACTAGTCATTGTTTAAACAATGCTAAAGTTGTTCACGCTACTCTACGACCGATTCCGTTGATCGCGTAATGCGTATCATGGACCGTAGTAGTGTAGTACTAGCATTGTATAAACCCATCTTTATACATTGCAAGAGAATAGTCGTTCATTCGATATGTCACCGAGCGGAGGTTTCGATCCTTCCATTGGCATATGGAATTTGACCTCATCTAGATCATTGTATAAATTATACGATGTCTAGATTAACTTGAGTTTCGCATCATTCCGACTGTCTTTTCCAAACCTGTATAATCAATTGGAAAGTGTCTGTATCTGAGGATCCACTTGAGATTTCACCCTCTTCTGTATTTACTGAAAATTATTAAATCATTGAAATCAACAACATTGATGCGAACATAAAACTGCAAAACAGATATCGACTTTGCTTAAAATTTATTCCATGATGATCAGTAGTCTCCTCCTTCTGGATGTAATAAACGAACGACTCAGGGGCAATCCGAGCAGTCTGAGGTGAAAAACGAACGCCCCTAGTATTGAAGACGTCATTTTTGTGGGACCATAAAAGTCTAAATAGATCTTTTAATGAAGAAAATCCTTTTCAATATACATTATATTCATGAAATTCGCGAAGCTATGAATATCCAATTACGGAATGGCTTTAAAAATAGAAATTATTATTGAATCTTAAACAATTTTGAAGACCTACTTGAAATAAACAAAAAAAATCGAATTACAAATTAAAACATTTTGCATCCTAAAAGTAATTTCCATTCGAATATCTCAGAATCGTAAGAGTAGCTATAATAAAAACTGTAACTCAGGAATTTCCATATAGTGAAAAGGAATTGTTTTCACACCTTTCCAAAATATTTTGTACCTGAACTTGCCATTTTGCAACCTGAACATAATTCTGATTTGAATTGATAAAAGAAACAGAAATCTTGCAATTGTTTCCGGTTGGAATTACTCAACATTTAGAGTTAACTTTGGCTGATAAGAAACGTATTAAAACATTCGACAATTGTTCTACCACAAAAATATTCAAAATCTCAGAATCGTAAGGGTAGCTATAATAAGAATTGTTTCTCAAAAATTGTTTTCCATATAAAGTATCAGGTAATTGTTATCACACCTTCCTAAAGAAGGTGTTGAACAACCTTTTTCCCTTTTAAATAACAGTAACAATCCGCATGTCGATTCTGAAAAGTTGTGAAAGTTAATTTTTATTATTGAGTCTTTTTAAACAATGATCAGATAGAACTGGCCCTCAATAATATCGTAGAGAAACAGTAGCGTTTTCAGGCAAAATATTTCCGATGCAACCGACATCAATCTCCTTTGAAAGCCTAAATAATTGCTCTAATGGTATATGAGGTGACCTGACTAAATTTATGTGAATATTTGGCATAGTTAATCTTAAAGGGATATAGAATAACAAGATAGTACCTCAAGGTACTATCTTAGGACCTGTTCTGTTTATAGTTTACGATGATGATCTACCAGAGGTTTTGGAAGAAGACGTTGATGATGTCCATATCCCGGAGGTTGTGGAGTCGGAAACAGCTGATTATCAAGAACAGAGTGAATGGGATCTAAATGCGTACTTATATGCCGATGACACCAATGTTATTGTATCTTCTCATAACTTAGGTAGTGTATCAGAAGGCCTAACATCTGCTGTATCAAAGATTGATGAATGGTGCAACTCTAACTCATTAACACTAAATTCGAATAAAAGCAATATTATGTACTTCGCCAATATTAGATCAAACTTAACTTTTCCACAGTGCATCAACCTTAATGACACTAGCATATCACCTAGCTCAAGTACTAGACTACTTGGAATAACAATCGATAGACACCTAACTTGGGCAGAACACTGTAGTATATTGGCATCTAAATTAAATTCAGTAATATATACAATGAAGGCTATTAGAAATCAAGTGGATGTGAACACATTAAAAACTGTCTATTACGCAAACTTCCAATCACTATTGTCCTACGGCATTATTTTTTGGGGATCTAGTTCACAAGCTGAGCATATATTGATTATACAGAAGCAAGCCATTAGAACCATGTTCAATATGAAATTCAGATCATCATGTAGAAGTGTTTTCAAGTCAAACCATATGTTAACTTTGCCAGGGCTGTACATTTACCGTACATTACTGTTTTTTCGCAAGCATCCACATTATCTGGAAGAATATAAAAATAACAACTCGACAAGGAGAATTCATGAATATTTTTTTCCAATTCATAAATTTTCGATCACTGAACGAAGTACTTTGTATATGGGTATAAAATTGTATAATTCTCTGCCAATTGTCATAAGAGTTATTTCTGATTACAATGCATTTCGTAGGGCACTATTTGTGTTTGTATTGAATTGTGAGCCATATTCCATCGAAGAATTTATAGATTTTTGTAAAACATAATGGTAGTTCCAAATTGATTATTTCCCGTGGTTTGCTGTATTGGTTGTTTGTTATTGATTTTGACTTGTTTTCATTTCATTATTGTAATTGTGTAATGGTGATTTTGAGAATAAATGATGTTATTATTATTATTATTATCCAAAGGAGATTCATTTGCAGGCCGTCTAAGGGGTAGTTTACACCGGTCAATTTTTCGAAATTTCCACGAATGACCCAGTCAAAAATGTTCAGCCGAGTTGATATTCAGTACAGTTACTCTACTGGATATGAAATAACATAGGTATCCGAAGGAGATTGATCTGCAGTTCGTCTAACGTGTAGTTTAAATATGTCAATTTTTCGAAATTTTCACCTATGACACAGTCAAAAATATTTAGCCAAGTTGATATTTGGCATAGTTACTCTTCAATGGATATAGAATAACATTTCCAAAGGGGATTGATTTGCAGGCCGTCTAATAGGTAGTTTATATCTGTCAAATTTTCGAAATTTTCACGAATGATTCAGTCATAAATGTCTAGACAAGTTGATATTTGGCATAGTTACTCTTCAATGGATAAATACTAACTTATCCACAGGAGATTCTTTTGCAAATCTGTCAATTTTTCGAAATTTTCACTAATTACCCTGTCAAAAATGTTTAGCCAAGTTGATATTTGGTTTAGTCACTCTTTAAAGGATGTGAAATGACATATCCAAAGAAGATTGATTTGCAGGCCGTCTAAGGGGTGGTTTTACACTTGTCAATTCTTCGAAATTTTCACGAATGACCTAGTCAAAAATGTTTTGCCAAGTTGATATTTGGTATATATATTCTTCAATGGATATGGAATCCGAAGGAGATCGATTTGCAGGCCGTCTTAGGTGTAGTTCACACCCGCGTCAATTTTTCGATACCCGTTAATTATATTAAGTGGTTTATTCGTTTCACCTCCATGAACTACACCAAATCCACTAACTTCCAATTCTCAGTGCAGCTGAGTGTAGTTGAGTGAGTGTGGTCACAGATATCAGAATGAGTGTAGTTCGTGTTCAATCTGTTCTATGATTTTTATAGAATACAAATATATAATAGATAATAAAGGCAAATCTAAGATGACATAATTCTATGCTTCCTTTGTTTTCGCTGCCCTTTCGGGATAATGTGGTCATGTTGTTATTCTTCTGTAATATAAAATTCAGTTTTGAGATACGATATGTTTAAAATTAATTTCCTCCAAAAGTGACTCCACATACAGAACACGTCTAATAATAGAACCAGAGATAACAACAAATGTCTATGATCATGATTTACGCATAACGCACTACCATTACGCCGAACTATCATAGAAAAAACCTCACTGCACTCGTAATCTGTGCCTACACTAACTTCCAACATTTTCGCAACAGAGTGCAAGTTTACAACAAAACACATCGAATGGTATCAGTGGAGTTAGTGTAGTTCATGCAGGTTCAACGAACAAACCTAATGACATGATCATGAAATTTTGCAAGAAATAGTGCATCAGCATTTGCCATTTAATATCCAATTAGTTTCAATCTGATGACGCGAATAGTTCCTGAGAGATGAGCAAATAGCGTCGAGAATTCAAATGAGTAGAGAACATTTTCGCCAATTGTCAAGCCTTATTTTACCACCGAATACCAGTCAATCTGATCGGACACAATAAATTCCGAGAGGGATAACTCGATGTGCGTTCATGTTGCGCCAATTTCCTGTATTTCCGAATTTTGAACCCAAAAATATGGTTTTAGATGTATAGTTTGGACTCACTGATGAAAAATATTTGGTCAAATTAAATTCTGTACGGATTTCTGAACGTTCGCAAGCTTCGCACATTTCGGAAGAAGGAGCACTATAGCCCTGAAATTTCTAGTTTATGTGCACCGTTTGGATATTTCGGTTGAGTTCATTGATGGAGAATATCCGTCCGGCAATTTCTGAGTCATAATCATATAAAACTTGATTTATATATTTGCTTGATAATTTGAAAATCCTGACAGTAAAATTGAAATTTGGGCAAATTACCTGAGTATCGTTTCGTTGAAAAATTTCAAAAGTGTCATAAACTGTATATTCCATGAACTGTCTGTCAAATACCGATGGAAACCGAGATTTTACATCCGAGTTCCAGATATCAACTCGACCGCATATGATCTTGAAATATTGAAATAATAATATTTGTAATGGACATAGAGTACAACCTTCATATAACGAACCAAAATATATAACGATTTCCTTGATTCATAGAATTTTTTCCTGATCCCCTTGAATTGCCCATAAGAGTCAATGTAAAATATACCTTTACATTAAGAAATTTTTTTACGAAGAACCTCTTTATAACGAATTTTCAATACGTAAATAGGTGATCGCTGTGGCAATGGTTTGAATAAGCCCTTTGAAGTTTCCGACCTCCCGTCAGGGCTTTGTTGTATTTGTTTTGTTGTGAACAAGTCAATTCGATTTTACCTTGATGAAAGGACACTAACTTCAAAATTTACGATCCAGAAAATTGTCAACAATCATATCACCAAAAAATTGAAAACTCAAAATTCTATCCAAACTGTTTTTTATTAGGAAATATAACAATGAAACTCAGTAATACAAAAATGTTATATATGGTTCCAAACTCAAATCCAGTTACGGTTGGAATTATGAATAGGTAGTAAATAGTGGAATAAAAGTTTCCATCTCTATTCACGCAGTTTTTTGCTTTATTCGTTCTGAATGAACACCTTGATTTCCAACAAAGATTTGTTGTTGAATATATCGGAATTTTGGTTAATTAACGGTTCACATTCATGCCTTTTTGAAGGCCTCGAATGCGATATGCTCGGCGAAGAAATATTTTGTCAAATGATTTTGTTCTCTAGTCCATGGTACTACTATTATCCTCCGTTTTTTCTGATGTCGAGATTGCAATCTGGGAATTATTCTTTCTTCCAGAGTACTTTCAGTTCTAGGACCCATCACTTTACTTACATTGTTTGCTTCTGTTGTAGTATTAATTGTCTCTGAATTGCATTCAATATTTTCATATCAGTTTTGTTTCATGTCGCTGTTTTCTTTTGTTCTTCTGCCAGTAGGTTTTCGTCCAAATTCAAATCAATTTCGTCCAGGCTCTTACCCTTAAATTTAGCAGCATGGCCTTTTCCATCAACAATAAAAGCTTTGATAGTTTCGCAGTCTGATAAATGTCATCGGAAAGTCTAGAGGAGTCTCGGTGAGTACCAGGTGTGTGGCGCTTAAATTAGGATAGCTGCTCAATATCATTATTTGTCAGATTGAATATTTGTATGAGTGTAGCTAAATGCTTCCTTAGTCGTGTAGCTGTGATGGCGTCAGGATTGTCAGCTTCACATGCCTGAGCATATTTTTGATTACTTTATATCTATATATTTCAATCTTAGAACTCGCTTTAGCAAATAGATAAGAGTTTCCTTTCAGATTCATTTTCGGTCGGATTTCGTTCATAAGCTCAATGTCTTTTTGAACACTAGCACAAGAAAATACTGGTACTCCCCTCCTCTTTTTTCCCAGGGAATTACTTGTTTTATATTTTTCAATAGTACCCTTTCTACTGCTGAAATTATTTCATCAAACTCCTCAATTGTCCTTTAGTATTTCCAATATTTAAGTTTGTATGAAGTTTCAGTCGTTGTAGTTCACCAGGACGTTTCCTGTTTAATAACAGAACTAGTGCGCCGAGATCTGTCTTGGTGACAGATAAACCTAGGCGATAGATTTCATTTAATGATGGATCTACCTAGGTGGTAGATCTGCAGGACGATAGATCCATGTTTTTGAATAGATGTAAATATTTATTCATCCAAGAAAATAATTTTAACGTTATAATATAGGCTTGAAATATGATTCTTTATGTGATTCTCCCTTTAGTATTATGTCTTTGTTAGTCGTTTCAATACATAAAATTGAGTTTTGATATTTGGTTATGATATTCAACACAGTACTTACTGTTTTTATAGGATCCATTGATTTTGTGTTTGAATGGGAGCCCACCGCCATAGTCTATCTACGAACTGAATTTTGGCCCAATCATGTCTGTATTTTTGTAAATCGGGATGATGAAATTTCAAATTTGTTCATTCTCTAAACCATTAGACGGATGTTGTATATTCCGTTTTTAACCTTTTTGCAAAGGAATCTCGAAATTCACAAAATTAAAGACACGACTGAGTCGAATTTCATTCCGTGAATAGACCATGTCACAAATTCAAACACAAAATCCATAGATCACATGAAAACAGTCAGTCCTCTGTAATATATCATTACCAAATATTACAACTCAATTTTATGTATTAGATAAGATCGAATTGTAATCTAGTACTCGATTGTAAAACCACAGTTTGAAGGTTTTCAGAGAACTTCGTGAGGATAATATGATTAGAAGGTTACCAAATCTTTCCACCAGGAAGAAAAGGTGTCCCATAACTCCTTAAATACACAGCTTCGTGTCAAGTTTCGCGATGACTGTTTAATCAGGAAATCAAAAAACAATATTTATTTCTATTTTTCCCATCATATAACTTATAATATAATTCGATTGATATTTGAATGTAGAGATTGGTCATCTGCAATTATTGACATAAATCACTTATCCAGGATTAAGTGAAGCTAAAGAAATATATTTCTCTTAAATATCCTAATTTCGCGATACTCTCGGAATTTCTCACGAACCTGCACGCAATCATACTTCATCGAAGAATGCAAAATATCATTTCAATCAGATCATTCGGTTCGAATTCGAAAGAAAAAATGAAATTTCAAATGAAAACGGAAATGTGTGACATACGTATACGAAAATTTGATACTAAACTTAAACATATATATCACGAATGTCTCGAATGAAGATCTTTGTATTCCTTGTAGAATGTCTCTAAACACCAGGGACAAACGATATATTAGTTCTCTTTTTCTACTCCAATCACGATATAGCCCGACATTTTCCTGTTTCGATAAGTCCATGAAGGGCTTACTGCTTAGAAATCCCGAAAAGTGCTTCGAAGCTCTTCGACTACTTTGAGGTGGTCGGGAGCACTTTGCGGTGCTTAGGAGCACTTTTTCGATTTACTAAGCACTAAGCCTTCTCAAAAAATTCTCGAAGCACCAAGCACTAAGCAACGGCTTAATACAGTGCTTGCAGCACAGTGCTTAGGAGCACAAAAGTGCTTCAAGTGCATTCACGAGCACTAAGCACAAGGCTTTGGCACAGCTCCGCAATTATAAATTCAGGTTCATTTTTGGTACGTCAATTTAGGAAGGACCTTGAGACTTGTTCTATAATATTGGTTTCAATTTTCCATGTCAATTTATCAATGAAATTAATTAAATCAGATCGTAAAAACTTACGATTTACTTCATTCAGACTCACTTCAATGCAAAGGTAAATCAATATATAATAATTCAACACCGGATTTCCTTCTGAATAACAGAACCCTGCAGTTATTAACCCTGGTTGAAATTTTCCTTATATTCTAAGTTGGTCAATATAGGAAGGTTCTGGAATTTTGTTCTATATTATTCGTTTCAATACACCTCCCAAAAATAAGTCGTTTCAATACACCCCTCGAGAATAACTACCATATTTGTTTACCCTTTCAAAGGAAAGTGACTAACGTGAATTTCCCAGGTCAATTTAATAATCGAATTAATGCATCCACATCATTCATGACTTACGATTAAGACATATTTCGATGCATATTTTCATGAATAACATATATTCGTCTTATGAAATCTGACAGTACTAACCGTTTTGTTTGGTCGTGTCTCAGGCCCCGCCCATTAAATTGGTCGATTGGTCGAATATACCTGATTTGGTGTTGCAATGTTCAACATATTGTGAGGGTGTTTCTAAGTTGAGGTGACGCCTCCTGGTCCTGCCCACTAATTTACGATGAAATTTACTCGGGCGCCAGTTACAATAGGTTTTACAAGGTTGTAACGCCTTGACGGTCCCTGCACAGTCACCAGGGTAGCTTTTACACAGTGGAGCAGGATTCAGGTGCTATCTAAGATGTAAGCGATATCCAGAAAATACTTCAAAACAGAGGTTTGCACTAAAACGAAACCGAATACGCAGCTGGTTTTATACATTTATTTTCCCACTAAATTAACAATGATTCGGTTGAAATAACAACACTTATAATGACTCGGAAACAAACGGTTAATACAGTAAGACGGAGTGAGCAGTCGTACGAAAACTATCAAACGGAAGTGTGGAGGGAAATATGTCGGGGTAAGACAAGCATCAGTTGATCATTCGGTAAGCCACTACAAGGTATCGTCAGAAAATGTAGAATAAAAAATAAATGACAGTGCTTATGCAACGACTCAGTCGGGATTTGACAGCAAAAGGCGGAAGGAGCGCCCCCGTGAGAGCGTTGCGACCTAGCCAACCTTTTGACGAGGAAAACCTCAAGAGACGCGATATATCGGTTCACACAAATAAATGAAATTACCGGAAAATAGTGTCGCACTGTTATACCAACAAGTACCGGACAAGTCGCACCCTAAGGTACTTCCCGTACCGCCACAAGATCCAGCAACTCCGTCAGAATTCAGAAACAAGAAGCAGTAGTGCCCCGGTGAGAACGTTGTGACCTAGCCAACTTCTTGCCGTAGAAAACTGCGTGAATTACCAGGTATCGATGAACACAGAAAATAAATCAACCGGAAAATAACCCGCCTTGTGATACAACAGGTCCCAGACAAGTCGCACCCTAAGGTACTTCCCGAACTGGCACAAGACCCCGTAACTCTGTCAGAATTCAGAAACAAGAAGCAGAAGGAGCGAGAGCGTTTTGACCTAGCCAACTTCTTGCCGTAGAAAACTGCGTGAATTACAAGGTCTCGGTTCGCAGAAAATAAAATTCCCGGAAAAAATACGAAAAAAAAAGAATTGGAACCCGGTGAACTACGACTGCCGACACCTTGATTTATAGCAGCAAATATTTGAATTACGGAGATCACGGAAATGGGCCATACCTCTATGACGGAATTCACACACCTTTCACAAGTTTTCGCAATCAAAGAGTCTCTATTTCAAATATACATCTAAACTATGAATATTGTATACAAATCTCGGATGAAAGAATCTTTCAACCTGGAAAACTACTGGATTTAATTCGGCACGTAGACTCGAAAATTTAGGAATTATCACTCGGGTCTACCAACAACTAATCAAAAATATCGGTACTTCGACTACAAGAATCTCAGAACTATCCTAATTTCCACCGGCGACCCCCTTTCATAACTTCGAACAGCCCCTCTCCAGAAAACTCGAGAAGAGGTTCAACGGGCTCTGATTGATTATTACCGGCGTCATATCTTTCTAGATCACCGTAGAACAATTCCTTATAAGGAGATTTATCGAAAAGTCCGCGGGTAGTTTTTCTGCCGATTTCGAACACAAAAACATATCCATATCTCACGCATTCAGATAAATGGGACTTTTTCTATATAGAATAACTCTTCGGATAAAAACAATTATTGAATAAAAACTACATATGTTGAATTTCTTTTACACCGATTCTGCTGCATCGCAGAGGTACCGCGATTATACTGCCCGACACTTTGAATGGGAATCGCGAAAACGGAATTTTTCGGGGTATGGAAAGATCCGAAAAATCGAAGTGGAAAGGCCCATCATCGCGTAAAAATGTTGAAACGACCGAATTTACACTTTCAAAAATGGACATTAGTATTAAATTGATCAACTGGACGCGATCTCACACCGACAATCTTACGAAAAATACGCGATCGAAATACACTACCCAACCCTAACCTTTACCTTTCTGAATGGTAGAACTAAGTTTATGCAAGGCTGGGCAATAATTAGCGTGGTCGAATAGGACAATTGATTATGTGAAATCGCTGAAAAGGGACGCATCGTCACAATATTCTGGATTTTTTTTTTCAAATATTAGCATTTCGATTGAGATATCGTTTTTTTCAATGAGAAGTAGGGTGATATTTCATCTATACTCTAACGGCTACAAAGGTGATAGCTGATATGTGATATGTGGGACGACTACTGAATGAATAACCCATGGAAGGATTCTAACCATCAGATGCGGTCGTAATACTGGTAACGAAACGAAGATAAAAGTCACGTGATCCGGGCCAAAAAACGGGGCGGTTGAACCGAATTCATAGCGAAATTGGGTTTTTTCTTTAATTTCAAAGATTTATACAATCATTTTGACGTACCCACTCATTATTTTTATAGTTAGACTTCTCGAATTCAATAATTTTAATAATATTAAGGAGTTAGGCTTAGAGTTTGATAATAATAACGTATTAATTTATGTTGAATCAATTTGTTTCCGACTGACGGAGAAGTTTTCAATTTGGTGCTCCATAGGAATTGAATTCAATGAGATATTCAAAGGGATTATTAAGAAATTGAGTTTCTAATAATTTTTTAAAGACCGAATTTTGTATATTTGTTTATCATGCGTTTATTCTTTATCAATGGTTTATCGATCTTTCTAACGTATTCTTAGATTTGTATCTCAAAAAAACTTTTAAAATATTGTACAAGTTTATTCGAAGGTTCTGATCAAAAATTTCAACCAACTCATTGTATGCTGATGTGTCATCGCTATTCAGTTTGAGTTTTTCACTGATTCTTCAGCAGCCCGCAGGAGGTAAACTTTCAACTTCTTCAGATCTTTGGCTCAAGGTATAATGCTGATTTTGTTCCATTTATTCAAGTCGAGGTTGTTAACTGCGTTGAATAAACGAATCATCGTCCTTATTTGAGCTTCCATCGCAGAGGTTGGAACCAACTTGGTTTGCGGATGTTGTTTGAGAACATAATTTATTGCTATATGGCAGCACTGTTCAAATGAATTGACTATATTCATGGCCAAAGAAGGTGCTCCAAAACAAACCAATTCTGCATCATATCTGGCTATTGTTTATGTAGATTGAACAAAAAGATCGATATACTTTGGTTGTAAAGCTTCAATGAATGACTTTGTTTGTGGTTCTAATTTCTTTATCTCATCTAGTATTTTAGACAATTTTCTCATCTTTCTGGAAGTATCTGTAGCAAAATGCCTATCCCTGTGAGTGCTAAGGTATCGAGCACCAAACGAACAAATTAAATTGTCGGCCTTAGCCTCCATGGGTATTTTATCAGCGCGCATTCGTGGAAAGACCTCTTTCCTCAACCTGTCATCCACTCTATTGCGTACAAGTGTACTTTGGCCTTTACTTTGTGACCGGGCACCAGTTCCACATTTTTTTTCATGCCATGACAGAAATATTACGTCATCATAGGTCACTTCGCTGCCTGGATAGTTGTCTGACTTTAAAAAGACGTCTATTAGACGTCGAAAATATTGGCTTCTTTTCTCATGGTATGTCTTTTGAAGTTCGTTCCTATATAAGTCAGAGACGTCGTGAACGTAAAATGACGGAAAAAAAAGACGCAAACAAGTGGATTTTTTAGACTTTAACCATAAACCCTCGATTTTAAGTCACGCTTCAAACCTCGTGAAATTATTCATTTCCGTCATTATTTCAAAGACCAGTCAAGAAAACTTAAATGAATGATAAAAATATTTGGAAAAATGAGCTTTTCGTCATGTCCATCTATCTGCTTATTCATGATGAATTTAAAATCTATTGAACTATCACAGATCAAAGTTGCCCACCGCGTCTGTCTGTATATCTATTCACGATAAACTCAAAACCAGCTGAGCGGATTTTTATGCGGTTCTCACCAATTGATATATAGTGATTCATGAGGTGGAATTAGGTACAGTTTGTTGAGGTTTCATATTAATTGGCTGGAATATGTTGATGAATGTAGTAGGTTCGTGTGCTTTCTTCACAAAATCTGCCTAATCACTGTGATATAACGAAACTATGCCTGGTAAAATATTTCTCTTTTGTAAGTCTCCAAAAAATCCGCGTTGGTGATGGTTCAGCTTACCATTTTTTGACTTTGAATTCTAAAAAATTTCGAGTACAATGCGACTTTTGGAACTCAGCCAAACGGATGTAGTACTAATAATTTATTGTTAATTATCGGCCTCCAAACGTTAGTACCCTCAGAAATTGATGCACATAATGTTTCCCCGGGGCCGTAGCTAAAGATGACTTTGAGGTAGGGCAATGGAGATAGAAGGTGAGGCAGTGAAAATTTTCGTCGATATAATGAATTTTTAAAGATCTTTTTGCTTTTTTCAAGGTTAGGCTGTCTTGAGGCAGGTCATTGCCTTACCATGCCGTACCCTAGCTACGGCTATTTTATAGGAATATTCGGAAAGAATTTGCGCCTTGGAGCAGAAAAATATGGAGTTAAAAAATATAAATTTATTTGGAAGACTTACAAAGAACGTTTCAGTTCATTTCTTAGGAACTTCTTGAGCAATCGGATTGATACTTGGTAGTTAGTTGAACTATACAGACGCGCCACAAATTTATTTTTTTTTGTTTGGCGGGAAGTATTCAGTAGATTCCAACGAAATTTCGCAGGTAGCTTCAACTCTATATTTCACAAAAATGCGTCGAATTTCATTCCGATAGGGATTCAGCTATGGCAGATACCAAAAAATATGTAAAATTTTGTGTTTTTTCTTCAGGATCGTTGTCATCTCTGGTATATCACACAACGAATTATCCAATTTTAATGAAATTTGGCAGCTCGTTGAAAAATAATGATGTACAACTTTCTACTAAATTTTGTGATAATCGTGTTATTCGCACAATCAAAAAAAATTTCTCGAAAATTTTTTTGAAAGAAATTTTTTTGGGAAATGTTGATAATTTATGATAGTGAACAGAGATTTCAGTTCGAGACGATCCAAATTTTTGGACATATTTCAAGAAAATACGTTAAATTTCTCTGTTCCTCGGTATTGCTATTATTTCGGGAATAACTCAAAAATGACTGTTCCAATTATAATGAATAAAAAAATCCAATTCAAAAATGCTGATGGGAAAGTTTGTGCGAAATTTCGTGATTATTGTGCTATATGGACGATTTGAAAAAAAAATTATCGAAATTTTGTTCGAAAATCTGGGATCGAATGAATTTTGCACAGATCTTGAACCCCATATTATTTCAAAGTGTGTTCCAAATTTCATTTTTATTCGATTATAACTTGTGGAGATATTAGGAAACAATGTGTCAAATTTCGTGTTTCTCTCCGCTGTATCGTAATTATTTCCGGTTTAATAATAATAATCATAATAATTGATTGATCCTTTCAGACATAACACACAGACATATAGTATGTATAGGACAAGTCACAAATACAAAATTAATTCAGACATTTTCTAAATTATCATTTAAGTACTCATTGACACTGTAAATACACATCTGTTAAAGTAAAGACTCAACAAATTTCTCAAAATTAATTATATTGAGTGACTTCATACTATTAGGTAGATGGTTGATATCTTAATGCACTGTCACCTACGTGACATTTCAAATTTCGGTGTCTTATGTTTAGGAATTGACAATATTTTCTTATTTTTGCGCGCATGTTCTAGGGGAACAGTGTGCTATCGTTTTGTCCAAATGTCTGTAATTTTGGATGATTGAGCCGAAAATGGTCTCAATCGACTAGGTTGAACTCACTGATGACGAATCCGGTGTCAAAATCGATTCTGTCCGGCCGGCCGGCCGTAGACACGCTAACTGTCGACAGAAGCAAGCTAGCAACTCGAAACTTTCAGGATAGGTTGCACATCAGAATGCCGCGGTTAAGTTCGTTAATGGGCCAAATTTGTCGAATAGTTTCGGAGTTATAGGCACTTGAAGTTTTGAAGTTATTTATTTTTTATTTCAGAAACTACTCGAGCGATTGGATTCAAACTTGGCAGTTAGGTGGAGTATAACGACGCGCAACTTTGAGCCAAATTTCGTCAGGATCATATCATCAGTAAATTAAAAAAAAAATTTTTTAAGAAATTTTTCTCCAAAAAATTTTTTTTTTCGGAAACCATTTATCATATCCTGATTCACACTTTGAGCTTTATATTTCACAGCAGTGTACTAAATTTCAGTTCGATGCGATCATAAGTTCAGGAGATATCGGGAAAAAATATGTCAAATTTCGAGGTTTGCTTTTCGATATCGTTGATTTTTTCGATATAACTCGAGAAAAACTGATTCAGTCCTGATAAAACTTCACAGCTAGTTTTGAGATGCTGAAAGACAACTTTATGCGAAATTTCGTGATAATCGTGTCATTAGAACAATTTGAAAAAAAAATTATATGATTTTCTTATCATATCATCCTCATTAAATTCTGTATGAAACTTCGAACTGTTATTTTTCGATGAAGCACTGGATTTCAATTCGATCTGATCTGTATTTTTGGAAATATTGGAAAAATAAAATTTTGATTGGGTATATCTACGGAATCATTGGGTGGATTTTACCCATTCACGAATTCGGCCTTCGTCATTAAGGTCCAAACCTTCCCTACTGTTAACGCCAATATTCAGAATTCTTCAAATTCGTCTCTTTGATTGATTTATCGACAGATGTCGTAAATCACCCGTTTTGCGAATTCTTCTTATCTAAAAAGAACAATGTGTTCAACAGAATAATTCGATGTGAAGAATGGAATTTTGCTGTCACGTAAGAATCCGCTAAGTTTCCCAGTTTTTCATAGTTTCCAAAATAAAACTAGTTTCCGAGTTTCCAAAATAAAGTTTTAAAGCTTCCTCAATATAAATAATCAGTTGCCGATTATAAACAATTCAACGGTTCGTTACTGTGAAGTGCGAGCTGTGTTTCGTTCCCTCCCTGTTTGGGATTGAAAGAACAATCATTCACCTAGAACACCAAGGCCCCCACATTGGAAGAAAATTCTACACAACTCCCGTCCTCTGGCCAGTTGGACTTCGGAGAACATCAAGCGAATCGTCAGAAAACAAGCCTTAGAAATCCCCAGGTAGGATTATTACGTTCTTTCTTTGATGGTTCTTGCAATTTTCTCAATGATTTGAAATAGAGCCTCCGAACCTAGCTCAAATACAGTCCACTGGTATCCTCAACATGATCTTATCGCGCCGAATTTTGTAATTTCAAATCCCTTTTCCAAATTAACGTATTTCTTTTTCTTCATTTTTTCCACACTTCTTTCAGTTCTCAGGCGTGTGCGACGTTGCCGGTTCACTAGTAGTTTCCTTCAGAATAAGAATCCCGTCGTACGGCGTTGCCAGATTTAGTTTTTTCTCAGTAGATACAAGTAATCTTTCTTTTCAATTCTAAATAGTTCAATTCTGTATTCAATATGACTTCCAAATCGGAAAGTATAGAACCCGATATTCAAAAAATTTTGAATAAAAGGTTAGCTCAGAGAAACAATATTTTTGCTACTGTTACATCTATTTACGATAAATGTAAGTCATATTCATCCGCTAATCTTGCTAAAGTGAAATATTTCGTTCACCAACTTCCTAATTATTCCAAAAAATTTGAAGATGTTCAAAATGAAATAGAGGCACTCAACGAAAATTTGCCTCAGAAGGCTCAAGTTGACATTTCACAACAACAAGCTTCCTTTGAAGAGATACTTGCTTCGATTCATGATATTCAGTGTAATTTAGCAAAACAAGAAGATGTAGTTCTGACCATACCTGATAATAATTCTCGCATAACTCCGTTGTCACAGATGCTTCCGACTATTTCACTTCCTTCATTCGACGGTAAAATTGATCATTGGGTGGAATTTATTTCCTTATATAATTCTTTAGTTCATTATAATGCAATGATAGATAAAACACAAAAATTCCAATACTTGAAAACAACACTCAAGGGTGAAGCCCTTGCTGTTATTAGCGGACTTCAATTGATACCTGATAATTACGATATTGCGTATACTGCTTTAGTTCAAAGGTATCAAAATTCGAGACGCATCGCTTCCGTTTATTTTTCAAAATTATTTCAGTTTAAAACTTTAACCCACTCTTCATTATCATCCCTTAAGGAATTTTTACATAATCATGAAACCGCCGTTAATTCAATTAAATCTTTGAAACTTCCAGATCTTGCAGATTTTTGTTGTTTTCCATCGCTTTAAATAATTTAGATTCGAATTCCAAACGTGCATTCGAAAATAAAATACCGTCAGAAGGCATCCCCACTTACAAACAGTTAATTGACTTTGTAACACAACAAATTCGTATAATGGAGCTTTCCAAAACATCTGATACTAATAGTACGTCATCAAGACCAAAGTCGCATGGCTCGAACGTTTTGTTAGTTAACTCTACGGCTTCCTCTACCTCTGATAGAACTTTCGCTTGCCCCTTATGTAAAAGTTCACATTTCTTACATCAGTGTTCACAATATCAAAATATGACTCTGAATGATAAATTCAAATATCTGAGAATGAACTCTCGCTGTTTTAATTGTTTGGGTCGACATCGAAGAGAAGACTGTAATTCTCGTTCTGTATGCCGTCACTGTAAAACAAACAAACATCATACTTCTCTTCACCCCTCTTCTGCTTCCTCGACATCACAGAATTCCCGTAAAATCAATAGCTCCCCAAGTTGTCATCGTGACTCTCCTGAACCCGCTCAGTCTGTATCCTGCATCGCATCCTCTGGGAATTCACCAATTCTCCTTGGTACTGTGAGTCTTCTTGTTGAAGATGTTACTGGTATTAAGCATAAGCTCAAAGCTGTTTATGATCCCGGCTCTCACATTTCTGCCATCACTAAATCAAGTGTTTCTTGTTTAGGTTTGAAAATATGTCCGTCAACCTGCTCAGTTTCTGGTCTAGGCCAATCAAACTTGAGGATCTTTGGATCTGTGGATGTTTCCTTACATTCTCGTGTCTCCTCCCATGAGGTCAAAGCCCATGCTATCGTTCTTAGTAATATTTCTCACCCACTTCCTCCTGCAGAACTGCCACCGGAAATACGATCCAAATTTAAAAATTTCCAACTGGCAGATGATAATTTCGATACCCCTTCCCCAATAGATTTCTTGATAGGCGCTGACTTGCTTCCTCAAATTTTATCAAAGTATGGCATTCAGTCCATTCCTGGTCATCCAACTGCAATTAATACCGTCTTCGGATGGGTTTTGGTTGGCCCCACATCTTCCCACTCTTTAGAGTCGTTCGCCACCTCCCTCCATGTACATGTAGACATCGGATCTGCTCTCCAAAGGTTTTGGGAAACGGAGGAGGTCTCTCATGCTCCCCCAATGAATCCACTGGATACCTTGGTGGAAGAACATTTTCTTCGTACCCATTCTCGTGACAAAGATGGGCGTTATATAGTCGCATTTCCCTTTAAGCCAGATGCCACTTCCCTTGGATCAAATTCCTCTAGATCACTAGTTTCTTTCAAACGCCTTGCGGAAAGACTGTCAAAGCAACCAAAAAAGTTTGAATCGTATCAGGACTTCATGACAGAATATCTTGATCTTGGGCACATGTCTCCTGCTTCCTCCGCTTCTTCTTATGTCATACCGCACCACGTTGTTATGAAGGAAACCAGTTCCACCACAAAACTACGAGTAGTTTTCAATGCTTCCGATGCCGACTCGACAGGCATTTCTCTTAATGATAGTCTTTTGAAAGGTCCTAAACTGCAACCCGATATCCAAAAGGTGATATCAGAATTTCGTTTACAGGCAATTGCCTTTAGCCGACATACAAAAAATGTATCGCCAGACTCTTCTTATCGCTGATCACAGATGTTTCCAACATATTTTCTGGCGTTCTCCTGGTTCCAATATCATTTCTGAATATGAATTAAACACTGTCACTTACGGCTTAACTCCTTCTGCATTTTTAGAGCAACGAGTTTTGAGACAACTGGTGAAAGATGAAGGCAAATGCTTTCCTCTGGCTTCGCATGCTATTACAGATCAGATTTATGTCGACGATGTGATAAGCTGTGCTGAAGACATAAAATCAGCTGAATTGTTGCGTGATGAATTGCGTGAATTATTGAGTAGGGCAGGTTATGAGCTCAGAAAATGGTCGACAAACCATCCTGAACTACTTTCAGATCTTCCTATTGACCACAGAGAAAGTCCCATCCGATTCTCAGATGGTTGCGAATCTTTAAAGATATTAGGATTATCTTGGGAACCCTCTACCGACGCTTTCACTTTTCATGCTCAGCCTTTCAATTCCCCATGTACTAAACGCAATATCTTGTCATTCATTGCGAAAACTTTTGACCCCTTGGGCTATTTATCTCCCATAACGTTCTTTATGAAGTCAGTACTTCAAAGGTAATGGTTGCTAAAATTGGATTGGGATTGTCCTGTTCCTCCTTCTTTAGAAACTGTGTGGATGCAGTTTGTCTCCGCAATACCTGATTTGAATAAAAAATTAAAAATTCCGCGTTTTGTTACCCCACAACATTATGATGATGTTGCAATAGTAGGATTTTGTGATGCATCCGAAAGCGGCTATGCAGCCGTTGTATACTTGTGTTTTGAGTCCCCTAGTTTCCGTTGCTCACATTTGTGGCAAGTCAAGAGCAAGGTTGCCCCACTTAAAATTTTGAGTATTCCGCGTCTTGAGCTCTGTGGAGCTTATTTATTGGCCAAGTTGGTCAAGAGTATTTCTCAGCACTTGACACTTTCAATTTCATCTATAAGATTATTCTGTGACTCTCAAATAGTTTTATCATGGATTAACACTCCCCCTCACTTGCTGAAAACCTTCGTTGCCAATAGAGTGTCCCAAATTTTGGAGAATACAAAGAGTGCGATCTGGTCTCATATTCCCGGTTCTGAAAATCCTGCTGATGTAGCTTCTCGCGGTTGTTCTCCCGAGGACTTTTTAGGCGAGGTTAATCTGAGAAGTTGGCTAACCGGTCCATCACTGTTAGTTGATTCCACTATAAACTGGCCTGAACCCTTTCGTACCTCTGAGATGTTGAAGACCTTACCTGAAACAAAAAATATTGCAGTCTCTTTATCCAGTCTCAAACATGCACCCAACGAAATCTATAAACTCTCCGAATCTGACTTCTCTAGTTATCTTCGACTCCGTCGTGTTGTGGCATGGATACGTCGATTCATTCACAATTGTCGCTCAGGAAAGACTGCGTCTATCTTGAGGAAACAATGCCTGACAGTTGATGAGTTGAACGAGGCCACAATATCAATAGTTCGTGTCGTCCAAAGTGTGCACTTTGCCGAAGAATTAAGGTTGCTTGAGAGAGGGCAGGCTCCTTCTAAGCGGCTTCAGTCTCTTGCCCCCTTTCTAGATTCACGTGGCCTTCTCAGGGTGGGCGGCAGATTGAAATTTGCTGATTTGGATTTCGATTCAAGACATCCTCTTTTGCTTCCTAAGTCTTGTTTCCTCTCAAGCCTTTTATGCAAACATTTTCACTTGACATCCCTCCATTCTGGACCTAATCATGTTCTGGCTTTGGTACGGAGATCATTCTGGATCCTTTCATCTCGCTCCCTTATTCGCAAGTGTATCCGAGAGTGTAAAACTTGCTTCAGATTTCGAACGTCTTCCTTTCAACCAAGGATGGCCGAACTTCCATCATCGCGTGTTAATTTCTCACGCCCCTTCAATACCACCGGAGTTGACTTTTCTGGACCCTTTATGGTTCGTGATACGAGACTTAGAAAGTTTCGAACCACTAAGGGATACTTGGCTCTGTTCGTGTGCACATCGACTAAGGGGATCATTTGGAGTTCGTTTCAGAACTAAGTGCATCCGCATTCCTAGCCTGTCTTTCACGGTTTATTGCTCGCCGTGGTTTACCTTCCGAAATTCTTTCAGACCAGGGACGTAACTTTATTTCTGCTGCAAAGCAACTGAAAGAAGCGCATTGCTTCTTATTGAAGCATAATAATGAAATTGCAGACTTCCTTGCAATACGTGAAGTAAAGTGGCGCTTTAATCCCCCATATGCTCCCAATTTTGGTGGCCTTTGGGAGGCTGGGGTTAAGTCTGCCAAATCTCCTCTAACCCGTATGATTGGTAGAGAGATTTATACCTTCGAAGAGTATTCGACTGTTTTTTGCCAAATCGAAGCGGTTCTAAATAGCCGCCCCTTGTGTCCGTTGTCTGATGACCCATCTGAATGCGATTACCTATCTCCGGGCCATTTTCTTGTTGGTACGCAACTTCTAGCTGCCCCTGAATTTCCACTACCTGAAAATATAACTGTCCGTGATAGATGGACTCGCTTAAGACAGATGGTGCAAGCCTTTTGGAAACGTTGGTCAAAACAATACTTAAATACGTTGATGCAACGACATAAATGGACTTGTTCCACTATCCCTAAGATCGGCGATGTTGTGTATGTTCGCGATATCCATACACATCCGCTAAGTTGGCCATTGGGCCGCGTCACAGCTTTGAATAATTCACCTGATGGTGTACCCCGTGTAGCTGTGGTCAGAACTGCAAATTCTAATATTTGTCGCCCTGTTAATTGTCTTCTACCATTAACAGGTGAGTGAAGTTTCCTCTATAACTTTTCCATTAATATTTCGCTGATTGTTTCAGAATTTCAGAATTCTTCAAATTCGACAGAATTCTATTTTCACAACAGTCTCTTTGATTGATTTATCGACAGATGTCGTAAATCACCCGTTTTGCGAATTCTTCTTATCTAAAAAGAACAATGTGCTCAACAGAATAATTCGATGTGAAGAATGGAATTTTGCTGTCACGTAAGAATCCGCTAAGTTTCCCAGTTTTTCATAGTTTCCAAAATAAAACTAGTTTCCGAGTTTCCAAAATAAAGTTTTAAAGCTTCCTCAATATAAATAATCAGTTGCCGATTATAAACAATTCAACGGTTCGTTACTGTGAAGTGCGAGCTGTGTTTCGTTCCCTCCCTGTTTGGGATTGAAAGAACCATCATTCACCTAGAACACCAAGGCCCCCACATTGGAAGAAAATTCTACACAACTCCCGTCCTCTGGCCAGTTGGACTTCGGAGAACATCAAGCGAATCGTCAGAAAACAAGCCTTAGAAATCCCCAGGTAGGATTATTACGTTATTTCTTTGATGGTTCTTGCAATTTTCTCAATGATTTGAAATAGAGCCTCCGAACCTAGCTCAAATACAGTCCACTGGTATCCTCAACACCTACAAATATCGAGTCTCTAAGTTGTTTCTTTCGGAAGTTATTGTGTTTACGCAGTTGGCCGTTAGGCTGCCTAACACAATAACTTCCGAAAGAAACAACTTAGAAACTCCATATTTGTAGAGAAGGTTTGGACCTTAATAACGAAGGCCGAATTCGTGAATGGGTAAAATCCGCCCAATGATTCCGTAGATATACCCATCCAAATTTTATTTTTCCAATATTTCCAAAAATACAGATTTGATCGAATTGAAATCCAGTAATTTATCAGTAAAAAATTTCAAAAAGCACCGCCTCGAAGACAGCAGCTTTTGCGTGCATGTTTAAATTCGTTGCTGAAGCGGTCATCTACATTGAACATGCGCGCAAAAGTTGCTGCCTTCACGGCAGTGCTTTTTGAAATTTTTAGTATCATGAAAATGAAAGCTTGATAATTTTACAAGATCATTTTCATTTTCCTTAGCAAAAACCAAACATCTGAAAATAAATTTAGAAGCTTTTGTCTTTTCCTATTTTCCAAAAAAACTGGTCTACAAGCAGATCGTGGAGACACCTTGAATATCATACGCAAAAATCTTTTTTGAACAATAAAGACTCTACCAATATCTGTCGAATTACCCCAAAGTATCCCTGACTCGACTTAAAGCATAATAAGAACTGTAGAGCTTTTCACATACTTCATCTATATGTGTATCCCAATTTAAATGTCTGTCGATATTGATAACAAAAAACTTCGTGCAGTCCCTTGAAGCGATTAAAGCATCTGAATGCGAATAACAAGAGCATCGTCATTATTCAGAATTGAGAAGTAAATGCATTCGGTCTTGTCCACATTGATCATGGTAGTATTAATATGGCACCATTCAACAAAGCAATGAACCAACAAAGTATTTGCATTAACTGCTAATGAAAAATTATCAGCAAACAAGATTGCTCTCAGAATCTCGAACATTTTTCCACGAATATTACACTTCTTAATGAACAACCTCATCAAAGTCTCAGGAAGATCGTTGATAAATATCAAAAATAAGAGCGGACCCAAGACAGAGCATTGGGCACCCTTAACATCAAATTATGTTTAATAGATAAAGAATTCTGGACTCTGACAGATGTAACTCTACCTTCAAGATAACTTCGAATCCAGTCGTGGAATATTCCCCCGAATCCCAGGCTGTAACATTTCTCCTAGATAAACTGAAAGGAGATACTGTCAAATGCTTTAAACAGATCAAAAAATAATCCTGTTACAACATCAAGGCAGTCATATACAAACTAAACAAATTCGAGAGAGAGAGAGTTTCAGTGGAGCGACCCGATCTGAAACCGTGCTGTGCAGTAGCAAGCAGTTGAAATCTATCAAGGAATTTGATCATTCCATTGAACACCAATAGCTCAAACAGTTTGGAGAAACAACTGAGAATGGAAATGGTCCTATAATTAGCAATATCAAATACATTATCCTTTTATGAACTGGAATAATAGTGGCCTTCTTGAGGAGATCAGGAAAAACCACTGTTGTAACTGACATGTTGATCAAGTGAGCGAAATATCTACAGATACTAGGACCTATCATCATCAAGATTCGCGCAGAGACAACACCCGAACCTTTGCCATTTTTAAGAGTTCTCAATACATCAACCACCTCATGCTCCAAAACTGGATGAACGCAAAAAATATTATTCAGCATGCATGAAGTGGTACACAAAGCGGACAAAGCATTTCTATAGTAACGGTTGAGGCTGATCTCCGCAACCTTTGTAAAATGTTTCGCAAAACATTTCAGCCACAGTTCTGGCCTCACTGAACAAAACACTGTCAATAAAAAATACTGAGCCAATTATAATGAACCTTGGGAACTAATGCTGATGCTCACCTTTGGACCGAATGTAATTTTTCCTAATTTGAGCTAAATAATCGAATTTTCTTCTCACGAAATGTTGAATTTTTCATGACAGTAGTTCGAGATGTTTTCAACAAAAATGGTATTCGTTTATAACACTGTCTATTATGGGCTCAAGTATTTTCTTGCTGTGTTTGTGTTAAATTATCTTTCCACGGTCATTGAAATGAAAATAAATCCAATGTTCACTTATAAGGTATTCCGATATCAACCTAAATATGAGAATTCAAGATTTCCTACCTCATCCCTGATTTTTTCAATCATATTATATATTGAACGAGAAGGGTCTGAAAAGTAATAAAAGTTTCATAAATTTCAGAAAACCAACCTGTGTAGTCTTATCCTAGGCTCAGCTGATTTAAACCTCTCGATTTGAGTCCTGCTTGAGAAACTCTGTTTAGAAATTTCGTCTGTCACATTTCTCCCTCGACTCCGTGTATAATGAAAATTGTTTATTGCTCTTCAAATTATTGAAAATGAATTACATGTTGGTATTCTATTATATTTTTGAAAATCTCTCCATAGCATGATCATCACGAAAATCTGCACGGGACTATAAAAGTGGATCTCCATGAATGAATCGAATATGTCAATTACTGAAAACCGCATGAAAATTCGTTGTGAACTTTGTGAGATAATCGAGAATAGACAAAAAGACTCCGCGGAGGACTTGACTCAATAATAATAATACGGGGTGTTTATAAATCATTTCCACATCCAAGTTGGCTCCGGACTGTTCACTGCTGACTTTCCTTTCGAAATATGATGGTTTCCACCATCTAGAAGCAACTGCGCAGTTACAATCATTTGTAAACACCCCTTAGGTAGAGATTTTTCAATAAATTTCATTTCTACTTGACGTTTTCTGTTTTTGCGAGATCGAACCTGGCGAACCTGGTGAACAAGATCAAATAAAAACGCTTGAAATTATCAGGGAAGATGCATGGTCCGAATATGTCGGTTAGGTTCGTTTTTTATCTCATTTCATTGAACCGCGAAAATGTAATTAAATTCAAAATTTTGGCACATTTTGATGGATCACTCGGTATTCAACAATGGCAAAATATACGGCCCTGAAATGAATTATTCACCAATATACCCTATAACCTACGCCAAATTTCTTCCTTTTATAAAGGAACACCCTGTATCACAAAAGTATAAATGGTAGGATATCATCTCTCTCCCGTTTCATAAGATGAGCAAAGTAAATGGGGAATTCAATTGTGAAAGCCGAGCAGCATAAATCATGACTGATATCTGGATGGGCGACTTCTAAGAAATGCATTAATGTGGCTTTGAAAAACAATATCCTGGAGAATTGAAATTTTTCCAGTATTGCTGTTGTTTCGATATTTAAATCCATAAATAGGTATATTTTTTCTTGAATTGCGAAATCTTCAAAAAAATTCAATCACTTAGGCGGACTCAGAAAACCGAACTCCTACAAGAAACAAAGTTTCATTAGAATAGTTCGAGCCGTTTCCGAGATACGCTAAATATATTTCATTATTCATTTATATGAGTTAAGAAGTGCAAGAATCGCTCGTTTCATTGGATAAATATCTATAAAAATAATTCCTAGTTTTCCTTCATCCATTTTCTACAGAGAATATCATTCTTGTTTCTAGTAAGTATGAAAATCAATGTCACTCATGCTCTTATATAATAATATTCGGTACTTGTTCATAACACGATCAATTTCTAATCGAACCACAACCCCTGACTAGCTAGCAACTGCCATTGTAGTGTAGTGGTTAAGCTCTTGGGTAGTAATCCAGAAGTTCCAGGTTCTCGAATCCTGTCTCGGGTTACCATAAGTTCATAAGGTATAAGGATATTTAACATCACTATGAAGTTTTCCCAGTTAAATGCTATCGAATGATCACTGACAGGTGAAAAAAAGTTTTCCTTATTCATTATGACGTCTTATGGATGTGACATTTTGACGTCAATTTGGGGTCCCTCTGACGCCTCCTTTTTCATTTTGGGACGTCTCTCTGCTGCCTGGGTTAAAGTGTACGACTTCTGAGAAATGGGGTTTCCTATATGCTGAACCTCGAATAGAATAGATCGGTAGAAAGCTGTGGCTTATTGAGAGGTTACATTTCTTGTTGAACATGTGTTGAACAAATGGAGACAATAAATTTTTATCTCAAACAAGGGGTGATATATCTTCGACCTTTTTACTTATTTTTGGCATTGCTATTATAAGGGCAACTTAAGATTCTTCTTTTCTGTCCATTTTCAAATATATCTTGAATTTTTCTTTTGGCAAATGTGGGCAATAAAAGGTCAGTTCATCTCTTCTATCTCATTTCGATTTGGCTTGGAGATTGAATTTTAGATTGTTGTAGTAACAATAATTCATCTCCGAAGCTGGTTTTTCGAGTTGGGACACCAGTTTTTACATTTTATCCTTGATATTCATTAATAAATTGAAGTATATTTCACATATTTTATCGATTTTTATGTACAACTCTTCGCACTTGCATAAGTAACAAGAAAATACATTGTTGTTATTGATAGCTGTGAGTTTGAGTACCTCGTTCTACAATCTCCTCGTAATTGTTATCTATATTACAATTAAGTACAACTTCAAGAAGTCAGAATCACATTTGAAGTAAATCCTCTAACATTTCAATTGTGCAACCCAGACGAACTCAGCATCGATAAATAATAATCGAGATTTACCCTTGTTTTGTTTTTTCCAAAATCCGGAAGCAACATAACATTACGAAATAAATTGCTGTTCATTCACGCAAATAATTATGAACACATTGTATGCACTTTTCAACCTTTTTTCTAATGGATATCGAAGCTAAATTTTCAGGTGAATTGAATTCACCAACTCAAATGGTGCTTAGTTATAATTTTTTCTTAGAAGTTATCTAGATCAAAGGAATAGGATGGTTCAGAGTTAATTCTGAAATTTCAGGACCGTATTCCGCATATAAATTTCTGATTTTTTTTTTTTAGTTATCAGATATACATAAAGAAAAATACAATTTGTTTATCGAAAGTTTTGTCACACCTCTGAAACTTTTTGGGGTTGATGTTCCAAAAAAAATCCGACCTAACATAAAAGAACGCTCGGATAACAATCCAGCCTTCGCTATAAATGAATGTTATTCACTAAAAATGTTGGCTTCATGGATGAGGATATGGAAATATTGATTGTTCTTCTATGAGGATTATATTCACAAATGAAATCAATTCAATATCTTCAAGCAAATAGCTTTCCTATACGTGAAAGCTGAACTGTTATCAGAGCGTACTTTTGTGAGAAATTGAGCCTTTCTTTGATCATCAACCTCGAAAAGTTCCTAAGGTGGGGCGAAACTTTACATAATGAAATTGTATTTGCCTGATTAGGTAGATCCGATGACTAAGAAAAAATTAAGAAGACTGTGTAGAAGGTGTTGATTTAACATGATTAACATTATACGATTATTAGAAAATATTTCATTAAATTTCAACATACCCAAAACATTGGAGCCAATATAATAGAATTCTGAGAATTTCCTACTTCTGAAGAATTCATTCGATTTTTGGGAAATGCTGAAAGATGTGAGAAAAATATGTAGTGTTGAATTTAATTCACCTGCAAACGAAGCTCCGATAACCGATAGAAAACATTTTGAAAAGTGCATGCAGGATGTTCTGTATTAGTTGGGTTACAGTCTTGAAAATTCGAAATTTCGTATAATTCAATGAACTACTCTTTTATAGTTCAATAATTCCTGAAATTTTCATGTCCATATGAACTACCATGCCAAACATATAAACGGACGAAATTCGGGTCAAATTTATAGTCCTTTAAGAAGTTTTCCACAACGAAGCAGGCCTTGAAGTTACAACCAGCCCAGTTCCAAGAAAACGAAACTTGAACCACAGGCATTTCGTGATTAGGATGAAATATGTATATGAATACAGCCTAGAAAATCAGTTCGACTTCCAATACGAAACTAAATGCCGCAATTCAAACAATTACTGACTGGGCTTTTACCAACATCATTTCCATTTTAACATACTCTTTGAATGATAAAAGAAGTCAAGTGTTTTAAAAGGCCTCCAATGGAATTCTATATTTATTGGTTAAGTAAATAAGTGTATTCAGAAAATAATATTCTATTCAAAAACGAATTGGAAACCTGAAAAGGGAAGACTTCTCCTGAAAACAAACCCATTCATGTATTTGAAAGGAGTTATCTATTGAATGAGAGAAATGGAACGAACGTAGATCATGGTTTCTTCAGTAAATGAATGTTTAAAATAACAGAACAACAAAAATATAAAAACACAAAATACAACAAATTAGTAATCTGATAAGTGTGTTATTTTTTATCAATTATCGATAGTGTATGATAATTTTCCTGTGGGTTTCTTGAATTGGTTATGTTTCCATGTTTTTATCTGTGGCGAAGTTTATTCTGAAGAACAGGAGTTTCATTTATGACTCGTTGTATCTCCCTCAGAGAAGGAAACACTTTCCTCTTCATTTGTTCTCCAAATATCTGAAAGATGGCGGTTATTTCCTCTTCCTTCTATCTAACCTTCTTATTCGTTCACGACGAATACTGCCTGAAACTGAAATATTGATTAGATTCAACATTATTGATAATTATTCCGAATGAAAAGTGGATGGAAACGTTTTATATATGATAAGCTCTAAGTCTCAGATTCATAATATTTTTCAGATGTTGTCTGGGTTTTCACTACTTATATCTGAAAGAGAACTATTGAAAATTAATTAAAATTTATATTTATATAAAACGCACTTGCAGATTGCAGAATCAATCTACTCGCAATCCACCTCCAATATTCGAAAGAAAACTATTAAAAGTGTAGAAAAGCACTGCCGTAAAGGCAGCAGCTTTTGCGCGCATGTTCAATTTAGATGACCGCTTCAGCAACGAATTCGAACATGCGCGCAAAAGCTGCTGCCTTCACGGCAGTGCTTTTCTAGATTTTTTTTCGATAAATGATTCGATTCGATCTAATCTGTATTTTAGAATATATTGGAAACGACCGGAACGTTAACACAATTACTTCCGAAACTCGATATTTGTAGAGAAAGTTTAGACCTTAAATACGAAGGCCGAATTCGTAGAATCCAACCAATGATTTCGCAGATATACCCATTCAAAATTTCATTTTCCTAATGTTTGCAATAATACAGATCAGATAGAACTGAAATCAAGTACTTTATCGAAAATAACAGTTCGAAGCTTCACACAGAATTTAATAAGGATAATGTAGAATTTTTATGAATCGTCTAGGGGTTTGATTGAGTTTAAACTCCCAATTTGTCTCTCTTCTTGTGGTGGGTATCAAGAAAACACTTGTTTTGGCTATTCGCTCTATTTACACCGACTTTATATACTTTATACAACTGAGCATATCAACAAGGAAAAAGACGATTGCTGATGTTCGAAAACTCGTTTAGAAACGCGTCTGAAATCTTTACTTTACGTCTAAGTTTCGCGTCTCGATACCTCTACGTCTAACTTTAACTGTCTCTTCTAAACCCCGGCGTGAACTCTTTCGTCTTAAACTCCGACGGGAATGTTTTCGTCTTAAACTTGACGGGATCTCTTTCGCCTCGAACCTCAACGGGAACTGTTTCGACTTAAACTCCGACGGGAACTGTTTTGAAACTTCTCCCCGGCGTACTACCTCGATTTCTCCCCACTCTTACTTAAATCGAGGGCGTAAACCCCGAATCCTCATCCCCTACCACCTGCGTCTGATTGGGCAGACCTCTTACAGATCTGACTTACTGGGGATGAAGTTAGCCCTATGCAGCTTCCCTTACAATGTCCATAAAGTTAGCAGAGCCACTTGCACGGAAGTCAATGAAAACCATCTCATTAATTGTCGTATATTTGTCGAGAATTTGTCGTGAAAGAAAAAAATTTGTCGCCCTTCTGGTTTGTTTTTTAAGGGGTGGCTCTGCTAACATAATATTAAGTTAGCAGAGCCAGGTATGTTTTTCGTATCATTATCGACTGATATTGGGTTGTATATGTTGAATCTTCCATTTCCTGAGATGAACAATTTTCGTTTCAATGCTGAATAATGGAAATATTCCATTCTCACGGATATACATCGACGTAACTTTGTGATACAAGAAAGTTAATTAGATGACCGTTTTTTCTTCCGGAAATGAGCTGAACGGTTGGAGGACGACCAAAACATATTTGTCGTGAATTAAAAAAATTTGTCGCGCTTCTAGTTTTTTTTTTAAGGGGTGGCTCTGCTAACTTAATATTAAGTTAGCAGAGCCATTCTAAAATATGCATCAAATTCGATCAGAAATGTTATGAGTAATTGTCGAGTATTTGTCGTAGACGATCTAACCTGAAAAAAACAGAAAAAAACATTTTTTTATAGCTTTTTTATAGGTTTTAATGAAATTTTCTGGTTTCTCAGGAAATTTGTCAGATTCGGCAACACTGCATTGGTAAATTGATATTTCAGGTATGTTTTTCGTATCATTATCGACTGATATTGGGTTGTATATGTTGAATCTTCCATTTCCTGAGATGAACAATTTTCGTTTCAATGCTGAATAATGGAAATATTCCATTCTCACGGATATACATCGACGTAACTTTGTGATACAAGAAAGTTAATTAGATGACCGTTTTTTCTTCCGGAAATGAGCTGAACGATTGGAGGACGACCAAAACATATTTGTCGTGAATTGAAAAAATTTGTCGCGCTTCTAGTTTTTTTTTTAAGGGGTGGCTCTGCTAACTTAATATTAAGTTAGGTTTTAATGAAATTTTCTGGTTTCTCAGGAAATTTGTCAGATTCGGCAACACTGCATTGGCAAATTGATATTTCAGGTATGTTTTTCGTATAACTATTGACTGATATTGGGTTGTATATGTTAAATCAGCTATTTCCTGAGATGAACAATTTTCGTTTCAATGCTGAATAATGGAAATATTCCATTCTCACGGATATACATCCGCGTAACTTTGTGATACAAGAAAGTTGATTAGATGACCGTTTTTTCTTCCGGAAATAAGCTGAACGATTGGAGGACGACCAAAACAAATTTGTCGTCAAAGAAAAAAATTTGTCGCGCTTCTAGTTTTTTTTTTTAAGGGGTGGCTCTGCTAACTTAATATTAAGTTAGCAGAGCCATTCCAAAATATGCATCGAATTCGATCAGAAATGTTATGAGTAATTGTCGAGTATTTGTCGTAGGCGATCAAACCTGAAAAAAACAGAAAAAAACATTTTTTTATAGCTTTTTTATAGGTTTTAATGAAATTTTGTGGTTTCTCAGGAAATTTGTCAGATTCGGCAACACTGCATTGGTAAATCGATATTTCAGGTATGTTTTTCGTATCATTATTGACTGATATTGGGTTTTATATGTTAAATCTTTTATTTCTTGAGATGAACAATTTTCGTTTTAATGCTGAATAATGGAAATATTCCATTCTCACGGATATACATCGACGTAACTTTGTGATACAAGAAAGTTCATTAGATGACCGTGTTTTCTTCCGGAAATGAGCTGAACGATTGAAGGACTACCAAAACATATTTGTCGTGAAAGAAAAAAAATTAACTAAACTACTAACTTAATATTAGGTAAGCAGAGCCATTCTAAAATATGCATTAAATTCGATCAAAAATGTTATGAGTAACTGTCGAGTATTTGTCGTAGACCATCTAGCCTGAAAAAAACAGAAAAAATAATTTTTTATAGCTTTTTTATAGGTTTTAATGAAATGTTCTGGTTTCTTAGGAAATTTGTCAGATTCGGCAACACTGCATTGGTTAATTGATATTTCAGGTATGCTTTCCGTATCATTATTGACTGATATTGGGTTGTATATATGTTAAATCTTTCATTTCCCGAGATGAAGAATTTTCGTTTCAATGCTGAATAATGGAAATATTCCATTCTCACGGACAGGGCCGGCGTTAGGGGTGAGGCAGCGAGGCAGTCGTTTCAGGCGCCACTCTGCTAGGGTCGGCATTTCGGGCAATATCGGAGGGCCACATTTTGATATTACATACAGTCTCGGGTCTGCGAATGATTCAGTTTGAAAATGTGTAAACATTCACCCTAACCGTCATAAAAGTCTATCTTATCATTCTTATAATTAGATTGGATGAAATATGCGGAAGCCACACGTGTCACTATTAGTTTTATTACCGCACCTTATTACGCCGACAAAGGCGTACTGTCTTTGTCGGCAGGTTGCCGCACACCCCTCGACGGAACCGACTAACTACTGGTATTCTCGAATTTTTCAGTGTTTTTTTTTGCGCGCATGTTCTATCTAGGGGAACAGCGTGCGATCGTTTTGTCCGAATGTCTGTTATTTTCGATGATTGAACCGAAAATAGTTTCAAACGACTAGGTTGGACTAGGTTGATGACGAATCCAATAACACCGCAACACTGCAATGCAGTGTTGCCGAATATGACAAATTTCCTGAGAAACCAGAAAATTTCATTAAAACCTATGAAAAAGCTATAAAAAAATTTTTTTTTCTGTTTTTTTCAGGTTAGATCGTCTACGACAAATACTCGACAATTACTCATAACATTTCTGATCGAATTCGATGCATATTTTAGAATGGCTCTGCTAACTTAATATTAAGTTAGCAGAGCCACCCCTTAAAAAAAAACTAGAAGCGCGACAAATTTTTTTCTTTGACGATGTTGTATATAGTAAAAAATAAGAGAAAGATATTCTGTGCCGTTGTCTATGATCATAGAATAGGAGGCTAGCCCCGAATGAGAGGTTAGCCAGAATAACCACGAACGTAGTCCTGTAAGCACTGTAAACTGTAAGTCTCAATTTAATAAAGTACTTAACATATTATTAGAAGTGTATTTCTAACCACCTTATATAAAATACAACATGGTGTCAGGTGTGTTTTAAATTGAACAAAACACTAGAATACAAAGAGGTTAGAAAACAGTATTCGTCAAAAAGCGTGGAAATCCAAGTTTGCTGAAAGAAGGCATCAGAAAAGAAGCAAGAACATATATTTAAAACGTGTTACTCAGACTAAGAGCAGACATGGATTATTGCAAAGCTCCATCGACATTCAACATCAATGAACCACATAATTGGAACAGATGGAAACAATCTTTCACAATATTCCTAATGGCCATAAGGGAAAATGAAGCTGATGACGCAGTGAAGATCGCTCTGTTATTGAACCAACTGGGCGACAGTTGTCTGGATATATATAACACTTTTGATGTCACCAAAAAACATAAATTTGAAGATGTTATATCCTGTTTTGATGATCGATTTCTGCCAAGGCAAAACATATGTATGGAAACATACAAATTCAATAATATCGAACAGAAGGATGGTCAATCCATTGACGATTTCATCACTGAGCTTAAAAAGCAAGCAGGAACTTGCTCATTTATTTGTCAAAATCAAGCATGCAAAAAAAGTTATGAAGAAAGAATGTTGAGGGACCGACTAGTCCTGGGAATCAAGGATAAACAGGTCCAAAGACACCTGTTACGAGAAAATGATTTAAGTTTGGAAAAGATCCAGGACTACTGCAAGAGCATTGAGGTCACCTTAAAAAATGTGGAATTGTTGCAGTCAAATAGCAATAATGAAGCAGTCGATGCTGTAAGATCAAAACCTAATAAAAAATGCAGTAGATGTGGAACTGAACATACTCCCAGAAAATGCCCAGCATTTCGGCAAATTTGTAAACAGTGCCAGAAAGAAGGCCATTTTGCAAAAATGTGCTTCTGGAAGAACAAGGCTGCTAGACATGGACCCTCTCACACCCAGCACAGAAACCAAGGAGCGATGCAAGTTTGTATAGATAGTCAGGTTGGGAATAGCATGCAAGTGAAAAGCGAAGAGAATGTGAGTACTGACAATTCATTGTTCATTTATGAGTGTAATAATAAACATAATAGTAAACTTAGTTGGTACGAAAACATTAAGATTCATGATGTTAGCATTAAATTCAAATTGGACACAGGGGCTGACTCGAGTATTTTACCATTGAAGCATTTTGAAGTATTGAAAATTGATCAATCAAAAATTGTCCCAACATCTATGACAATAATATCGTATGGCAATTTCCGGTCAAAACCATTGGGATTCATAACTTTGAAATGTAAATATAAGAATCAAGTAGAGAACGTAAAATTCTTGGTGGTCAATTTTGACTCGGAACCGTTATTAGGTTTGAATGACTGTTTAATGTTTAAGATGATATCTCGAATCGATTCCATGTATTCAAAATTTTTAAATGAAGCACTACCAGAAAATGTTAAAGAATTACATACTAAATTCAAGAATGTTTTTGAAGGGTTAGGTTGTATTCCGGGTTTAGTTGAAATCAAATTAAGACATGATGCAATACCGGTTATTCAGTCTCAGAGGAAGATTCCATTAGTGCTTCATGAAAGATTAAAGCAGACATTAAATGAGCTTGAAGAGAAAGGTGTTGTTTCTAAAGTTGATTATCCAACCGAGTGGGTAAATTCACTCATGATCGTTGAAAAACCTAATGGCTCACTCCGCCTGTGTCTCGATCCAAAACCCTTGAATAAATTTATATGTAGAGAACACTATATAATCCCAAAATGTGATGATATTTTAACCCAATTGGAAGGGAAAACAATTTTTTCAGTCATTGATATGAAGGATGGATTTTGGCAAATTCAACTATCAAAGAATAGTTCAGATCTGTGCACGTTCAATACACCATTTGGCAGGTATAAATTCAATCGAGTCCCCTTTGGACTAAACAGCATTCCTGAAATATTTCAAAAGAAAAACATAGAAATATTTGGTGACATTCCAAATGTCAGCGTTTACTTTGATGACATAATTATATTCGGCGCAGATGAGACTGAGCATGACATTGCATTCAAAAAGGTACTTGAAAAAGCTTTGCATTATAATATAAAATTCAATTTCAACAAATTACAATATAAAATGGCTGAAGTGGAATTTTTAGGTCAAAACATTTCGAAATCTGGAGTCAAACCCTCCCAGAAAAATATAGAAGCTGTATTGGCAATTGAAACCCCGTCTAGTAAGAAAGATTTATTGAGAATTTTGGGATTATTCAAATTTTTCTCAAAATTTATTTCAAATCTATCTCAGTTGACTTACAACATGAGAAATTTAACTAGGAATGACGCAAAATTTCAGTGGTCTGAAACTCATCAGCGCGAATTAGATACATTAAAGACATTGATCACAAATAAGCCTATTCTAAAAATATTTGACAAGAATCTACCAATTGAAATTCAGACAGATGCGTCAAGCAAAGGTATAGGATCATGTATGATTCAAAATGGGTATCCAATCTCATTCGCTTCACGCTCACTTAATAAAGCTGAAGTAAATTACGCGCAAATCGAAAAGGAATTGTTGAGTATAGTATTCTCCTGTGAGAAATATCATTACTGGATTTATGGTCGTGAAGTAGTTATCAAGACTGACCATAAACCACTGATTGCCATATTTAACAAAAACCTTGATAATGTAAGTGCTAGATTACAAAGGATGCTCTTAAAATTATTGAAATATCACATCAGAGTTGAATATTTACCGGGATCTAAAATGTATGTAGCAGACACCTTAAGTCGTTCATACATTAAATCAGAAGTACCAATAGATGAAGAACTCGAATATACAGTTCATTCTTTATCATTAGCAGTTCCCATGACAAAAGAAAAAATCAAACAATTCCAAAATTGCATTAACTCTGATCCAACTCTGTCAAAAATTAAAGAGTATTGTATAAAAGGTTGGCCATTAAGAAGTAAAAAATTGAATTCTGAGTTAAATTACTACTATAAGCTGAAAGATAATATTTACCTATCGGATAATTTGTTACTTTATAATCATAAAGTGGTTGTTCCCTTCAAACTTCGAGCTGAAATACTCAAACTAATTCATTCAGCACATTTTGGTATTGAAAAGTGTAAACTGAGGGCTCGCGAAATACTAATTTGGCCAGGTATGTCTAGTGATATTGAAAATTTCGTTTCAAAGTGTGAAATATGTCAAGCTCATCGATCAAATAATCAGAAAGAAACGCTCATTCCTCATAAAATTCCTCAAAGACCGTGGGAAATTTTGTTCTCAGATTTTTTTGAATATAAGTCAAAAAATTATTTAATCATTGTAGACTCCTTCTCACATTGGCTCGAGGTCTTTCCGACAAATGATAAAACAGCAAAAACTGTAATAGACTGCTGCAAGGAAGTGTTTTCAAAATTTGGTGTTCCTGATATTTTTTATTCTGATAATGTGCCTTACAATAGTATAGAATTCAAAAATTTCTCTAAGGCATGGAATTTTGAAATTGAATTTTCCAGTCCTCATCATCATGAGTCCAATGGTTTTGCGGAAAAATATGTAGCTATTGCCAAAACCATGTTAAAAAAAATGAACAAAACAGAGGAGCTACCATACTATTTGTTAGAGTATCGTAACACTCCCCTGCCTAGAATTGGATATGCTCCTGCTCAATTATTGTTAAATCGGCTTGTAAAAACCAAATTTCCTGTCTCTTCTGAAAAATTATTGCCGAAAATAATTGACCAAAACGAAATTGTTTCAAAATTAATTCATAGTTCAAATAAAACACAACAAATATACAACAAAAATGCAAAAGACCTGCCACCTCTTAAAAAAAATGACAATATATGGTTTAAAAAAAATGATAAATGGAATAGAGGAAAGGTAGTCCGTAGATACAATAATAGGTCGTATATAATAAAAGACGAAAATGGTAAAATATTAAGAAGAAACAGGAAATTGATGAACAAAACTGATGCTAGTGTTAGGACATTGGAACCATATCTGGATGATTTGCTTTATGAAGCTCCATTATGTACAACTAACAATAAATCACATGATCTCTGTTGCAGTGCTGGTACGACAGTGCCGAGGGCTGGTGAAAATATTAATAACGATTCACACTCTTCGCAACCTTCGGCATTGACCGGAAACAACCATATAAGTAAAATAAGAAGACCCATAAGGGAAAGAAGGGTGCCATACTGCTTCAGAGATTATGAAATGTATTGAATCTGAATTTAGGCTAAGATTTATATTAATGTAAAAAAATACAAAAGTGAAAGCGTGTTGTATATAGTAAAAAATAAGAGAAAGATATTCTGTGCCGTTGTCTATGATCATAGAATAGGAGGCTAGCCCCGAATGAGAGGTTAGCCAGAATAACCACGAACGTAGTCCTGTAAGCACTGTAAACTGTAAGTCTCAATTTAATAAAGTACTTAACATATTATTAGAAGTGTATTTCTAACCACCTTATATAAAATACAACAGACGACAAATTTGTTTTGGTCGTCCTCCAATCGTTCAGCTTATTTCCGGAAGAAAAAACGGTCATCTAATCAACTTTCTTGTATCACAAAGTTACGTGGATGTATATCCGTGAGAATGGAATATTTCCATTATTCAGCATTGAAACGAAAATTGTTCATCTCAGGAAATAGCTGATTTAACATATACAACCCAATATCAGTCAATAGTAATACGAAAAACATACCTGAAATATCAATTTACCAATGCAGTGTTGCCGAATCTGACAAATTTCCTGAGAAACCAGAAAATTTCATTAAAACCTATAAAAAAGCTATAAAAATATGTTTTTTTCTGTTTTTTTCAGGTTAGATCGCCTACGACAAATACTCGACAATTACTCATAACATTTTTGATCGAATTCGATGCATATTTTAGAATGGCTCTGCTAACTTAATATTAAGTTAAAAAAAAACTAGAAGCGCGACAAATTTTTTTCTTTCACGACAAATTCTCGACAAATATACGACAATTAATGAGATAGTTTTCATTGACTTCCGTGCAAGTGGCTCTGCTAACTTTATGGACATTCCCTTACACGTTTCTGAAATTATTCGAGACCTCTCTTGTTGACTCAGATAAATCGTCAACACGATTGTATCCAACAACCTATATCATCTTACGTGTAAGGGACAGGATGTTTCCAGAAACCTCTCGACTCGTTGGCGTCTATGTCCTCTAAAATCTGCCCTTATGACCACATGTGCCGTCAGAGTGACGACATCCCAGATAGCCTTTGTTCGTCGTACTCTCCATAAAGGACATCACACACGCACAGAATTAACTACATAAATCTACAATATGTACAAGTAGGAAATCAGCTTCTGTAAAGAAGAAATTGAAATCCTACAATAATATTATAGAAAGATCACAGAATATTGAATATGCATTTCAAAACTAAATTTGAAATTTTTTTAAAATTGTTCTTATGGCACGATGATCACGAAAGTCTGTTAAGAGATGTGTTTCAGCATCTTCAAGCTAGGTGCGAAGTTTCATCGTGATTGAATCAGTATTTCTTGAGTTATACCAAAAAAAAGAACAATATCGGGGAGAAAACCACGAAATTTCATATATATTTTTTTTCCCAATATCTCCAAAACTAATAACCGTATGGAAATGGAAATTGGTTCACTGCTGTGGATTATGGAGGTAAGAGTGTGCGCTGAATTTTTTTTCAAATGTGATGAACAGTTGGCAAAAAAAATTTCAAAATATTAAAAAAAATCAAGTCATAATTGTCATTTATGTTTCTGATATTGGAGGTGAAAACCCAGAAGACACCTAAAAATTATGTAAATCCTCACGAAATATGCTTTTATT
Source organism: Myrrha octodecimguttata (assembly GCA_958510865.1). Classification (NCBI taxonomy): domain Eukaryota; kingdom Metazoa; phylum Arthropoda; class Insecta; order Coleoptera; family Coccinellidae; genus Myrrha; species Myrrha octodecimguttata. The sequence continues at coordinate 2,734,025 of OY294062.1, forward strand.
TATATTCACATTGATATTTTTCCCTTATGATCTAAATCCAATGAACGCGTAAATATTTTGAATCTGTTGACATATATCGGGCGGTGAATGAGGCGTTGAATTGTTCAATAATGAAAAGAAGAATGATCAAGACCAAAATATAGTAGAAGTATTTTGATTATCAATAAATTAGTATGAAATAGGAACACCATAGATGACGTCAGAAATGAAGGAATTCAAAGAATATGATTCAATTATTCCGAATTTCTAGAAATGATTCATTCGGCACACTTCCGCCGATAGTTTCATTCGGAACCTCATTAATTGATTCATTTGCAGAATTATCTCCACAACTATCTCCGACGCCCGCACCTTGAGCAGCTTCTAATAGTTTTGAGATACCCAGAATAACCCTTCTGATGCTGGGCTGCCGGTATATTCCCTTGTGTATGGTTTCAGAGTGCCCAATATAATTTGAGTGGTCAGAAATTTCTTGCGATTCCAAATTCAAGGTGATGCATGTAGTCGCCATGTTTTTTTGCAAATTAGTACCTCGCAGTCTTTTCGGATGCTGAGCACCACATGCTCCTGAAAATATTAGCATCAAAATGCAGGCTTGCCATGTGTAGATACTTTTTTCTATCTGGTCCAGCTACTCCAAAAACATATGGATTTTATGAAGATACTCTTTTGTTAGTCCTCTACTGTGAAATTAATTTGATGCACCCGCACAAATATGTACCAAGGAGAACCCGAATTGTGCAATTCAATCTTCTTCTTACAGTATATCTCACATATTTTTTGCCACTTCCTTCGATTGCTCAGGAAGTGATTGAAGTAGATTATTATTGCTTCTTTCCACAGTTCCGTATCTTTCGCAATCTTCTATTGTGTCTCTTTCTATTTCACCTGCTCGTCGTCCATTAAATAATTGAATGTAACTCAGTGCTGCCTCTGCCAAGTCCATGGTCTATGGATGTAAATTTTGCAGGGCCGTAAATGTCTTCTGTCAGCTAAATAATCACAAACTTTTCTAACGTCACTCATTGTGGGAAGCTCTATATTTTTTCTTCTACTCATTTGAAGTTGTGTTTCGGCAACTGTTCTCTTGACCTGAATGTTTATACCCTGAGTGAACACTTTCAAGAAATCTTAAGCATTTTCTCAATTTCGTCATTATGATTTTTACACTTTCGGTGATGAGTATTTGACTGATCTGCTTCAATAATGTCCCCAGACTGAAAGAAAGCTCCGTAGCAATTGGGAGTTTTATCATATCTGGCACAAATATTCATGGCAGACAGAACTCCGTCCACAAATTTTGGATTGAAAACTCTTTTTTTCAGTCAATCATCAATAACAATGCGATCCGATCTCAATTTTTTGGAATAGAAATCAGGGGAATCATTGGGTGGATTTTAGCAATTTGTGAATTCGGCTATCGAAATGAAACGTGATCAACAATTATCTAGTCTTTCGACATTTTTTTTCAGTTAGTGTGTTAACTATCCGTGGTTAGACCGGCCGCAAACAAATTAACTCCTCAGAGAAATGACTTAGAAACTCGATATTTGTAAACAAGACGTGGGGCTTGATTGCGAAGGTCGAATTCGTGGATGGGTAAAATCCGCCTTCTGATTCCGTAGATATACCCATTCACAAGTTTATTCTTTCAAAATTTCCAAAAATACAGATTAGATACAATTCAAAACTAGTACTTAATGGAAAAATAATAGCTTGTATGTTCATTGACTTGTGACTTCAATATGATCGTTATTGAGTGAAATGCGCCAAATGATTCGTAAATATACACATACATTCGAATATTTCCGAAAATACGGATCGGATCGAATTTAAATCTATCACTTGAATGAGAATGGAGGTTCATGCAGAAGTTCGTAGAACCAGATATCTCCAAACCAGTCAGGAAGTAAAACTGCGATCAATAAGCAGGTGACTCCTTTGGAAACGAGTTTAAACAAGTGCTTCTCTACATTTTCAAATAAGATGTCATCCACTTCATAGCAATATAATATATATGAAGACTTCAAAAAATCACGGCTGCTGTTAGCACTCAACCGCATCTCTTTGCAGCCAGGTAGGAACAGTTTTGGTTTGTTACAAATTTACTTTCATAACATACATCTATTATTTATATATCAAATTGAAGCTTCAGTTTTTCTATGTACGGTAGCTTGTGTAAATCTAGCCGATAATAAGGTCTGCTGCCTGTTTAATATAATTCCTTATATCTCCAAAACTAAATATCGGATCGAATTGAAATTTGAACATTGTTTTTGAATACTGACTTTCAGGTTTGTGCCAAATTCCATTGAAAACTAATCAATATTTTCACAGAAAAAAAAAATTTTCTTTGAAAATTTTCGAACAAACATTTCTTAAAATCTTCTGACTACTGAATCCATCCGAAATTTAGTCCGAAGTTGCGTGTTGGTATTCCAGAACTGCCCACGAAGTATCAATTGGATCGAATCAATACTTCCTGAGATATCGAGGAATTAACCTCAATATTTCAAATGGGCCTAACTCCGAAACTATCTGCCAATTCCAAGTTGATAAGTCTTTTTCTTCGAATGTTAGAGCACATACGGACGTACGGATGGACAGAATTGAATTTGACTACTGATTCTTCTTCAGGGAGTTTAACCTAGTCGTTTAGGACGCTTTTCGGCTCAAAATTCGAAAATTACAGACATAGTGACGTTGATACGATATGTGAATGCTAACGCGCTGTTCCCTAGAACAAGCGCGTGAAAATTGAGCGCTCGCTTACAAATAACAATTCGAAAAACGGGGCATTCGACTTTTCTCGATAATTTGCAGGCTAGAGTAAATGCTAATATGCAAAATGGTACAAGAGGGACCGACGAAGAATATATGAAGTTTATTGCGAGAAGACGTGACGTCTATTCAGAAAAAAATCGAGAAAAGCACTGACGTGAAGTCAGCACCCTTTGCCCGCATGATCCAATTCGTTGCCAAAGCGGTCATCTTCTCACGTATTGACCCCACAATCACACCTTCGCTACTTGATGAAAAGATTTGGTGACCTTCTGCTGGATTTTAATTCGGTCTTAACAGTATTTTTGGAAATATTGGGAAAATGAAATTATGAATGGGGATATCTACGGAATTTTTAGGCGGTCCGTGGTTAAAATTGATTCTGTTCGTTCTGCCGTCCGGCCTTCCGTGTGCGCTGTAACTCTCGAAAGGAAAGATCAAGAGTCTTGAAATTTTCAGGTTAGGTTAAAATCCTGAATATCTCGGTTAAGTTCGTTAATGGGCCAAATCTGCTGAATGGTTTTTGTGCTAAAGCCATTTGAAATTTTGATTTTTTTATAGATTAAAAAATATTTATTTGATCGAAATGAAACATGGTTGGAAGATGAACAGTGTCAATAAAAAGAATTATCCATGCAAAAATTCGAAAAAAAAATTTTTTTTTGAAAATTTTTTCAATTAAAAAAAAAGAGTTGTCTGTTGAGCCATAACTTCGTTGCTCACGGACCGATTTTGATTGTTCTTTTTGAGTTCTTTTCAGAATGCTTTCGTAGGGGTCTCCTCCCAAAATAAAATAAAGAGAGTGTTTCGAAAAAGGAGTATAATGAGATGGATTGTGTCTCCAAAACCGATAGGCACAATTCTGGATTTGCAATCAATATTGATGATTTCTCATTCTCTGTATTTCGGTTGCCCTTTTCATGGATGAATTATACAGGGTGTCCATGCCTTCAATTTGCAACCACCCTATTTGAATTGAAAAGTTGAAGAGATCCCTTCGTCCACTTATAGCAAGATATTTTTGGTGAAATATCCAGGGTGTTCTGAAAAATTCAATAATATCGATGTTTTCTCAATGGCAACTGACAATTTTCTTATTGGAAAATTGGAAAGGACACATTCGTTAACATCCAGCAAGATAATTGAAGTAAATATACAGGATATCGCGAAAAAATTCACAATTTCTCCATTACTACTCAATATTCATGATTTAGTTTCCTCTGTATCCCGTATCGTTCTACATAGTGGCATTTTTAAGAATGAAAAATATAAGATAGCAAGATTATCAGTGGTGAAATACTATTGCATGTATAGGATTTTTTGGAAAAGATAATATACAACGATATATTTCCAATGGCAACCATCAATTTTTTATGGAAAATTTGAGATTGAGATATTCTTTTACTTCCAAAAAGATAGTAATGTTGAAATATACAAGGTGTCTCGAATAAACAATGGACATGGTTGTATCGATTATTTGATGTTTTCTCTTTTTCTGCATCCCATACAGCATTACCATCACCAAGAATGAAATATAGAGTGTGTCCCAAAAAAACGATGTATTTTTTTGTCATATACAATATCTGTCTAAGAATGTTGGATTCCGTTCTACGATAGCAATATATTCATGCTAAAATATGTCTCAAAAATTTACTCTTATAATTTACTTGTATTCGAACCTATTTCAACAGTATAGCTTCACGTTGATCACAATCATGCCCCAATTTTTTTTCGCATAACTATGTTTTCGATAAACCTGTTCCATAGATGTTCTTCACTTCACTGTGAATGCAATTAAAATCATCAAATAAAATGAAAGAGAACTGACTTCAAATCATTGAACTGAAAAACAAAAACATTTTTTTCTACAAGAATTAATATCTTTCCGTAGCGCCGACAAATGCGTTATTTCTTTAATCTTTATTATTCATTCCATATTCAGGATGTTCTACAAGATCTATAACAGTCGTTGACAGAAGGTAGCTGTGCTTCTTTTGACATTTTTTTTCCTATGAACATAGGTCTGATTCGTTCTCGTTTCGAAGTTACGAGCATTTAAAAAAAATTATTCCAATGTTTTGATTAAATAGACCGACAGAAAATATCGGTTGATAAGGTAATTGACGTTATTTTAATTATTCAAGGAGGACCAATACAATTGCCCACTCGTTCGCCTGATTTTTGGTTTATTATTTGATGAAATCAAATAATAAACCTTAGTGATCGACCAACAAAAAAAAAATTTTAACCCCCCCTGAAAATTTCACAGTTTACGTTTTGGAGTATGTAGATTTGAATGAACGAATAAAAAAAAATCCGTCCGTCCGCCGTCCGCCGTCCGTTGTCCAGAGCTTTTCTCGGAAAGTACTGAACCGACATCCGTGAAACTTGGTAGAAAAATCATGTGTCGCTCGGGATTGATCCTCCAAGCTTTTCAGCAGGATTGGTGTAACCTAAGGGCTTAAAATTGGGGGTTGGAGGGAAAAAAAATTATTTCTCGGAAACTTACCACCGAACTTTTGTGAAATTCTAAACGTTGATTACTGTTGCGTAACTCAACCTAAAAATTTTTACCCGGATGATATCCGACCAGTAGTCTCTGAGTTATAAAGAAAAATGCAACAAATTTCCAATAATCCCGAGAATGAATCATCGCATTCGGTTCTAAGATTGGAATTCAGTGAAATAATCGGTTAACTTTTCATCCAGAATCATATATCTTTGAGATGTTCACGATATATTTGATTTTTACAGAAAAGTTATAGAAAATAACTTTAGGTCTTCAGTTTGTGTATTGGATATTTTGTGAATCAAGTGAACTCTTATCAGATATATGCACTGTGGACAATTTTTTTTCAGATAAGTTGCACAGGACGGGTGAGTTTTTTTTCATTTCATTTTTTTTTGTTTTACGTATTTCTTGTTAATTTGAGAGTTCAAGTTAATTTTCCCGAAAGTTTCTCAAGAAATACTAACGCGATCAAATTGAAATATCATAACTTGTTGTGAAATATCGACGCTCAATTTAATGCATGATTTCGTGAGAATTGTATTGGAAAAAAATTGAATTTTTTCTAAACATTTTTTTCGGAAGCTATTCATTAAAGTTCAATATAATTTGGTGCAGGTCTTAGTCAACATTCTGAAACCATATTTATTTGCAGAGATATTGGCGGAAAATTTTGTGGCCATTTTAAATTTTGAGGTTATTTCCCTTATATGTCAAAAGGCGCAAACGCTTTCTGATTTGAATTTCATTTCTATTTGTGTAATACCGACACGCAATTTAATAAGTAATATCGTGAAGATCGTACTGGCAAAATATTAGTAAAAAATATTTTTCGGAAATTTAACTTAACTTTAACGAAAGAAACAACATAGTGACTTGACCTTTGTAAAGTAGTTTTTTAAGAAACTCAACACCAAGATAATTTTCTCTTCAACTCCAATATTTCATAGGAAATGTGATTTGGAATGAAAAATATTTAAGATTTTTATGAATAACATCCTCTAGGCTTAATTATAAAGTGATTCTTTCAATTCTTTCCAGCAAAATTTTCGTTATATGTTGATACCTTAGTGAATAGGTTTATCTACCATATTTCGGGAATATATTTAGATGAGACAGACAACATGGATACGGTAATTGATTATATCGGTGACAGGACTGATAATTCTGATGATCAGTCGGACATAAAAACTCCATGTCATTGTCGTAACTCGACAGATTTGTCCCCAGATAATTAGGGAATACGGCCCTGTGCGGCCACCTGCATTGGTCTCACTTTTCGAGCGAGCTAAGGCGGTTCGTCCTTCAAGTGGTTTTGTGCGTTATTATAAACATAGACATATTTAGGCATGTAAGATTTATCCTTGGGGATATTTGAAAATTCCAGACATAAGTCAGTCGGGATCGGAATTGGAAGCGATAAGCTTGAGGTCGAAAACGCCGAGGCTCGGCTCAAATATTTAAAATAGGTTTTTTACGTTTTTGTTAATATTTTCACACGATCGATTATTTCGTATCGGCACTAGTCTAGTATATTCATTTTACAACTAGGAATCGAATTAAAGTGTGTTTTTTTTTAACTGTTCAGTTTGATTTTGAAAACTTTCGAACCTCCTAGACGCCAGATCCTAACGGTGTGTAGGACTTCGGCGGGGAATCCACAACACTCATAGTAATACTACGGAATCACAAAAAACACGAAGAAAGTTGCTAAAAATCTTCCTCAGGTATCTACATTTTACTGACTGATGGTATGTATTACAACAAGGTTTAAATATGGTCCGGAACGTGCCTAAATAATTATACAAAGCGTAAAAGTGAGAGTAGGTATAAATTGGGGTTTGCCACAGAGTTTTTAGGTTACAGAAAAATATTCAGTAGTGGAGAGCTATTCACATCTGTTTGTTCATTCAATAAGATTTTGCGGGTGTTGTACCTATTGATTTCTAACGACTCTAGGAGTTATGTAGGTACTTTTGGTTTCGACGTGGATAATTTTGTAGTTACTATTGAATTTAAATATTTCACATGAATTTCTTCATGGAATTGATTATCGTTTGGTGAAAAACCAATGAGTTATAAATAATATATACGATTGATTTGAGATATCAATGGTATTGGGTTATTAAACTGAGAAAACAATAAACCCTTGTGTAAAATTTGCAGCGTTTTATTTATTGGGACATATGAAGCAGCTTGTTTATCATGTTGAAATCCAATCTCATCAACAAATCTTGACAGAATTCAAGATGCAGCAAACCAAATACGAAACGATCCAAATCCTGTTCGCCGAGTAACGGCATCTTTATGCTTGTATCTTCTTAACAAAAACGAATCGGATATATGTTCATGGGAAAAAAGTATCAGAATAAACACAGCTACTATCTGTCAAAGTTTGTCAGAGAGCTTGTAGAACACCTTGTATATTTGAAATCGGTGCCAGGGAACCTAATAAAAATACATACTGCTACTCTCAGTTCACATCTGAAGTCACTGAGGCCGACATTGGAATGATAAATACAAACTCCACTTGGCACCGAGTTCAAATTTATATGGAATAAATAATACCTAATGATTAAAAAACAAATCATGGTTTCTTGAACGCATTGGATGGCGCTACGAAAAGGTATCAAACCCTAGCGAAAAAAATAATTTTGCAATGATAAGAAGTCGGTTCTCTTTTGTTTTGAAAGCTTTTATTTTCTACGGAATCATTGGTCGACTTTAACCATTCATGTATTCAACCTTCGTAATTAAACCCAAAACATACTTCCCAAATATCGAATCTCCAAGTCGTTCCTCTTGTAGTTTATTTTTTTACGGCTGGCGTTACCGTCGATAGTGAACAAATCCAGGACTTCCAGGTACTTGATAATTGTAGAGTAGGTTTAAAGTTCAACTACTAGAGCCGAATTCGCGATTTGGTAAAGATCCACCCAATGATCCCGTAGATACACCCATTCAAAATTTCATTTTTCTACTATCACCAAAAACACAAATCGAATCGAATTGAAATCCAGTACTCTAATCAAACGATCATAACGGAATTGCACAAATTTGCTCATCAGCATTTTCCAACTAGTAACCAAATTCTATCAGTATAAGTATGTTTTCAAGGCATTTCGGAAATAATAACGATTTCTGCCTAGGAAATAAACAAGAAATTCGACATATTCTTTCCCAATATCTCAGATTATTAACATACGATCACCCTGAAAATTGAAACATGGTTGCTGAATTGTGACATGAAGGTCTATCAAATTCAATTAATATCTGATAAATAGTTCCAAAAGTTTTTTCATATAGAATTGGAAAATTTTCGGATGAAAATTTTTTGGTTTTCTGCGAGTATGATCCCCACGAAATTCGGCAAAAGTTTCGAATCAATATTCCACAACTATCTATGAAGTTTAAAATTTGATAGCGTTGGTTGTTTTTGAGAAATAAGCATAAACAGATATTTTATTTGTATTTCACAATAGAATTTATCGATAATCTTGATGGTTAATTCACGGGGCAATATTACTCCGACTAGATTGGAAATAATGATCTCTGAAATTTTATTTGCACAACTATCAATTCGATTGAGTTGAGATGATCTGAAAAAAGTCTGGCACAAGTTACTCTCGACGAAAGCTGGCTGGCAATCTTGATATCTGGATTTTACGCGCTTGTTCTGGGGAACAACGAGTTATCGATTCGTCACAATGTCTGTAACTTTCGAATTTCAAGCTGAAAATTGCCTCACACGATTAGCTTGGACTCACTGAAGAAGAATCCGTGGTCCAATTCAATTCTCTCCGGCCCTATGTGGTCTAACTTTCGAAGGAAAAGACCTAGCGACTTGAAATTGCCAGATTAGGTTTATAGTCTGAATATCTCGGTCGAGTTCGTTAATGGGTAAAATCGGTCAAATGGTTTCGAAGATTGGCCCCTTTGAAATTTTGAGGTAAATTCCTCGATATCTTATGACTTACTGATTCAATCAAATTGAAACTTTCTGAACAGTTTGAGTATAGCAACGCGTAGCTCAGTACAAAATTCCGTATGGATGCAAGTGTGAAAAATTAAAAAAAAAAATTATTCGAATATTTTTCAAATTTTCTTCGAAAAACTTTTTTTTCTCGGGAAATAGTGATCAGATTTCAACGAAATTCGGATAGCACATTAAAGTAAGTATTTTAAAACAACAGTTTAAATTTCCATTCGCCATCTGCTTTTGCAAAAAAATTGCCAAATTTCGTTGTTATTCGACATTTCAATGTTTTTTCCGCAATATGCAATCAGATCGAAATTCGTAATCAGTTGGAGAATACCAACGCGCAAGTAGATGCAGATTTTTGTGTTGATCTATTAGTTGGAGAATCCGAAAAAAATGTTTCGAAAATTCTTGAAATTTTCGTTGAAAAATTTTGTTTTCTCGGAAACTGTTCATCAAATTTCGAAAAAATTTTGCACAGACATTAAAATCAGTAGTTTTCAACAACAATATTTCAAATTTCCATTCGATACGATATGCAATTGATATATGGAAGAAAATGTGTCAAATTTGATTGTTGTTTGATATGTGGACGTTATTTCCTCAATATCTTGAACAATAAAGATGCAATCAGATCAAAACTTCGTAATTATATGAATAATACCAATGCGCAACTTGTTGCAGAATTTCGCTTGGATCCGGTCGTTAGAATATTCCTGAAAAATGTTAATTCGAAAAAGTTTTGTTGAAAAATTCTCTTTTCTCGCATAATGTTGTGACGACCCTTTCTCGGTGGCGGTGTAACCTGCTTATTTCAAATCTTAAAACTTTTCTCGGGCGCCAGTTACAGTTGGTTTCACAAGGTTGTAAAGCCTTGGTTGAATCGTGCACTTACGGTATTACCTGAGTAGCCTTTAAACAGTTGGAGAAGAGTTCTGTCTGATCTAAGCTGGTAGCGATTAGTATGAAAAGGTTTCTTCTCACAGCAGATTCGACACTGTACATGTATAGTAGTGAAACACACAAAGTCTATATACAACTTCATTACAATATGTCGGGAGAGTCCAATTAAATATGAGCACTTGAATTGTCAGAATGGTAAGAAAAATATATATACACAATGTACAACACCGGGTCTGCGGCGTGTAATCAAATAACTCAATAATCAAAGCAGGTGAATATGATGAGTGATAATAATATGCGGAAAATTGGATGATTGAAGTGAACGGAGAATAAAGCGGCGCGGTTAATATGAATACAAATAAGTGGATTGAACAGAAAGAAAAGACAAAGTACTATGTGAGTGGAATAAACAATGTCAATAACAGAAATGAGCAAGCAAAACAAACGGAACGGAAGTACGGAACGGCAATGAATAAATAGGGTGAGTATAGTAATAGTTGGCGGTGATAAATGTACGGAAGGGTGAAATAAAATACAAACGGTGATAGATTATTACGATAAATAAATAAGAGCACACAAAGAAGTATGGTAAGACGGTGAAGCAGTGAAAAGTGTTGTGTCTTATTATGGAACTAACTTGTTCCCGGATCAGAAATATTGTATCCACAAATCGGTATTAAGACTTGACAGATCTCTGAAATTCACTCTCAGCCACCGAGTCAAGCGATACACCTGACCCAATAGACTGAAGGGCACTGGGACACCAACTCAAGTCTGACTCAAACTCCCAAAGCGAGGAGCCCCAACGGTGGGTAGTTTGAGATCAGCACTTCACGTAAGCGTCTAGCGGAAATGATATCATCAATCAAATAACAAACTCGAAAACAGACGGACGGTTTAGTGCGTCCACTAAAAAATTATCGTGGGGACCCACCCTTAGACACCAAGTCAAGTGGTAAACTTGACTGATGGGCTGAAGGGCACTAAGGCACTAATTCTTGTCTGACTCAAACGCCCAAAGCGAAGAGCCCTATCAGTGGGTAGATTGAGATCAGCACTCTGAGTAAGTACCCTTAGGGATCAGTATGATCAATGAAATGAATGAACACGATGCCGGACGGACGGTTCGGGGTGTCCGCTAAAACTGATCACGGATGTCCACCCTTAGACCCCAAGGTCAAGTGGTACACCTGACTTGATGGACTGAAAGGCCTTAGACACTCACTCACGTCTAACCTCAAATGCCCAGAGCGAGGAGCCCAAAAAAAGTGTCCTACGGGATTAATATGATCAATTTAATAGCTTCCGACCTCCTCTGTATAGTGCCCCGACTTGCGGTACGTGTTCTCGGAGTATATCGTCTGAAATAAGTCACACCTGGACCGGCTCAATCCTTATCGCCGCCACGTGTGGATATACGATCGGAATAATTTATTTATTGTGAACGGAAATATTCGGAACTGGAAAAATATAACTGATCGACCCACAAAACAGTTTAACAAACGGTAAATCAGACACAATCAAATAAGTTTTCTTACCCGGGTTTTCACTTCTATGAGCACTACGGTAAAACTTGATTCTCTATTTCGGAACCTTTGTACTTTAATGGCGGGTTGAATTCTAACGGAGTTACTTAGAAAAATAATCTAAAGACAAACTGTAAAATAAAGTATGTAGATGTCGAAGCGGAATGAAAAGCTTTCAAACACAGTTCTACTCGGAATAACACGGAATGAATTTTTCTGCGGCAGACGGGACTTTTATCACCTCGGAAGGAGGAGGGAGACATGTGTCCAAATTTTCGGACATTTTTCGTGAGTGGGGCTCGAAGTTGCCCCTGATTGGTTGGTTTAGAATTCTCTGGCGTTCCAGAAAGATCTAGAACTTTTCAGGGACGATAACAAAGGAGAATCATTCCACCCTTTTTTGTGCTGTTCAACATCTGAAAAACTAAAACAACTGGAAAAAACTGCGGATTGAGACAATCGCGAACTTCAATTGTTGTGCGGAATTTTTTCCTCATTCTTATTGAACAGCATTTGTAAAGGTGAAATGAAGATAAACTGAATTGAAATTCTAAAGGAATTTAAACGTAACGAATTTTGCTTCGTAACAAATTCGAAAAAAGAAAAGTTATTTTACAACATTCCGGAGCTGTGCCGAGCACTGTTGGAAAGTGCTCAGAGCACAAAGCACTAAGAAGCCCTTTCGAAAAGTGCTCCGGAATCTCGAACACTAAGAACTAATTTTTTGTGAAATGCTCGCGATTACCAAGCACTTTTCAGAAAGTAATTCGTTTACACGAGCACTGAGCACTTTTTGATATGAAACTTCGATTTTAAGACTTTTTTAGCAAATTGTCTGTAATTTTGATATTTTGGCCGAAAAGGGTCGCGAACGTCCATGTATAGAAGAATTATATAGAATTTCAGACGCCAATATCTCCGAAACCATTCGAGCGATTTTGTTTATTGACGAAGTCTCTTGTGCTTTATTCGGGTTTCGAGTTGAGGTAGGTCCTAGGACGATCTCAGGAAAGCTCAAAATAGATTTACCACTGCACATTGGTTTCTCGAAGTCTGAAAACCATTCTAGGATCGACCAACTTGGAACCCAAACGGAGCTTTCTCCTTTGACGTTTATCTTGTTTACGACTGGACAGAATCGATTTCGACGACGGATTCTTCATAAGTGAGTCCAACATTGTCGTTTGAAACCATTATCTGTTTAAAATTTCAAAAATTCGATTACTTTCCAATGCAGTTTTCGCTATAATAATATGTTGTCGAAATAATGGGAACATAAAGACATGCCTCAGAGAGTCCATGGCATACGGCAAACTCGTTTTTGCGCGCATGTTCTAGGGAATAGCGTGCTATCGTTTGTTTGGTGTTTGGTTTGTCTGTAATTTTCGAATTTTAAGCCGGAAATGGTCTCAAACGACTAGGTTGAACCCACTGATGAAGAATCCGGTGTCGATTCTGTTCGGCCGCCCGTCCAACCGAGGACCCGATATATGTCGAACGGAGCAAACTATCTGCTTAAAACTTTCAGGATAGGTCGCGCATCCGAATGCCGTGGTTATGTTCGGTAAAGGGCACAAGCGGCCCAACAAATTCAGCGTTATAGCCATTTGAAATTTTGAGGTTATTTCTATCATATTGAAACTTGTACTTAGTTGAGGCACAATGACACGCAACTTCCTGGAGAATTCTGTTGGGATCGTACTGTCAGTAAGTTCGAAAAAAATTGTTTTCATTATTTTTTCAGGAAAATTTTCCTTATCGAAAACAATTCACTTCATTTCAAAAAAACTGCTCATTCCTTAAGTCCATCTTTCATATCAGGGTACCAAATTTCAGTTCGATATGTTCATAATTTTCAGGTATATTGGGAAAAAATATTTGGAGGAAATTCTAGAGGTTTTTTACTAAGTATCGTTGTTTTTTCCGAAATAACTCAAAAAACACAATCTCAACCATTGTCAAACTTGGTAACCAGTTTAAAATGCTGATTTGCAACATTGTGCGAAATTGCGTGATGATCGTGTCATCAGAACAATCTAAAAAAAATTTTTTTTTCAAATCCATTATCCCCACGAAATTTTGTGTGAACCTTCAAGCTGTCATTTTTCAATCGAATACTGCATTTTAAATATTTGTATTTTTGAAAATATTGGGTGTTAAAATTTCAAATGAGTATATCTGCGGAATCATTGGGTGAGTGGTCACGAATTCGGCCTACTTAATTGAGACTATTCAAATATCGAGTTTCTTAGTGGTTTCTTCCGGAAGTTATCGGCCGTTAGGCTCGCTGGCAAAAGCTAATGAGCACATATGTACGATTTCGTGATGATCGTTTATTTAGATTGGAATAAAAATTCCAAATTTTGTTTCCACAAATTTTATATTTGAGGATCTGCTAATCATGTTCCTCACGAAACTTTGCAGCGAAGCTCCAAGTTGTCATTTTTCATTTAAGTTCTGGATTTAATATTCGATCTGATCTTTATTTTTGGAAATACTGGGGATATGAAATTTTGAATGGGTATATATTACGGAGATATACGTTGATATATCCATTCAAAATTTTATTTTCCCAATATTTCCGAAAAAACTCAGATAAGATTGAATTGAAATCCAGTCCTTGATTGTGAAATTACACCTCAAAAGTTCGTAGAGAATTGCGTGGGGGTTTATGATTAGAAGGTTACCAAATCTTTCCTCTAGAAGGAAAAGGTATTGGGGTGTCAATACGTGAGAATACAACCACTTTGGCAACGAATTTGAACGTGCGCGCAAAAGCTGCTGACTTCACGTCACTGTTTCTATGGATGTTTTCTGTAAAATCCGTGTTACTAGGCAAGAAACAATTGGGTAACGATAAGAGTGAAAGCATGGTGTATTTGAATTTATTGAAATTGCATTGAATGGACAATCGGGGGTCTTTAATGGCCCACTATTCAATAACCACCATTTTCTTTATTTTTAATCATTTGCACAATGATTCACTGCGTTATTTCAGAATGTTCTAATACGAAAAATTTACGAAATTCTAGGGCGACCGCCGACCTCATTTATGAAGTTGAATTTTAAGCGCTATAGTTCTATGGTTCCATAGAAAAAATAGTGCTATCATTTTGCTCCAATGTCTGTAATTTTGAGCCGCAAATTTTCTCAAACGACGTGTTCCACTCCATGATGATGAATCTGTTATAGATATCGATGTTTGGCTGTTCAGCCGTCCGTAAACATAATAACTCTCCAAAGAAAAAAATTCTAAAGCCCTGAAAAGTTGCAGGGTAGGTGCAGGGCCAAAATATCTCGGCTTACTTCTTTATATATGCATAATAGGTCGAGTAGTTACAGAGTTATTGACGTTAGCATAATAATATATTTTTGTCTCATAACTTTTAAAATGGACAGCTTCGTGCGAAGTTTTATGATGACCGTTTAATCAGGAGATCAAAAAAAATATTTATTTCTATTTTTCCCATCATATAACTAATAATCTGAGTCAATTGATATTTATATTATTTGAATGTAGAGGTTGTTCATCAAATTACTCATCCAGGATTCTGTAAAGCTCAAGAAATATATTTTTCCTAAATATTCTAATTTTGCGATACTCTTGGAATTTCTCACGAACCTGTACGCAATCATACTACATCAAGAAATGCAAAACATCATTTCAATCAGATTATTAGAAATTATAGAGAAAAAATAATGAAATATTAAATGTGAACCGGAATGTGTGACGACTACGAAACTTTAATGAGTATACACCACGTGGTTTCTTGAAATTTTCTTACACACTTTAAAACGGAATTCTTATATCTCCATGATCGAGATAGAATACGAATTATTCTATCTCGATGATCCCAGCTGAAAGCTTACGCTTTGACATTTTGACTCTGACAGCATTTCATTGTTTTCATAGGTAGTGTAGCAAAAAACTAAACTTAAACACATATATCACGAATGTGTCGACTGAGAATGCTTGCATTCCTTGTCGAATGCCTCCAAACACCAGAGACAATAGATATATTTTTATTATTATTATTATTAAACATTGTTTAAAAATTAGGCAAAGCCTATCGTAGCGAATTCATCCACTTCAAGAAAAACGGGAAAAAGGGCGGAGTCGAAACACGAAATTCAAATCTCCGAAAAATCGTATAAATATGTTTCACTCCGCTCTCGAAAATCACTCCACTCCATCCAAATTGGGGAACGCAAACCATCCCAGTTCCTCCGACATCTGAGGGGCCTAGCAGATGCCAACCTACCCGAAGCTTTGATGAAGACCCTATGGTTGAGCCGACTACCCAGACAGATCCAAGTAGCCCTCACCATCGTCAAGGACAGCGAGCTAGAGGACTTGGCATCCCACGCAGACAACATCGCCGAGCGGAAGTGGCAACCCTCAGCAGACGACCGACGCGACATCGACACCGGGAACGTTCCAGGTCCCGAAGCCACAGCAGACAATGCACCAATGATTTCTGCTGGTACCACCAACAGTTTGCAAGCAACTCCAGGAAATGCACACAACCCTGTTCCTTCCAGTCGGGAAACGACAGGGGCAATCACTAATGACGGCTCGTGATCTCAGCCCAGCACCGTGCACCCCAGCACCCAGCGCCGTCTCTTCATCACCGACCGGGAATCCAAGAGGCAGTTCCTGATAGACACCGGTGCCGATCTCTGCGTATTTCCTTCGCAGTGCAACTTCTGGAAGACGAGAGAAGTCCGACTTCACCCTCTCAGCAGCCAATGGCACAGACATTGCAACATATGGTACAATCAACCTCTCGCTTAACTTGGGACTACGCCGCAATTTCACATGTAGATTCGTCGTAGCAGACGTCTCCATGCCAATTATTGGAGTCGGTTTCCTCAGTTTCTACAACCTACTGGTGGACGTGAGAAAACAACGCCCCCTGGACGGAACCACTAAGCTCACCACCAGAGGAGAAGCCACACAATGCAACATCCCGGTCATCAAAACTATCAGCGGTTCATCCAAGTACCACGACCTCCTCATGGAATTTCCCAACATAACGAGACCTGAGGGAGTCCCGATGAACATCAAGCACCATACAAGGCATCACATTAAAACAACTCCTGGTCCATCACTTTCATTCAGACCACGACGCTTGGCACCGAAAAAACTCAAAGCAGCGAAGGAAGAATTTGAATCCATGATCGATCTAGGAATTGCACGTCCATCCAGTCCATGGTCATCCCCACTACACCTGGCACCGAAAAAGTCAACCGACAGTTGGAGACCCTGCGGAGATTACCGAGTTCTCAACGCCCCCACAATACCAGATCAATATCCAGTCAGACACTGGTACCGAATCTCGAAGGAAAGGCCAAAATCAACTGGACTACAAAAGCTTCAGCGGCATTCGAAGAGTGCAAAAAAAAACGACCCCACACTATAAACTCAAAATTTATATGTATATATATATGGCGTGGGTTGACTACCAGAAGGCCTTTGACTCGGTACCCCACACTTGGCTCATAAAAACGTTACAATTGTATGGAATATCGAGGCCGATCATCAACCTCTTAGAGCATCTAATGAAGACATGGCGCACGCAGCTGGTGGTGAATACTAAACAAGAGAACTATAAAACCGCCCTAATCAGAATTAGAAGAGGCATTTTCCAGGGGGATACGCTAAGCCCCCTCTGGTTCTGTCTAGCGCTGAGCCCACTGAGTAGATTACTGAAAAACCAGATATACGGTTACATTGTACAAAAGGCGAGGAACATAAAAATTAACCACCAGCTATATATAGATATAGAACGACAGGGGCAAGCACTTATGACGGCTAGTGATCTCAGCCCAGCACCGCACCGTCTCTTCATCACCGACCGGGAATCCAAGGGGCAGTTCCTGATAGACACCGGTGCCGATCTCTGCGTATTTCCTCGCAGTGCAACTTCTGGAAGACGAGGAAAGTCCAACTAAACCCTCTCATACATACGTACATATGGTTCAATCAAAATCTCGCTCAACTTGGGACTACGACGCAATTTCACATGGAGATTTGTCGTAGCAGACGTCTCCAAGCCAATCATTGGAGTCGATTTCCTCAGTTTCTACAACCTACTGGTGGACGTGAGAAACCAACGCCTCCTGGACGGAACCACTAAGCTCACCACCAGTGGAGAAGCCACACAAAGCAACATCCCGGTCATCAAAACAATCAGCGGTTCATCCAAGTACCACGACCTCCTCATGGAATTTCCCAACATAACGAGACCTGAGGGGGCCCCGATGAACATCAAGCACCATACAAGGCATCACATTAAAACAACTCCTGGTCCATCACTTTCATCCAGACCACGACGCTTGGAAAAACTCAAAGCAGCGAAGAAAGAATTTGAAGCCATGATCAATCTAGGAATTGCACGTCCATCCAAAAGCCCATGGTCATCCCCACTACACCTGGCACCGAAAAAGTCAACCGACAGTTGGAGACCCTGCGGAGATTACCGAGCTCTCAACGCCCGCACAATACCAGATCGATATCCAGTCAGGCACATTCAAGACTTTGCCCACATCCTGCAAGGAAAGAGCATCTTCACCACACTGGACCTTGTTCGAGCCTACAATCAGATACCAGTTACCGAAGAGGATGTTCCCAAAACGGCCATTACGACACCCTTCGGAATTTTCGAATTTCCATTCATGCCTTTCGGTCTTAGGAACGCTGCTCCAACCTTCCAACGCTTCATTGAAGAGGTACTACGAGGACTTGACTTCTGCTTCAGCAACATCGACGATGTATTAATCGCCTCAGAATCCGAAGAAGAACACATGGAACACCTCAGAATCGTCTTCGCAAGATTCATGGAACACTCGATGACACTAAACCCAGCCAAGTGTGTTTTCGGTCAGCCTGAAGTCAAATTCCTAGGCTACCTCATTTCGGCTGAAGGCACTCGCCCACTACCAGATAGAGTTACCGACATTTCGGAGTATCCTCAACCAACCACAGCCAAAGATCTCCACCGATTTCTAGGTATGATAAACTTCTATCGTCGTTTCATACCCAGAATATCAGACACTCAATCACCCCTCAACGACCTACTGGTACCGAAGCTCAAAGGGAAGGCCATAATCAACTGGACTCCAAAAGCTTCAGTGGCATTCGAAGAGTGCAAAAAAAACCTGGCTACAGCAACTCTCCTCTCACACCCCAAGGACGATGCACCCCTAGCCATAGTGAGTGATGCTTCGGATACAGCAGTTGGTGCAACTCTACAACAACTCAACAATCAAGAATGGCAACCACTAGCTTTCTTCTCGAAGAAATTATCAGGAGCAGAAACCCGCTATGGAGCTTATGATCGAGAACTCCTTGCTATCTACCTCGCCATCAAGCATTTCCGGCATATAGTAAAAGCAAGAAATTTCACCATCTTCACGGACCACAAGCCTCTGACGTTTGCCTTCAATCAGAAGCCAGAAAAGTTCTCACCTCGACAGTTTCGCCACCTCGACTTCATCTCGTAGTTCACCACTGATATCCGCTATGTATCAGGTGATCAAAACGTCGTTGCCGATGCCCTGTCACGAGTCGAGGAACTCTCAACCGCACTCGACTACGCAGCACTGGCCAACTCCCAGCAAAACGATGACGAGTTGAAGAAACTTCTACATGGCAACACGGGACTTCAACTGAAAATGGTAGAGCCGCTAGGATCAACCGTCGCATTGTATTGCGACACCTCCACACCACTTGCTAGACCCTTCATCACGAAGCCATTTTGGAGATCAGCTTTCGATATCGTTCACCGTCTATCACATCCAGGAACCAACGCAACAGTCAAACTAGCCAAACAACGATTCGTTTGGCCCTCAATCAATTCCGACTGGAGGAAATGGACAAGAAATTGTCTTCCATGTCAACGAGCCAAAGTCACCCGTCATGTAGCAGCACCACTTGGAGATTTCTCCCAAGCTCCGAGAAGATTCGAGTATGTACATTTGGACATCATCATAATGCCGCATTCTGAAGGATTCCGGTATTGCCTTACCTGTGTCGACCAATTCACCCGATGGCCAGAAGCAATCCTCATTCAGAACCAAGAAGCAACCACCGTCGCCCAAGCGTTCTACTCCCAATGGATATCGCGATTTGGAACCATCCTCAGAGTAACGACGGATCAAGGAAGACAGTTCGAGTCATGCTTGTTCAAAGAACTGAATAAGTTGACTGGCACTCACCACCTACGAACCACCGCCTATCACCCAGCAGCAAATGGAATGATAGAAAGGAGCCATCGGCAACTGAAGGCAGCGATAAAATGCCATCAAAACGACCGATGGACTGAAACAGTCCCAACATTCCTACTCGGAATGAGATCAGCATGGCGAGAAGATCTCAAATCCACCTCTGCAGAACTGGTATATGGCGAACCACTACGATTACCAGGCGAATTTCTCGAAACGAAGGAACAGACAACTGGAACTGACGACGTTTCGGAATTTGTAAGAAGTTTGCGAGAACAAATCAAACAGATAAAGCCCACGAACGGAACGAGACATGGAGAACGAAAAAGTTTCGTTTTCAAAGACTTGGCCACAGCAGAATACGTCTTCGTTCGTCACGACGTTCCAAAAGCCTGCCTACAACCACCGTACGGTGGACCATTCCAAGTAGTTAGGCGAAGTCCAAAAACTTTCACCGTCAACTACTATGGAAAGGAAACGACTGTTACTATCGACAGAGTAAAACCAGCCTACATCATCACCGATAAAACACAGAGCCTCAACCAGACAACCAGCCTGAAGAACGGCCGATTCAACCCACACAACTGGACCTCAGTCATCAGGAAAGACGAACTCGCTCTGGAAGAAAAGTTCATTTTCCGGACCGACTTCAAGCAGGATTTTCGTGACTTCATCACCGGCAGGGGAGTGTGTAGCGAATTCATCCACTTCAAGAAAAACAGAGAAATGGGCGGAGTCGAAACACGAAATTCAAATCTCCGAAAAATCGTATAAATATATTTCGCTCCGCTCTCAAAAATCACTCCATCCGGATTCACCGTTCACGTCACCGCTAAGAAGATATTCTATACGCTGCATTCCTGACTCCATCTGCATTCATCGTTATCCTTGTCAACGCGAAGAAACTCAAGAAGATTCAGCGCTCCACGATCGACCCCGGCCCGGAGTCGGCGGAGAACTACCTGTCAACACTCAAGGAGATTTATAACAAGAATTGTTAGCCTGGGCCTTTCAACAAAAATAATTTTATTGCCTTTCGAATTCACTTTCGTTGTAACACTCGAGAGTAAAAATAAACTGGCTAATCCCTTTTCTTTATTGCGTGTTTGATTTCACAGGACACACGACCCCACAGAATAATGATGTGAACAATCGCGTAAAAGCTGCTGACTTCACGTCAGCGCTTTTCTAGATTTTTATATTAAGAGTGAGTTTCAGAAGATGTGAAAAGCTCATCAGCGCATAACACACGTGTACATTTATGTGTGTGAAGTTGGCCCAGCACTTTTCGATTTTCAAGACTTTTTTGTCTTGAATTGTGGGTAGTTTCGAGAAATTTTTTTAAATTTCGTACGGTTCTCCAGATATTGCACAAAATGTGTAAAGTAGGCCAGCCCGTCACATTTCGAAAAAGTGGATTTTGATTGCTGCTATAGATTGTGCTATACATATACTGAGTTGTGTTGTCCCTCTCGTTTTCCGAAAAATCAAAAACTAAGGAGGAAGTTAGCCCACCACATCTGTTTTTTCTTCTCAAAAAAGAGTGAAAAAGGTTGTGCTACATTTCTGCTGACTTGTGCCGTAAATTTTTTCCCGATATCCTGTCGGCTTTTCTGACAAATCGCGAAATTGAAAAAATGTTTCCTTTTTTTTGTGATGAAAATATGAATGAAAAATCGTCTCTTGTGCAAGCTGAATTATGCCGTTAAAATCTTCACGAAAATCCTGCTGATTTTTTAAAAAAAAAAGGTTTCGAAAAAACATTTGTCAAATATTTTTTGATTTTTGAATTTGTTTTCTTGGAGTGAATTGTGCTAGGTTCGTACTGAAGTTGGTTTTGCTGGATTTAGCTAGGTTTCTGCTGCTTCGTGAGGTTTAGATCTTTCTCTTATTCCATACATTTTAGAGAAATTCCACAAAATGTATGGAAAAAGACAGCTGAAACTTCAAGGAAAAGTGGGTGTCAACGGCGGAAATCGATTGTGCTATCCACATACCGAGTTGTGCCGTTCGAATTTTTCTGTAAAGCCCGGCTTAGTTAATAAAAAAATAAGAAAAAAATTAGCTCAGCAGTTTTGGTATTTCGTAATGATCGGAAATATACAAAGAAAATTGTGCTTCTTGTAATCTTATTTGTTTCTTTGAAATTTTCAGAGATCCTGCTAATTTTCCAAAAGAGAAAATCGGACTAGTACTTTCGTACTTTTCTCTGTCGCAAGTTGTTTCATTTAGTTGTGCCGACTTGTACCAGTCAGATTTTCAGAAGAAAATCTCAATTTTTTCTTCAAACAGTGGAAATTGGATTGTTAATTGTTTGAAAAACAGTATACATGATAACCAGCATGAGATTAAGACCATTGGAAACCGCAACTAGAAGGCGTTCTATTTGGATCAAATAATAGGATGTTTGATTTACTTCCATTTAGTGTTGAATAGTTACTTCTATCAAATTACGCTTCGGCTTTTGGAAAGATGTGGCTTGGCCCTACTTTTCAGTCCTTCGAAAGATTATGCGCTAGTCAGCGAATTTGTGAAATAGGAGAAACGAAAAATACTCATTTCCTTCACTTCTCTGGATTGTTTTTTCCCCAGTCATTAGGGTACTCTTAAGAAGGCAATCTTCACAGAGCCCAGATTTATTTGTATTCGAGTAACTTTCAGTGATTGTCACAGGAATCGAACGAAATTAAATTCTTCCATGTATAGATGTGTAAAAAAGCAGTTAAGTAGAGAAGTGAAATACCCACAACTATATCATGATAGGTGCCGCGCACGCTTATCGTAGTATGCCAGTCGGCTTAGGCTATAAATCATTCAAGAGTCGACTGCGAGCGTAGTTGGATTTCGTGGCGGCTTCTTTTATATTTTCCAGGGTCCGGAGCTGAAGCCTGTACTGTATAGTGATAATTGATAATCAAAGAATCTGCTGATTATTTTTAATTTCCACAGTTTGTAGGAAAAGTTGAGATTTCTTTTCTGAAAATCTGACCGGTACAGGTCGGCACAAATGTGGTACAATTAAATAAAACCACTTCCGACAGAAAAAAGTGCGAAAGTACTTGTCCTACTTTCTTCCAGAATTTTTCTCTTTTGGAAAATCCGAAGGATTTCTGTGAAAATTCCAAGGAACCAAATAAGATTACGTGAAGCACAATTTTCTCCATATGTTTCCGATCATTACGAAATACCGAAATTGCTGAGCCCATTTTTGCGCGCATGTTCTAGGAGAACAGCGTGCTATCATTTTGTCCAAATGTCTGTAATTTTCGATGATTGAGCCGAAAATGGTCTGAAACGACTAGGTTGGACTCACTGATGAAGAATTCGGTGTCAAAATCGAATCTGTCCGGACACGATAACTGTCGAACGGAGCCAGTTAGCGACTTGAAATTTGTAGGGTAGTTCGCGCATCCGAATATCGTCATTTTCGTTAATGGGCCAAATCCGCCAAATAGTTTTGGAGCTATAGCAATTTGAAATGTTGAGGTTATTTTCCTCATATTTCAGGAACTACGAGAGCGATTAGTTTTAAACTTGGCAGTTAGTTGGAGCATAACGACGCGCAACTTTGAGCAAAATTTCGTCGGAATCTTATGATCACTCAATTCAAAAAAAAGATATTTTTCTGTAACCATTGTTAATATACGATAACAATTTCAGTTATACCTTTAGTCCCATATTTCACAGCTGTGTACCAAATTTCAGTTCGATACGGCTATTAACTTTTGGAGATCTTGAAAAAAAATATGTAGAATTTCGTGTTTTTCTTCTCGATGTCGTTGTTTTTTTTGGTGAACTCAAAAAATACTGATTGAATCGTAACGAAACTTTGCAGCTAGTTTGAAAATGCTGAACGATAACATTGTGCGAAATTTCGTGATGAACGTGTCATTAGAACGATTTGAAAAAAAATTCTAATTTTTTTTTCGAATATTCAATATTCTGTGATCTTCTCATCATATTATCCTCATCAAATTCTGTATAAATCTTCAAACTGTCATTTTTCAATCCGATCTAATCTGTATTTTCAGAAATATTCGGAAAATAAAATATGAATGGGTATATCTGCGGAATCATTGGGTGGATTTTACCCATTCACGAATTCGGCCTTCGTAAATGAGGTACAAACCTTCTCTACAAATATAGAGTTTCTAACTTCCGGAAGAAACGACTTAGAAACTCGATATTTGTAGAGTATGTTTGGGGCTTACTAACGAAGGTCGAATTCGTGAATGGGTAAATACGCCCAATGTTTCCGTAGATATATCCATTCAAAATTTTATTTTTCTAATATTTCCAAATATACAGATTAGATCGAATTGAAATCCAGTAATTTATCGAAAAACATCTAGAAAAGCACTGCCGTGAAGGCAGCAGCTTTTGTGCGCATGTTCAAATTCGTTGCCGAAGCGGTCATTGATTTTTGTGGATGGCACAATCTATTTCTGCCGTTGACACCCACTTTTTCAAAAAGTTTTAGCTGTCCTATTTCATACAATTTGTGGAATATCTCTAGAACCGTATGGAATAAGGAAAAATATAATAGAAGTTGTAAACATTCATTCAATTTTTAACGTACTGGTCCTAGGAAACGAAGGCGTACTCATTTTGCAGTAATGTTATTTTCGAATTTCGAACCAGAAGTCTTGAGGGTAAGCCTTTTTATAAAGGTGCCTACAGACATAGAATAAATCTTCGTATCGTAACTCCGTCGCGTAACAAGTCTGGACGGCATTGCGTAACAGCGTATCACCGTAACATAGTAACATCGGAGTGTCCCGTAAGTTTTTCTGCACGTTTTTTCAAATTTTCCTCAACTAAGTAATGCTTGTATATTGCACTCAAGCAAACGTTCACTGTGCTGTTGTGAAGATGGAACGGCAGAATGCTACGTTTATAAGATACGCGACGATGTATGTATTGATACACTACATTTGTTGACACGCCGTATCTTCTACGCGTAACAAACAATTGTAACGCAATGGCGTTACGCTACGAAGTTTTGTTCTATGTCTGTACCTTAAGAAATCTGTGGCCAAATTCAAATATTTCAACGAACGGTCCAGCTAGCCCTAGACACTGCAACTCTTGAATATGCATGGAGAGCCGGTATGGATATTTTCACATTAGGTGCAGAAACTTAATATTATGTATATTGGTAGAATTCACACTATTGTTCCCTCAAAATCTCGAAAAATTCTGATCTGATCAAAGTGGAATTCAAGTCGATATTCTCCAACTGTGTACGAGATATCAGCTTGGTCGAAAATGTATTTTGGGAAATATTGGAAAAAAGTATGGGCGGATTCAACCCATTATTACCCATTAGTAATATTTCCATTCGAAATTCGTTTTTCCATCATCTACATAAATACTAATATGATCACATTGAAATCATGCACTTGGTTATTCGTATCATATGTTACTTACGAAATTTTGCATTATCCTTCACGCCATCATTTTCCAATTAATTAACGAATTCCTATTCAACATATCATTGAGTGGATTTTACTCATTCATGAATACGTTCCAAACATCCCTATTGACCGATCCTTAATACAATATCTTTCAAAGAATCACCTAGGCTCCTCTATATTTTTTGTACGTCAGATGTTGGCCTAAATTATGTCAAAATCTTCAATAGGGATTCCGTAGAAATGTCCGTTCGAATTTTGTTTTGATTCAATGATACCTTTGAGTTGAGTCAACTCAACTACAAGTTGAATACTCAATGATATCACTGTTACGGTTTGCTTCGCTGTTCGGTAACAACTTACGACCATATTCAAAAACACACAACATTTAATTGTATCAAGTATATTTATTTATTTATTTATTTATTTATTTATTTATTCAGTTTTGGGATACAAACGGGAATACTCTCAAACGAGTACCCTCTGATACATTCAAACAAATATACTTTCTGTTTTATGGTGTCCAACAGGCGCTAAAACCAATCACATAAAAAAATAGATTTTCCAAATTATCAGAATGATCAAACAAACAAAAAACAATAGAGTGAACCTCCTAACCATTTACAGAAAAAATACATCTAATACTCCGTTTGAAGGAATTCAAAGTCACCATGAATGGGTCCAAATCACCACAATATTGATTAAATGAATTACACATCCTCATGATAGGCGAGTTCTTACCAAGATTCGTGTTGAATTTAACAGGTGCAAGTAATTTCTGATTTCTAATTTGTCTCGCAGGCACATGGTAAAGTATCAGGGAAACCAAATCGGATGAGTCATAGTAATCATTTATGATCTTAAATATCATTACCAAATCAGTTTTTATCCTTCGGTGCTCTAATGGTTCTATTTTATAATGAGATCGTATTTGACTTATACCAGTAGTGACGTAAATTCTGGTCATTTTGAAATGTAGGAACCTTACAAATCTATTCTGAAGTCTCTCTAACCTTTGTTTATGCACAATGTAGTAGGGACTCCATACAACGCTGGCAAAATTGACCTTGCTGTGCACAAAAGCAAAATAAATTGCTTTAATAGCTGCCTCATTGTTGAAATCCCCACATATCCTGCAAAGAAAACCCAAAGATCTACTCGCTGAACTGATGAGGTTATCTATATGAGCACCGAATGACATTTTCGTATCAAAAATGACCCCCAGATCTCTAACCTGACTTACCCTGTCTACCCCGCAACCAATCAACCGATACTGGAATTCAATATTTGCATGGTTTCTGGAAAATGATATGCATGAACATTTTTTCAGGTTAAGGTCCAATTCATTTCGTTTACAATATTCCGAAAACTCATCAAGATCCCTCTGAACCTTCAGGCAATCTCTAACTGATTGTATTTGGCTGAACATCTTCAAATCATCTGCGAAAAGAAGAATGTATACAAATCTGAAGCAGCTCCCTATGTCGTTTATGAATATAAGAAACAATATGGGCCCCAAATGGGATCCCTGAGGAACTCCAGATGTAACGACAAATGGGGCTGACCTATATCCATTGACACTCACGAGCTGACTCCGATTGCAAACGTAGGAAGAGAACCACCTAAGCAGATCCCCATACACCCCGACCCCAGCAAGCTTCGCCAAAAGTAAATTGTGGTCCACTCTATCAAAGGCCTTGCTGAAATCGGCGTACACCGAATCCACCTGTATCCGACTATCCAGAGCCCGTGTGATGAATTCAGTATAAACAATCAAATTTGTTTCTATACTTCGACCCGAGAAAAAACCATGCTGACTTCCCAGTATACACTCGTTTACAGTGACTCTATACTTGTATAGAGTATAGTGTATTGTCACTGTAACTAGGTTACTGTGACTATATTACCAATAATAATATAATTTAATATAGTCACTGTAAACAAGGTTACAGTACCTTTAACAAGTATAGAGTATTGTATAGAGTCACTGTAAACGAGGTTACTGTGGAGCGCTTCTGACTCTGACGGGTAATTCTTTAAATAACCCGATTACAGAGATCTATATGATCTTGATTCTGTAACAACTACCACTATATATTAATATTGTCAGCAAAAAAGTATAAGGCGCAAACTGATGGACGCGTTTGTCGCTCAAGCGATGACATTTGAGTTGTCAAATGCTCTCCCGACAAAATCGAGCGATTCCTTTTTTGTAGTTGAATAATTTCAACTTCAAGAAAATGGCGGGATATTCAAAACATTCAAGAGATAGTTTATACTCGTCGGTCATGATTATATAGGTACCTGCTAATACAATGGATGAGGAATTATAGGTATATTGAAGAAAATATCTTCAACTATTATTGTTTTAAAGGAATTATGTATTTATGTACTCAATTGCAATCATATGGTGACGATATATTTATCGCAGTTTGAAATATGCATGTAATATAATGTCTTTCCAACATCAAGACGAAAATAAAATGTCCTTTCTTATGATAAATTATTAAATTGCTTTAGCTATCTGAAATAATCGTTTCTGCAGAACAAACTGACTACAGCAAAAACAATTTATCCGATAGCTATGTGCATGCCTAATAAATCAAAAGCGTCTATTAATTCAATCAATCCCTTGAAAATATAGGTATAAAAACAATTACTATACTTGCTGAAGAACCAGATCCACGCTGAAATAAATTCATACAATTTGAAAAGTGATATTTCATGAACAATCGCGCGTTTTCTTAATAACAGATGTCAGTCACAAATTACTGACATTGAGCGTAAAAATCGCGCGATTTTTATTTTTTGACGCGTCCATGAGTACGAGCCTTCAGATGAATATATAGTCATGAAAATTTGACACTGGGTGTTGCCAAATCGTCAACTCTATGGATTTTCGTATAACCCATTCATTTTGCGAATTATGGATACAACTGAATTTCTACTCATCTAATATTACTTATGCGATAACGAGTACTAATTTTGGAATTATATCCTAATAACTATACTGGACCCACTCTATGAAATTTCATACCTGCAAAAAAATCGACTGAAGACTAGGCCATATTGCATAAAATGACTATATTCCAGATGAAATTCAAACATTTTCCAAAATTTTGAAACAGTAGGTGCCATTCAGGTCCGAAGTCGTTTCTATGGTGCATTCGAATTATTTCTGAGTAAGTGTTTCATATCAAATCTCAGAAAGAGCTGAACATACTCTGACCCGATCGAAAAGGGCTTCTTCAAGGTGACCTTGATGAATTCGATAAATATACAGGGTGTCCGGTCAACCTTAAACAATATTTATATAGGTCATAGTCTAGGTCATGACCACTCATAATATCGAAAAATTTGTAGGTAAAATTTTCACCGTTTCCGAGATAATCTGGTGGATGCGCCGATGGAAGTTGAAAAGCTTAGGGTTGTTGTTGATAATAACAACATAATACATATTTGTCGTAATTGTCAAATCTAAATACTTCAAAATGTAAACTGTCAGTTTTTCAGGGGGGTTTTTTTGTTGATCGGTCACTAAGGTTTATTATTTTAATCCATCAAATAATAACCTAAAATTGATATAATTCTGCGAAAAATGGGGATGAAATGACATAATTGAATTCTACCTATTATTATTCTTGAAACTTTGACCCCATTTTAGTTATTACCACGTGAATGTGAAAATTCACGACAAAAATATGAGCACTTTGTCCAATCTCCAAAATTGTATGAAACATGCTCTGATTATTGCTGAAAGGGGTGATATTTCCGTTGCAATAGAATGGGGAGATATTCTGGTCTATCTCCAACTTTCACAATTTTAAAGAAAAAAGTCTTCTGTTGCGAATTTTTCGGAATGAAATGATGAAATAATGATTATTTATAATGAATTCATTTGCTCGAGAGTTCTCAGTAAGAAATAAGATTTCGATTCTTCTTCAAATAAAAATATTCTCAAACCAGAAATTCAAGCAATAAATTCCATAAACAAGTTAGAAAAAAATTGTTTAATTTTTTTCTGTGTTCTGATGCCAAGATGACATACTTCCAAGACGGACTTTTTTGAACATGCTTTGCCACCAGGGGGGTGAAACTCCTAGTGGAATATGGGAAGCAATTTTCTGTGACTGTCCACTCGAGATTAAGGGAGATAGAAGATATGAAAGTATAGCTTTCTCCGTCGGGACTGGATGATCCGAAATGACATTTGACTTATAGTATTTTTGCCGGTAAAATAAAAATGGAGTTGTTTACTGAGGGAACTGGCTAGATAAGCTAATAGTTCGTAAATTTTCTATACAGTTTTTTGTATTCTTTACTCGTTTAACTCCTGTAATAATATTTGAAAAATCAAGGAAACCTTCCTCGATCAAACTTAAGTTCACATGAAAGTTTTCCTTAGATGAAAATCCATACGAGTAATGTCAAAGGTTTGTGATAATATCACAGGGTCTCAAAAAAACCTGCATTTTCTCGATTTTGCTACGAATCCTTCTAGATTTTTAACCTGGTAACAAGGCTTCAATATTGATGCAATTCCCGAATATGTTCTGAATGATCATGTAGATATGTATCTTATGATTTGAGTTCCGAAGACAGCTATAATAGTTCCAGTAATGACTCTGAGAAAATCATTGATGCCTTCAACATCTGATCAACCTTCAGTAGAAAGGCCTGATACAACAAGCTTTGCTTCTAGTGCTGAAGTTGCCAAAATTATATAGGTAAATGAAAATTCCTTTTTAGTTGAAAATAAACCTGTATTTTTAGGAAAATTAGGATTCTCAATCATATTTGTCCGTTGAGCAGCAGTTCTTATACCAAATTCATAGAGAACCGTATCTTTCAAATTATTCAAACTCAAAATGAATAGTAGGCAAAAAAAATTAAAATTGTTTATAGAAATCGCCTCTGCGTTAACAGAGTTGTACATACTTTTCAAAGTTTGTAACGCTGTATTGATGCAGTAACGCAGGAGCAATTTGTTTCCATTACCAATAGTTTTCATTATTTTCACTTGTATTTCTAATGTAGGAAAGCCTACCAATATTTTATAGCAACATTTTTCACTTGGAAAAAAAAAGGATTTCCTAAAGTTTGAATTAATTTGAATATTTGATTTCTAGGTTTTCACCAGTTGCTCCAGGATCCAAGGATTAAATAAAGTGGATTCAGCAACCCTTTGCTGGAAGACTCTTTTGGACATATCCTTGAATGCTAATATTGTTATTATTCTTTCAACTTTTCAACATATCATTTCGTTAATGTTAAAAGTTAATGAATTGCAAATTACCTTTTGGTTATTTCTTTATATAATGTTGGTAGATTCTGTATAATTAAACAGAAGAAATAAATGAAGAATCGTAATATAGTTAACACATATTACATAGGTAATTGAGTTCACTTCATGTCGGTTTGGTTTTCATGACTGAAAAAGAGTAAAATTCCATTTGAAAACATAAAATGTAGTATGAAGTTAATTTCTATTACCTTCGATCTTATACCTAGCTCTAACAGTTAATTCAAATATTCCCGCCACAAACAAAATACTTTCAACTCTGCATGTTAGGGTCGCTAGTGAGCTTTCCATCCAAAATTAGTTCCCCATCTGGCCGTTGGTGTCGCTAGTGAATGTCCATCTAAGATGGCCGCCACTTTGTTTCCACAGATTAGTAGGGAGTTTACACTTCTTATATATTTGTATTCTATGTTTGCCACCGAACCAACGATACTCTGAATATCCATTTGGATATACCAACTCAATTAATGTTTCATTTAACTGTACCGTTATACTATCAAAAAGCCCAAGTGAAATAAATTACATTATTGCAAGATTGGTTTAGAGTTTCGAAACCATTATTGATATTGACTAAATTAGGACCAACTATTATCGAACGTCAAAAGTTACTTCCGATTTTGTAATAGGAATTGACCCATTTTTAAGGAAGGTAGACAAAGTATTTCTGACCCGTTAGTTTGACAATGTTTCGGTTTAATGTACCTTGTACAATCTTTTGATAAACTTCACTTGGGCTTCATGATAGAACAAGTTATATGGTATATGTCGAATCGAAAAAACCAGCCTGTATATTCTCAATAGAGACCCCCAACCATAAACAAAACATTGTTTCGAGACTGCCTTGACTAGTGTAAACTCATCCCAAAATCTGACGGTCTCCTCCGGAATCACCCTGTATGAGACCGAATCAACCTATATAAAATGAAATACCATAATTTCCTGACAAATGTAATGAATTGTTCGGGAACTCAATGGTCAACCGTTTAATTGAAAAAAAAATGAACATGAGTGAACGGATTTCGAAAATTTGACAACCATTCTAGAGATAACCTTATATATGACCGAATCAACCTATATACAATGAAATCAAATAATTTCCTGAGTAAATATAATGAAATGTCTTGGAATTCCATGGTCAACCGTATAATTAAAAATTTGTGAACACGAGTAAACGGATTCCGAAATTTTGACGGCCATTCGATAGAGTACCTTTTATATGACCGCATCAACCTATATACAATAAAATCCAATAACTTACTGAAGAAATATAATGAAATGTCCTGGAACTCAATAGTCAACCGTTAAATTGAAAAAAAATTAACATGAGTGAACGGGTTTCGAAATTTTGACAACCATTCGATAGATTACCTTATAGTTGTTATGTTTATTAATTATTAATTAAACATTTGTGGGAGCTCATGTCTTTATTATCATTATACATATACATGTCTCTTATGACGGTCTGTATTGAACTGATCCTGGATCGCTTACGACATTCATACTGTTAGCGGTCTCTGACGGATAGTTCTTTAACTATTCTAATTGCAGAGATCTATCAGATCTTGCTTCTGTTACATCTCCCTTTTTTTTTATACAATTTTAGTAAACAAATAAGAATTTCAAACTGAATAGAAACTAAACTAATATACTAATAACTATCTTTCAATAATTACAACAGTTCATTCTCTATATCTACTTGGTTTAATAATTGTACGTCCAGATCATGTTTTATATGTCACTTCATTGGTAGGTTGAGTTATTGTCACTCTTTCATTAGGTTTGTATTCACTATCACATCCACGATGAGCGTTATGCTCAGTTATTTGTGTTTCACCAAATTTAGCACTTTTAACATCTTTATGTGTGTCATTATTTTTGTGTCTTAGTTCTACTTGATTGGGATTTGCTCTTATAAATGAGGAGTTTCGCCTCAGCACTCTATCCAGGTTCTCTCTGACTAAATAAGATCTAGGTGTTTCATGTTTTGCAACAATTTTCCCTGGAACCCATTTCTCCCCTTTTTGAAAAATTATGTTCTGACCTTCATAAAAATCGGTTCTTGAATGAGCATTTTTATCATAACATACTTTGGCCTTTTCTCTTTTTTGTTGAATATACTCATTATTTATTTTAGGTTTTTCTGTTAAAAGTTTTTTAGAAATATATAAATTTGTTCTTAATAGTCTTTGATTAAGTAATTCTGATGGTGAGAGATTTAATCCTGTTAGTGGTGATGTGCGATACTCTAGCAATGCTTTATATATATCATTACCAGAATGTTGACATTTTTTTAATATATTTTTACATATTCCTACAGCTTTCTCACACAAGCCATTCGACCTTGGATATCTTGGACTAGATGTAATCAAGGTTATGTCCCAATCTTTAGCAAATTTTTTGAATTCATGACTATTGAATGGTTGATTGTCTGACATAAATCTTGATGGAATGCCATGTGTTGAGAATATAATCTTAAGTTTACTTATAACTTCTCTGGCTGTTTTGTACTCTAATGGTACCAAATCTATCCAATTGCTATGATAATCAACTAGAACTAGATAATCCTTTCCTCCGAAAGTTAATATGTCAGTTGCTACTTTTTCAAACGGAATATTGGATCTTTCATGCTGGATAAGTGGTTCTTTGGTAACATTACGACTAAACATTAGACAAGTTTTACATTTAGCTACAAAATCTTGTATATCCTGAATCATACCAGGCCAATGGAAAATTTTGCGTGCTCTTGCTTTAGATTTTTCCATACCAAAATGTGCTACATGCAATTTATTTAACATCTTCACTCTCAATGCTTTTGGTATAATAAGTTTAGAGTCATAAAATAATAATTCATTTTTTACACTTAAAGAGTTTCTTATTTTGTAAAAAACTTTGACTTCTCTATTTTTTAATTGCTTTATATCTGGCCATTCTGTTTGACAATATTGTTTTACTTCTTTACAAACTAAATCATTTCTAGTATAATTTCTCAATTCTTCTAATCTCTCATCTGATATTGCTAAATCTAATTCTAATGAATGTACTACTTCTTTCATTTCTTTGTCATCTTTTACCGGTGTCTTTAGATAGAATCTAGACAAAAGATCAGCTATATACATGTATTTACCTGCCAAATATTACTTCAAAATCATATTTCAACATTTTAAGTTTCAATCTCTGAAGTCTTGAGCTAACTGCAGATATATCTTTTTTGTGAATTGAAACCAATGGTTTATGGTCTGTTTTTACTAGAATCTTTCTACTATACACAAAATGATGAAATTTTTGCAATGAAAATGAGATTGCTAGATATTCTTTTTCAATTTGTGCCCACCTGCATTCTGTTTCTGTTAAACTTAAACTGGAACAAAATGCAACTGGTTTTCCTTCTTGCAAAAGACAACCTCCTATTCCAGATTGACTTGCATCACACTGAATTTCTATTTTTAATTTTGGATCAAATATTTTTAAAACAGGAATTTTTGAAATCAGCTTTTTGATTTTTTGAAAATTTTCACTGTGATCCCTTGTCCAGTTCCATTCTACATTATTTTTGATTAATGTTCTTAGTGAATATAAAAGATCAGAATGTTTTGGTAAGTATTTAGATAAATAATTGAACATACCCAGTACTGTTAGTAGTTCTTTTTTATTTTTAGGCTCTTCTAACTGTAAAATTGAATTTATGTATTCATCATCTGGCTTAACACCTTCAGCAGAGAATACTTGTCCAAGATATTTGACTTCTTTAACTTTATATTGTACTTTTGACTTGTTAAATTTTACACCAAACTCTTTTGCTCTCTTAATAACTTCTTTGAGAATTTTATCATGCTCTTGCTCTGTCTCGGCAGCTATTATGAAATCGTCAAAATAGATTCCAATTGGCAGATCACCAAAAATCTTTTCATTCATCCGTTGAAAAACTTCAGAACTAACTTTAATTCCAAATGGTAATCTATTGAAACAATACTTTCCAAAAGGAGTGATGAATGTATACTCCATTCACTTTTATAATGTAGCCCGGTTGGCCATGACATCCTGACAGATTTCACCGTGTATATTTTGAAATTGTTAGGTTATGGTCATTTTCCTGTCAGATAACTATGCAACGTTGTCCTCTCTACATAGAGGTCGTAGTAATTACTTATTTTTCAAATGTCAATCTACATTGATAAAGTAATGAATTTGAGAAAATATTATTTGAATTCGATAATTCCAAAGAACTGGCGAATGTTGAAGACACTTTTGTCTCTGTTAATACTGGAAATATTTCACGTATATAAACATGGTTGAAAGATTAAGTTATGCTATTTTCTTGTAAGGAAATCAAGAATCGGGTTTTTCAAAATAAAGTCTTCAGTTCAGTCTTTTTGGGTGCACCAATAGAAGGATATTCTTTGTCGACTCTTTCACTTAAAATCTTCCTTATTGTGTTGATGTGCAGCTAAAAAATAAATATCTATTCATATAAAATATAATTCCTTGGTTTTCACTTACATACGTCGAAAATGTTGCATAGCTTGTGTTGAATTATTGATTCCGAATTATCAGGGTTACTATCAGAAAAAGCCGATTTCAATTCTACATAGCACTTTCTGATACTTTGCCTCTGCTTCTTCAAAACTACCTTCGGCATTTTGATTAGTTTGCAAGCGTTATTATGCTGAGATTTAGAAATCTAGAATCGATTGATATTGATAATAGTAGAAATTGAAATTTGGCAACGTCTTTTGACATTGCCGATATTTCATGAGTGCCAACCTGCGTCAGTTTTAAGGGAAAAAACTTGATAAACCTAAATCATGGCCAACCGGGCTACATTATAAAAGTGAATGGAGTATACATAGCTTTTTACTTTCAGAGTCTAATGGAACATGATAGAATCCCTCCTTCAAATCTAGTACGGTATATAATTTTTTATCTTTCAATTTCAAAGACAATTCTTCTAGAGTTGGTATTGGAAATTGATCCTGGCAAATATATTGATTCAATTGTGTTGGATCTAAACAAATTCTTATAGCTCCAGATGGTTTTTCAACTATAACAATGTTGTTGACCCATTCTGTAGGCTCTTCAATTTTAGAAATTATACCCTTTTTTTCCAAATCAAATATCGCATCTTTTAATCTAGGTTTTAATGCTTCAGGTACTCTACGACAACTACTACTTTTTGGTTGTGCATTTTTGTTCAATATGATTTTATATTTGTAAGGAACTTTGCCTGTACCTTCAAAAACATGTTTATTTTGGGCTATGAATACATTTTTCTCTTTTTCACACAAATTTACTGAATCTATCTTTTTGACTAGACCTGTTATATTGCATGTGTTCAATCCCAAAATAGGCATGCTATTTTTGCAATCTAAAACTATAAATTTCACTTTATACTTATTTTTCTTAATGATACAATCTAAAATTATATATCCTACTGCTTGGATTTTATTATTTCCATAAGTATTCAAGTTTACTTTATTGTTTATGATTTTTTCTACTAACCTTAGCCTTTGTATGTATTTTAAAGGTAAACAATTACAGTTTGCTCCTGTGTCAATTTTGAATTTTATAATTTTGTCTTTTATGGCCACTTCTGTCGTCCACATGTCAGAGTTATTCTTCTTTTCGCTGACACTATTTAATTCAATGGTGTTGATATATGTTTCTTCTGAACTTTCCTCTTCTTCTGATTTTGTGTCATAATCCACTTCGTGTACATTCTTCTTATTGAATCTTGGTTTCTTCTTTTCTTCCTTATAATTGCCTTTATTTCTCGAAAATGTTTGACTTCTTTCATTATTCTTCTTAGTGTTCTTGCAGCACAACGCAAAATGATTCAATTTTCCACATGAATCACACTTCTTTCCATACCCTGGACACTGTCTTGGTTTATGTTTGGCTGCACACTTTCCACATTCATATTTTTGACTTGTGAAATTGTTTTTCTTCCTTATATAATCTACCTCATTTCCTCTAATTCCTTTCATATGAATCTTGCTGGCTTCCGAGGCTCTGCATGTCTCTTCGGCTATTTGTAACGTTAGATTCTGTATCCTGAGAAGTCTTTCTTGAAGTTCTACATCTTTGACTCCAGCAACTATTCTATTTCTAACGAATCGATCTGTCATATCACCAAATTGGCATTCTTTGGCTAACATTTTGATATCAGTTAGGAAATGATCAAAATCTTCCCCTTCTTGCTGACATCTAGTATTGAATTTGAAATCATCATAGGCTTCATTTTTTAAAGGTCTACAGTATGCATCGAATGCTTTTAACACTTCTTTGTATTTTGCTCTATTTTCTTCTGATATCTGCAACGTATTAAATACATCTTGGGCTTCTTCACCAGCCACATTCAAAAAAATTGCTACTTTGACATCGTCAGATTTATTATCTAATCCTGATGCTTTTAGATAAATGTCAAAACTACTTTTGAATTTTTCATAGTTCTGTGCTATTGGGAACTTCTGCGAAGATGGCAGCGCCCTTACGGATAAATTTTGAACCTGTCCAAGCTAGTAGTTTTATGTAAACAAACCTTAGAAATGTGGTATAGAACGAATATTTATTAAGCAGAGCTTGAATATTTAAAGAAATTATTATAGTTTTGTGTAAGATTTCTTGAGAAGGAACTTTTCGTTTGGATCACGATATAAAATCGTACTTTAAATCGTTCCTGGAGGAAAATTTCGGTGTTATTTTAGTGTATGTTGCTTAGTGGATCAAAATAAACCAATATCTAAGTTTACTTGAATTTCTGGAAAAATAGCACCTCAATAAGTAATTTAAGGACTCTTATTTATGTGAAGAAGTGCTGAATGCAGGCTATATTATGTGGTAAATCTAGAATCAATCCAAATGATATGACTTGTTCCTTGTTTACAAACGAAGGAATCAACAAAATGAAAACAGATTTTCTGCTTTAGTTCTTTTGCGTCGTATTTCTAAAGAAAAGGAAACAGATAGACATATAATTGATTTCATTTTTATATTACAGCAGCTCAAGATACACATACAAAATGAAAAATGTCACAGCCGGTTCAACCTACCTATATAAGGAAATGAAAAGTATGTATGTATTTATATGAGTAACTTCAGCTATTATCAACTCTAACAGTATATTTAGTTTTTATCAGATTTTCAACCAGATCACTCTTTTAGAATATGATTTTGTGTAGTATGTGAATTAGGTAGCTGCAGAAGTGCTCGGTAGTTTCTCTGCAGCATTTTCCTTCAAAATTCTCTCATTTTTATTTACACCTGAAAACATCATGACATGAAGTTGTTTCGAAATAAATACATTGTAGGAAATTTACCTTTATGAAAATAAACATCTTCAGAGAAATGCAGTGAACATACTTTCATGTATTTCGTGATCTGTTTTCCAATCTTCAATTTCTAAAGCTAGGCCTTCTTCTATCATTGAGTTCCCTGCCCAATGCTGTTTCCAAATTAACTTTAATTCCATTTGGCTTTGGAAAAAATTAAAACTAGAGGCACTAGATGATCCTTTCTTCTTTGACTATGAATAACATTGAGTTGAGGCACACAACAATAGTCATTTCGGGAGGATGCCATTTCGAATTAATACGATCGAAATTTTTAATCGGAAAGAAAGGAATCGATTGACGAATATTACAAACACTTTCGGTATTCCAAAATTTCAACTCGGAGAACAACACAAAAGCTCGAAAATGAACTCCAAAAGTGAGCAAATTACGTTAGAATAACAGGCACGTCGAAAAACTACTAGCTTGGAAGTGTTCGAATTTCTATCACCAGAGGGCGTATCGCTTAGCAGTAGTTGCGAATATTAGTATCGAATGCATAGACCTATAAAACTATATGGACATGGCTTAAAGAGAGAGGAAGCGGGCCGACAAAGAGGGAACCACAGAACATCAAATATAAGAAGTGCTACCTCCCTTGTAAACTGTGGGCAACATTTGTGACATTTCTCCTGCAAAAATCTAGTTGGGAATATTCCATTATGGTGCGAGGGGGTGTCCGCTTGCTGAATTGTTAACGTTAGTACTGCTGGCTCAGTGTGGCAGCATACTACGTTGATATGACAACCTCGCAAGCCGCACAACTCAGTACCTTCTGCGCAGAGGAAAACATAGAGTAGTTTAAGTTATGGTTGTTGGTAGTGAAGCCAGTTCTGTTTTAGACAAGGACAGATAAGTTGTTTCTAAGCCATCAACTATTAATATTGAATATATAGTTTTTTGTAATTGATCATATTTGTTTAACAATAGTGAACGATTGAAACAAATAAACCCCAGTTTGTGAAGTGTTTTACTAAGAATCCTAACTTGGTAGCAGAGCTTAAAAAGCTGTAACGGATTTCTTGAATTGGCAACCATCTTGGATATTCCAGAAATACTTCCTTTCAACCAAGATCAAGAATACAAAAGAAACAATGGAGAATATCATTTATGATGAAGAACCCGGTTTGTACACGGAAACGGTTGATGCAATTATAGAGCAACAAGAGCAAATTCCTTCACCGGCGCCAAGCCAAAATTTAGCGAGCCAAATGTTGAACTTATTCGCTACCCCTCAGTTTATGACTATGTTGAAGATCACCATCCAACAGAGTATAGAACAAACTAGTACTAGTAGCACCAACAGCTCGAATTTTTTGGAGGTAGCCGAGAAAACCAAAAAGATGCCCACATTTTCCATACCGACAATGGAAAATAGCGAAAAATTAAGAGGCCATGGAAACTTCAGGACGTGGAAACTAAAGCTGGAACGAGACATGATCGCTCTGGGAAGAGCTGAGTTCTTGAAGTACCCAATGGGAGGGGCCAAATGTGCATTTACAATCGAGGAGAAGAGAATGTATGACGCTCAAGTAAGACAGTACCTAGATGCTACTCTTCTAAACGGTCCTCGACAGCTAGTAGTGAATGAAGCAACGGCTGCAGATGCCTTCATGAAGTTGGAGCAAATGTTCGGAAAAAATGACATACAGAAGATGGTAGAACTCTTGGACAATTTTGGAAAAGTAGTTCTACATCCAAAAATGAACCCAATGGCATTTGTGACCAAGTTTGAGAACAGTGTTCAGCAATTCAGAGAACTGGGAGTTCCTCTGGATAAAAAGATTGTTGTGGCATATTTTCTGCATAAGGTTCGTCATGTACGGCCTTTTATGCCATTTTATGCTACGATAGTTACTTTACCAGAGGAAACCAGAACTTATGACTTTGTACGCAGTGCATTCCTTGATGTAGCCCCCACCCTGCACTGTAATGAAAATGAAAATAGTAAGTACAAAGAGGACGACACTGTTGATATTGTTTGTTCTGAATGTAATAAGGATTTTGATTTCAGTTTTACATCAGAAGGTTATGACATTGTTACTGTCTGCTCAATATGTCTAGGCTCCCCTGAGCAAAGTAAAAATAATAATATTTTTATTCCAGTTCTTTGTCCACAGTGTGGTGAAAGTAGTATTAATGATTGTGATTTTTGTTTAGGAGATAAAGAAGAAAGGTTCGGGGAACCGTTACGAAAGAGGGAAAGGTTGATGCCTAAGCAAAACACGACAAATAAAAATTCTAGTTCACCGTATACTAGTGAACAATTCGCTAAGTTGAGAAAGATGACAACAGAAGAGCGCATAGCTTCTCGATGTCATAAGTGTGGCCTTCTTTTTCATAGGGAATCAGAATGCAAGTATAGTGGTCGTGTATGCTATGTTTGTTTTAAGACAGGCCATGAGAAAAAGGATTGCAGAAAGTTGAAAACAAGTAAGTTTCAGTATGATTTACAGAAGTTTGTTATTTCGTTGAATTTCCTTGTGGATTCTGGTGCATCGCACCATGTTGTGAATACATGTAGTATCCTGTTTCATTATAAAGCCTATAATGATCCAGTGTCAGTCGAACTTGCTTCAAAAACAGACAAGATTTTTGCTCTAGGAGAGGGAACTCTGCCTATAATAGTACAGTTTGGTAAATGTTCTCATGTTTTACAGTTGGTTAGTGTACTGTATGTACCCAGTTTGAAAGAGAATATTCTGAGTGTTAAATCATTCAATTCTCAATTTAAAACTAGTGTTGTTATGAATGCTAATAATGGATTCATTTTGTCTAGAAAATTAAGAAGAAAAATCAGCCTTCTCTATGTGTCGGATGGATTGTATCGGTTGACAGTACAAGTATCTTGTGGAAAACATCAGGAGTCTTTGCCAATTAAAAAAATTGTACCATCTTCGTTAATTAAAAGTAAATTATCCCCAAAATGTTCTAATCTAAAAGTTAATGAAAATAAACGTCAGAAAAATCGTAGGTTGCGAAAAAAAAACTCACTCGTAGTCAGTTGCAAAAATTAGTTGATGAAGGTTCAGTTTGGCATCGTAGAATGGGCCATATTTCCTCATCTTATCTGGGTAAATTACCAAGTGTTGTCCAGGGAGTGAAAGAACTCTCTTATAATTTGACATCTGCTAGTTGTTCAGTTTGTTCAAAAGCCAAAATGAGTAGGAAGCCATGTTTGAAAGAACGTGAACGTGCAATCAGACCATGTCAAATTATACATGCTGACTTATTATTTGTAAATCCACCAACTCAGTTCAGTAAGAAAAAGTATATTTTAATAGTTGTTGATGATTATTCACGGTATTCACAAATATTCCTAATGAGGCAGAAGTCAGAAACATTCAAAAATTTGCAGTCAGGCTTACAGTTTTTACAAAACATTTTTCCAGGGCCTGGTCTATTCAATAAGTTAAGATGTGATAACGGCACAGAGTTCACTAGTACAGCTTGTCAAAGAATATTGTTTGAATTTGGTATAGAGTTACAGTTAGCTGAACCATTTCAGCATGAACATAATGGAACGGCAGAAAGATACAATAGAACTCTACAAGAAAGAGCGAGGGCTTTGCTTTTTGATTCAGGTTTTCCTGTCAGTTTCTGGGGATTTGCTTTCGCAACAGCATGTTATCTATATAATAGAACACCACATTGTTCAATTGACTTTCTTACTCCTTATGAGAAATTATTTGGGAAACAAGCAAACTTAGAAAATGTTAGAATATTTGGTTCGAAAGCAGAAGTAAAGATTGAAAATATACCCAAAGGTAAAAAGCTACATCCTCGTTCAAGTACAATGTACCTAGTTGGATATACAGATACGGGATATCTACTATACGATCCTTCAACAAAGAAAACTATTTCTTCATGTAATGTGCTATTCAATGAAAAATTCAATTACAAATCATGCCTTGATAAAATTTCAGTTCCTGAAAATGACCTTATAGTAACATCCGAATCTAGTATGTCTCAACCGCTTGCTCAAACAGGTGCTCATCACCAATCAACAAGTCAAAGTACAAGTCAGACAAACATACAATCAAATTTAGTAGCAAATAATATTTCAAATAATGAAGAGATAGTAGGAGAAACATCTAACCCTCAGCTCAGACAACGAAGTAATGAGGTTGAAATAGAGGTGATTTCACAACTCAGTGATGGTCAAGGCACTAACGAGATAGAATTTGAAGAAGTGGAAAATCCGAACAGTGACCATTATAACAGTGAAGGAATTCAGGAAATTAGTATCAATTCCCTTATTTTAAGTCCATTTGGTTTCGTTAATGATAGTTTGATTCAAAGTACAAGTAATACACCACAAGATTATAATGAAGCCACCACCGGTTTAAATAGAAGTAAATGGATAACAGCCATTCAATCAGAACTCTCTTCCATGAAACAGCATTCTGTTTGGAATATAGTAAATAGAGAACCGAATATGAAAGTCATCCCGTTAAAATGGGTATTCACAGTGAAAGACGATGGAAGTTGCAAGGCTCGTTTAGTTGTTGTAGGTTGTAAAGATACAGAGAAATATAGTTCTGAAGAAACGGCGTCTCCAACGCCTGCTCTCTCGGTAGTTAAATTGATATTTTCATTATCAGTTGCTAAAAATTGGCATATCGAACAACTTGATATTAAAACAGCCTTTCTATATGGTGATATTGATAGATTGAAATATGTAGCAATTCCTGATGGTATAAGTCTTGATAAAACAAAGTTTGTTTGTAAGTTGCGTAAAGCCTTGTATGGTTTAACAATCGCACCGAAGTGCTGGTTTATAACCATTGATAAATATCTTCGAGACTGTGGCTTTGAAGCGAACTTACGAGAACCCTGTTTGTATTCCAAAAAGAATGAGGGTGAAATAACTATCATATTGGTA
Organism: Myrrha octodecimguttata; assembly: GCA_958510865.1. Taxonomy (NCBI): domain Eukaryota; kingdom Metazoa; phylum Arthropoda; class Insecta; order Coleoptera; family Coccinellidae; genus Myrrha; species Myrrha octodecimguttata. The sequence continues at coordinate 2,776,875 of OY294062.1, forward strand.
TATGTCGATGATTTGTTGGTAACTGGCAGTAACATTGAACTTATTCATGATACAGTTAAAGTATTGAAATCTCGTTTTGAGATCAAACAGTTTGGGTTTCCAACTAAGTTTCTTGGTTTGGAAATCAAAAAGTCTAAAAATCAATTATTTCTCCACCAAACACAATATGTCAACAGTATGTTGAAAGAGTTCAGAATGGAGAATAGTAATAAAGTGGATACTCCGTTAGTACCTCAAGGAAAGCACAAAGCTCCCGAGGGTTTAAATGAAGCAAGTTTTCCGTATAAGAAAGCCATAGGCTCTTTGTTGTATTTGAGTCTATTTACTAGACCTGATATTTCATTTGCAGTCAGTTATTTGTCACGTTTTCAGTCTAATCCGCAACAGTATCACTGGACATTGGTAAAAAGGGTATTCAGATATTTGAGAGGAACCTCTCAAATAGGTCTGAAATATTCTCATGGCACACCAAATTTGTCTTGTTATTGTGATGCTGATTTTGCTGGAGACAAATCTAGTCAAAAATCAACAACTGGATTTGTTATCTTTGCCTTTGGAAATCCAGTGGTATGGTGCTCTAAGCTCCAGGCTACCATTGCACAAAGTTCGGCAGAAGCAGAATTCATTGCATTAACTCATGCTGTGAATGATGTTTTGTTTATATCACAGTTACTTGAAGAAAGTATAGATCTTGTTGTTTATCCTGTACCAGTGTATGAGGATAATGAAGCTGCTAGACAAAATTGTCTGACCAGCACCAGTAAAAGTAGATTGAAATATATTGAAAGAAAGTATCTTCTCATTCGTCAACATGTTCGAGAGAAGAAAGTTAATATAATCAAAATAAATACTAATGAACAGATAGCTGATATACTCACAAAACCTTTGCTAGTATCAAAGTTTTGTAGTTTACGTGACCAATTAGTAACTAGTGACTATCTGATTCAAAGTTGATAAAATGTGCATGCACTTGTTTTGTTTTGACTGATGAATACCTAGTATTCGTTCAGTGAATGTTTTAAGTATTATCTGGAGTTATATTGGAAGGGTCTTCGGTCCCTGGAAATATAATTTTGGCAAATACTAGTATCCTCCATTAGAAGGGTCTTTGGTCCCTGGTGATGGGAGATGCGCAGTATATGGTATACAAGTTGGTCCACTTGGCCATATAAAAATAGTTCTAGTCTGTTTAGTTTTTGAGCTATAGTTAATGTCTTTAATGATTGACTATACTCTCAGACCAATTGTGTGTATGGTTCACTGTAGTGAAGTCATACATGTTCTATTTGTTCAGTATATTTCGCATTGATGGGTTACATACTGATTCCAGCTTATCATATTGATTTCTATAATTAGACAGAATGAATAAATCTGGTTTGCTGTGTTTCACATTAATGAGTCCTATACTACTTGTCATGTCAAGTTCACACTACTGGAATTGACAAAGGGTCAAAGTAAAGATGCTAGAAGGGTCTTCGGTCCCTGGATGCAAAATTACTTAGTGTTTCAGTATAAGCATGGTTCGCTTCGAGAAAACCACTAACAGTGCTAAAGGGATCTTGTATCCTGGAAGCAAAAACAGTCACATCTGAGTAAAATAGATGCTAGAAGGGTCTTTGGTCCCTGGATGCAAAATAACTCATTTGTTCAGTATAAGCATGGTTCGCTTCGAGAAAACCACTAACAGTGCTAAAGGGATCTTGTATCCTGGAAGCAAAAACAGTCACATCTGAGTAAAATAGATGCTAGAAGGGTCTTTGGTCCCTGGATGCAAAATTACTCATTTGTACAGTATAAGCTTGGTTTCGCTTCGAGAAACCCTGTTCTTTGGCTATGCAGTAACAAATACCAAGTAATCCCACTGACTCGACAGTTTAGCTTTAAGTATATTTATATTAAGACATGTGAATGTAATACCATCTCTGTTTATATATGTATCTATTTATATTATTCTATTTATTAAGACAGAGTCAGGTGGAACTCAAAGTTGGTAAAAGTTTCGTTTTGTAGTTACAGTAAGTTGTTGCGTGCTCAGTTTGGGAGGGGGTGTTAACGTTAGTACTGCTGGCTCAGTGTGGCAGCATACTACGTTGATATGACAACCTCGCAAGCCGCACAACTCAGTACCTTCTGCGCAGAGGAAAACATAGAGTAGTTTAAGTTATGGTTGTTGGTAGTGAAGCCAGTTCTGTTTTAGACAAGGACAGATAAGTTGTTTCTAAGCCATCAACTATTAATATTGAATATATAGTTTTTTGTAATTGATCATATTTGTTTAACAATAGTGAACGATTGAAACAAATAAACCCCAGTTTGTGAAGTGTTTTACTAAGAATCCTAACTTGAATTATATGTCATTATTGTCATTTTACGATAGAATTCTGATGGTGTTCTGTGCTTAAATATTCTGTGGCAATATTGATTATTGCAGGATGCAAATATTTATATCGTGAATTCTTCAAGATTTTTATTATTCCGTGTTCTAAGCTCAATTATGATTCGAAAGGAAACGTGCTTCAAAAATGAAACAAAGCATTATAAACAATTATTTCTTTATTTACATCATTGTTAAAATTGCATGCAATTATAATATATTTTCCAACAAGTTATATGTACATAAATATTTACTTATAATTATCATAAAATAGGCTTCAGTATGCTCGTTTTTTTCACACCTACATGTGGAACATCTGCATGTGCAAAATTGGTAACCAAAATATATCTCAGCCAAAAAACTATACAAAATGTAGTTGAAAAAACTTCTTAAACATAAAATAATCTGAATTTCTTGAATAAATACTGATTACATTTTTCATATATTTCAAAGATTCCGTCGTAGAATGAATAAGAAAATATTTGTCTCACACCTTATCAAATGTGACTATAATTTAGGTGGCAGTTTTCTGAAACAAATAAGTAAAATTTGCTTCTAGAGAAAACAAAAACCATGACACACAACAAACAAAATTTTTGACCAACCACAGGTCTTACATTTTTGGAATTTGGTTTCAACTATTTCAAGTTCTTTGGGGTGTATCTACCAAATTCCAGAACAATTATTCAATAAAATGAGAATTACACTTTGATGTTCATGAGTTATGGATAAAAGGATGTTTATGGGGTCAACACTTATTCACGACAGTCTTTCAGTTATTATTACGATCAGAATTGTCACGTCACTGAAACACAATAACACTGTTTTGTCTAGGTAGGGGAAAAAGCATCCAGTCACAATAGGTAGACATAATCAAGTGGATTCCATCGATATAGATGATTACAGTCTGAAAAATGAAAAAAGTATCAATTTCACATATGAAATTATAGAAGATGAATATTGAAATATATTTCAAATATAAATAATGCTGATCAATCTTGCTGGGATAGACCATGATATGTTGATATACTGTGTGTATATCCCTTGTCGTTCCTTGTTCAGACGACTCTTAAGGGTGATTTCATTGAAATCAGAGGCTGAAAAATGATCACCACACAAGCGAAAATTAGTAATATTTTTGCTAGGACTTATTTCACAAATATCTTTCCAAGATTTGAGGGTAACAGGGTCTTTAGGGAAGCGAAAAAATCTTTTATTACCAACAAGTGAATTGCTGATATAGGAATTTTTGCAAGAAGGATATTTGCAAGAAAACTTAACATCTTTGTACAATGAAGCAGATGAAAGTAAAGCCATTTTCTTAATTTAATATAACGTTAGAGACAATAAGATTTATAGAATTGAACTTTGTATAAACATAAACATCAGATCTCACCTAGCGCCCTAATCTTCAACATCATGTAATACCTGAAAAAAACTCATTCAATCACCAACTAATCACCTGCAAAAATATCATATCATTAGCATAATCTGAATTCTGGAAAAAAAAGTTTCATTATATCACGAAGAGAGCACCTGAAAAGAGTTGAAATATTTTATCCCCGGCATCAGCTGAATCCTGAAAAGGAAATTTGGACCGGAAAGTTTTTTAAAATTACCAAAAAAAAACTTATCTTCACATGGAGATCATATTAATACTAATTAATATCACAACAATTATTGCAACCGTCTAGAAAATATCACATATAACTTTTTAACAAACACATTTATGAAATTATGCTTAGTTATGCCAATTTCATTTATCAATGTCATTCGTCATTCCATAAATGTTCTGTCATTTATGTCATTCATCCATTTGAACATATCTACGACATACGTTTCCTACATCTCCTTTTCTAATCAAAGGACAGAACGAGCTTAGTTGGGGACGTATGTCCTTGTTTCCACTTTTCCTACTGTCGCTTCACCCCCCTGGAGGGAACTAGGGCGGGCCAAACCATCATAGAATACGGCAAAAATAAGACAGATCAGTTTGAAGCCATAGACTATAATTATGAATCTATGTTTGAAATAAATTTTTTTCGAAAGTTTTGAAAGTCACATTTGTTTTTTCCAAAGTATTTCAAAGCAGATTTTGTATTATTTCATTTTGAATTATAGTATAAAGACTGTATGTAAGATATAATTTTCGTGTTGTTTTCGTTTTTTGTGTTTTCGTAAGTTTTTGAATAGAGTTTGAGACTGTTCATTTCAAACCGGATTCACTGGCAAACGAATAATGGTGAATTCTTGTTGTGCCATTAATTGTACGAGGAGATATAAAAAAGGGGAAAACGTGAAATTCCATAGGTGAGTTTTTTGCGCGCTTTTTTGTTGGAAAGAAGAGCGCGATATCCTTCCGTTACAATGTCAGTATTTTTTGAGCAAAAAATTTTCTTACTGATGAAAAATTTGTGATCAAACTGGATTCTGTCCGTCCGCCTGGCAGGTCTGCGGTCTTGGTTTTATGTTCGTTAACGAACTAAATCCCCGAAGAACTATTTTGATTGTGGTTGAAAAATGGGACTCAACTGCTTCTAGGGGTCAAAATAATTTTTATAATACTGGTCCGAAGTTTCGTTAATCATTATACATATATCATGTTCCCTTAAGATTTCGGAACTATGGCCGGCTGATCATCTGTTTTTCCATAATTACTCGAAAGCTACACTCTGATGATCAAAATCAATGAGGAATATCAGTTCGAGATAAAATACTGCACGGAACCGCAAAGACACACCATATAGAACAAACATCATGTCCCTGTCACTAGTCGCATGTTATTTTAATCGTGTATCTTGTCTATGGTCTGCCCGTTCCAGTTCCATCTCTCTCTCGGACCTCTCACTTGGTTCATTATCCCCATTCGACTCTTCAGAAATGGATTCGTACGCCGTGTCCAGAGAGTTTAATATGTCTATGATCGAATGTTAAATTTTTGGGTGGCTTGAAATTCCCCGCCATTTTGTTGGGCGTTGTCTGTTGAGTTCACACTTTACTTTTATAATGTTGATGTACTCACAGTTTTCAATTTATTCCAGAGCTTCTTTTATTCAGCAATTCTGTGGTTTTACACCTGACACCATGTTATGTTTATTATTTATTAATTAAACATTTGTGGGAGCTCATGTCTTTATTATCATTATACATATACATGTCTCTTATGACGGTCTGTATTGAACTGATCCTGGATCGCTTACGACATTCATACTGTTAGCGGTCTCTGACGGGTAGTTCTTTAACTATTCTAATTGTAGAGATCTATCAGATCTTGCTTCTGTTACAATAGTATAGTATTAGGTTAAGGGATGTCGATTACCTTATATATGACCGAATCAACCTATATACAATAATCAATTTCAAGCGATGAACCAAAATATTTTTGGTTATTCGCGGTTAACCGCAGTGGTTATGTGTCAAAGGATATAATGACGTCACAACCAATAACCACTGTCATCGTCGCTTGAATGTGTTGGTTTAAACCACAAAATACAAATCCTTTTTGCGGTGAGAAAACAATTTTGACTTTTGATTCGAATAAAGGTCAAAGGTTTTGACAGTGTTCGGTTAAACTTTTGTATTCTTAATAATGGATATTCGTGGTGAAAAACTTGCATTACTGTTATTGGGAACTTCTGCAACCGCCTTAACGGTTAAATTTGGAACCTGTACAAGCTAGTAGTTTTATGTAAACAAACAGTAGAAATGTGGTGGAGAACGAATATTTATTGAGCAGAGCTACAATATTTGAAGAAATTATGATAATTTTGTGTTAGATTTCTTGAGAAGAAACTTTTCGTTTGGATCACGATATAAAATCGTGCTTTGAATCGTTCCTGGAGGATAATTTCGATGTTATTTTAGTGTCTGTTGCTTGGTGGATCAAAATGAACCAATAAAGTTTACTTGAATTCCGAAAGAAAATGAAACATGTATAACATATAAATGATTTTATTTTTATATCACAGCAGCTTAAGATACAAGCTAAATGAAAAATGTCACAGCTGGTTCAACCTACCTATATAGAAATAAAAAATATTAATGTATTTATATTAATAACTTTAGCAATTATCAATTTTTACAGTATATCTAGTTTTGTCAGGTTTTGAATCAGATCTCTCTCTTTGAATATCACTTTGTGTAGTAAGTGAAGTAGGTAGCTGCAGAAGTACTCGGTAGTCTCTCTGAAGGAACAGCATTCTTCATCAAAATTCTTTCATTTTCATTTATACCTAAAACATATCGACATGAAGTTGTTCTGAAATGAATACATTGTATTTTACCTTTATGAAATCCAGGCCTTTCTTCTATCAACGATTTCCATGCCAGATGCTGTTTGCTAATTATCTTTACTTTCATTTGGCTTTGGAAAAAATGAAAACTTAGGGCAGTTGATGATCCTTTCTTCTTCGAACATGAATTACATTGAGTCGAGGAACACAACAATAGTCATCTCGGGAGGATGCCATTTCGAACTAATACAATCTAAAATTTTAATCGGAAAGAAAGAAATCGATTGATGAATGTTACAAACACTTTTGGTATACCAAAAGTTCAACTCGGAGAACAACACAAAAATAAGTTTTACTCACCATTCAAGAGTAAATTGGATGTTTCAATATCTTCCACCTGAACATTTCAGTCACAGCTTGATAATTCAGGGAAATCAAATAAATATTTTGACTGTTGACGTTTGCGACCATTTCAAATATTCCGTAATTCCAACTATTTTGATGGACCGCTCGTGAAAAACAAGTCCAGAGCTGGGTTAAAACCGCAAAATTTTGGTTATAGTTGTGGTCCTTTCACAACTGATCCATGACTTCATGGAACCTGAACCGTTAGAGTAACCGATTTCGCTTGAATGAAATGGTTTAGACCAAAAAGGATTGGTTTTAACCAATCTTTTTTGGTTACTCGCTTGAAATTGGTTAATGAAATCAAATAAATTACTGAGTAAATATAATGAAATGTCTTGGAATTCCATGGTCAACCGTATAATTAAAAATTTGTGAACACGAGAGTAAACGGATTCCGAAATTTTGACGACCATTCGATAGAGTACCTTTTATATGACCGCATCAACCTATATACAATGGAATCAAATAAATTCCTGAGTAAATATAATGAATTGGAATTCCATGGTCAACCGTATAATTGAAAATTTGTGAACACGAGTAAACGGATTCCGAAATTTTGAAGACCATTCGATAGAGTACCTTATATATGGCCGAATCAACCTATATACAATGAAATCCAATAAATCACTAAAGGAATATAATGAAATGTCCTGGAATTCCATGGTCAACCGTATAATTAAAAATTTGTGAGCACGAGTGAACGGATTCCGAAATTTTGACTACCATTCGATAGAGTACCTTATATATGACGGAATGAACCTATATACGATGAAATCCATTAAATCCCTGAAGAAATATAATGAAATGTCCTGGAATTCAATGGTCAACCGTATAATCAAAAATAAATGAACATGAGTGAATGGATTCCGAAATTTCGACGACCATTCGATAGAGTATCTTATACAGGGTCTTTCACGAGGAACCTCACCCATATTTATACGGGAAACTACTGAACGTATTTTCATGAAATTCAGCACTTATAAGTATTTCACGATGCTGATGAAATCTAAAATATTTTCAAGGCATGAGCACCTCCGGTTTTTCCGGAAATGACGTCAACTTCCGTTTTTCAAATTAGAACACCATTTTTTTATTGCAGAAATAGATTCCTTAGAAAATTTCAATTTATTTTGATGTAACATTTTTCAGTTTTGGTTGGAAAATTCTCTCTGAGCGGGAAAATTCGAAAAAAAATCGAAAATAGAGCTCCGCTGAAACAAGAATAACTTCTAGGTTTTTGGATGGAAAATTTTCATTTTTGGGATTTTTCAAGATGTAAGATTGATGTATCCACTTTGAAAATCGAAATCGCGATTCATGATACAGGGGGTGAAAAAATCGCTTTCAAAGTTAGGGATGACTAAATCGTGAAAAATCAATTTTTTCAAATTAGAACCCCATTTTTTTATGGCAGATATTGAATCTACGTTAAAAAATAATGTGAGTGTATGCATCACACCCTTGCCCTAAAATGGATATTTTCTGAGTTATTCACAAAAAACTGTTTTTCGTCTGGAATTTTCAGGTATTTCTTTTCCCTTCACGCCAAAAAGATGAAATTTTCAGGAACTGTTATTTGAACCATGTTTTAGATTTTTCACCCCTTCTTGAAACCGACTTCAAGTTACTATTAGGAGAACCATGGCAAACTCTCGCAGGTATAACTAGAGAAGATGCTCAAAGTTTTGACCGTTAATTTCTAGACATTTATTTATACGTCTCAGGAATGCTTCGTGCGTTGCTCTTCTTATTTCATCGGGAGGAAGAGATCTGCAAAAGTGTTTAAAAACCAAATTGAGTTTCAAAACTATGAATCTAAAAATCTAAACAAACCTGAACGCATTTCTGACTCGTTCTATGCAGTCCTCTTTATCAGTCAGGGGAGTTGAGTAGACAATATTTTTTATCCTACCCCAAACATAATAGTCTAAAGGAGTTAAATCGGGAGAACGTGGTGGCCAAAGATGTGGACCATTGTTCGCCAACCATCGATCTTCAAATAGCCTGTAGAGGATATTTGACACATTGAGTGAATTGTGTGGAGGCGCGCCATCTTGTTGATACCATAAGTCATTATGGTTCTGTACTAGCGGCTCAATTATTTGAGTCAATATGTCAGAATATCTATCTCCTAAGGGAGAACATTCTTTAAATAATGCAAACATGTGTAGTGTTCTATCTTACCAGTTAAAGTCCCATCATAAATGTGAACATCGAGAATTGCATTATTTTTGATGGCGCAAAAAACATTGAAACTCCAGGTCTCTTGAAAGTTCCATTGTCTGAAATGGTGGTTGTTCTCTTCATCCCAATAATGACTGTTATGCCTATTGGAAGAACCATTCTTTGTGAATTTAGATTCATCTGTCCAAATTATACAGTCCAAAAAGTTTTCATTCTCTTGAAATCGAATCATCATAGCTTCGCAAAACTCTGTTCTCCTGACGAAATCAGTCTCCTTCAAATGCTGTACCCTATTGAATTTATATGGGTGCATTTTATGTTTTTTTATTATAATATTCAATCTCGGCATCTTTGAGAGAATTTTGAGGATTCACACGAAAATATGCAAGAACTGTAATTTCGTTGTTCTCATCTTCTACTACACTTTTTTCTCTGTGTGTAGTTTTCTTAACGAAAGATCCGACATTTCTCAAGTTTGTCATGGTTCTGTTAATGATATCTCTCGTTGGTCTGGGTCGGTCAGGAAACCTCTCAATGAACAGTCGAATCGTTCTATCTACAACTTTATTACATTCTCCATGAAGTAGAATGAGATTTAAATAATCTTCATTGGTAAAATTAGGCATAGTGATCAATTTTATAACTTAATACGAATTATCACCAAATTAATAGTAAACACAAAATGCTACCGAATAAAGAGGAATTTGGCAGATGTAATTAATGATATCTATCATTAAAAAAAAATAATGTAAAACATGGTAAGTTTTTGCATATGGTTCATAAGGAATTATTTATTTATCACTGGAGAGAAAACCGATGGCCGATTAGTTGAAATAAAGAGGTTTCCGATACAAATTCGAATCCAAATTCGCCATCTATTTAGGAACAACCTGTAACTTTTTTCTCTTGCATATTAGGGTAGTAAAATCTAAAACATGGTTTAAGTAACAGTTCCTGAAAATGTCATCTTTTTGGCGTGAAGGGAAAAGAAATAGCTGAAAATTCAAGACGAAAAACAGTTTTTTGTGAATAACTCAGAAAATATCCACTTTAGGGCAAGGGTGTGATGCATACACTCACATTATTTTTTAACGTAGATTCAATATCTGCCATAAAAAAATGGGGTTCTAATTTGAAAAAATTGATTTTTCACGATTTTGTCATCCCTAACTTTGAAAGCGATTTTTTCACCCCCTGTATCATGAATCGCGATTTCGATTTTTAAAGTGGATACATCAATCTTACATCTTGAAAAATCTCAAAAATGAAAATTTTTCATCCAAAAACCTCGAAGTTATTCTTGTTTCAGCGGAGCTCTATTTTCGATTTTTTTTTCGAATTTTCCCGCTCAGAGAGAATTTCCAACCAAAACTGAAAAATGTTACATCAAAATAAATTGCAATTTTCTAAGGAATCTATTTCTGCAATAAAAAAATGGTGTTCTAATTTGAAAAACGGAAGTTGACGTCATTTCCGGAAAAACCGGAGGTGCTCATGCCTTGAAAATATTTTAGATTTCATCAGCATCGTGAAATACTTATAAGTGCTGAATTTCATGAAAATACGTTCAGTAGTTTCCCGTATAAATATGGGTGAGGTTCCTCGTGAAAGACCCTGTATATGACCGAATAAACCTATATACAATGAAATCCAAAACGGTCTTGGAAGTAACCGTCAGACGGTTAGAACTATTTGAAACATGTGTATTCCGGATTGAACCACGTCTAATATTTTGTCGTGTTCGACGTTTCGACTCCGATTTTGGAGCCATTTTCAAGAACTGTTGACTTTACGCCGGGGTCTCAATCTGCCTACTCCCCAGGTTTCATCAACTTGACTGATGTCGGAGGACCAGTTTTCTTCATTTCTTCGATGCGGCAACTGGATGTTAGCTTTTTTTTTTTTTTGGTTAAGCAGGGGGAATGATTCATTGCACGGACCACAGGGTGTATCGATCATGATACTGCCCTGTGGAACAGTGTGGGACACCTACCCACTAAACCTACCTGCGTCGGGCTTTTCGAGTCCCTGACTCCTTTAACCCCATCGGTTTGGGTTACGCTGGTCTTTTGACTGCTTGGCTAAATCCTTCTCCTTTTATGGCGCTTTTGCTAAAAAGAGGGTTTGTTGATCTGGGGTCCTTCGGTTGTGAGTGCACTAGGTGCTGGCAAAAAGGGAATTCACTTCTCAGTGGTTATCAGAATAAGAATCGATTTCTAGAGCGAGCTTGGTTCGCTTGTATCTTGACGTGGAGTTGTCGTAGTCGACGGCTTGTCTGACTAATCGATTAGGGTGTTGGCTTGCTTTCGCTAGAGTTTTTAGGGCGATTTCGTGGAGAAATTCCTTCAACGGTGGCAGTTTCGCCTCTCGGTGTAGTTGAGAGTTCCGTACATACCATCCTTCGTCGAAGGCCATCCTGAGGAACTTGTTCTGTAGTATCTGTAACATATAAAACTTCGACGCAGAGGGCCCATGAGCCCAAATTGCCGAAGCATAAGTAACAGCCGGTCTGACGATCGACCTATAAATTGTCACCTTGTTCTGGATGGACACTTTGCTGCGACGGCAGAGCAGCGGTGCCAATTTGGCTAGCACCATTTTTCCCTTTTTGAGGGCGTGTTCCAAGTGCTGGTTGAAGGTGAGTCGTTTGTCTATGATAACACCCAAATATTTGACTTGAGATTCCCAAGGGATGTTCTCGCCAAACATTTCGACGTGATCTGACGGTTGGACTAACCTCCGTGAAATGAGGAGAGCTTCGCTCTTTTCAGGGTTCACTTTGATTAGCCATTTACAGCACCATTCTTCCAGTTTGTCCACTTCCTCCTGGATGTTAGCGACGAGGGGTTCTGAATATATAGTGAGGGTGGGCGTGGCCAAGGAACTTGTCGTTGCCTGGAGACGACGGGTCATCGATCGGGTTGTTATTGATCGGGGTGATGCTTGTGGCGTGGTACGGGTGGTACGGGGCCGGGCTGCCGGTGAACCTTGACTTATTGTTTGTGTTATTGATGGTGTTGTTGCCGGGAGACAATAAATTAAAGGTTTCCAGGTGTTAGGTAATCTTTGGCTGTCGTCTCGTTTGTTTAGACAATCAGGTCGTTTTTCGATTTCGAGTGCTTCCCGAATGATCCTACTTGTGAGGGTTTTTTCTGCATAGATGGTTTAGCATCCTTCAAAATTAATTTTGTGCCCTGTTTCGGAGTAGTGTTTAAACAGTGCTGATGTTGGATCCGCCTTACGCACTGCGAGTTGGTGTTCGTAAATTCTGTTGGTTATTCGTCTGTTGGTTTGTCCTATGTATGTTCTTGGACATGTAGAACATGGTATCTCGTATACACCTTGAGACTCGTTGTCGATGGTATCCTTTGGTGTTCGGAGGAATTTGGAGATTTTGTTATCGGCTGTGAAAACTGTCTCTATATCTTGCTTTCGTAGGATTCGGCTGATCTTGTCAGTTACACCTTTGATGTAGGGTAGGAAGGCTTTGTGAGGAAAGTTTTTTGCAGGTTTCTGGTCTGCTCTGTGTTGGCCTGATGTCGGTGGATAGTTTTTTGAATTTGCCGGTTTGTGTAGCCGTTCTGTAGTAATGCGGCTTGGAAATTGTTGATTTCCTGTGGAATATGTAAACTGTCTGTTAGTTTTATGGATCTGTGGATCCGCCTTGCGCTCTCGTATCCCCAGAGTCTACGGATTACCTAAAGTTCACAAACCAGACATCCCCCTTCGTCCAATCGTCAGTGCTTTCGGATCCCCAACTCATCGTCTTGCTAAATACTTAGCTTCCACTCTTCAACCGATAGCTGAAGAATCATCATCACATGTGAAGAATTCTTTCCACTTCATCGAAACCTTGAAAACGTATCAAATCCATCAGTCAGACATTCTCGTCAGTTTTGACGTAGTATCTCTGTTCACCAATATTCCACTGGATGAAACCCTCGAAATAATGAAAACCAAACATCACATACCCCAGGATACATTGACCCTTATTAACCATTGTATGTCGAGTACTTACTCCCTTTTCCAGGCTACCTTCTACAAACAAGTGAAAGGTGCTTCCATGGGTTCCCCCATCTCTCCAGCTGTCGCCAATGCGTGTATGGAAGATTTTGAAACCAATGCTATCAAAACATCCCACCCAAAACCCACTTGCTGGCTTCGGTATGTGGATGATGTCTTCGTCATATGGCCACATGGATCCGAAACTCTCCATGACTTCTTTGATCATCTGAACAACATCAACAACATGAAATTCACAACGGAAGTTGAGACTAACAACTCTCTCCATTTTCTTGACGTTCTTGTAACCAAATATAATGGCTCCTTCACGCACACGATTTACAGAAAACCAACTCACACAAACCGCTATCTGAATGCAAATTCACACCATCATCCGTCACAGATAAACTCCGTATTGAACTCCTTAATCCACAGATCCATAAAACTAACAGACAATCTTCATATTCATTTGTTGTTGTTGATTTCGGAGACACAGCAGCTGATGCACAACTTTACCCATATTATTATGTCGGGCTAGGTATTTCGTGCCTGCAATTGAGGAACAACCTGAGGACAGATGCTGGATTGTTTCTTCGGCGGTGTGGCACATCCTGCATTTCGTAGTATCCACCTGTTGTCCAAGAATATGTTTTACATATGTTCTGGTTGGAACAATCTGGTCTTGAATGGCCAGGAGTGTTCCTTCCGTTTGGGGATAGAGATAGCCTTGGAGCAGGTAAGTGTTAGAGGTCTGTATATCTACGTCTGGTTGATGTAGGCTGGCGTAGAATCTCCCGTGCAAGGCTTTCGTTTTCCAGCTTTCTTTTAATTTTCCAGGTATGTCTTCTGCTGTTTCCTGACCTTGGAGATTTCTGTCTGTTGCTATGCATTGGGCGGCTATCCATTGATGAACAGGTAAGTTGTTCTTTATGAAGTAATCTTTCATGTTGTCTTCTTCTTTCAGGCAGACATACTCCAGTTTGCTGAGTCCACGTCCTCCCTCTTTGCGTGGTAAGTACAGCCTCTCAATTGCTGATTTCGGATGTAGCATGCCGTGTTGTGTGAACGTTGTTTTCACCCTTCTGTCCAGTCTTTCCAGATCTGTTTTGGACCAATTGAGGATTCCAGCAGTGTATGTAAATGTAGGTATATTATATAAGCATTAACCTTTCTGGGGACATTTGCTATATGTTATAGATAGAACTCGCAGGGTTATAGATAGTAATAGATTGTCAATCTATAAACATTTCGACCAGATATATTCTTATCTAGAAGGTATTTTTCAATCTATAATGATATTTATCGTTCCCATCACTTTGGGGACATATCAAAAATACCATATTTTGGGGACCTGAATTTTTAACGGACTTCATAAAAGGGAGATTCTCTCTTTGCGTTGTATTCAGAATAAGATATTCAGGGTGTTTCGAAAAAGGGCTACAATAGAATTGATGTTTTTTCTATAGACAACAACTGATTTTTATAGGGAAATTTGAAATAACACATTCATCTACGTATAGCGAGATAGTTATATTGAAATATACAGGGTGTACCAAAAACCGATAGGAACAATTATCTCGATTTTCAATCACTATCGATGATTTCTCACCCGTATAGCTCTACGGTTCTCCTTCCGCCAATTCTATTAGTATAAATCATTTTAACTTGTGAATTTATCCGGAAATTTTTAAAAATGCTGTACTTCATAACATAAACAAAGCGGGGAAGTGAGGTTGTTTTACCTCCAATGTATAACAAATGTCAAACGACGCACGAAACCATATTATATTTCATCTCCAATAATTAACATCGGATCGAATTGAAATTTCAAATGCCGTTGTCAAATATTGACTCAAAGATCTGTTCTTAATTTCATGGAATTGTAATCAATAGTCTTCGTTGTATCTCAAGAAATACTGCTCTGAGTTGCTCATTTTTATTTTCTGTACTGAACGCGATCTCCCAGGCCAGGATTTTGTTATTTTATGCCAGCTCCTACCTAAGACACGCGGGTTCTACTATACCATCTCCATTAGAAAATTCCATTCATCACCGCCTCGTGCAGGTGACGCTAGCGCTCTAGCTGCACCTCGTAAATCTTCTCAAGATATTGTAAGAGCGCTTCTCCGTCGATCGCACGTCTCGGTCTTGGTCTCTCTCAGGTTTCTAAAACTCTATAGACTGTAGTGCCCTTATTAGGTTTGTTTTGGTTCCGAAATTCAGAACTGTCCTAGAGCTGTGCAGAATCGATGCGCTGTGGAAGCCCGATTCTGAACTATCCTAGAACAGTTCTAAAAGCGATGAAGAGAAAAAGTTCGGGTTCTCATCGGGATCCTAGAGGAAAAAAAATTTCCCTTTGAGTTGGCAGAAAAAAGGAATGTTAATCATGTCTTACACCTATATTGTGTGCGGTTGAATTAAAAATATGCTAAAGTCCTTGTCGCACCATGTCTTTGTGAATACTTGCTTCCACTTAATTTTTTTCCGAATTTTCCTCATTAGTTCAATTATATTCCGAAATGAACCAACATATTATTGGTTTATATAATAATGAATTTAATGACGAACGTATTTCAGATATGTGCTTTTCAGAGAAAAATTAATTCGAAACATTATTATTCAATAGAGGAGCGGATTCTTGTCTTCATAGATTTATTCAAGAAGTATACATCCCAGGTGTGAACAATGGAAATAAAATCCATTAGATTATCCTGTTAGCTAGTGGCGAAGGAATTATCCTCAATAACAAAAGTTTAAATTTAACAGTTAACCGTTTCCTCAACAAATAAAACAATTAAAAACCAAATCAACACGACGTCGAAAAAGTCAGGTTAACCATTTAAATCATTGACAGCCACTCTACGCTTGTGCGAACTACTCAATTCTAAAACAGTTCGGACTCTCACGTCCTAACTCCTTTCACAGTTCTAGAACAGTTCGGATTCGATTCTGAAAATAACCAAAACCGTTCCAGAACAGTTCTGAACTCGGAACCAAAACAAACCTACTATGTTTGATCATACAGTAGTCGGATGCGTATAGAATTTTGATGATGTGGGGTACTCCAGATCATGAGGAATTAACTTATTCCTCATAATCTGTACCACAGTGAGACATAGTAGGCCTAAGACAAAGGTACTGTAACATCGGAGTTAGATTCCAGTTTGATCCGATAATTATCTACGGAGACATAGGGTAATAAAATGTCCAATTCTTGGTTCTTTCCTAGTTATCACTATTATTTAGGAATAGAGATGTGCCACTTTAATACTTTTGAGTATCCAATAGAATCGAATACTAAAGAGATATGTATCAGATACTTTCGTTGGATACTTGGTATCCAAATTCATTCCTATAAAAGCCCGATGCAAACTGAAAATGAATTTATTGTAATATTGTTAAAACTGAATGACTGCAATACGTCGATTGACGCTGCTGTCCTGCATATTGTCCCTGTAGGTTCCAGCAAATGCTTCGACTCGATGCGAACAAATATTCTGAACTTATTATAAGAAAAATTTAAAGAACACATACATATCTGAGTGGATTTAAACAGAGTCTTCGAGTTTCCGGTGTCGATTAGAATAAAATTCAAACGGAATCAAATATATGTATTATGAATTTCTGAAATAAATTCTCTGAACTTTTCTCTTGATTTTTTGCTACTGTACATCTACCAACCAAGTTTCATTTCGATCAGATAAATATTTTTCGAGTTGTTGAAAAATCAAAATTTCAAATAGCTGTAGCACGAACACCATTCGGCAGATTTGGCCCATTATCGAACTCAACTGAGATATTCAGGATCTCAACCTTACCTGAGAATTTGAAGACTCTTGGTTCTTTCTTTCGAAAGTTACAACGCACACGGCCGGACGGATAGAATCAATTTTGACCACGGATTCTTCATCAGTGAGTCCAACCTAGTCGTTTGAGACCAATTTCGGCGCAAAATTCGAAAATTACAGACATCGTGACGAAATGATAACGCGCTGTTCCTTAGAACAAGCGCGTAAAAATCGTTTCAGACATATTCCACATTAAGGATCGATATTTTTTTAATTACGACCATGGATTAATAGAAGCAGCTATAGCATAATTTCAAGGATATTTTCATATGAACGATTCATTATTGGAAATTCTTGCTTTAGTTTCATAATCTTCTACGTTCTTATTTACATATTTGATATTGGCAGACAATCTTGAATTTTGTTGTCAGAATCTTATGCGCAGATCGATTAAATTAAGCGTTTTTTGCATTCATACTACGAAATTGAAAGTTAAGATTTCTTGCGATACATGAACACTTCGAAATTTTTCTCAAAACAGGAATTCGTAAGTTGTCCAAGTAGCATGTTTCAGGGTAACATAATTGATAAAAATTTCATAAGTGAGTTCCATTTCTATATTATATCCATCTTCTTGATGGACACAGTCATGACATTTTTCTTGAAAAAGTCATATTTACATTTTGTAATGAGGGATTTGTATTATAGCAATATTTAACATTTTAAAGGAAAGGGTTTCTCATCTAATCATTTAGTTCTGCCTCGTGATGAAATGCATTCGTTACATTTGGTATTGTATGTATATTGTGTATTATTTCCAAGTCTATAGCTGGTTCGAGTCAGGAAATCGCGTGTATTTTGGGTGTAACTGTGTCCTTATGTCATCCCAAACTCAAAACGATTAATTATTGACCCAGTAAATGCTAGCTCTCACAATAATTTTTTTTAAGACTTAGGATTCCTTATTTTGATAGTTTATGTTTTTTCAGTTAGATAGGAGTCGAAATAAAAAATGAAATGAAAGATCATTCGTCAATACACAGTATTTCTGAAATGCAGATGCTTGATGCAGCTGTTTACATTTCAGAAATTTCTTCAGAAAAACTTTGAATCCCTTTTGTGGGAATTATATTTACTGGACAATATCGGTGGATAATCTCCGTTTTATTTCTCTGTTGAACTTGTCATTTGTGCTGAATGCAACTATGAAAATGTGATAAATATCGCTGGGGAAGTTTGCACATTATGCTTGGAAAATAATAAACCTTTGAGTAATATTAGCAGCGTTCCATATACTGGGTATTGAAATATTCACGATGAAATTAATTCAGATTATACGAAAAGTATATTCTTGATGAAAAATTATAAAACACACAGAATAATCTTATATAGGTAGGTATATGAATATTATTTATATAGAACCAAATTTCATTGTCATTCTTCTGAACTTTGGCATTCAAGTTTCATATTTATAAAAAACAAAATTTGATTTGTACCAATTGAATCCTCATCAATCACATTCAAACAGAGTTACAGGAAGCTCTAATGCTTCTTCTTTCCGTTTTTCTTAACACTCCTCAGTAGAACCTGGGAAACATCTTGGAAGTCTCCCTTTTCGTCTCGATCTACAACATGGATGTTATGATTTAAAAGGTTTAAATAATCTCAACACCTTACCATCGTAATATATGAGTTCACATAGGTCGCAAATTTCGGGATCTTTTCGCACCAAATCTCTTGTGATCAAATAAAAGTGCAAAATAATGTCTTCCTTGTGTTTTCTGAATGTTTCTGAAACAAGAAGATCTATAAAATATCTACATAATGAGGTCTTTCTTCGCTAGTTATTGGTGCTTCACACATGACTATGTATTTTCAATATTAAATTTTATTCATTCTGACATCGTGTTACGTGTTTCTACCGAAGCACCGTGCCGCCGCGGAGTTTTCCTCCGCGACTCTAATTGTACCGGCGCAAATCGATTAATTTCGACTGTCGCCATATTTCCTGAAAAACCTGTGTTGGTAATTAGAAGGTGCATTTTGATTCTTTTGAAAATCTTGAAGAATATTTCGCTAAGCCAATACCTGTACATGGGAGTTTTGCTCTTCTGAAGATTTCAAAATTATACATTTGTTCGATCATTTTGTTCGTGGAAGGACCATTCTGAGAAAGATTCTATTTTCCTGAAAAGGTATTATAAACAAAGAATTTTATCGCTGTGGTAAGCCACCATCACATGGTTGTTCTATGTAATTTTCTAACTTGTTTCGTTACACCCTTTTTTCCAGCGTTGACGAGATTGAATCGCGAACGCAAAAATGGAAACACCAGCAACCTACATTTCACAATCTAATCCCTTGTTTCCATTGATATTCTAGAAATTCTGAAAATTTGTTTTTTTTTATGCTTTTCAGGGAATCAAAATTATCTTTGCTGATCCAATGACTCCCAATGCCTATATTTATACGAACTCATGAAGAAATAATTTTTGTAACGAAGTCAGTAAGAAATATTCAAAAAAAGCAATTTATGGCAATCATATATATCCAGAAAATTTTTCAGGCCGTCCCTCAATTTCTCGCATTGAGAAAACAGCAGTGTATTGGTTAGCAGAAGGATAAACAATATCTTCTGAAAATGGGACGAGCCGAAGTAGGTAGTTCAAAAGTTATGATCGAAAAATGTTTGGCTGAATTTTGTATATAGGGTCCCGAAACAGTGGCGCGGTGTTCCATATCTCTAGTTCGGACACAGATGCAAATCTGGTTTTCTCTTGCTCGAACTCAACAAATTTAAAATGTTTTCGGCAATACAGGGCGGGTCATAACTTTTGTTTTTTTGAATGGCAATCTGTATTTTTTTATTACTTTTTCGGATTCTACATGAAAAATAAAATACACTGTATACATATCTTTACCACAAAAACATCAACGGTTTTCGAGATATTCTGCCTGACATGTCTTTTTTTCCAATATTCGTCACTCAGAGTATTTGCGATCATTAACTTGTGCCATGTCCCAGTGGAACTTATTTCTGGTCAAATATTGTACATTGATTTTTCTCTCACACGGTATATCTGAAATCGAACTGAGATATACAGTATATGCGATGCCGCAGATATTCCCATTCAAAATTTTATTTTTCCAATATTTCCAAAAATACAGATCAGATCGAATTGAAATCCAATATTTTATCGAAAAATGACGGTTGAACGTTCATACAGAACTTAATGAGGCTAATATGATAAGAATATCACAGAATATTGAATATTCGAATTTTTTTTCAAATTGTTCTAATGACACGATTATCACGAAATTCTGCACAAAGCATCTTCGAACTATCTGCGAAGTTTTATCATGGTTCAATCAGTATTTCTTGAGTTATACCGAAACAACAACGATGTCGAGAAGAAAACCACGATATTTGACATATTTTTTCCCAATATCTCCAAAAATTATGATCGTATAGAACTGAAATTTCGTACACTGCTGTATAAAGCTCAAAGTCCAAGTGGCACCTTTTTTCGAATATGAGGAAACGTTTGTGAAAAAAAAAATATTTTTTTTCGGAATTTACTGACAGTACGATCTTAAGAAAATTCCGCTTAAAGTTGCACGTTGTTTTGCTCCACTTAATTGCCAAGTTTCAAACCAAATGGCTCAGTAGTTTCTGAAATAATAAATAACTGCAAAATTTCAAATGGCTATAACTCCGAAACTGTTCGACCAATTGGACCCATTAACGACCTTGACCTACCCTGAAAGTTTCGAGTCGCTAGCTCACTCCATTCGACAGTTAGAATCGATTTTGACACTGGATTCGTCATCAGGGAGTCCAGTCTAGTCGTTTGAGACAAATTTTCGAGAATTACAGACATTTAGACAAAACGATAGCACGGTGTTTCCCTAGAACATGCGCGCAAATCAGCCTGCCACATATTAGAAATAACAATGAGCAGAATCTTCCATATTCCAAATGAAACACCCTATATTTGAACGATCCATAAGAAGCACCAAAAAAAGTTCTACAAATTTCGTCTAGTAGTCCTTTTGGATAAGTTCACTAGTTTCAATTTGAACAGCTCATTTCATGAAAAATGGCAATTATTCATAGATCTTCGCTATAATTTCGTTCAACGGCTTTATATTGATATGATAGTTCCAACTGTGGTGGCCTGCTTGATCACCTGATTTAACCAAACTAATTTTAACTTAATATCAATTTTCATTAAACTTATGTACTATTAGCGATAGATAACCTTTTTGGACCGATCATTTGAGATGTAGGTGCAAAAAACCTAGTAAAAGAAATTTTCTATTTGCAAAAAGGATCAAGGCCCAGAATCTATCGCTTGCTTCGTGGATTTAGAGATTTTTTTAAAAATACTCTGCAAAGTCGACACTTCATGTTTTTGAGTCTGCTAGTCAGCTTTTTGCGCGCATGTTCTAGGGGAACAGCGTGGTATCGTTTGGTCCAAATGTCTGTAATTTTCGATGATTGAGCCGAAGATGGTCTCAAACGACTAGATTGAACTCACTGATGACGAATCCGGTGTCAAAATCGATTCTGTCCGGCCGGCCGTGGACACGATAACTGTCGAACGGAGTGAGCTAGCAACTCGAAACTTTCAGGGTACGTCGCGCATTGGAATGCCGCGGTTGAGTTCGTTAATGGGCCAAATCGGTCTGATAGTTTCGAAGTTATAGCCACTTGAAATTTCGAAGTTATCTATTTTTTATTTCAGAAACTACTCGAGCGATTGGATTCGAACTTGGAAATTAGGTGGAGTATAACGACGCGCAAGTTTGAGCCAAATTTTGTCAGGATCATATCGTCAGTAAATTTTAAAAAAATGTTTTCAAAATTTTTTTCCAAAAAATTTTTTTTTCGAAAACCGTTTATCATATCCAGAAAAATTCCACTCGGAGTTTGAGCTTCATATTTCACAGTAGTGTACAAAATTTCAGTTCGATACGATCATAAGTTTTGGAGATATCGAGAAAAAATATGTTAAATTTCGAGGTTTTTTTCTCGATATCGTTGCTTTTGGTTTATAATTTGATAAAATTAAATAATGAACCTTAGTGATCGACCAACAAAAAAAAAAATTTAACCCCCCCTGAAAATGTCAGAGTTTACGTTTTGGAGTATGTAGATTTGAATAAACTAATAAAAAAATCCGTCCGCCGTACGCCGTCCGTTGTCAGGGGCTTTTGTCTGAAAGTGCTGAACCGATATCCGTGGAACTTGGTACAAAAATCGTTCGTCGCTCATGATTGATCCTCCAAGCTTTTCAGCAGGATCGGTGTACCCTAAGGGCTCAAAATTGGGGGTTGGAGGGAAAAACAATTATTTTTCGAAAACTTACCACCAAATTTTCATGAAACTTTCAATATTGATTACTCATAACTCAACCTAAAAATTTCCACACGGATGATTTCTGTCCAGTGGTTTCTGAGGTATAAAGAAAAATGCTGCAAATTTTGGGGTGAACAACCAATCAGTTATGGACAGCTTGCCACCAAAGTAACGTAACTCGTCAATAATTCTTGTACGAAGAATTATTAAGGAAGATCCTCGCATTCGTTGATTTTTAATTTCGAGAGCAATTTATCCTGTGTTTTTTGAATTTAATATTTCTCACCCCCTACGCCACGCACCCTACTACTTTATTTTTTCAAATAGGAAAATATAGGTCGTGATACATCAAATGAAAGGTAATTTGATAACCTGCTCAGCGATTCGACTAAAAAAGAATGAAAAATCATGAAATATTTTACATTTGTGATTGGTGAGCACTGCAATCAGATCATCATTCTA
Organism: Myrrha octodecimguttata; assembly: GCA_958510865.1. Taxonomy (NCBI): domain Eukaryota; kingdom Metazoa; phylum Arthropoda; class Insecta; order Coleoptera; family Coccinellidae; genus Myrrha; species Myrrha octodecimguttata. The sequence continues at coordinate 2,799,687 of OY294062.1, forward strand.
TACTATACTAATTGAATAAGGAGTGCATTCGCCATTTTGCAACATAGACAATCTACCTAACCGGTAGGTCTTTGACAATGCTGTCTCTAACATTTAGAAATGGGAGAATCTATCTCTAAGAAAATAATATGGCATACACTAGTTCTTTAACTAATTAATATTAAGGGAAATCCACGAATCCACGGATTTGTATTTACGAAAGCAGTTCTCCCCATATGCCTTTTCGAATTTGAAATCTCCCAACCTTTACGCTCCACACCCCTATACTGTTTTTTCAAATAGTAACATATAGATTGTGATATATCAAATTAAAGGATATTCGAGTGCACATTGAGCGGTGTGACTGAAAGAAGAATTTGTCAAGCTATTTTTTTATTACAAAATTAACAATTTGTGATTGGTGTCAGGTTCTTATTCTTGAAATAAGGAATATTGAAAAATATCCTCCTACCCGCTGATTTCTATTCTCGAAGTTTGAGCAATGTATGCAGTTTTAAAGTTGGAGGTTTATACTCTTGAATTTCAACATTTTTTTTTTGGAAGAATATTGCATGTGATATATCGCGCCAAAGGCCAACTTAGTTATGTGAACGAAAATAAAATTTTATTATTAATTTAATTTAAATTACAAATCCAGGGGTTCGAGGATTACTCTTGATAATAGTTAATAAAAAAATAATGGTCTGATTACAGTACTCTCCAATCACAATTTGTAAATAATTTAGTTTTCGAAAAAAGAATGGCCCAACCAATTCTCCTAAGCCATATCGTTGCATAGCTGATCAAATTACCTTTCATTTGATGTATCACAATCCATATATTCCCATCTGAAAAAATAAAGCAGTGTGGTGCGGGGCGTAGAGGGTGAGAAATATCAAATTCAAAAAAGCACAAGATGAATTGCTTTTGAAATAAAAAACGCTGCAAATTTTACACTAGGGTTTATTATTTTCTCAGTTAAATAACCCAATTTACCATTGATATCTTAAAAAACTTATATATTATGCAAAACTCATTGGTTTCTCACAACACAGAAACCAATTCCATGAAATAATTCATGTGAACATTGAAATCTCAATAAATAAACTAGTATAATTGAATAACATTTCCACATGCAGAACGCTCACTGAGTAGCCAAATTTAAAATAATATTTTGAATGAGAAGAGACGTTCCACAGTCGTTTCACCTCTTTGAAAATCTATTTTCCACAATTATTAAATTTCGTGTAGGTATTCTACAACTGAAAATGAACTTCGAATCAGATAGGGTTTGCCCTTTTTGAGATATAAGGGAAATAACCTCAATATTCAAAATGGTCACGAAATTTTTTGCCAATATCTGCACAAATAAATATCGGTCAAAATTGAAATTTGAACCACTGTTTCTACATGTTGAATCTGAAACCTGTACCAAATTTCATCGAACTTTGATGAATATGTATTCGAAAAAAAAATGTTTAAAAAAAATCGATTTTTCCAATACAATTCTCACGAAATTTTGCATTAAATCGAGTGTCTATATTTCAAAATTAGTCATGATGTTTCAATACGAACGCGTTCGTAATTCTTGACACTGAGGAAATAAACTCAATCTTTCAAACTAACACCAATAAGTAAAACAAAATTCAAGACTTTCCGCTAATATCAAATGTGTAGATGTGATTTCTACTAGGATTCAACTTTGTTCTGAAAAATATTAATGAATAGAAAAAAAACTCAACCTTCCTGTGCAATTGATCTGAAAAAAAATTTTATACAGCAGATATCCGATTCACTTGATTCACAAAGTATCCACCACACAAACTGAAAAACTAAAGTTATTTTCAATAACATTTCTGTAACAATTAAATATATCGTGAACCTCATCAGGTTGAATTCGAAAGAATAATTCTAGATTATAAATTTCGTTCGTTGTTATCGTTGTCAGATACACTCAACCAAGAGGGTGTCAAATCCGAAAGTCTGTTTGATATAAAGACGTGAAATTCAAACAAGTAGTTTGCCGACAACCAGATGATGATACCTGCGGAATCTTTTCGTCTACGCTATATCCCTTGTCTAAGGTCACTACCCGGCACAGACCCCATTCAGAACAAGTAGATAGATCATCGGCTCCTAACTTTAGTCTAAGGCTCCAACCCTCAGTATAAGATCCTCGAAATCGACAATTGATGAGATTTGCGGTTTGTTATTGATTTTTTTGCATATTATATCCTCCAATTTGATTCATCATATAAATGCTCATTATTTTTTATATTCACGCTTATTTCAAACTGTCAGTACGAAAGATTTTGGATTTCGATTGAAACCAGTAACGGATATCCACATGTTGACGATAATCGTACTACGCAAACCGAAATTGATGGAATCCTCCGATCAACCGAATTTTTTGGAAATCTGCATTATTTTAAATTACGCTACTTAATTCGCGTTCTGCATGTAAAAGTGTTATTCAGTTATAAAAAAGTATTTATTGAGATTTCAATATTTCAAATGAATTTTTTCATGGAATTGGCTTTTGTGTTCTGAAAACCAATGATTCATGAATAAAATAAAAGTTTTATTCAAGATATGAATACCCTCAATCCGCAGGGTGATTTCTATAAATAATAATTTGATCCGATTTTCAGTAGTTATGTTTAAGATATTGGGAGAGAAAACCCAAAAATATTTAATCTGAACTACTTACGATTATGAAATTGTCAAGAACATCGATGGGGCATTTGCAAATTGTGTTTATAAAATAATAACGCATCCATTCAAAATTTCTCGATATGTGTTGAAAATTTGGTAATCAATATTTTCATCTACTTTTAGATGTATGACTCTGGATGAAAAGTAAACCGATTATTCCAGTGAATTCCAATCTTAGAACCGAATGCGATGATGTCATTTTCGACATTATTGGAAATTTGCAGCGTTTTTCTTTATAACTCAGGAACCACTGGTCGGAAATCATCCGGATAAAATTTTTTCGGTTAAGTTTTGCAACATTAATCAACGTTCAGAGTTTCATGAAAATTCAGTGGTAAGTTTTCGAGAAAAAATTTTTTTTTCCCCCAACCCCCATTTTGAGCACTTAGAGTACACCGATTCTGCTGAAAAGCTTGGAGGATCAACATTGAGCGACACACGATTTTTTTACCAAGTTTCACTGGTTTCGGTTCAGTGCTTTCGGAGAAAAGCCCCGGACAACGGACGGCGGACGGACGGATTTTTTTTTATGAGTTTATTCAAATCTATATACTCCAAAACGTAAACTGTGAAATTTTCAGGGAGGGTTCAAAATTTTTTTTTGTTGGTCGATCACTAAGGTTTATTATTTGATTTTATCGAATAATAAACCGAAATCGACGGGTGCGAGGATTTTCCTTAACGATTTTTCGTACAAGAATTATTTTCACTTTTTTCGCACTCTGTATAAGTTTTATTTAAGGTATCAATCGTATTGGGTTATTTAACTGAGAAAATATTAAACCCTTGTGTAAAATTTGCAGCGTTTTTCGGTATAACTCGAGTCGGCAGTCGGCCGTTAGGCCGACCGTAAACACAATAACTTCCGGAAGAATCGACTCGATATTTGTAGAGAAGGTTTGGGGCTTAATTACGAAGGCTGAATTCGTGAATGGGTAAAATCCACCCAATGATTCCGTAGATATACCCATTCAAAATTTTATTTGTCCAATATTTCCAAAAACACAGATTAGATCGAATTGAAATCCAGTAATTTATCGAGAAAAAATCTAGAAAAGCACTGCCGTGAAGGCAGTAGCAAATTCAAATTCGTTGCCGAAGCGGTCATCTACAATGAACATGCGCGCAAAAGCTGCTGCCTTCACGGCAGTGCTTCTCTAGATTTTTTAGGTATAACTCGAGAAATACTGATTCAATCCTGATAAACTTTGCAGCTAGTTTGAAGATGCTGTAAGACAACCTTGTGCAAAATTTGATGATCGTATCATTAGAACAATTAGACAAAAAAATTTCTGTGGTTTTTCTATCATATCATCCTCATTAAATTCTGTATGACCCTTCGAACTGTAATTTTCGAAGAAGTACTGGATTTCAATTCGATATGTTCTGTATTTTTGGAAATATTGGGAAAATAAAATTTTGAATGGGTATATCTGCGGAATCATTGGGTGGATTTTACCCATTCACGAATTAGGCTCTCGTTATTCCATTAAGGTCCAAACCTTCCCTACAAATATCGAGTTTCTAAGTTGTTTCTTTCGGAAGTTATTGTGTTTACGCAGTCGGCCGTTAGGCTAACCGTAAACACAAAAACTTCCGGAAGAAACGACTTAGAAACTCGATTATTGTTAGGTCGGTTTGGGGCTTAATTACTAAGGTCGAATTCCTGAATGGGTTAATTCCGCCCTATGATTCCGTAGATATACCCATTCAAAATTTTATTTTTCCAATATTCCCAAAAATACAGATTAGATCGAATTGAAATCCAGTAATTCATCAAAAAAAAGTCTCGAAAAGCACTGCCGTGAAGGCAGCAGCTTTTGCGTGCATGTTCAAATTCGTTGCTGAAGCGGTCATCTACATTGAACATGCGCGCAAAAGCTGCTGCCTTCACGGCAGTGCTTTTCTGTATTTTTCGCGCAAATTTCTCCCATAGAAGTCGAAATGTCGTCCGAATTGTTCTCTTTCGAGTTTAAGCTCTCCACGATTTACATCCTATTCAAAAAGTATGGTATAAACATATTATTCAGAAAAAGGAGCTGTTTTGAGGAAAACTAGGGAAATTAACTATAAGGACTACTAGACGAAATGTGTGGAGCTTTTTTTGAAGCTTTTTATGGATCGCTAAAACATAGGGTGTTCTATTGGAAATAAGGAAGATTCTGCCAATTTTTATTTCCAATATGTACCAGGCTGTTTTGATACCCTGCATATCCCAGTTCGATTTCAGATATACTGTTTGAGAGAGTAACCAATGTTCAATATTGGACCAGAAATAAATTCCAATAGGATTTGGCACAACTTAATGAAAAAAAAACATGTCAGGCAGAATATCACGAAAACCGATGATATTTTTGTGGTAAAGATATGCATGAAGCGTATTTTATTTTTCATGTAGAAACCGAAAAAGTAATAGAAAATACAGGTTGCCATTCAAAAAATGTTGGGACCCGCCCAGAAAAAATAGAAAACCTAGTGTAGCCCAACACATTTTTAATTCGTCGAGTTCGAGCAATAATTAAACATCATAAAAAACTCGTTTCCTAAATAGAGATATGGAACACCGCGCCATAGTTGCTGGACCCTATATCAACCCTGTATATAACTAAGGGAATAAAAAAATATTTCCATTGTGTTGTAAGTATATACAGTTCCTGGTGATTCAACCTGTAGAAGTAAAATATGAATTACTTTTTGTAGATAATTGTTGAGTTCCGATATTCCTGGCCAGTACTTGTCAGTAAATTTTGACAGTCGATTTTACTGGCACTGCTTTGGTAATTCTTTGTATCAGTACGAAGCGTTTCGAAATTACTGATACTGGCCAGTACTGATTGGGAATATCGGAACGCAACATATGTATACACCATTTCGAATTAAATTTTATTTTTTATATAAGTTTTTGTGATGGGGGTTACAATACTTGGTATTCAAACAAGTAGTGAACTTCATTTTCAGCTCCATAAAATGGAATGATGCGGCAGCTGAAGAAGACGTTGCCGAAGAATAAGAAAAACGCTGCAAATGTTATACAAGGGTTTATTAGTTTCTCAGTTAAGTAAGCCAATACCATTGATCTCTTAAATAAAACTAATACAGTGTGCCAAAATTGTAACGTGACTCGTCAATAATGCTCATACGAAGAATTATTAAGGAATATCCTCGCACCCGTCGATTTTTGATTCCAAAACCAATTTATCCTGTGCATTTTTGAATTTGATATTTCCCATCCCCACTACTTTATTTTTTCGAATTGAAATATATGGATTGTGATACAACAAATGCAAGGTAATTTGATTACCTATTCAGCGATGTGGCTTAAAGTAGAATTGCTTGTGCCGTTTTTCATTGAAAAATTAGGAAATAATTTAGAATTTGAAGTTAGGAGGGTATTATTACCCAACACCATTCTTTCATTAATTGATAATAATATTAATCTATTTATTCAATCGAAAGCTTATTGAAATACAATAAGGTTGGTTTCATCAAAACAGAATACATAACTCAAAACAATTCACCTTCACGAAAATCAAAAAATTCACTCAAAGAATATGGTCACAGTCAACAATTGCATTATACAGAGTAATTTTGAAAACTTTCAAGTTGGATGTCCTCCTCAACCCTTGGGGTAGAGCATTAAATAGCCTTAGGCCGATGTATAAGGGCGACTTTTCTGTCTTTTCTGTTGAAAAAGAGTGACGTTAGTACAAGTATGTATCTGTGCGCCTAGTGTTGTTATAGTTTAAATATTGGTGGGAGTATTCTGGATGAACCTTCATGAAAACGAGTACTCTATATATGTATAGACCATATGATGTTAAAAATTTATCCTCTTTAAAATGCCCTCTGCAAGATTCTCTAACACCTTACTTCAGTTTGATTCTCAACATGAATTTTTGCCTCAGAAACACTTACCTTATTACTAAAGGAAATCCTCGAACTCATGGATTTATAATTTGAATTGAATTAATAATTAACTTTCATTTTCGTTCACATAACTGAATTGGTCATCTTATGACCTTTGATGCGATATCACATGCAATATTTTTCCAAAAAAAAAACTGTGGGGGTTTAAGGGTATAAACCCCCAACATTAAAACTGCATGCATTTCTCAAACTTCGAAAATAGAAATCGGCGGGTAGGAGGATATTTTTCAATATTTATTATTTCAAGAATAAGGACCTGACCCCAATCACAAATTGTTAATTTTCTAATGAAAAAATAGCTTAACAAGTCCTTTTTTCAGTCACGCCACTCAATATGCAATGGAATGTACTTCCATTTGATAGATTACAATACATACAGAGTGAGTCTTTGACCTTGCAGAATATTTTTACAGAAGATTCTTGAAGCTGAAAGAAACACATTTGTCCTCTACAATTTTTTCCAATTCGGCCTAGATAAAAAGATATAGGCATTATAAATTTTCATAATAGGCTAGCCGCCCCTGGAAACCTGAACACTAAAGTTTTTCCAAGCCTAAGATATACCATTCAAATCTTCGAAATAAGCAACTCTGTTATGAAAACAAGCGTCAACTTACTTTTTACATTCCAGTTGGTGAAAAAAGTTGTATTTATAGTGCAATAAACAAGTTAGGTATTCCAAATTTCTTGGGCGATAAAAGTTGAATATTCTTCTCTTGGTTTCATTTTCGATAATGAGGAATTCATCTAGCTATCACTCATATTAGCTTTGAGATTCATCTTCAATTTGTAATTATTAATTTTCTTTGTTTATTTCATTTTCTCCAAGAATTATCAGATTCAGACATAACCCATTCAAACTTTCATTTTCATAAATAAATAAAACAGATGTTCCTAATTTATCTATGAACGTACAAACGTTGCCAAATTGACGAACATAAAGAAAGAACTCTTCGAAATCAAACAACACACAATATGCTAATTCTATGTATACACTTGTATAGTCTATGATTCTGAACTGAACTATAAATCTGTGGCTCCGTGGTTTTAAGGTTATGTCATGGTGGTTTTCTTCCAACATGGGTTGTAATGTTATGAATATGAAAGCGCATTGGAAGAATACCTCAAAATAAATACCATCAAAGTTCTGTACATAATTTCAAGAAATTTGGGTCAGCAGAAAGATTGCATTCAAACCAGTAAGAATCCCCATTATCATGGAAAAGTGAGAAGTTAATCAATGATAGTACACAAATTAGCTCGAAATTGAAAAGGAAGCTTCATGAATGGATTCAGGACCGAATCACCACTGTATAACACAGATATAGTTTTAGGATGGAAGCCTATTTTGGAGAAACTTCTTATTTCGTCTTGGTGATAATAATCGTAGTATGGAAAACCTGATGAATACATCACTGGAATTGTATGGATACAAAACAAATAACTTCAAGATGTGATAGTTCATTCAGGTTGAAGAGATTTCTGTATAAAATGAGGAGCGTTTGTATCGTGACAACTATCCCATTGTCAACGAGATAGGCAATGGAAAGACAGAAAATTAACAACTTTTAGACGTGGCAACTCGAAAAAATTGAATTCTGTGAATTTTTTGAACAGAGTTGCAATCAGCCAAAGTACCCAATTCTCGGAATTTCACAGATATTTTTTATTTTTGAATTTCAGATTACTCGAAAACGGCGCATCATACGAAAAAAAATAAAGAATACTTTTACTTTCTAAAATGGTCAAAAATTCGTTGAATAGCATTCAAATTATTTTTAAAAGTTAGATTCTTTGAATTTCTGGTATTTTTATGAAATGATATGGTCATATTAAAGAAACTGAAGGATGTGAATGAAATTTTGTAATCCAGGAACATTAATCGTATTAATAAAAACTATATTCCAAAAATCATCTCATTCGATGAGATCGTTCGCGAGATATAATAGAAAATTAATTTTTTTTATGGATTTTCAACAGGCTGTATCTGACGAACAAAGCCGAATCGGAAAAAATGGTAAGGGAAAAAAGTGTTTCTTTTGGCTTCAAGAATCGTCTGTTAAAATTTTCTGCAAGGTCAAAGACTCACCCTGTATATTACTATTTAAAAAAAATGTATGGTGGTGTGGAGCGTGAAGGGTGGAAGATTTCGAATTCAGAAAAGCATAGGGAGACCTGCTTTTGGAATTACAAATCTATGGACTCGTGAATTTCCCTAAATAATAATTATTAAGAGAATAATGGTCTGATTGCAATACTCTTCAATCACAAATTGTGAACTAATTCCTAAATTTTTATTGGAAAACGGCGCAACAAATTCTTTCTTAAGTCATATCGATGAGTAGCTAATCAAATTACCTTTAATTTGATGTATCACAACCCATTATTTCTATTTGAAAAAATAAAGTAGTGGGGTGTGGGGCGTTTGGGTGAAAAATATCACATTCAAAGGAATACAGGATAAATTGCTTTCGAAATTTGAATCCACGGGTGCGACGATTTTCCTGTATAATTCTTCGTTCAAAAATTATTGACGAGTTACGTTACTTTTCTGGCACCCTGTATACTATTCATAACTCATTGGTTTTTCACCCAAAATTTGCAGCGTTTTTGCGCGCATGTTCTAGGGAAACAGCGTGCTATCGTTTTGTCCGAATGTCTGTAATTTTGGATGATTGAGCCGGAAATGGTCTCAATCGACTAGGTTGGACTCACTGATGACGAATCCGGTGTCAAAATCGATTCTGCCCGGCCGTTCGTCCGGGCGAGGACACGATAACTGTCGACAGGAGAAAGCTAGCAAATTAAAACTTTCAGGGTAGGTCGCGCATCAGAATGCCGCGGTTAAGTTTGTTAATGGGCCAAATCAGTCAAATAGTTTCGGAGTAATAGGCACTTGAAATTTTGAAGTTATTTATTTTTTATTTCAGAAACTACTTGAGCAATTGGATTCAAACTTGGCAGTTAGATAGAGTATAACGACGCGCAACTTTGAGCCAGATTTCGTCAGAATCGTATTGTCAGAGAATTAAAAAAAAATTTTTATTCGAAATTTTTTTCCAGAAACTTTTTCAGAAACCATTCATCATATCCAAAAAACATTCCACTCTCACTTCGAGCTTCATATTCCACAGCAGTGTACCAAATTTCAGTTTGATACGATCATAAGTTTTGGAGATATCGGGAAAAAATATGTAAAATATCGAGGTTTTCTTCTCGATATCGTTGTTTTTTTCGGTATAACTCAAGAAATACTGATTCAGTCCTGATAAATAAAAAGCACTGCCGTGAACGCAGCAGCTTTTGCGCGCATGTTCAATGTAGATGGCCGCTTCAGCAACGAATTTGAACATGCACACAAAAGCTGCTGCCTTCACGGCAGTGCTTTTTGAAATTTTTCTTTATACCTCAGGAACCACTGGTCGGAAATCATCGGGGTAAAAATTTTTAGGTTGAGTAATGCAACAATAATAAATATTGAAAGTTTCATGAGAATTCGGTAGTAAATTTTCGGAAAATATTTTTTTTCCCTCCAACCCCCAATTTTGAGCCCTTAGGGTACACCGATCCTGCTGAAAAGCTTGGAGGATCAATGCCGACTGACACAAGATTTTTCACCCAAGTTTCACAGATTTCAGTTTAGCACTTTCAGAGAAAAGCCTCGGACAACGAACGGCGGACGGACGTATGGGTTTATTATTTGATAAAATCAAATAATAAACCTTAGTGATCGACCAGCAGAAAAAAAATTTTAACCCCCCTGAAATTTCACAGTTTACGTATAGGAGTATGTAGATTTGAATAAACTAATAAAAAAAAATCCGTCCGTCCGCCGTCCGGGGCTTTTCTCCGAAAGCACTGAACCGAAACCAGTGAAACTGGGTAGAAAAATCGTGTGTCGCTCGGGATTGATCCTCCAAGCTTTTCAGCAGAATCAGTGTACTCTAAGGGCTCAAAATGGGGGGTTGGGGGAAAAAAATTATTTCTCGAAAACTTACCACCGAATTTTCATGAAACTCTGGTTCCTGAGTTATAAAGGAAAACGCTGCAAATTTCCAATAATGTCGAAAATGACATCATCGCATTCGGTTCTAAGATTGGAATTCACTGGAATAATCGGTTTACTTTTCATTCAGAATCATACATCTAAAAGTAGATGAAAATATTGATTACCACATTTTCAACACATATCGAGAAATTTTTAATGGATGCGTTATTATTTTATAAACACAATTTGCAAATGCACCATCGATGTTCTTGAGAATTTCATAATCGTAAACCCCGGTAATGTTAGCTCGCGGCCGGCCAGCTCCACGGGAACTTTTCATTCCACCACGGTCGAACGCACTCTCGTAATTTGTATGTTTTCTGGAAGCGCTAACGTGATAAAATATTAGGTTCATCTTATAGAGGAATGGGAGGGCAGAGAATAAACAACTTTTCGTTCAATTTCAAGTTAGATACCAGATAGGTTGACTCTGATGGTCCAGTTTTAATACCGAATTGTATTCGGCTTTCATGGTTGCCGAATAGATTTTCGTGATTTTCATGTATCCATAATAGGCGGCCCAGGAAAATTCTTAGTTGATCCTATGCAAGATTGAAAGAGATATGAATGGTTATTTTTTCGTTCACATAGGTTACCCCTAAAGGCCCAGCTCCAAGATCCGAATAGTATGATCCCATGCCGGCCAAACTTATTTTCGTGATTTTTATGTTTTCAGAATAGGCGGCCAAGAAAAATTTTCGGTTTATATTTTGCAAGATTGAAAGAGCTATGAGCTTATTTTTTCGTTCACGTAGGTTACCCCTAAAGGCCCAGCTCCAAGATCCGAATAGTATGATCCCATGTCGGTCGAACTTATTTTCGTGATTTTTATGTTTTCAGAATAGTCGGCCAAGAAAAATTTTTAGTTGATATTATGCAGGATTAAAAGAGCTAGATATGGTTAATTTTTCGTTCACATAGGTAAATCCTAAAGGCCCAGCTCCAAGATCCGAATAGAATGATCCCATGCCGGCCGAACTTATTTTTGTGATTTTTAGGTTTTCAGAATAGGCGGCCAAGAAAAATTTTTAGTTGATATTGTGCAGGATTAAAAGAGCTAGATATGGTTAATTTTTCGTTCACATAGGTTACCCCTAAAGGCCCATCTCCAAGATACGAATAGAATGATCCCATGCCGACCGAACTTACTTTTGTGATTTTTATGTTTTCAGAATAGGCGGCCAAGGAAAATTTGTAGTTGATATTATGCAGGATTGAAAGAGCTATAAACGGTAATTTTTAAGTTCACAGAGGTTGTCCCTATTAAGTTTACCTAGTGAACGAAAAATTAAATAAATCTAGCTCTTTTAATCCTGCATAATATAAACTCAAAATATTTCTTGGCCGCCTATTCTGAAAACATAAGAATCACGAAATTAAGTTCGGCCGGCATGGGATCATACTATTCGGATCTTGAAGCTGGGCCTTCAGGGACAACCTATGTGGACGAAAAAATTAGCGTTTATAGCTCTTTCAATCCTGCATATTATCAACTACGAATTTTTCTTGGCCGCCTATTCGGAATACATGAAAATCACGAAAATAAGTTCGGCCGGCATGGGATCATTCTATTCGGATCTTGGAGCTGGGCCTTTAGGGGTAACCTATGTGAACGAAAAATTAACCATATCTAGCTCTTCTAATCCTGCATAATATCAACCACAAATTTTCCTTGGCCGCCTATTCTGAAAACATAAAAATCACAAAAGTAAGTTCGGTCGGCATGGGATCATTCTATTCGGATCTTGGAGCTGGGCCTTTAGGGGTAACCTATGTGAACGAAAAAATAAGCATTCATAGCTCTTTCAATCTTGCATAATATAAACTGAAAATTTTTCTTGGCCGCCTATTCTGAATACATAAAAATCACGAAAGTTAATTCGGCCGGCATGGGATCATACTATTCGGATCTTGGAGCTGGGCCCAAGGGGTAACCTATGTGAACGAAAAAATACCCATTCATCAAATTAACCATATATAGCTCTTTCAATCCTGCACAGATCAACTGAGAATTTTTCTTGGCCGCCTAATACGGAGACATGAAAATCACGAAAATCTATTCGGCCAGCATGAGAACCTACAATTCGGTATTAAAGCTGGACCATTAGGGTCAACCTATCTGATATCTATCTTGGAATTGAACGAAAAGTTGTGTATTTCTTGCCCTTCCATTCCTTCATGAGATGAACCTAATTTTATTACGTTAGCGCGTCCAGAAAACATACAAATTACGAGAGTGCGTTCGACCGTGGTGGAATGAAAAGTTCCCGTGGAGCTGGCCGGCCGGGAGCTAACATTACCGGGGTTAATCGTAAGTAGTTCAGATTGAATATTTTTGGGTTTTCTCTCCCAATATAAACATAACTACTGAAAATCGGATCAAATTATTATTTATAGAAATCACCCTGCGGATTACGGGATTTAAGATTAAAATTCTTTATGAATCTCATTCATATCTTGAATAAAACTTCTATTTTATTCATGAATCATTGGTATTTCAGAACACAAAAACCAATTCCATGAAAAAATTCATTTGAAATCTCAATAAATACTTTTTTAGTTAGGAGCCGATGATCTATCTACCTGTTCTGAATGGGGCTGTGCCGGGTCGTGACCTAAGACAAGGGATATAGCGTAGACAAAAATATACCGCATGTATCATCATCTGGTTGTCGGCAAACTACTTGTTTGAATTTCACGTCTTTGCATCAAACAGACTTTCGGATTTGACACCCTCTTGGTTGAGTGTATCTGACAACGATAACAACAAACGAAATTTATAATCTAGAATTATTCTTTCGAATTCAACCTGTTGAGGTTCACGATATATTTAATTGTTACAGAAATGTTATTGAAAATAACTTTAGATTTACAGTTTGTGTGGTGGATACTTTGTGAATCAAGTGAATCGAATATCTGCAGTGGAAAAAAATGTTTTCAGATCAATTGCACAGGAAGGTTGATTTTTTCTTCATTTCATTAATATTTTTCAGAACAAAGTTGAATCCTAGTAGAAATCACATCTACATTTGATATTAGGGGAAAGTCTTGAATTTTGTTTTACGTATTGGTGTAAGTTTGAAAGTTTGAGTTTATTTCCTCAGTGTCAAGAAATACGAAAGCGTTCCCAATAAACACACACACGTTGAAAATACGTTTATTTGTAGTTGCTCCCGTTGATTAAACGTTACTCGTTGATTTCGTAACGTTATTTTTGAAACCTCAATTCAACCAAACGTAGATTCAACGTATAATAAACGAATACAATTCAACTCGTTATAGCAGCCACCATAAAGCAACGTATACACATCGTGCCTTTTACACGTATATTAAACTACGACTAAAACACATCATATCAACGTTGACCACGACACGATTTAGCAACTCGAAACCTACAAGCAACCTTCAATTTACGCTTGATAAACTCTTTTTTTTAATATATTCAACGCCATGAGATAAAGCAATTTTTGCGTGGTAGAAGATTAACTCGCTACTGTTGCCATCATAATAAAACGTTTACACATCGTGAGTTCTTCACGTTTATTCAATTAGATCTGAGAAACATTACATAAACGTTGAATACAACACTATTTATAAACTCATGGTTTTGACAACATCTAATCTACGTTATAGTAACCCTTTTTCTCTCATTTATCCAAAGTCATGAACAGCTACTACTGTAGTTATCAACATACAACATTTAATCATGGTGCATTGTCGACTTATATATTTAATAAGTCACATAACCGTTGGATTAAGATTAACTAATTATATATTAACTAATGCTCTTGTCGAATTCAAATTTATGTTTCAGTAACTCCATTTTTTGCGTTTAATCAACGTCATGAAATCACGAATCTCTTGCGTTGTATGAATTTCATGATAATTAACTCATTTCTGTAGCTTATCTTAATACTAATTTTTGACGATCGTTCAGTCTTTACTTATTCGACTAGAACCTATTATTTTTCAGTGCAATCGACAGAACGAAAAATTAGCAGGCGCGCAGCTCTTGAATTCACGTCAATGCTTTTCGACATATTTTTATACAAACGATATGATTAGTATGACTACCAGTAACGAAGAACAACCACGTCAACTTTCCGATAAATAATGATAAAAATTTATTGTTGGAATCACATATAAAATCACACAAAATCTGGGATATACAAAGGTTTATATTGAATATTTTTTTCCTGGGAAGTCAATATCATTTAAACCCGAAATGATCGCAATGGGATACATTTTTGTGTACAACACTTGAGTTATAAATTTGTATTCATTCGAATGAATCAAGCCACTCGCCCTTCCGGCTAGTGGATTGAACTTTCTTCTCATTATTAAACATTCAATGAAATCACTTGTATCAATTCGGAATTATTATTCGGTTTTGACTTCTGAAAAGATACTGTCGTACGTTTCTTCCAAATATTATAGTTAAATTGAGAAATCTTGTTATTCTTCTAGCAAAGTAAGGAAGTATTTTATGGTTCAAGGAAAGAACAAGTGTAACCCCATTTATTTCCAGTGTTGTCACCTTTTCGATTTTTTCTTCGCTCGAAATTTTAGAAGTTGGAATTTAATCAATTTGCTCGCTAAGTGCTGAAGTTAGATATCTCAATGTTCAACGACCAAGTCTGATATTGATACTCTCGTGGCAGATATGGATGGAAATTCAAATATATACGGTTTTATATGCTCATGTTTGCAAATTATAAAATATTTTATCGAGAAACCGAGGATGGTCTGGCAACGCAGATAGAGGGGTAGGTAAAGCGGGTACGCTTTAACAAAGAGACGCAACAGAATCTGTTGAACAGATGTTGTTATGTTATGACCAGGGTTCTAAGACGTGCGTGATGTCTTCTTTCCGCGCGTCCCATTTTTGAACTGCAGAAGTTATTGATAGAGTCTGAAAATATTGATGAAAATCGAAGATTTCAACGTGTTATGTGAACGTTTAGTATTGTTTGTCAAGAATATGTAGTGATTGTCGTCGTGAACTGTGATTGTGAGAAAGATTGTTGTACCTCGTGCAACGACAGAGAAGAATATTCTTGGGGATTGGATTTTCCAAGACTCCTGCATTCCTCGGGACCCCAAAAATTCAATACGTGAAGATTTTTAGATGGACTTAGTTTCCTGGCACATGTAAAGGAAAAGGAAGAAATTATAAGGGATGTTATGACCGTTATTATGTCTTAGAACTCCTAGAGTGGCACATAGTATCGCCTGAAAGTTTACTTTCTATATTCATCTGAGGGAAAACACCAATATGGTAAGTGTCTACTTTGTCTTTTGCAAACTTCACTAATTATTTCAGTCTTTTTGAAAATTTCACTCCAATAATCATTGAATTAGAGAATTTATTGTTTGTCGATTAGTAGTATTCTTCAACTCATTTTTGAAGAGATATTTGTTTCGATTTAATCCGTATCCATTCATTTTTTATTTATCTCAATAATTTCTCCACTTCAGTATACACATGAATGCAAAGCGTATCGAATTATTCCAGCATTCTAAACAGAAAATATTCTTGAGGAAATTTATTAGATCATAGTTGAAATATTATATTAGATACAGTTACAATTATTCACAAATGCAATATGCCTAGTTAATTAGTTAAAACTGCTCAACACTATTCAAACAATAATTATATTTATTATTTTACAGCTGCTGTCCGGATAATAATTCGATGCAGCGACTGATTTGCAGACCAGAAAGGCTCCCTCAACCTGGCTGAAATTTGCCGAAAAAAGATGAGTTATCAAGGCCAAGCAGAAACGAAACTTATAATCTTATGCATTAAGTAGAAATATAACTAGTAGTTCAATTCAGTGCAATATTTAGTGTTATTTTTCATATTTTAATTTCTTATTTTTATTTTCTATTCCTTCTATATAAAAATAAATTATTCATCTCCGATTTTATTATTCTTTAATTGCTATATCATCAATTAACTTTTGAAGTGCATTCCTCAATTGAATATTTTTTAAATTTTTCCTCGAAAATGATTTGTTTTCCATGAAAAATCATTAACCACAAACACTAAGCCGAAATTATTTTTTTATATTTTCATAATAGGTGACCAGAGTTTTTTTTTATTGAAGGTAGGTTATTAGAGATGAACTGACATGAAAAACTGACTTTCTTCAAATGAAACATTAATAATGCAAAGGTACTGAATTGTTTCTCACAAAAAGTAAGGGAAGATGATTCATAACAGAAATACCAACAATCAGCTTCTATTGAAATACTTGAGCTGAATGTTTCAGTAGGGTGGTCGGATAGTATAAACAAACGTTAAATAATCGTTTATCAACAACGTTAATCAAGAAAGAAAAAACGTTATATTGAGGTTGAATTTAAAATGTATTTAAAACGTTGATAACCCGTTATGAGGAATAGTTAAGTTGAAACCGAAAAGTAACGATATATTTTAGTGGAATTTTCGTTACAATGTGGATGTTTTTAACGTTTAAATAACCTAGAAATATCGTTACAAAGTAACGTTACTGAACAACGAGAATTCAACGTATTTCCTAACGACATTTTCCGGGTTTTTCAACTTTGTTTTGTCGTGGCGTTACTAGAAAAATTCAACGTTGTTTTCACGTATCTGTGTTTATTGGGTTCGGATTGAAACATCATGACTAATTGTGAAATATAGACACTCGATATAATGCAAAATTTCGTGAGAATTATATTGGAACATTTTTTTTTCGAATACATCTTCATCAAAGTTCAATGGAATTTGGTACAGATTTCAGAGTCAACATTTAGAAACAGTGTTTCAAATTTCAGTTCTGACCGATATTTATTTGTGCAGTTATTGGCAAAAAATTTCGTGACCATTTTAATATTGAGGTTCTTTCCCTTATATCTCAAAACGGGCAAACCCTATCTGATTCGAAGTTCATTTTCAGTTGTAGAATACCTACACGAAATTTAATAATTGTGGAAAATAGATTTTCAAAGAGGTGAAACGGCTGTGGAACGTCTCTTCTCATTCAAAATATTATTTCAAATTTTGCTACTCAGCGTTCTGCATGTGGAAATGTTATTCAATTATACAAGTGTATTTATTGAGATTTCAATGTTCACATGAATTATTTCATGGAATTGGTTTCTGTGTTGTGGGAAACCAATGAGTTATGCATAATATATAAGTTTTTTGAGATATCAATGGTAAATTGGGATATTCAACTGAGAAAATAATAAACCCTTGTGAAAAATTTGCAGCGTTTTTTTCAGAACAATGTTGAATCGTAGTAGAAATCACATCTACACATTCGATATTATAGCGGAAAATCTTGAATTTTGTTTTACGTGTTGGAGTTAGTTTGAAAGATTGAGCGTATTTCCTCAGAATCAAGAAATACTAACGCGATCAGATCGAAACGACGCTCGATTTAATGCAAAATTTCGTGAGAACGGTATTGGAAAAAATCGATTTTTTTTGGAAACTTCTTTTCGGAAACATATTCATCGAAGTTCAATAAAATTTGGTACAGGTCTTACGGTCAATATTTTAAAACAGTGTTTCAAATTTCAGTTTGACCGATATTTATTTGCGGAGATATTGGCAAAAAATTTCGTGGTCCTTTTAAATTTCGAGGGTATCTCCCCAATATGTCAAAAAGGGCTAACGCTTTCTGATTTGAACTTCATTTTCAATTGTAGAATTCCGACACGCAATTTAATAAGTATGGAAAAGAGTCAGATTTTCGAAGAGGAGAAAGACTCTTCTCACTCAAAATATCATCCTGAATTATGCTACTCAATAAGCGTCTGCAAGTGGAAATGTTGTTCAATTATACAAGGGTATTTATGGAGATTTTTATGTTCCACATGAATTTTTTTATGGAATTGGTTTTTGTGTTGTGAAAAACCAATGAGTTATGAATAATATATGAGTTTTATTTACGATATCAATGGTATTGGATTATTTAACTGAGGAAACAAGAAACCCCTGTGTAAAATTTGCAGCGTATTTGGTTTATTATTTAATTAAATCAAATAATAAACCTTAGTGATCGACCAACGAAAAAAAATTTCAATCCCCCCTGAAAGTTTCACTGTTTACGTTTTGGAGTATGTAGATTTGAATGAACGAATGAAAAAAATCCGTTGTCCGGGGCCTTTCTCTGGAAGTACTGAACGGAAATCCTTGAAACTTGGTAGCAAAAAAGGTGTGTCACTAGGGGTTGATCCTCCAAGCTTTTCAGCAGGATCAGTGTACCCTAAGGGGTCTAAATGGGGGGTTGGGGGGAAAAAAAATTATTTCTCGAAAACTTACCAACGAATTTTCATGAAACTCAGAACGTTAATTACTGTTGCATAATTAAACCTAAACAATTTTACCCGGATGATTTCCGACCAGTGGTTCCTGCAATATAAAGAAAAACGCTGCAAATTTCCAATAATATCGAAAATGAATCATCGCATTCGGTTCTAAGTTTTTTGAGATATCAAAGGTATATTGGTTAATTTAACTGAGAAAATAATAAACACTTGTGTAAAATTTGCACTGTTTTTCAATAATATATGGGCTTCCTTGTGTAGCCAATGGTCAAAAATGATATATAGGGGTGTTCAAGTAGTGACTTCAATAAATTTTTTTTAGATTTCTCACTTCTGGGAGTACCCAAAAATAATCCATGTAAGTTTCGCGATTTTTTTGTTGTTTTCGAATTAATTTTTTTGGGTTTTTCAATTCAATATACCAGCGAGCTTCCAAAAATTCATATCTTTCCACGTAGTGGATATTTTGCAGATATTTTTTTGTAAGATGATTTCTCGGAATGTTGTTTCAATAACAAAAAATCTCAGCTTCCTGCAATTATTCAAAGTTACTCGAAAAAGGCTTGGTGTGAGGAATTTAAAAAAAAAATTGACGTTACTACTTCAACCACTCTGTATACTGCAATCGATGAACTTATTACGAGGGGTAGTTTTACTGATATAATAATGACAATTGATTCTACAGACATAAAAAAATGAAAATTGTTGCAAAATGAAACCGCGTTACGGCTTACCATCTATTGCATTTCTGTAACCCTGTAGATATAATGCTACATTCATTTTAGTGATTTGCAAGTAAACTTACCGCTAAATGGTCCACTGGAATCCAGTGCTAAGCGAAATGTTCGTAAAGGTGTTGCATATTCTGCACAAACATATATTTTTTCCTTGGGTTTTTTGGGGTCTTTAATTTTATAAACAGAATTTTTGTACACTCTTTTTTGCACACCGGCAATCGTAAGCTGTTTCTCATCTAAGCTCTGAAATTAATTATTCGGTTCTCATTAATCAACTATGAAACGAACTAACCTAAATTATTAATTTCCATGAAGGATTTATTCTATATGTTGCGAATATTTTCAATTTCCGATAATTTTATTTGTATATGTTTAGCTCAAAAAAATTAGGAAACTAGTTTTGATAAAAATTCTAGAGAAGCACTGACATGTGGTCAGGAGCTCTCACGCGCTTGTTCGATATTTAGTTTTCAACAAAAACTCGTGAAGTTTTTTTTATACATTTTTTCCAGCTTTTCGCTCCTCACGAAATTTTACCGTAACATCGACATTCTCCAACTAATTACTTCAATCGGACCCCAAAGGTACTTCTTGAGATATTGAGGAAATATCCCGAAAGTTTCAAATGGGTATAACTCTAAAAAAGATCGGTTTTTTGAGCGCCGATCCTACCCTAAACATTTCAAGCTACTAAGTTTTGTGCTTTGAAACTTCAAGCAGGTATATCTAGACTGAATTCGACATCAGATTCTTCATCACTGAGTCCAATCAGTCGTTTGAGACTATTTACGGCAAGAAATTCGAAAATTACAGACATTAGGGAACACATGCGGTTCCTCAGAATGAGCAAGTAAAAAAAACACCTGGAAGTCTGGACTTCAAGGACTGTATCATGTTCTCTAAAAACAAATCGACATAATTTTTTTGATTAACCTGCAAACTGTTACTTTTATCAAATTTGTTTGCATCATAGGTTAGGCAATACGCAATATAGAAATATGTGGAAAATGATCGTACGTGAACTCAATAACTTCAAGAAGAAACTACTCAGAGACACGCTATTTATAGAGTGGGTTTTGGGCTTAATTACGGAGGTCGAAATCGTGCATGGGTTAAATCTTTCCAATGAGTCGTATATATACCTATTCAAAAAAAATATTTTCCCGATATCTCGAAAAATTCAGTTTCGATAGAATTCAGAACTAGTATCTGATTGAAAAATGATGGCTATAATATTTCCAACAGGAAGAAGAACGAATTTGAAGGAGCGCGTAAAAGCTCTGACATAACGTAAGAGCTTTTCAAGAATTTATTTCGGATAATTTTGTTCACAACCAAACACAATCAAATCAAACGGCGAATTTTATGAATGAGTTAGGACAAAAAAATTTCGACGGGAAGTTTGCTGCGAGAAGGACTATCTTAATACACTGCTATTCGCGGTCTAGTGTAAAAGCAGCATTGGAGAATCACAATATGAGAAACTGCAAACTTCTATAACTCACACTGTCACATACATTAAGGGGGAAGGTTAAGTTAATTGGGCTATTTTGAAATGATTTGGAACTTACATGAATTTTAATTCTTTTTTAAATAAGAAGAAATCAATCGCTGCCTACCGTGTATAAAATACCATTTCATATAATATTTTCGACAAACTCATACATATAAGATGATGAATTGAAATATTGGGAATTTTGGGCTAATTTTTTCGTTGTTCTTAAAAAAACGCCGACGTTTCGGAACCGATGGTTCCTTTTTCAAGGCTTAAATTAGAAAATAATACACTTTAAAATTACAAACGTGACATCGAACAATAAATTACAAACCTAGTTTTCATACAATATCGTTGTAGCGAATTCATCCGCTTCAACAAAAACGGAAAAAAGGGCGGAGTCGAAACACGAAATTCGAATCTCTGAAAAATCGAATAAATACACTTCGCTCGGATTCCAAAAATCACTTCGCTTGACTCGACTACTCTCTCCGATCCATCTGCATATCACCGCTACGAAGATATTCGATCCCGACGCCGCATTTCCTGATCTGCATTATTTCAACTTTACGAAGCGCCACGAAGAAATTCTACAAGGTCCAACATCTGGTTCACTTCCTCGACGACAGAGACCCTTTTCGACGTCACCGACCCTTCAAGCGCCAGCTACTATCAGCACCCCAGGGGACCTACGCCGAAGAATTGTTAAACTCTGCCTTTTCAACAAAAAGAATTATTACCTTTCGAATTCATTTTTGTGTAACACTCGACAGAAAAATAAACAGGCTAATTCGTTTCCTTTTATTGTGTGTTTGATTCCACAGAACAGACGCCCCCACAAATTGGTGACCTCCGACGACCGAAATAAGGGATTCCAGTGGCGTAGACGACATCAGGGCCGACCCGAATTCTTGAAGGAAAGAAGAACGTACCTCAACAATCAAAATGCAGAGCGACGAAGCACAAATCTCCAGAGTCGCAGTCCGGATGCCAGAATTCATTTCCGCCGATCCGGAACTATGGTTCGCTATAGTAGAAGGAATCTTCACCAGTGCCGGCGTGACTTCGGACAAAACGAAGTTCGGACACGTAGTAGGGGCCCTACCAGCGAAGTTCGCAACGGAAGTCAAGGACGTCATCCTGAAGCCACCACCGTCTGAGGCCTACTTCAAAATCAAGACAGAGCTGATCCGACGGCTGTGCACATCCCAGGAAGAGAAGACACGCCGCCTCCTCGAACGGGAAGAAATTGGGGACCGCAAACCATCACAGTTCCTCCGACATTTGAGGGGCCTAGCCGATGCCAACGTACCCGACGCTTTGATGAAGACCCTATGGTTGAGCCGACTACCCAGGCAGATCCAAGTAGCCCTCACCATCGTCAAGGACAGCGAGTTAGAGGACTTGGCAGCCCACGCAGACAACATCGCCGAGGCCTCCAAACCACCCGCATCCCAGATCGCTGAGACGACATCGATGCAATCCCTCGAGGCGATGATGAACGTCCACATGGCGCAGCTCACCCTTGGACTGAACCAAGAGATCGCAGCACTCCGAGCAGAAGTGGCAGCCCTCAGCAGACGACCGACACAACAGCGACACCGAGAACGTTCCAGGTCCCGAAGCCACAGCAGACAACGCACCAATGGATTCTGCTGGTACCACCTTCAATTTGGAAGCAACTCCAGAAAGTGCACACAACCCTGTTCCTTCCAGTCGGGAAACGACAGGGGCAATCACTAATGACGGCTAGTGATCCCAACCCAGCACCGCGCCGTCTCTTCATCACCGACCGGGAATCCAAAAGGCAGTTCCTGATAGACACCGGCGCCGATCTCTGCGTATTTCCTCGCAGTGCAACTTCTGGAAGACGAGAGAAATCCGACTACACCCTCTCAGCAGCCAATGGTACAGACATCGCAACATATGGTACAATCAACCTCTCGCTCAACTTGGGACTACGTCGCAATTTCACATGGAGATTCGTCGTAGCAGATGTCTCCAAGCCAATCATTGGAGTCGATTTCCTCAGTTTCTACAATCTACTGGTGGACGTGAGAAACCAACGCCTCCTGGACGGAACCACTAAGCTCACCACCAGAGGAGAAGTCACACAATGCAACATCCCGGTCATCAAAACTATCAGCGGTTCATCCAAGTACCACGACCTCCTCATGGAATTTCCCAACATAACGAGACCTGAGGGAGTCCCGATGAACATCAAGCACCATACAAGGCATCACATTCAAACAACCCCTGGTCCATCACTTTCATCCAGACCACGACGCCTGGCACCAGAAAAACTCAAAGCAGCGAAGAAAGAATTCGAAGCTATGATCAACCTAGGAATTGCACGTCCATCCAAAAGTCCATGGTCATCCCCACTACACCTAGCACCAAAAAAGTCAACCGACAGTTGAAGACCCTGCGGAGATTACCGAGCACTCAACGCCCGCACAATACCAGATCGATATCCAGTCAGGCACATTCAAGACTTTGCCCACATCCTGCAAGGAAAGAGCATCTTCACCACACTGGACCTTGTTCGAGCCTACAACCAGATACCAGTTGCTGAAGAGGATGTTCCCAAAACAGCCATCACGACACCCTTCGGAATGTTCGAATTTCCATTCATGTCCTTCGGACTTAGGAACGCTGCTCAAACCTTCCAACGATTCATCGACGAAGTACTACGAGGACTTGACTTCTGCTTCAGCTACATCGATGACGTACTAATCGCCTCAGAATCCGAAGAAGAACACATGGAACACCTCAGAATCGTCTTCGCAAGATTCCAGGAGCACTCGATGACACTAAACCCATCCAAATGTGTTTTCGGCCAGCCTGAAGTCAAATTCCTAGGCTACCTCATTTCCGCTGAAGGCACTCGCCCACTACCAGATAGAGTTACCGACATTTTGGAGTATCCTCAACCAACCACAGCCAAGGAACTCCGACGATTTCTAGGTATGATAAACTTCTATCGTCGTTTCATACCCAGAATATCAGACACACAATCACCCCTCAACGACCTACTGGTACCGAAGCTCAAAGGGAAGGCCAAAATCAACTGGACTCCAAAAGCTTCAGCGGCATTCGAAGAGTGCAAAAAGAAACTGGCTACAGCAACTCTCCTATCACATCCCAAAGACGATGCACCCCTAGCCATAGTGAGTGATGCTTCAGATACAGCAGTTGGTGCAACTCTGCAACAACTTCATAATCAAGAATGGCAACCGCTAGCTTTCTTTTCGAAGAAATTATCAGGAGCAGAAACCCGCTATGGAGCTTATGATCGAGAACTCCTTGCCATCTACCTCGCCATCAAGCATTTCCGTCATATGGTAGAAGCAAGAAATTTCACCGTCTTCACAGACCACAAACCTCTGACGTTCGCCTTCAAACAGAAACCAGAAAAGTGCTCACCTCGACAGTTCCGCCACCTCGACTTCATCTCGCAATTCACCACTGATATCCGCTACGTACCAGGTGATCAAAACATCGTTGCCGATGCCCTGTCACGAGTCGATGAACTTTCAACCGCCCTCGACTACGCAGCATTGGCCAACTCCCAGCAAAACGACGATGAGTTGAAGAAACTTCTACATGGCAACACGGGACTTCAACTAAAAATGGTCAAGCCGCTTGGATCAACCGTCGCAGTGTATTGCGATACCCCCACACCACTTGCTAGACCCTTCATCACGAAGCCATTTCGGAGATCAGCTTTCGATATCTTCCACCGTCTGTCACATCCAGGAACCAACGCAACAGTCAAACTAGCCAAACAACGATTCGTTTGGCCCTCAATCAATTCCGACTGCAGAAAATGGACAAGAAGCTGTCTCCCATGTCAACGAGCCAAAGTCACCCGTCATGTAGCAGCACCACTTGGTGATTTCTCCCAAGCTCCTAGAAGATTCGAGCATGTTCATTTGGACATCATAATAATGCCCCATTCTGAAGGATTCCGGTATTGCCTTACCTGTGTCGACCGATTCACCCGATGGCCAGAAGCAATCCCCATTCAGAACCAAGAAGCAACCACAGTCACCCAAGCGTTCTACTCCCAATGGATATCGCGATTTGGAACCCCCCTCAGAGTAACAACGGATCAAGGAAGACAGTTCGAGTCATGCTTATTCAAAGAACTGAATAAGTTGACTGGCACAAACCATCTTAGAACCACCGCCTATCACCCAGCAGCAAATGGAATGGTAGAAAGGAGCCATCGGCAACTAAAAGCAGCGATCAAATGCCATCAAAACGACCGATGGACTGAAACACTTCCAACAGTTCTACTCGGAATGAGATCAGCATGGCGAGAAGATCTAAAATCCACCTCAGCAGAACTGGTTTATGGCGAACCACTAAGATTACCAGGCGAATTTCTCGAAACAAACGAACAGAAAACTGGAACTGACGACGTTTCGGAATTCGTAAAAAGTCTTCGAGAACAAATTAAACAGATAAGGCCCACGAACGGAACAAGACATGGAGAACGGAAAAGTTTCGTTTTCAAAGACTTGGCCACAGCAGAATATGTCTTCATTCGTCACGACGGTCCAAAAGCCTGCCTACAACTACCGTACGATGGACCATTCCAAGTAGTGAGACGAAGTCCAAAAACTTTCACCGTCAACTACTACGGAAAGGAAACGACTGTTACTATCGACAGAGCAAAACCAGCGTACATCATCAACGACGAAAATACAGAACATCAACCAAACAACCAGCCTAAAGAACGGTCAATTCAACCCACACAACAGGACCTCAATCATCAGGAAAGACGAACTCGCTCTGGAAGAAAAGTTCATTTTCCGGACCGACTTCAAGCAGGATTTTCGTGACTTCATCACTGGCAGGGGAGTGTGTAGCGAATTCATCCGCTTCAACAAAAACGGAAAAAAGGGCGGAGTCGAAACACGAAATTCGAATCTCTGAAAAATCGAATAAATACACTTCGCTCGGATTCCAAAAATCACTTCGCTTGACTCGACTACTCTCTCCGATCCATCTGCATATCACCGCTACGAAGATATTCGATCCCGACGCCGCATTTCCTGATCTGCATTATTTCAACTTTACGAAGCGCCACGAAGAAATTCTACAAGGTCCAACATCTGGTTCACTTCCTCGACGACAGAGACCCTTTTCGACGTCACCGACCCTTCAAGCGCCAGCTACTATCAGCACCCCAGGGGACCTACGCCGAAGAATTGTTAAACTCTGCCTTTTCAACAAAAAGAATTATTACCTTTCGAATTCATTTTTGTGTAACACTCGACAGAAAAATAAACAGGCTAATTCGTTTCCTTTTATTGTGTGTTTGATTCCACAGAACAGACGCCCCCACATCGTCAATTCATTCATATAATTCAACATTAATCAAAGAAATCAAATTGGTCTATTTACGATGTGAACATGTGACATTGGAATTACGACAACTAACCAGTTTTTGAAGAAACGATGAACAACCGACAAAACGATAAAAAAGACACAAAAATATGACAACTAGTGTCTTTCTTCTTAATTGCTTTTCTTTACATTGATCAACCGTAAATAAAGTGGTTATAAATGATGATGCTTCGATGATGTACATCTACATCGTTTGATTTGAATAATTCCACTTATATTACTTCTTTACCCACATTGCTCTCTATCTTCGTATTTTCCAAGTCGAAGTTATGATCTGTGGTCAATTGATGTAGCGTTAGACCTCTTTTATTATAGGTAGTCGGTTATATTTCCGCAGTCTGTTTTGTGTTTTTTTTAAATTTTTTTAATGATATAGTTAAGTTTAGCATATATAACATTTGTTACATTCTTGATATGCTACCTTATAAATCAATTCTAATTTAAACGTATTAGATATTCTCTGCTTGAATTGAGTGAAGAATTGCTTGGTGGTAACTAGGTTTTAGTAGGTGCATCTACATTACAGATCACCAAACAACCTGATAATACAGTGCTTCATTCAGTCCCCAACTTTTAACGTAGGCAAATATCTGCATGAAATTTTAAAGGCAACATTGTCTAGTTCAATTTTCAATCTACAAGATTCATTCTCATTGGTCACAATTCTAAGCGATATATTATAACAGTCCCACCAGGTTACGTTTTCATATTATTAAATGTTGTATCACAGTTCAACAAAATCCCAAAAGAACTGCTTTTCTCCATCATTAAAAATAGATGGAACTTCATTAGCAGTTACACAGATCTAAGTAAAAGGAAATTCCTATAAACTTGTCAGCCTGTGCTTTGATGGTGGATATTTTGTCCTTGAATCACAATTTTTCAAGCACTTGATGGCACTGCCATGGGTTCTCCCGGCAGTCGAACATTTGCGAATCTATTTGACTATGCATTGAACATATTGAACTTTGTCATCCCTTTCTTAAAACTTTATACAGATGGCATTCTGATGTTAGTTCCATCAGGCAAAATACATCATACACTGACCATTTTCAACTCACTCTTGAGGAAGAAGCAGGCATCATGAACAACCTCATAAGAAGATCGTTTAAACTCAGTAACACAGAGTTCCATAATGCCAATCTAGAAAAAGTTGAGATATCCTAACCCAAAATAACTATCCCATATATGTTGTTAATAGAAGGATGAGAAAAATACCGTGAATACCACCGCATATAACTCAACACTCTCAATGATACAACCCCATATTTTGAATTCCCGTATATACCCAGCCTTTCCCGGCGTATTAACAGGTTGTTCGGTGATCTGAAGTGCGCCTACTATAACCTAGATACCACCAAGCAATTCTCCACTAAACTCAAACAGAGAACACCTGATACATTTGAATCGGAACTAAATCATAAATGTAAGCGTCCCCTGAAGGCGGATCGGATTGCAACGGCGAGGCGAGCATTATTGCGTACTGCGTCCATTGCAATTGAACGAGGCGGGCCGGGTAGCATCGACGGATTAGAGCCGATTATCGTTATTAGGACAAGCTTGCGTACATCAGGTGAGTTGCTCCAGTCTAGCGTCCACTTAGGAGGTGTGGATCGCAAATGGGCCGGAATCTCCCCTACTAGAGCTTGTTCTTTCTAGAATCTGTAATTTTTAGGTAACCGCTAACTGCGCAGTCGCGAAAACATCTTTCTTTTCCTCTCGTTCTCATGGTGTCGACATTTTTGGCAACATGATGACAACATGATATCGAAAATTACGTATAATAATGTACATGGTGTTCCAAAATAAGTGTATCAACGGTTAACTGTAGATTTTTCATAAAAAAAATTTTTTTTCTTCCATTTCTTTCCTTCGGGTCTTCGTTTCAGTGATACAGGGTGTCAAAAATTTACATATTTTTCAATTATTTGCTTATATCTAATAAACCGTTTGAATTAGAGAATGGAATTTTTGTACACACATTGTTGCTAAAAATAGCTACTTTCTTCCACTTCATTCGGTTTTATTAGATGTGCCAGTGCCGGAGATATTGGATTTGCACAAAGGTTCTGCCCCCCAACTTTTCAACCACTGGACAAATTTGCATGTGTACAGCAAATTCTGATGCGCCAATGTGTTTTACATAAAAAAATGTAATAGTTCATTGCTGTAAAGTGAACCGTTTCCGAGAAAACTGCGATTTTATGATCAAAAATAAAATTAAAGCAGTATGACAATTACATTCACATTTTACAGTTACCATTGATTATCTTTATGGGGTCACATGAAGTCCATTATCTATGAAACTCCTGTTATCACTGTAGTAAAGTTGACCGCTAGAGTTGAAGCCGCAGCAGAACAAATTAAAAATACGCCTCAGATTATGAGCAACGTTCATAAGAACATGATCCAGACGTTATTGTAATGCGTGCATTTCAGCCAACGGGCGTAATTTCGAGCAATTCATGTAATCTTGTTAATTATGGTCGTTAAAAATAGTGAAAAATAACTTGGCAATTCAAACTTGAAAACGAAGTTGTCAAATTTTGTGTTGAAATTAATAATCTTGTTAATTATCACTACTTATTTTTCCAATCAAAAGAAATTTACAATGCGTTAGCAAATTATTATTGATCATAAAATGCCAGTTTTCTCGAAAACGGTTCACTTTGGAGCAATGAACCAAGAGTTCCTTTTTCATGTAAAGTACATTGGCGCATCAGAATTTGCTGTGCAAATTCAAATTTGTCCAGTGGTGCAACAGTTGGAGGGTGAAACCTATGTGCAAATCCAATATCTCCGCCACTGACACGTCCAATAAAAGCGAGTAAAGTGAAAGAAAATAGCTATTATTAGTGGCAATGTGTGCACAGAATCTCGATTCTGTAATTCAAACGGTTTCTGAGATACAAGCAAAAAACTGAAACAAATATAAATTTTTGAATCTCTGAAACGAAGACCCGGGGGAAAAAATGGAAGAGAAAAAAAATGTTTTTTTTTATGAGAAATCTATAGTTGACCGTTGATACACTTATTTGGGAACACCCTGTATATCTAACGTTATTATTTATCTATAATACTAAACGCGTTACAGGCAACACCGCCGAAACCACCGCAGGAGATCAAGAAAAACTTTTGCTAAGAAAGGGTTATTTTCGTGAGAATTTTTCGGATATTTCCGGGGAGACTTGGCGTGATATTTAAACGTGATTAGAAAGAGGAAGTTTCGAATTTTCCCGTCCTGTTGATCTTTCATAGCGGAAAAATCGAGAGATACTTTCAATAAATTCCCGAAAAATACCGAAATATTGATATTTACCAAAGGTGCAAAACCACAGGAAAGGCTTTGGTCGCTGGGTTTAAGCTAGGTGAAGTTTTTTGGTACGAATAGAAAGACGGAAGACGAAATTGTGGCGTAACTGGCCCCTTCTTTCGATTCTCACTTTCGTATTCTTGCAGGAATGATGGAATAAAGTGACATTTCTACGAAAATCCGGTAAAAATTCGCCATTTCATATTTTTCTGTGGACTCGGCCGAGATCGGCTATCTCCGCCGCCTTGGGGCTCGGTTTGGAGGTAGAATCCACTAATGTAGCGATGAAAGGCAACATCGAACTGCGATTTTGTGCCGTTTTTGGTGAAAATTGAACAAAGGCGGCTCTGTAGTTCGGAGACGATCGGGTACTTCCGTCAATATTTTCAAGCCGAACCGGCGTTATGTCAATTGTCAATTGTCATTAACATCAAATCGAATAGGTCAATTTGACTTTAATTGGTTTTTCTGTTTCATAACATTTTCGAATAAGTCGATGTTTACATGAATAAAAAAAAGTATATGCTAATGGAAATGTGTTCAAGGTTCTCTAGAATATTATTTAATTTCAAGGAAAATTCTTAGTCAGATACAGGCATAGGCAACAGCTGAGAAGATTATTCTAATCATCTCAACAACAGCAATCCCTTTGAAGTGCCAACGAAAAAGTTTATCGAATTTCGAATTATTAACGCCTGAATAAAATTGCTGCATTCGGTTTCTGATAACCAATATTTTATTAGTATCCAGGAAATTAGTTATTGGTCAATTTGACTCGTTTCGTTTCCTAACATTTCTTATGTCGATGTTTACATGATTAAAGAAAGCCGTAGATAGAGGTTATGTATGCGAAACCATAAAGAAAATTCATTAATTAGGGTTATTTTCTTCTTCCTTGTAGTTCTAAAGTCACAAAATACAGTGTTGTCAGCTCTAAAATCACCAATTATGGAAGTCTATGATAGCAATATTGTTATGACAAAATTCATAACAAACATTGCTATAACACTCGAAACAGAATACGTAACATCATGGCCATATTGCTATAAATTAGAAAGATAGCAATATGACTAGAATAGCAAGGTTCACAGCAATACTCAAACAGAATCGACCTGAATGTCTGTTATTTTCGAATTTTGAGCTGAAATCGGTCTCAAACGACTAGATTGGACTCACTGATGAAGGATCCGTGGTCAAATTTGATTCTGTTCGGTCGGCCGTCCGTGTGTGTTCTAACTTTCGAAAAGAAGGACCTAAAGTCTTGAAATTTTCAAGTTAGGTTTTGATCCTGAATATCTCGGTCAAGTTCGTTAGTGGGCCAAATCTGCCGAATGGTTTTTGTGTTACAGCCATTTGAAAGTTTTGATTTTTCAATAACTCGAAACTATTTTTATCTGATCGAAATGAAACTTGGTTGAAAGATCTACAGTGATAAGAAGAATTATCTATGGAAAAATTCTAACTGATATTTTAGGGGATATAACTAGGAAATTTTTTTCCAAATGAACACCCCGTATATCTTTACATATTTCGATAGAGCTTGAAATCACCATTTCAAAAACATAGCTTACATGATATTTTATGTTATGTTCGAGATATCGAATTTTCAACTTCCATCTTTAAGTAGGTTTGAAGGAGGCGATGGTGAAATGAAAGCATGGAAATGTTAGTTATAGAACGTTAATTGAAAGAAAAAAAGTTCTGTTTACTCCGCAAGTTCTGTTCACTCCGCAAGTTCTGTTCAGCTGTATGCAAAGAAATACGAAAATTATGAGTAGTGGGATATGGTGGTCTATTTATACAAACCGCAGAAAAAGCAGAGACAGTAAATGATTTGTACCATGAAAAAGATGACATCCTTTCGAATATATTTTCGCACGATTGCGTCACAACTTAATGAATGAAGGTCAATTTGAGGAGAAAAGAACGAAGAAATATCTTAAGAATAAAGATTCAAAAGAAGTCGTCGTTTGAAGAGCTGTTGAAATCAATCCTAGAATATCAACTCGTATTATTATTGCTATTATGAATACAAATAGAGTAGAGGCAAAAACCTATAAATACTCAATTCACCAAAAGAAAAATTGACTCAAGTGAAAAAATTAAAACTGATCTAAATCCACAATATAAATGAACAAAACGAAACAAATCTCAAATATAGTCGATCATATGCATTCTTGAAGGCATAGGTACTGGAAGCGTCAACTATCCTCTGTGGAAGATCATTCCATTGTGTAACGAAGCATTTTTCGTTACGTAAAAAGAACTCCGTCGAAGATCCATCTTTCGGTCATTTTCAGTTTTCTGATCAGAAATCATGTAAGATTTCATCTGTAACAAAGTAATTCCTAATGTCGTTGCGACCTCTGAAAGTTAATGTAGATTTATTTCCCGTATTCCGAAAATTTAATTATACAGGGTGGTCCAAGTAGTGACGACAATAAATTTTTTTTAGATTCCTCACACCTGGGGGTATCCAAAAATACTCCATGTATGTATGCGATTTTTGTAGTTTCCGAGTTATAGTTTTTTTTGTGTTTTTCCGATTTATTATTCCAGCGAGGTTTCAAATATTCATATCTTTTTATGTAATAGGTATTTTGCAGATTTTTTTTTCTCTAACATGATCTCCCTAAATATTGTTTCGATAACAAAAATAAATCAGCATCTTGAATACACCCACAATTGCTCAAAAAAGGCTTGAAAGTTAGAACTTTAGCTTTCAGTAGGATTCACTCAAACATTCAACATCAATTAAAAAATACGAAGAGGAGTTCACATAACTTCTGGTTGAGTTTAAAAACTTTTCATGGTCTTAAACTACCAAAATCATAAGAAAAAAATAGTACTTTGTGGGTCTTTTTT
Source organism: Myrrha octodecimguttata (assembly GCA_958510865.1). Classification (NCBI taxonomy): domain Eukaryota; kingdom Metazoa; phylum Arthropoda; class Insecta; order Coleoptera; family Coccinellidae; genus Myrrha; species Myrrha octodecimguttata. The sequence goes on from OY294062.1 coordinate 2,832,488, forward strand.
TGCTGTAATCGTTCTTTGAAGGCGGATAGGCTAAAAATCATTGAAACACGATTGAAGTTATTTTTTACTTGTAATCATTCTTATGGTAAATTATACACAAAAATGTGTTTCTAAACTAATTTTAATTGAAATTCCTGTAAACTAACAGTAGCTTGTGTAATTTTTACAATAATTTTGGAGTCACCACTGACTGAAAATTTTGGCATATTTCAAAATTGGTAGTTGTGAAATTACTTGCTTTTGGATGAGAGATGAAAGCACAACTTACTGAAAAATTATAATACCATTTACAACAATAAATCTTCAAAATCCCTTCCTCCATCTTGAATACTTAATTGTCAACGTTTTTGTTTTTTCTTTTCCGCTTCCAAAAGTTTTGTCTTAATTCTGCTTTGTTGTTGCTTCTCGTAGCTAACACCAGCTGTTTGTAAATCCCCAAATAAAAAAATCGATGGGATTCCGGTCTGGCGGACGTGCAGGCCATTCGATCGGCCCTGCACGCCCAATCCATCTTAATGTGAAAATAACACGAGCCACAATTATTTTACAGGAATTTGAATTAAATTACTCTTAAGTCACATTTTCAAGCTTAATTTGCCATAAAAGTGATAAAAAGTAGAAAAATAAATTTACTCGTGTTTCAATGATTTTGAGTCTATCCGCCTTCGATGGCCGATTACAGCAAAAAATGGCCAATAAAGTACTACTTTTTTCTTATGATTTTGGTAGTTCAGGACCGTGCAAAATTTTCAAACTCAGTAAGAAACTATGAAAACTCCTCTTTGTATTTTTAAATTGATCCTGAATGTTTGAGTGAATCCTACTGAAAACTGAAGTTCTAACTTTCAAGCTCGTTTTTAAAAGCTTTGAGTAGTTTCAGGAAGTTGAGTTTTTTTTTCATTGAAAGAACATTCGGGAAGATCATGTTACAGAAAAAAATTCTGCGAAATACCCACTATATAAAAAAATATGAATTTTTGAAACTTCGCTGGCACAAAAAAACGGAAAAACACAAAAAAACTATAACTCGAAAACTACGAAAAATCGCTCAACATACATGGGGTATTTTTGGATACCCCCAGGTGTGAGGAATCTAAAAAAATTTATGGACGTCACTACTTGGACCACCCTGTATATTCCATTCATTAAGGTTTGCAGTATAGGTCCTATATTGAAAAACTACCGTTCAACAAACACAAGTCCGTATCACGGACCCTCTTGTTAGTTTGCTTTACCATTTGTACAGAACCTAGTTACACGCTCTCATATATCTCATTTTGCTCTAACCTCACACAGTCCGTGTTTAATCACCCTTCCGTTCATAATCATCGTTTTTTACCGCTCGGATCATTCCATTTAACACCGCTCAATACTGTATAGCTTTCCCGTTTGTATTTTCCTGCTCTTATATCGTTAAAGTACGTCATACGGACATTGCTTATGTTTTGCTCGACATTTAGTGTGCTTATATTTCTTATACTTTGGTTAACATTTAGTGGGCTTATATTTCTTATACTGTAATCGACATTTTTCATATTGGCATTTTCTCGATTGTTCAGTGTAATTCTGTCCGTTTTGGTGTTTTATTCGCCTAGACATAGTGTGTTTAATTCTGACCGTGTACTACTCACACATTGCTGTAATTTTCCTGACAATGCGCTCCTGCTAGGACACTGTTTTTTTTCTCAGTGCCGGTGTATATAATTGTAAATATTGTAATAAAGTTGTACATATATCCTGAGTGTTTTACTGCTGGTGCCCTACACCTTAGATTAAATCGAACCCTTCTCCAACTGTTTAAAGGCTTTCCAGAGGTGATAATTTCAGTGAGCGAATTTGTGAAGGAGTTACAACCTTTTAAAACCAATTGTAACTAGCGCCCGAACAAGTTGTGGAAGGTGAGCCACACCGTTTACTCCGCCCCCGAAAAAGGGCATCATAAATTGGCGCCCGATCAGGGACCGTATTTCTTTCAACAGCGACCCGTGAAGCGGGAGAAGGTAGAATTTTTAAGCCTGAAAATCAGGATTGTTAAGCCTGAAAAATTAGAGTTGTAAAGCCTGAAAAATCACAGTTGTTAAGCCTGAAAATCAGAAGTGTTAAGCCTGAAATGGAGGTGAACAGGTTAAGAGCCGAAGAGTTGATTTGGGAACTCGAGGCCAAGCCTGCAAGACCGTACACGACAACAGAGCCGCACTCCGCAAGGCGCTAGCCCAGAATATACAGTATCAGAACATACCCAGGAATACAGAGGAAGAACTGGATCGTGCCGATCAGCTTCTGGGATACCTGATTGAGGAAGTCCGTGAGTTTGTAGATGAAAACGCCGTAAACGGAGACGCCCGTATCCAAAGCCGTCTAATGCATGTCCGAAACCCTGTTTGAAGAGATCAGAAGACGTACAAAGGGAGATAGAGAGAAACTACTGCTATTCGTCACAAGCGTGCAGAATTTGTTCCTGAAACTGGCCTCGAGAAGACCGACCGAATCAGAACAAGTCAGCCTGATTAGGAAACGGCTTGTACCGTCTCTCCAGAAAGCCTTGGCCTTGCAGGAGACAACGTCGTACAAGGACTTGCTGGAGAAGGGGAGGGTGTACGTGGACAACTATGTCACCCCGCCGAGGCAGAACGGGTTAATTGACGAACTGCACCAAGCCACCGGAGAGGAAGATGCCAAGTCGGACTAGCATCGACCCAAACCGGGTGAGACCTCCTATACCGGAGAATGTTCGCTTTAGCGACACCAGACTAAAATGTTCGCGTTGTGGGAAACTCGGACGTAGCTGTGTCAGAAGTGTACGAACCGGACTTGGAGATCGGAAAGGAGAGCATCAAGGCAACGGTATACCTGGTCCCTTCCTTTCCCATGGATATGATTTTGGGAATGGACGTGCTTAGATCACAGGACTCCCGGATAGACCTTAGCACCTCTCGGTGTTTCCTTAAGAATGAACCGTTGGAGAGTCCCGTAACCCCGTCCATACCGTCGAAGAACTCAACCTTCAATGCCTTGACGCCCCGCCAGCAACACGTCTTGAAGAAGTTCTTGGAAAAGGAGTTGGAAAGTTTTAAGGAAGTACAAGGACTAACTAACTAACATGATCGTCCATGAAATCAAACTCAAACCTGGAACCGAACCTATCAAACGAAGAAACCGTCCGTACAACTCGAAGATGCAAGAGATTGTTAACCAAGAAATGGATAGGATGTTAGCCGAAGGTGTAATAGAACCGTCAACGTCGGCAATGAGCTCCCATGTTGTCATCGTGAAGAAAGCCAACGGCAAGCCCCGGTTTTGCATAGACATCCGTGCAGTGAACGAGGTCACCGCATATCCGTTGCCGCACAAGGCTGGAATCCTCTACAAATTGAAGAGGGCGAAGTATATTTCGACATTGGATTTGAAGCAGGGGTATTGGCAGGTTCCTCTTTCCGAAGAGAGTAAACCACTCACCGCTCTCGTCGTTCCCAAGCGAGATTTATTCCAGTTTAGAGTAATGGCGTTCGGTCTACAATCCGCCGGGGCCACGTTTCAGAGAATACTAGACCGTGTCATAGGCGCGGAAATGAACCCGATAGCGTTTGCCGATATTGTGGTGTTGGCTGAAACATTCGAAGAGCACCTATCAAATCTTAAGGACGTATACTGTCGTCTCCGACAGGCCAACCTCAAGATTAACCCTGATAAATGCGAGTTCCCCCGAAGCTCTCTCAAGTACCTAGGCCATGTGGTGACCGAGGATGGAATTGCCACCGATCCAGAGGAGATAGCCGCCATAGAATCCATGACACCGCCGAGAACCGTGCGTCAACTGCGCCGATTACTGCGAATCGCGAGTTGGTACCGTAGATTCGTGGAGGGATTCACGAAGATTTCCGCACCCCTGACTACGTTGCTGAGGAAGAAGCAACGATGGGTGTGGGCATCCGAGCAGCAAGAAGCATTTGAGCAATGAAGAAAAGGCTCACCAAATCTCCCGTCCTAGCCTGTCCAGACTTTTCTGAACCATTTACGCTTCAAACCGACGCATCAGAGACGGGATTAGGAGCTGCCCTAACGCAGCTGTTAGAAGGCCACGAGCGAGTGATTGCTTACGCGAGCCGTACCCTAATGACGCTGAGAAGAATTATTTAGTGACCAAGAAGGAGTGTTTAGCCATAGTGTGGGCTATCCACAAAATGCGACCGTACTTAGAGGAATACCGTTCACCGTCGTAACCGACCACATGAGTCTCTGTTGGCTTCAGTCCCCAAAGTCCCCTTCAGGAAGGATCGCAAGGTGGAGTGTATTTCTGCAGCAGTACGACTTCAAAATAGAATACCGCAGAGGGGCCTTAAACCGAGTGGTCGACGTGGTACTGTGTCCATGGTACGTGAGGAAATACCCAGACTACCGGATCGGAGATGGCCAGTTGTACCGCCATTTTTGGTGTAACGATTTTACCGAGCCTGAACTTGGAACGCCCTGGAAGGTGTGTTTCTGCCGAGAACCGTATAAACATACTCCGGGAAAACCACGACGAACTGTTGGCCGGTCATCTTGGTACAAGATCCAGGTTGGCCCAAAATTTTGACTGGTCAGGGATGTTTCTCGAAGTAGCTAAATACGTGCGAAAATGCAGGCGCTGTTAAGAGTACAAGGTTTCCCAACAGAGACCTGCAGGAAAGATGCAGCAGTACACCGTCAGTGAGCCGTGGAATACCGTCAGCACCGATCTGATTTATCCACTACCCCGTTCGAATAAGGGTAATACCTTTCTCGTAATGTTCCAGGACCGTTTTTCAATGTGGGTGGAGTGCGAACCCTCCGAGCCGCCACGGGTAAAGGGGTTTTCCAAATTTGGCTAACCGCGAACCGTAATCAGCGACAACGGCTCGCAGTATGATGGACGATTGTTTAAGGGAAACCTTAAGGACCTGGGGATCCGGCATCGATTGGCACCAGTGTACTCGCCACAGTGCAGCCCGGTGGAGAGGGCAAACCGTACTATCAAGACGATAATGGCTCAGTTTTGCAAAGGACATGGCTGGGCAAAATACATGCTTGGCTTAATTGAAATACAAATTACAAAATACTTTCTCGCAGGTATTTGAAATACAAAATGCTTTCAAGTCGGGTATTTGAATTATACAATACAAAAAACAGTATTTTAACCATTTGTATTTGAAATACAAATTACAAAATACATTCAGGTGTTACGTAAAATGTGAAAAGATTACAACTAATTCAGCTCAGCTATTTTATCGCTAAATAAAGAATTTCCTTTCAGAAACACAAGATTTTTTAATGTAGTATCAGACAAACAGCCTCTTGCAGGGAAATTAATAAAACCTGCTACAGAAAACAATTTTTCTTCAGGTCCTGATGGGCAGAAACTTGTGTTATATTTGTTCGGATTTCTTCCGCGAAGGGCTGATAGCGTGAGAGTAGTGACTAGGGACGCAACGGGAAGTCAGTACGACTTCAGATCTCGAACGAGAGACATTTCTTTCATATTCAGAAATATTTCATGTACATACGTCATAAAAAATTCATTGTAAATATAGTAAATATAAAGTCCATAGTATCATAACAAGTGTTTTACATTCAAGAAGCATTAACAACTACAATTTCCTACAAAATTTGGTCCTTCGAGCCCGATTTAAATCATATTGTTCAAGAATATTTAGTCGTACTCCGACGTAAAGTTCGACCCTTAGTGCCATTAAGAGGTGAGGAGCGGGAAGCAGAGGGAATAAGTGTGGACCGACAACAGCCAGTGATCGACCCATATCAAGCATCTGGAACCAGGATCGACGAAATAGACTCGGCGTTTGCAGCGGAACCCACTGAAATTTCTCAACAACTTGTGAGTTCTTTCCATTTACCTCTCCTTAATTAATATTTTCTACCTGATTTGCATTTATATATAAATATATATATATATATATATATATATATATATAGTGGTCTAAACCACGCATCCGGGCCCGTTACGATATTCAGGCTACCTAAGACCCACCCGATCCCAAATGCTTAGACGAGTATATAGAGAAGAAATAAGCCTTTTGCAAATATAACTCATCAGGTACCTAGAGAGGGGAAAGAATTTTTTTCATCGAAAAAAGTTGCATAGTCAATATTCTTCTTCGAGCCAGAAGCTTTCCGCCATCATCTCACTCCCACATTATACAAATGAGCACTGTTCCACAACGTTTTCGGTCCCAGCGGTGTTGCCAGATCTTCGGGACTAATCACGTCGATAATATTATATAAATGGGTCCGACAAGGATGATATAGTAGTATTTATCGTCTTTCTATATTATCTATGTTAGAAAATGCGAATGATTACTAGAAGTGTCTTCTGGTTTTTACGCGCCTGTTCGAGGGAACAGCGCGTTACCGTTCCGTCACAATGTCTGTTATGTTTTAATTTTGAGCAGAAAAAAAACTTAAACGATTAAGTAAGACTCCCTGAAAAAGAACCAGTAGTCAAATTTTATTCTCTTCGTCCATCGGTATGTGCTCAAACTTTCGAATGAAGTTAGTGACTCGAAATTCTCAGCTCAGGATTGGAGGGCAAATATATCAATTAAGTTCGTTAATGGGAAAAATCAGCTTAATTGTTTCAGAGTTACGCCTATTTGGAATTTTTATGTTAGTTCTTTAATACCTCAAGAAATAGGTACTGATATACGATCAGTTTGAAACTTCGGAATTAGTTGAGATAACCAACGCGCAACTTCGTGCATATTTTTGCGCGCATATTCTGGGGAACAAAATGCTGTGGTTTTATCCGAATGTCTGTAATTTTCAAGTTTTTTCCTGAAAATGGTCGCAAACGACTATCTTGGAGTTACTGATATCGAGTCCATTGTCAAAATTGATTCTGTCCGGCTGGCTGACGACACGATAACTGTCGAACAAAGCGAGCTAGCGACTTGAAACTTTCAGGTTGCGTCGCGCATCAGAGTTCTGCAGCTAAGTTCGTTAATGGGACAAATCGGTTGAATGGTTTCTGAGTAATTGTCATTTGAAAATTTTCAATTAAATTCCTGATATTTCAGAAACTGCTCAAACGGTTTAATTGAAACTTGACAGTTAGTTAAAGTCAGATAAGGTTTAGAGTCCAAATATGTTGGTTGAGTTCGTTGATGAGTGTAATCACTTAGATACTTTCGGAGTTAGGCCTCTTTGAATATTTGAGGTTAATTCCTCCATATCTCATGAAGTATTGACTCGATCAAATTGAAACTTCGTAGATAGTTTTGGACCGCCAATGCGCAACCTAGAGCAAAATTTTGTGTGGATTCAGTAGTTCGAAAAATATTTTTATACGAAAATTTTCAAAATTTTTGATGAAAAATTTTTTTTCCGAAAATTGACTAGATTTCGATGAAACTCAGCACGAACTTTTGAGTCAGTATTCAACAAAAATATTTCAAATTTCAACTCGATCCGATTTTCAATTTCGGAGATATAAGAAAAAAAATATGCCTAATTTCGATGGTCTTCGTAATTGTAACGTTATTTCCGCAATATCTCAAGGAGTACTGATGCGAAGAGATTTAAACTCCGTTATCATTTAAAGAATACCAACACGCAACTAAGTGCTCTGATTCAATAGTTAAAAAATGAAAAAAAGATATTTTAAAATTTTCCACATTCTGTTGAAACATTTCTTTTTCAGAAACTATCGAACGATTTCTATGAATTTTGGCATATACTTTGAGGTCAATATTAAACAAAATATTTGAAATTTTAATGTGACCCGCTATTTTTATCGGAGATATAAAAAAAATTTCAACTTTCGGTGTTAATTGAAATGTCAGATTTCGGTGCCAAAAATGGATATATGGATATAGTCGTAAGATTTTTCTTGAGAATCATCATTCGAAAATTTTCGTCATTTTTGTTGATATTTTTTTCCGGGGACTATTGATAATATTTTAATAAAATTTGGTACAGACCTTGAGGTCGATATTGACCAGCAATATTTATCATTCAATTTTATTCGATATTCATTTACGAAAAAAAGTATGTTGAATTTTGTTGTTATTCGAATGTTGAGGTTATTTTCTCCATATCTCAAGAAGTACTGACGCGATCAGATTGACAATTCTTAACTAGATTGAAAATACTGCCACTCAACATTACGAAAATGTCTTGAGGATCATAATTGTGCAAATTCTGTTGACAAAAATTGGTTTTCGGAAACCATTAATCAGACTACCATAAAATTTGGCACCAACTTTCAAGTCATTATTCAGCAAGAGTGCTTCAAATTCCAGTTAGATAAGTTATTTATTTTCGGAGAAGAAATATGTGGTTCTTTGGAATTTTTGGGTAATTTCGTCAATAACTCAAGAACAACTAACGCGATTAGATTTAAACTCCGTAGAAAGTTTTAGAATACCAATGCGCAATTTCAGCGAAATTTTTTAGGGATCGTACAGGTAGAAAATTTTCACGAACTATTCATCAGATTCCAGAGTGATTAAGCGAAGACCTCGAGGTCACTATTCAGCAACATTCTTCAAAATGAGGTCACTCTTCAGCAACATTCTTCAAAATGTCAGTTTGATTGTATATTCATTTTCGGAACGATTCGAATAAAGATTATTAAATTATTTTGTTCTATCCTAGATATCATTGTTATTTTCGGAATATTTCAAGAAATGCTGATCTGATGATAATGAAACTTGGTAACTAGTTGTGAATTGCTGATCATTAAATTTGTGCAGATTTTCGAGATGATCCTTGAATTAGATCTATGAAAAAATCCTCAAAACAGAGCAATAAAAAAAGATTTCAATATTTTTTTCAATTTATCATATGGTCCTCATGAAATTCCGCATTAATTTTCAGTCTGCCAAAAAAAAGTAACAACTGAAATGTGATTCTTTCTTGACTCATCCTATACACATTGTTGTGTCTTGAAGGATCAATAAAGTATTATTATTATTATGTTGATTGAAGTATTGGATGATAATTCTCTACGATTTGTGGTTTTTTTAAATAATGGAATAATCAACTTTTGAATGCGCAATCAATTGGCGTATTCTATCAATCCACAAATTCGGCTCCCATAATTAAACTCTATACCTACAATGCAAGTATCAAGTCTCCAATTAGGTTCTTCCGGAAGATATATTATTTATTATCGGCGGTTAGGGCGGTCGTAAAAATATTAACTGCCTAAAGAAACGACTAAGAGACTCGATATTCGTAGAGTAAGTTTTCTGTTTAATTACGAAGGTCGAATTAGTGGATTGTAAAATTCGCCTAATGATTCTGTAGATTGAGGAACCCATCCATTCAAAATTTCATTTTTTCACTATTTTAAAAAATATGTGCGTTTGTGGCGGGGTCGATAAGTGAACAGGTGACAGGTGCTTTGGCAACGAATTTGAACAAGCTCCCGACCTCACGTCAGTGCTTTTCTCATTCTTGTAGGTAATAATTTCAGCTGGGCACACTTAAGGGTCTTGAGACGTCGATGTACTATTTTGAACCAAAATATATCTCCGCGAACATTTCCGATTCTGCTTTGTCGTCAGACCATCTGGACTAAGTATTTGTATTTGTTATTTCTTCTTTCTCAATGGGTAACTCTGAGAATACCTACCGGTCGGATTGAATTGTTGGTTGGAATATGAGTTTGAAGTACTGACACTAGGACTGCTTCAGAATACGATGTTACGATGTGAATCCCTACATCATTTAAAAAAAATTCTATGTTCTGAAACTCTTTATTTTTTTGCTACAGGCAGTAAAATTATCGCGAGAATACTCAGAAGAATACATAATATTTTTCCAGATATATATTGGCCTCTGCCTTGTGACAAATTTCATCTAAATTCTGATGTTAGAGTTACGATGAGAGAATGATTCGTTTAATCATTCATGGCAGAGGCCAATATATATCTGGAAAAATATTATGTATTCTTCTGAGTATTCTCGCAATAACTATTTCTCAATGAGAATATGGCAAAATAATAGACAGAAATTACCAATTTGACTATCTTCAGGCGATACATGCGCACGTACAAAACATTTTTTCGTGGTCGGCTTCCCAATATCTCAAGAAATACGATCAGATTGGAGGTTTGTTATGATGCGATCAGATTGAAGCTTTGTAACTAGTTGAAGAATTGAAACCGGCAACTTAGTGCAACATTTCGTGAGGATCAAATTGTTGGGAAATTTGAACAAAATTGCTTCTCGGGAAGTTATTTTCGGAGACTATTAATTAACTTTCAATGAAATTGGGCACAAAAACTTCTGAAGCATCCGTCACTATTCTCCGAAATCACTCTACTCTTATCAAGTCTCTAAGTTGAGTCTTCCGGAAGTTATTTCCTACTCTTTCAGCGGTTAGATCAGCCATAAACAAAAAAATCACAAAAAGAAACTACTTATACCAGGTTTTCGGTTTATTCGCGAGGGTCGAATTCGTGAATGGATTAAATTTGCCCAATGATTCTGTGGATTGAGGTATTCATACAAAATGTTTCCAATAGGATCGAATTGAAATTTAGTAGTCGATCCAAAAATGATGAGGTTTATGCAGAATGTCGTAACGACCGTATGGTAGTACAGCTGAGTTTGACGGGGTATACGTAAATAGCTGACAGCTTTGGCCTATTTGGCAACGAATTTGAACTTACGCGCAAAAGCTGCTGCCTTCACGGCAGTGCTTTTCTAGATTTTTCTTTATATCTGCGAATGTAAACTTGGAATGAGATGAAATTCGAACCACTGCTGTTGAATGTCCCTTCAAGGTCTGTTCCTTATCTCGAATCTGGTTTTGAGTCTGCAGCTCAAGAAAAATGTGGAATTGAAATAAATTATTTTTTCATTCTTTAACGACAAGATCACAAGAAATGTAGCTCCAATTAGTGGGTTGGTATTCTCCAACACTAAACTATGTGAAAATCTTATAACATTGGAACTTCATTGATTATAGAGTAACTTTCCTCAAAATCTCATATTTGTATAATTCCGAAACTATAGGGCCAATTCAGCCCACTAAAAGAATCAACAGAGATTCAGACTTCGAACCAAACCTAAAAATTTCGAGACTCCAGGTCTTTTCCTTCAAAAGTCAGAGCACAAACGGATGAATTGACAGACAAGCACAGAATTGAACTTGATCACGGATTCTTCAGTCCAACTTAATCGTACCATTATCCGCCCTGAATTCGATTATTACAGACATTGTGACGAAACGATAATGTGCTGTTATCCAGAATAAGCGCGTAAAAACAGAGTCGGATCTAGGGCGTAGTGTTGGAGGCATACCAATAAAAATCACAGATAATATTATAATTTTACACTTATCGACCGCCATACGGTTTTCGATCCACTATCTGGGACCCGCTCGAAAATCATAAATTATCAAGGCGTTTGCGTCCGAGGCTAACGGATAGACGAACCCACACCTGGCTAAATTCTTCTCTTTTTTAGCATCTGGGAATTCAGTTCTCAAATATATTTGAAAACTAAATGATCTGGGGTAATCATTTTCACTATGTGCAATACGGTAATCTTCTTAGCACACCTGGAAATTGTTGGTGCTGGACAAGAAATTCAAATTTAATCAGTGTTATTTAACCCGTTGAATGAATCTCTATTACTTCGAAGTTAATTATCGAGTCAACATGATATTGACTATTTATGGCATGTTCGGTATGATTCCGATCGAATCGTGACTATTTAGATTTTAGATGAAGAATCATTCGGTGGATATTGGTAAAAAATTTCGCAAGGATTACAAGCTGACTCAAAAATATATTTTATGAGCTTTATTGACTGAGATGTGTTACCACCTGGAAAACCTGGGGAAACGTAGATTTATAGTTCCCGTTTGCGTGTGGCTTGTATAACTACATATCCACTTATCAAGTGATCACCCACTCAGGGCCTGTGAGGCTTATAATTTTTTGGTATTTCTGAATGCAAATTATTCAACATCCGTATACTCAAAATCAAACGGATTGTTCAGGAATCCTAAGGAATCCTAACAAAAAGTAAAATTTCAAACAACAGCATTGATAAATAAAATCATGTGGAATCTCCTGACTGCTTGTCAAGGCTACTTTCAATGTTGAAGATCAATTGCGGTCCGGAAATTAATCACAAATAAGTCGAAAGTACGAGCCTCACAAACAACCGTCTCATTGTTAAACATCTGAACAGTAACCTTGCGATAAAAATTTTGCAATTGCTGCTTCTGGACGAAACCAGAACAGATAAAACCATTTTTTGCTCGAATTTGTCACATAAAATATTGACAAGCTGTTCCTGAGAACAAGCGCGCAAAAATATAATAATGCTCCATATACTTCACTTTCGCAGATAATATCATTTTATCGGTTGGATTGAGTAAGGCACTACCGTACCATATTCTTCACGAAATTGTATGAAACGCATTGCAATTCGATATTATCCCTTGTTACTTTAAATTGTTTACTAAGGAAAATTCGCATCCACTTCCTCAGACCACAAGTCCAGCTATTAGCTATCTCAAAAAGATTAATCAGTATTTTAAAAGGAAGCACCTCAAGTCAATATTTTCCAACATTTATCACTATATTTTGAACAATTTACTTGAATAAATGATATATTTCAACATTCTCAACATTCACTCTATCAATTCGTGTAAGCCGCATGACAATGCGTTCAGTCGTTTTCGAGTTCATCGTCACCAGACAGAAATAAGGACAATTCGGTCCAAGTTGCCAATCCACAAATTTCTTCCAAATTTACTATTACTGGGGAGGGGAAATTTCGGAACAAATTCGAAATAAGGCTCGCGTTTTTTATAAATATCCGTAAAAGATGCCTTGGCTACTCAAACAAGATAATTCCTTCCAAATATAGGTTTTTGTTAAGATCATCTCTGATTGGCTGAGATTCAAGTTCACGATTTCATGTTAAAAGAGTCAAGTTTATATAGGATATGTTTCGAAAATCAACTTGGTTATATCGGTTGCCGGTTTTCCGTTTAGTGAAAATGAAATATTCGGTTGGTTCCTGAAAAAAAACTAGAAAAGCACTGACGTGATGTCAGGAGCTTTAACGCGCTTGTTCCATTGCCAAATCGGTCATCTATTCGAGTATTGACCCTGCCAAACGCAGATTTTTTCATATGGTCCTCACGAAATTCTGCATAAACCTCAAGCTATAATTTTCGATCAACTACAAGATTGCATTTCGATACAAAATTTTTAATGGGTATAACTATCTAAAAAATTAATGGCGAATTCAATACATTCAAGAATTAAACCATCTCAATTAAAGTGAAAAAAATATATTTTTCGAAAAAAATTGTGAAAAATTTTTTTTATTTACTGACAGAACGATCTCGAAATTTCGCAAAAAAAACCTTTTGGCCAATTGACATTTTGTAATGCAACCTAACCTGAAAGTTTCAAGTCGATAAGATTCTCCGTAAGCCTGTTATCGAGGATACGGACAGCCGGCCAAACTAATTTATTTTAGCACTGAGTCCGACCTAGTCATTTGAGAACATTTTCGGCTCGAAATTCGGAAATTACAGACATTTGAACAAAACGATAGCGCGCTATTCCCCTAGAAGATGCGCGCAAGAATAACAACGCTCAACTGATCACGAAGTCTCATGTAGATCTAAATATAAGAAAACTTCTGTTGAAAATATATTTTTCTGGGAAATTATCGATCGAATATCGGTCGAATTCGGCAGGTACCTTAAAATCAATACTCAACAAGAGTTTTTCAAATTTCGATTTGATCCTATATTTATTTTCGGATATTCAGGGGAATCCATCTCAAACTTTGTTGTTTTTTGTACGTTAGAGGATATATCTATAATTTCTCGAGATGTACTCAGGCGATCAGATTGAAATTATTGAACTTGTTGACGAATAGCGTCACGTTACAATCAAAAAATGTCATGTGGACTGTAAAGGTGAAAAATTACTTAGATATTTGGGGAGGTATTTCGATTTGATAATTTTCAGCGCCTGTAAAAATAAGAATTAAGATCAAATGCACTGTGTTAGGATTCGTAACTTTCAAGAAATACGATCAGATTGAAGCTTCGTATTTAGTTGAAGAATAAAACGCGCAACTCTCACTGCGACATTTCGTGAGAATCCAATTGTTAGAAATTTAAAATAAAAGCTCTTCGAAAATTTCACAAATTTTATTGAAACAAATTGTTTCTTGTGAGGACTATCGATCAAATTCTGATGAAAACAGGCACTCACATTGAAATCAATAATTAACAGCAGATCGGCTTCAGAAATCAATCGATAAACGTATTCTACAATGATCATGTCTACAGTTGATTCTTTCAGAAGCTATTACGTTTGCGATCGGTGGAAAGACTGGCTGTTAACAGAATAACACCCATAAGGAATGATTCAGAAACTCGATATTTATAAAGTAGGTGTGGGGCTCAATTACAAAGGCTGAATTCGTGAATGTGTTGAATTTCCTCAATGTTCGGTAGATATGACCATTCAAAATTATTGTAACTTTGTTATCGAAGTAGCAGACAATAAATAATCCAAATTCCCAATACTTCTCTATTCATTCAAACAAATATGGATGATAATATTTCACGAGCACATTCAAAATTGAATTTTTCCAGCGAGTATTTTCAGAATTAAATATCGGATCGAATTGAAATATATTCCTTGACTAAAAAATGATAGCTTGAAGATTCATGCTGAATTTTGTGGTTTATAACCCCATAGAATGAAGATCTCCAAATTAGTCCATGAGGAAGTAAAGCTGCGTTTGAAGGGACCAATCATCTGAATATGCAGTCGATTCTTTTTCCAACGAATTTGAACAAGTGCGTAAAAGCTCACGTCAGTGCTTCTTTAGAATTTTTAATTCTACTCTAGTCATCTCGGCGAAATAAATGAAGTGGTCTGAGTCGGTGCCTCAGCATAGTAGGCTCGTATGCGTCTTCTGAATCGTATTATACTGTATGACAAGCAACTATACATTCAAATATTAAGATCTGATCGGATATTTCGAAATAAATATGTTTCACTACGACGACTGTCTACAACAGGTCTGTAAACGTCTTTCGTGAGTGCCGTATTAGGGCTCGTACACGTCTTTCGCGGATGACGTTCTGGGGTATGTATTGTGAAGGATGGAAATATACAGCTATGCAGCTGTCGAAAGGCTGCGTTGCCATATTTATGGGCTCTTGACGTTGGTGTTATAGTAAAATGATATACAAAAACTTGGTGCCGAAGGCAGCGCCCTCGCACTGGCCGATCCCTGAAACTTTCTGTATATTTTGAAGAGTATACCCGTAATTTCGGACCCGGCTGAAAATGCACCCCCTGCATCCCCCAACCTCCCTGATTACCGTGGTATGGTCAGACGTTTTCAGACCCGGACCCGGGTCTGACAACGTCACTTTTGGCTTGAAAAGGCGGTGAGGTATAACGTTTTGGGTCTGTATGTGCGGTCAAACAAATCTATATATATATAAAATCAGATTAATTATATATATATATATATATATATATATATATAGATATACGTTAAGAGTCTTTAGGTATGAAATATGATTTGTTTAAGGGCATAGAGACTCTAAGTTTGGAGAATTAAAGGTGAACTCTTTTTTCTTTACCAAGCTTTCGTAATGTTTTTATTACTTCATCAGGGTTTCTATAAAAATACAGGACATAGTTATTATAGTTGACAAATGGATACATAATTAGATATTTGTGTTTTCTTACCGAAAGTGAGGTTAATTTAATTGGCATTTTTTTATATATATATATATATATATATATATATATAAATGGAAATATACAGGGTGACCCATTTTAACTTAGGCAGCCAAATAACTCGAAAAATAAGCACACTACGAAAAAATGTTTATAATCAAAATTTCGTCATTTCGAGGGGGACGTACAATGACGTTAAAATGAGCCCCCCCACCCTTCCCCCTGGGCGGTGAGGGGGGGCAAGTTTGAAATCTTAAATAGGAACCCCTATTTTTTATTGCATATTCGGAATCTTTGGCTAAAAACACATACAATTTGTCTGAAACATTTTTCTCGATTCATGATAGAGGGCGCTGTAATCGACGAAATTCAATTTCTTCGATTTCTCTTACTGAGAACCCATGCTTACGATTCTGCAATAAATTAACAATAAAAATACCACGTTTTCATTGTTAATACTCGAAATTAGTCTTAAAACAAACTTCTCATTATTTTTTATTACTCATTAATTACTTCTCAAGAAACTGCATATCGACTACTTCTGTAGGCGTATAATTTGCCATTTTACCAAAATTTTATCAGAGTACAAATGTTAAAAAAATACATAAACACTTGTAACAATGAAAACGTGGTATTTTTATTGTTAATTTATTGCAGAATCGTAAGCATGGGTTCTCAGTAAGAGAAATCGAAGAAATTGAATTTCGTCGATTACAGCGCCATCTATCATGAATCGAGAAAAATGTTTCAGACAAATTGTATGTGTTTTTAGCCAAAGATTCCGAATATGCAATAAAAAATAGGGGTTCCTATTCAAGATTTCAAACTTGCCCCCCCACACCGCCCAGGGGGAAGGGTGGGGGGGCTCATTTTAACGTCATTGTACGTCCCCCTCGAAATGACGAAATTTTGATTCTAAAAATTTTTTCGTAGTGTGCTTATTTTTCGAGTTATTTGGCTGCCTAAGTTAAAATGGGTCACCCGGTATATAACTCCGGTCTAATATATCAATGATCTTTTTAAAGGGTTGAACGGATGAATAATTTGGGCCAAACTAATACAATACTACATTTATTCTATGTCTACGTTTCGGCTCTGGGTGGAGCCTTCTTCAGGACTCTACAATACAAAAAACACAAACAATTACATTTGTATTCTTCAATTACAAACCAAGACTTACTGAATACTTGAGTACATAAAAAGTTGCAGCTCTCCAAAAACAAGGGAATCTCACAGCTCATATAGGTCATAAACAACTTTCAAAAACACAAATTCAATCATTAAAATTCATTTCAAAACTAATTTACCAATAACAATATTTTTCATTCCTTCTAACATCTAAAATTCCACATCTGCTAAAAATTCGACAACAACAAACACAAACAATGACAATGACATTAAAACCGTTCTTCTTCTTCTTCTTCCTGTAATCGTCAACCTCATCTGAAATTTTTATATTCTAGCCTACATCACGATTACGTTTCCTGCTGTACGAAAATTCAAATAAAAATGAATAAATATTACTTATTTTATCAATGTCTTTTCTATAATTCATAGCATTATTACAATTCTTTATATGATACATTTCCAGAAAAACGCGTTTGTTAAGATTTCTTTCATATTCTAAGACTTTCGCGGAATTGTAATCCATGCAATGGTTGGTAGATCTACAGTGCTCGGCAAGAGCACACACCTTATTTGGATTTTTTATGTCACTCCTATGTTGTATGATCCTTTTTTTCAACTGTTGTTGTGTTTGACCAATATAGGCACCCCCACATGACATACATGGTATACTATACACAACACCACTCCTTCTTCCAACATCCAACCTGTCCTTTAAGGAACTGAACAACCTTCCAACCTTGAAGCCATTTTTTATGGCTATTATTGTTTTTTCTGTCCTCAATAGATTTATCAATGGATAGGTGAGTCCCTGAATGAAAGGAAGAGAAGAATAAACCATTTCAGTCCTATTAGCTATATCACCATTCACCTGATTTTGACTCTGTGTTGGCTCAGAAACACTATTAAGGAGTCTAAGCAACAGTGATCGGGGATATCCATTGCTCAAAAATAAATTCATAAGTTTCAGCCTGTTACCATGTCTGAGTGAAGCATGTGAAATGCTCTCCACATGTCTCTTCATTCCAAGAATCAAATTAATTTTCTGCTTGGTTGGATGGTTCGAATAGTAATTTATATACCTCCCTGAGCTAATTGCTTTAGTGAACCAATCTATCTTCAACGTATTATTTTCTGTTCTAATTAATTTTGTGTCTAAAAATGGAATAGATCTTTCTGATTCCTTTTCAATGGTAAACTGAATATGTTGATTGTACTGGTTGAACTTCTCCAAAACAAATTCTATTTGGTTTTCAGGCACCGAGCAAACGATATCATCGACATATTTTTTGACGAATGGAATGTCGAAAGGAATACTTCTCAAAATCTTCTTCAAGCTGTAGTCCATAACTACTCTAGCTATTATGGGGCTAAAATTCGAACCCATAGGTGAACCAAATGTTTGGGCATATATTTTGTTGTCGAACAAAAAATAACTGGACTTGAAAAGAAATCTTATGATGGACAGAAATTCCGTCTTAGGAATGTCAGTGTGCTGAGCAATAGACTCCCACATATCCTCAATTGCCTCCACTGCCAACTCAACAGGAATATTGCTGTACAGCGAAACAACATCAAGGCTCAACAGAACATCACCTTGCTGTAACTGAAAATCATTGAACATGCTCGAGAATTCAAACGAATCCTTTATATGAAACCTGTTACTGTCATCGACGGCTTTAGCTAGAATATCAGCGATGAAACCAGACAACCTGGACGTTGGAGTGTTAATACATGAAACAATGGGCCGAAGAGAAACAGCAGGCTTGTGTATCTTAGGAAGTCCATAAAACCTTGCTGGAACTGCATTGTAATTATAAAGTGCCTTGCCTTGACTAGATGATATATATCCTTTGTTAACTAATTCTTTAACAATGTTGTTAGCTTTATTTTGAAAAGTCAATGTGGGGTCCCTACTCAGCAATCGGTAATACTTGTCATCGTTCAATATGTCATAAGACAAACTGAAATACTGATCTCTATCCATAACTACCGTCACGTTTCCTTTGTCAGATTGCATAACCAAAATCTCTGGATGATCCTTCAAATATTTTCTGCAGTAGTAGAATTCTTTTTGAAAAGTACTGACAGTTCCATGCCCACTTTTAATATGATTTGTAATGATGTTAGTCGCAAGTGCCCTTGTGATGTTCTTTTTGTCATTGTTTCCTGAACTATCAGAGCTAATTAAATATTCTACATCCGACAAAAGTTTCTGAATTGAAATCTCATTTTGTGGTATATCAATGGCAAACTTAGGACCTAAAGCCAAAAACTTCTCAACACGTTCCGGCAACCTAACTGAACTAATATTTCTTAACCAACCACTACATGTTTTTGTTTTATTCAACTGTTCACCACTTAAATACTGAATCTTTCTTAAATTACTCTGTTTTATCAACGAAAAATTGTTCTTATATTTGCTTATTTGTGATCTCTTAAATCTAGCCAAAATAACTACAGGAAGAGAAGCCTCCAACCTTCGCCAAATTTTTGACATTTCTCTTTCTATAAATACAATTTTCTTCACTGTGATCTTGATCTCAAACGTAACAATTTTAAGTGTCATCTTCAACCTCATTGCTTCAACACTCAGTGACCAAACCTTGTCTCTTACACTCCAAAAGAAATATCCTCCTGTTTCGAAGCGCCGACAACTTGATGTTCTGATTTGCCAAAAAGAACATCACAAGGGCACTTGCGACTAACATCATTACAAATCATATTAAAAGTGGGCATGGAACTGTCAGTACTTTTCAAAAAGAATTCTACTACTGCAGAAAATATTTGAAGTATCATCCAGAGATTTTGGTTATGCAATCTGACAAAGGAAACGTGACGGTGGTTATGGATAGAGATCAGTATTTCAGTTTGTCTTATGACATATTGAACGATGACAAGTATTACCGATTGCTGAGTAGGGACCCCACATTGACTTTTCAAAATAAAGCTAACAACATTGTTAAAGAATTAGTTAACAAAGGATATATATCATCTAGTCAAGGCAAGGCACTTTATAATTACAATGCAGTTCCAGCAAGGTTTTATGGACTTCCTAAGATACACAAGCCTGCTGTTTCTCTTCGGCCCATTGTTTCATGTATTAACACTCCAACGTCCAGGTTGTCTGGTTTCATCGCTGATATTCTAGCTAAAGCCGTCGATGACAGTAACAGGTTTCATATAAAGGATTCGTTTGAATTCTCGAGCATGTTCAATGATTTTCAGTTACAGCAAGGTGATGTTCTGTTGAGCCTTGATGTTGTTTCGCTGTACAGCAATATTCCTGTTGAGTTGGCAGTGGAGGCAATTGAGGATATGTGGGAGTCTATTGCTCAGCACACTGACATTCCTAAGACGGAATTTCTGTCCATCATAAGATTTCTTTTCAAGTCTAGTTATTTTTTGTTCGACAACAAAATATATGCCCAAACATTTGGTTCACCTATGGGTTCGAATTTTAGCCCCATAATAGCTAGAGTAGTTATGGACTACAGCTTGAAGAAGATTTTGAGAAGTATTCCTTTCGACATTCCATTCATCAAAAAATATGTCGATGATATCGTTTGCTCGGTGCCTGAAAACCAAATAGAATTTGTTTTGGAGAAGTTCAACCAGTACAATCAACATATTCAGTTTACCATTGAAAAGGAATCAGAAAGATCTATTCCATTTTTAGACACAAAATTAATTAGAACAGAAAATAATACGTTGAAGATAGATTGGTTCACTAAAGCAATTAGCTCAGGGAGGTATATAAATTACTATTCGAACCATCCAACCAAGCAGAAAATTAATTTGATTCTTGGAATGAAGAGACGGGTGGAGAGCATTTCACATGCTTCACTCAGACATGGTAACAGGCTGAAACTTATGAATTTATTTTTGAGCAATGGATATCCCCGATCACTGTTGCTTAGACTCCTTAATAGTGTTTCTGAGCCAACACAGAGTCAAAATCAGGTGAATGGTGATATAGCTAATAGGACTGAAATGGTTTATTCTTCTCTACCTTTCATTCAGGGACTCACCTATCCATTGATAAATCTATTGAGGACAGAAAAAACAATAATAGCCATAAAAATGGCTTCAAGGTTGGAAGGTTGTTCAGTTCCTTAAAGGACAGGTTGGATGTTGGAAGAAGGAGTGGTGTTGTGTATAGTATACCATGTATGTCATGTGGGGGTGCCTATATTGGTCAAACACAACAACAGTTGAAAAAAAGGATCATACAACATAGGAGTGACATAAAAAATCCAAATAAGGTGTGTGCTCTTGCCGAGCACTGTAGATCTACCAACCATTGCATGGATTACAATTCCGCGAAAGTCTTAGAATATGAAAGAAATCTTAACAAACGCGTTTTTCTGGAAATGTATCATATAAAGAATTGTAATAATGCTATGAATTATAGAAAAGACATTGATAAAATAAGTAATATTTATTCATTTTTATTTGAATTTTCGTACAGCAGGAAACGTAATCGTGATGTAGGCTAGAATATAAAAATTTCAGATGAAGTTGACGATTACAGGAAGAAGAAGAAGAACGGTTTTAATGTCATTGTCATTGTTTGTGTTTGTTGTTGTCGAATTTTTAGCAGATGTGGAATTTTAGATGTTAGAAGGAATGAAAAATATTGTTATTGGTAAATTAGTTTTGAAATGAATTTTAATGATTGAATTTGTGTTTTTGAAAGTTGTTTATGACCTATATGAGCTGTGAGATTCCCTTGTTTTTGGAGAGCTGCAACTTTTTATGTACTCAAGTATTCAGTAAGTCTTGGTTTGTAATTGAAGAATACAAATGTAATTGTTTGTGTTTTTTGTATTGTAGAGTCCTGAAGAAGGCTCCACCCAGAGCCGAAACGTAGACATAGAATAAATGTAGTATTGTATTAGTTTGGCCCAAATTATTCATCCGTTCAACCCTTTAAAAAGATCATTGATGTATATATATATATATATATATATATATATATATATTTAGAGATAAAGGTCGTACTATTTTTATATTTCAGATAAGGGATATCGACCATTAATAACAAAGTTTTCTTTACTCTTTATTCATAGCCAAGCTTTCGAAACAATTTGTTTCTTCTTCAGGGCAGCTAAAAATTTTACAAACACATTAGAAAAAGTAAGTTTTGTTTAAAATCAATATTACCGAATGTGAGATTTAAAACAACATCAAATGAAGGGAGAAAACTCCTTGCATCAAAAACAACTAAATTTTTATCACAGATACAGTCTGTAAAAAGTTCTACAATTACAATTAAAAAATTCTTCCTCATGAGGTGTGCCTTTAAGGTTATCTGTCACAATTGTAAATTCCACCGAGTGTCATCTGTGAATAGTGCTTCAATTTAATGGTCTTGCTTATTCATCAACAGGGCCGTCAAAGAAGGGGGCGCTGCAGTAATCTAATAGGTAGGAGTAGATCGGACTCAGATTTTGTGTATCCGTTTTTTTGTTTATAGTGCTTTCTTGATTCTTAATGTGAATCATCTCAAGAATACATCTTTTTTTGTAGTTTTTGTTCATATCTAAAACTTTTGTATTGTTAAGGTCTACAGTATGTGAGTTCTGGTTAGCATGAATGGACAAGGCACATCTAGAGTTGTTCATCTTTATGTCACTCTTGTGTAAGGCTAATCTGCTTTTCAGCCATTGGGAAGTTTGGCCTACGTATGTTTGGCGACAATCTGAACACTTTATTTCATATATAACATTCGATTTTAATTCCCTTGGTATTGGATCTTTTAGTGTTGAATAAAGTGTAGATACTGTTTTTGTGCATTTTGTCGCTATTCTTAAAGTCTTTTGGTCCTTCAGACAATTTTTTATTTTGCTTGTTGGTTGTGGTATACTAGGTAGGCTGCGATATATGACTGGTTCCTTGTTATTGTCAGTGTTGGAATCATTGTTTATCTGTAATGTCTCTACTCTTGATGAAAATAAAAGTTTGTTGAACATTGTTCTAGGATATGAGTTCTCTAAGAGAATTTGGTACAATTTTCTTATGCTTAGGAGTGGAGTGGAGTAACAACAACAGAAAGCTAGCTAACACAATTAACAGAAAGATATTCTTATTAGAGTGCAAAAGACAGGGATTAATACCAAACCATATAGGAGCAGGAATCAAAAGTGTACTCAGTTTGTTTGAGTTCGAGGTTGGAAATAAGTTCAACCACAAGATCGTTAATTTCAACAAAAATCTGGTACATAAGTTACTCTCATTGGAAATTGAGCAAACACACCGGAAAGTTGCAGGTATGGTAAAGAGGAATGACAAATTATATAGAGAACTATGCAATGTGATACCACAGGATACTCTACGAGAATTTTTCAGACGTCAAAAGATCTTTTATAATAAAATATTCCATCAAGTTAAGACTACCAACCTCAGAAAGATAAAAAACCTTCAGAAATCTAACAACATTGATTTGAAAACTCAAGAGAAATGGTTCAAAAACTAACAGACACTGATGTACCGGAGGATGTGAAAATCCTTTTATCATTAGGTTCAAAATTCAGCATACCCATTAACCCAAAAGAAATAAAAATGAAAGACCTGATAGCTGATGTTGAGAACATTCTAGATCTAGTTCAAGAAAACCAAAAGGATCCCCTTAGGGCAAAAATAACTAGCATCGTCACTAACTACATGCACAGAAGTAGGAATGTAAACCACCATATAGACAAACTATATAACACCACAAAACAATTCTTAAATACCAATAAACATCTTTTGGTACTAAACAGCGACAAAGGCTCAGTAACGGTCCTTATGAATAAATCAGACTATCTCGAAAAGATGTACACAATTGTCACCTCAGAAAGCTTTAAACAGATACCCAGGGATCCAACAACAACCATTCAACATGAATCCAACAAAATAATTAGTAAACTAGAGGATGAAAAAATACTGAGTAGAATTCAAGCAAAATCGATGAGGACTTATAACTCTGTTAGCCCAAGAATGTATGGAAACCCAAAATTACACAAAATTAACTTTCCATTGAGACCAATTGTGTCCGATACACAAGGTCCAACTCGTGAACTGTCCAAATACATAGCACAAATTCTGACAGATGCTTATGATCAAGATAATATTTACCACGTCAAAGACTCGTTCGATTTTTCAACTAAAGTCAACAACCTTGAATTACCACCTGACCATGTTCTTATTTCTCTAGATGTTGTGAATTTGTTTGGTAATATCTCGAAACAACTGGTACTGGTATAGATGCATACTGGGATAGGATCAAAAATCATTGCGAAATACCAAAAGACGAATTCATGAAGATACTAGCTTTTCTCTTGGATTCAGGATATTTTATATTTGACAAAAAATTTTACATTCAAACTTTTGGCTGTGCTATGGGCTCTAAACTCAGTCCAATACTTTCACTTTATGTAATGGATTACCTTCTTAAGACCTGTGTACCCAAATTACCGTTTAGACTTTCTTTCCTAAAGAAGTTTGTTGATGATCTCATACTGGCTCTTCCGTCATCCGGAATACAAGTTATATTGGAAATATTCAATAGCTTCGACCAACATCTGCAGTTTACTGTTGAAATGGAAGATGAAACAAGGTCAGTCCCATTTTTAGACACAAGAGTGTGTAGAGTGAACAACATAGTAAAACTGGACTGGTACAGAAAAGAAACATTCATCAGACAGGTACAAACATTACTTATCAGACCATCCGATTAATATTAAAATAAATTTCATTAAAGAGCAAAAAAATCGAATAACACGAATATGTGATCAAACGTTTGTAGATGCAAGCATAAGAAAATTGTACCAAATTCTCTTAGAGAACTCATTGTTAGAATGCAATTAATACTAAGGCCTATGGCTATATGATGTAGAATGCACTTTTAGTTTTCTATGTTCTACTTTCTGTGTGATATTCTGTTCTTGATCATTTTTTGACAATTCACTTACTACTTGTAATGTCGCCATGTTGTAGTAACAAGGTTATATGGAAGCTTAATAAATCACTCGTTATACGTGCTAGTTTAATTAATCCATCAGGTTATGGGCCCAGATGGTACGTTTAAAATAACGAGGAATATAGCAAATTACTTATTTTCAATATAATTCTGAAAGTTTGGAAAATATCATATCTAACCTTAAAATGGCTGAAGCGCTGGACAAGTTCGTTGTCGAAAAATATGGTATAATGCAATTCGATGGAACTGGATACGATCACTGGCGATTTCGCATGGAAATACTATTGGATCAACATAATGTGAAAGTCTGTATTAAAGGTGAACGCAGTAATCCCGACGAAACGTTCCTGAAGCTGGACAAACAATGCAAGTCTCTCATAATACAATGCATTTCTAATTCCCAACTACAATATGTAAAAGATAAATCCACTGCCTATCAGATGTGGAATGCATTAGAAAAAGTATTTCAGAGGAAAGGTGTTGCTTCACAGTTATACCTGCGTAAGAAGCTTTTGACAATGAAGTTCAGTGATGATTCACTTGAAAAATACTATGTGAAGTTTGATGAAATAATCAGAGAACTGAAGTCTGTTGGAGCAAAACTAGAAGAAACTGATGTAGTTTGTCACTTGTTGTTAACGCTACCAAAAAGTTTTGACAATATTGTTACTGCTCTAGAAACTTTGGATCCTGAAAAATTGACATTGGAATTTGTCAAGGGAAAGTTGTTGGACCATGAAATGAAAATAAAAAATAGTTCAGATTCACCTGCAAATTCTGCAGCCTTTTTAAATCGTAAGCAGATGTTTGGGACAAAATCAACAAAGAGCCCATGGCGTGTAGAGGCAAGTAAAAATGGAGGTAATAGCAGTAATCATCAATCATTCAAATGCCATAATTGTGGGAAGAAAGGACACACAAGAAGTCGATGTTGGTTCCGTAAACAAGCAAATGAGGTAGAAAACGAACCTGAAGAAAAGCATGTGGCATTTCCTGTTATGAAAGATAGACCTGGTAGTGTGCAAGATGAAGAAGTAACTGTAAGATGGTATATCGACTCTGCAGCGACAGATCATCTTGTAAATGATCTCTACATATTTAGTTCAGTCAGGGATTTGGAAAAACCCATCAAGATATTTGTTGCTAAGTCGAATGAGTATTTATTGGCTACAAAGGTAGGTAGTATATATGTTATCTTGAAAGATTGTAAAAAACATAAAATAGCTGAGATTAAGAATGTCTTATATGTAAAAGACCTTCGTCATAATTTGCTCTCTGTTCAATGTTTAGTTAAAGAAGGATTAAAGGTCACGTTCGTAGAAAGTAAGGCAATTATAGAAAGAAATTCTGTTTTATTAGCAGTTGGAAGTAAAATAAATAGTCTTTATCAGATTGGATTTGAGGTGTTTAAAAAACATGAAGCAAATAATGCCTGTTCTGATATTAATATTTGGCATGTGAGATTAGGTCATTTGGGTTACAGTAATGTTTTAAATTTGGCAAGATCTGATATGGTTAAGGATATAGACTGTAAGCAAAAGTCAGATACAAAATTGAATGAAAGCAAGTGTGAAGTTTGTATACAAAGTAAAATGACAAAGTTACCATTCAACAAGCATTCTAGTAGGAGTACAACTAGACCACTAGAAGTTATTCATAGTGATGTTTGTGGACCAGTCACTCCATCAACTTATGACAATAAAAAATATTTTGTTACGTTTCTTGATGACTTTACACATTTCACAGTTGTATATTTAATAGAAAATAAATCTGAAGTTTTTGAATGTTTTAAAAAATATGAGGCATTTGTATCTGCAAAATTCTCGGTTAAAATTGCAAATTTGGTATGTGATAATGGTGGAGAATATTTATCCAATCTTTTTGTAAGTTTTTGCACAACCAAAGGTATTCAAATTTGTAACACGATACCTTATACTCCTGAACTAAATGGTGTTGCCGAAAGGTTGAATCGGACTCTTTTGGAAAGGTCTCGAGCTATGATTCTACATTCAAAGTTGGATAAAAAGTTTTGGGGTGAGGCTATTCTATGTGCAACATATCTTTTAAACCGAAGTCCCACTGTAGCACTAGAGAATATTACACCAGCAGAAATGTTTTATAATAAAAAGCCTAGCATAGGTCATCTAAGAGTTTTTGGTTGTCTCGCTTATATTCGCATACATAAAGGAAAACTTGAAAGTAAATTTGATTCTAGAGCAGAAGCAAGCATTATGATGGGCTATACCCATAATGGATATAGGTTGTGGAATCCTAAAACGAATAAGATAGTGACAGCTAGAGATGTAATATTTTGTGAAAATCGAAGATTGGAAGATTTGCTAACAACTGGAATTACTGAGATTGAATCAAACTGTGATACAACTAAGATTGAAAACCAACAGGAAGTAGATGAACAGGAATCTTCAGAGAATGAAATTGATGAAACGGAGGAAACACAAGAACTAAGAAGAAGTACTAGAGCGAAGAAAGTACCTTCAAGATATCAAGATTTCAATATGGAAATTGATCACTTAGCAATGAGTGTTGAATCCTTTATAAATGATGTACCACAGAGTCTGGAAGAAGCCAAGTCTAGAGATGATTTCCATTTATGGAGACAAGCCATTTCAGAAGAAATAACTTCTCTAAAGAATAATAATACCTGGACTCTCGTTAATAAACCACCAAATATTTCACTAATTGACAGCAAATGGGTATTTCGTTTAAAGAAAGATGACAAAGGGAATATTTGTAAATATAAGGCTAGACTAGTAGCAAGAGGATTTATGCAACGAGGAGGTTTTGATTATGAAGAAACGTGGGCACCTGTTGCCAGATTATCAACAGTTCGAACACTAATTGCAATAATAAATCATAAAAATTTAACCGTTCAGCAAATGGATGTAAAATCAGCATTTCTCCATGGAACAATTACCGAGAATATTTATATGACAGTACCAGAAGGTCTGAATTATGGAAACAAGGTATGCAAGTTAAATAAAGCTCTGTATGGATTAAAACAGGCCCCTTACTGTTGGAACAAGAAATTCAATCAATTTGCAGTCAAACAAGAACTAGTTAGATCAGAAAATGACCCCTGTCTATACTACAAGCATGTAGGTAATATAGAAATATATTTACTACTATATGTTGATGACATAATTATAGCTAGCAATAGCAAAATCGAAGTGAACAATTTGAAAGAAAAACTGACGCAGACTTTTGAAATGCAAGATATGGGTGACTTGAAGCAATTTTTGGGAATAAACTTGAGAAGAACTGAAAATGGAATTTATTTAAGTCAAAAGGATTATATAAAAAGTATATTGGAAAAATTCAGAATGCAAGACTGTAATGGATCAAAAATTCCCATGAACATTAATAAAGTAATTCATGATGAGAAAAAGACTACTAATTCTGTGAAGAAACCGATTCGTGAATTAATAGGGTCTTTGATGTACATAAATCTAGCAACACGTCCTGATCTTAGTGCGTCTATAAATTTTTGTAGCAGAATTCAAAACAACCCTACTGAAGAATTGTGGATTCTATTGAAGGGAATATTAAGGTACTTGAAACAAACTATGAACTTTGAGTTGTTTTTTGACAATAAAGTGTCAACTGTGTTGGAAGGATATGCCGACTCAGATTGGGCAGGAGATGAGACTGATAGAAAATCGACAACCGGGTTTTTGTTTAAAGTGTTCGGAAGTACAGTCTGTTGGACAACAAAAAAGCAGTCAACTGTAGCAATCTCTTCAACCGAGGCTGAATATGTTGCTCTTGCAGAAGCAGCACGTGAGGGTATTTGGCTTTCTAATTTATTAAAATCATTTGGTTTTGCAAAAACAACTTTTACAATTTATGAAGATAATCAATCTTGTATTGAACTTACACGAAAATGGGAACATAAGAGATTGAAGCATATCGATGTGAAATATAACTTTGTTAGAGACTTAGTAGAAAATAAATCAATGTCTATTAAATACATTAACAGCAATGAACAAACTGCAGATATCTTAACTAAAAATTTAAAATATCCATTGTTTTCAAAACATAGATTTCATTTAGGTCTTAGAGAGTAGATGTAAGATTTGTATTAATTGTGGCAGGGTGTTAGAATGCAATTAATACTAAGGCCTATGGCTATATGATGTAGAATGCACTTTTAGTTTTCTATGTTCTACTTTCTGTGTGATATTCTGTTCTTGATCATTTTTTGACAATTCACTTACTACTTGTAATGTCGCCATGTTGTAGTAACAAGGTTATATGGAAGCTTAATAAATCACTCGTTATACGTGCTAGTTTAATTAATCCATCACTCATATCCTAGAACAATGTTGAACAAACTTTTATTTTCATCAAGAGTAGAGACATTACAGATAAACAATGATTCCAACACTGACAATAACAAGGAACCAGTCATATATCGCAGCCTACCTAGTATACCACAACTAACAAGCAAAATAAAAAATTGTCTGAAGGACCAAAAGACTTTAAGAATAGCGACAAAATGCACAAAAACAGTATCTACACTTTATTCAACACTAAAAGATCCAATACCAAGGGAATTAAAATCGAATGTTATATATGAAATAAAGTGTTCAGATTGTCGCCAAACATACGTAGGCCAAACTTCCCAATGGCTGAAAAGCAGATTAGCCTTACACAAGAGTGACATAAAGATGAACAACTCTAGATGTGCCTTGTCCATTCATGCTAACCAGAACTCACATACTGTAGACCTTAACAATACAAAAGTTTTAGATATGAACAAAAACTACAAAAAAAGATGTATTCTTGAGATGATTCACATTAAGAATCAAGAAAGCACTATAAACAAAAAAACGGATACACAAAATCTGAGTCCGATCTACTCCTACCTATCAGATTACTGCAGCGCCCCCTTCTTTGACGGCCCTGTTGATGAATAAGCAAGACCATTAAATTGAAGCACTATTCACAGATGATACTCGGTGGAATTTACAATTGTGACAGATAACCTTAAAGGCACACCTCATGAGGAAGAATCTTTTAATTGTAATTGTAGAACTTTTTACAGACTGTATCTGTGATAAAAATTTAGTTGTTTTTGATGCAAGGAGTTTTCTCCCTTCATTTGATGTTGTTTTAAATCTCACATTCGGTAATATTGATTTTAAACAAAACTTACTTTTTCTAATGTGTTTGTAAAATTTTTAGCTGCCCTGAAGAAGAAACAAATTGTTTCGAAAGCTTGGCTATGAATAAAGAGTAAAGAAAACTTTGTTATTAATGGTCGATATCCCTTATCTGAAATATATATATATATATATATATATATATATATAATTCAATGTATTAGATAATGATCGCTGGTAATATTATAGTATTAGGTTAAGGGATGTCGATCAAAAAAACAGATACACAAAATCTAAGCCCAATATATTCATATCTTCTAGAGTATTCGAATAAACCGCTTTTCGATGGTCCAGTAGATGGGTGACTTTGACAGTTACCGTAAATAACATAATAATTTTTGATTGAATTGTAGAAAAATTTTTATCCTAGATGACTGAATTGCC
Organism: Myrrha octodecimguttata; assembly: GCA_958510865.1. Lineage (NCBI taxonomy): Eukaryota > Metazoa > Arthropoda > Insecta > Coleoptera > Coccinellidae > Myrrha > Myrrha octodecimguttata. The sequence continues at coordinate 2,862,871 of OY294062.1, forward strand.
ACTTATATGTATTTTATTTTGAAATTGTTTAGTGTAGATGACTTAAAGATTAACCTCGCATTCAGTGAGTAAATGTAGATTGTTTATGTTCCTAATTTTAAATGTGATGTTGTTTTACAGTTGCCCCGAGGAAGAAACTAATCGGTTTCGAAAGCTTGGCTATATGAATAAAGAGTAAACATATCTTGTTTATTATTGATCGACATCCCTTAACCTAATACTATATATATATATATATATATATTTTCTTTCATCAGTCTACATTCGTATTCATAACAACTACATACGTAGTGAGTAAGATTTGCGATTCTCAAGATTCATTGATTTTGCATTTATATGAATATTTAGTTTTTCAACTTTCGTAAGTCTACATACCTAGTCGGTAACATTTGCAATTCTCACGTTTATTCATTTATTTTCTCTTAATTCAGTAAAATGGCAGAATTAGCTCAACTTGTAGCCAAAAGAGGTGTTTACAAGGCACAGCTTACACGATTTGCAACGTTTCTTAATTCATTCAGCGAAGCATCCAGCACAATTCAATTAAAAAAGCGTTTGGAGAAAATTGAAAATTGCATCAATCCAGAATTTTCTGATGTCCAAATGGAAATTGAAATTTTAGATAATTCAGTCGATCAAACAAATGAAAGAACTGAATTTGAAAACAGTTATTTTGATTTGGTTTCTCGTGCTTCAGAAATAATAAAGGCTTCTGAAAATAGCGATGTTAATTCAGTACACTCAGGAGTTTCAAGTAACATTAGCACAAAAAATTCACCCTTAAATTGTGTCAAATTACCAACCATCCAGTTACCTACATTTCAAGGTGCATTTGATAATTGGCTTGAATTCTATGATACATTCGAGTCGCTCATCAATAAAAATGATCAAATCAATGATGTACAAAAATTTCATTATTTGAAATCATGTGTTGCGGGTGAAGCTTCACGAGTCATAGGTGCATCAGAAACTTCAGCTGCTAATTTTGATATCGCTTGGGGTTTGTTATTTGATAGGTATAATAACAAAAGTCTGCTCATTCACAACCACATCAAGGCATTATTCAATGTGCCATATGTAACGAAGGAATCATCTGTTCAATTGAGAAATTTGATAGATAATGTTACTAAAAATTTGCGTTCACTTGAATACCTTGAACAGGCAGTTGATCAATGGGACCCTCTTTTGATATTTATGATCACAGAAAAAATTGATTCTTCCACTAAACGGGAGTGGGAAGAACGCACTCAAAATTCAGAACAAGACCCAACACTCGATATACTGACGAAGTTCTTGAAAAACAAGGCCAATTTATTGGGCACCATTGAGAGTGACAAATGCAGCCCCAGTAAGATAAATAGCGCTAAAATTCAACCTCGAAATAAAGTTGAAACTAAACAAAAGGCATTTTCACGTCAAAATACATATGTTCATTTTGTCAACAATCACACAGAATTTTCAAATGTCCTGGTTTTCAAAACTTGTCGATAGCTTCGCGAATGGATCATGTCCAGAAAGCTAAACTCTGTGTGAATTGTTTAAATTCAGGACATACTGTAGATAAATGCAGATTCGGAGCATTTAAACGATGTTCTATTAAACACAATAGCTTGTTACACTCAGACGTAAACTGTTTTTCAAAAGATGTTGCGAATAATTCTAATAATATAGCAAATACATCCACTACACTTACTAGCTATGTAAGTGCAACAAGCCATACTTTATTGTCCACTGCTATAGTATTTGTGCAGAACAAGCATGGTAGAGCACATAGGTGCAGAGTTCTCTTAGATAATGCTTCGGAGTCGAGTTTTATTACGGAGAAATTATGCAACAATTTGGGATTGACGAAAACTAATGCAACCATTTCGATTATAGGAATAGGTCAGGTTTTATCAACGATCAAGCATAAATGTGAAGTTGACATTCAGGCCACTCATACGGGTTTCAGAGCCACATTGTCATGTCTAGTTATTTCGCAAATATGTGACCACATGCCCACTCATTTTATTGATTCATCTACATTGAAGATTCCCTCAAATATTCATCTTGCTGATCCGCATTTCAATAATCCATCTTCCATTGATATGTTGATAGGAGCTAATTTGTTTTGTTCTCTTGTATGAGTTGGACAAATTAGGCTTGGGCATAATTTGCCAATTCTTCAGAAAACCCGGTTGGGATGGATAATTTCAGGTCCTACTGGCACATCTTCAACTCATAGATTTTCTCATTGCAACCTTGTTAGAAATTCTGTGATTCAGGATCAACTTGAAAAATTTTGGGAGGTTCAAGAAATGGACTTTTCAACATGCCCATTGTCAAAGGAAGAAACTGATTTCGAAAATCATTCCGTTTCCACCGTTCGAAGACACGATGACGGCAAGTTCATTGTGTCAATTCCTTTCAAAGATAACATCGATTTATTAGGCAGTTCGGAAGAATATGCAAAAAGGCGATTCGTCAGTCTTGAACGGAAACTTCTGGCAAATTCAGATATGCGTCAAAAATATATTTCTTTCATCGAGGAATATATAGAACTTAAACACATGTCGAAGGTTCCGGTAGACATTCAGTCGAGAATTGTGAACTTTTTTCCGCATCACGGTGTTATGAAAGAAGATAGTTTGACAACCAAACTACGGGTTGTTTTCGACGGTAGTTGCCCTACAAGCAATGGAGTCTCCCTCAATCAAATTCAGATGGCAGGGGCAAATATTCAGGATGATTTATTCTCAATTATTTTACGGTTTAGGCCATTTTCGTTTGTAGTTTCATCAGATATTGAGAAAATGTATCGTTGTGTATGGATAACTCCAGAACAGAGGTCGTTACAACAGATATATTGGAGGTCAAACCCTTCTGAACCATTGCAAGTTTTTCAACTTAATACCGTTACCTACGGAACTACCAGTGCTTCCTTCCTTACGATTAGATGTTTGCATCAATTAGCTATAGAATCTTCTAATACATTTCCCGCTGCATCAAAGGCCATTAAACATTCGTTTTATGTTAATGACTTTTTGCATGGTGCAGATTCCGAAGAAGAGCTTTCAAGAGTATGCTCAGATGTTGCAAGTATACTACAGACGGCAGGCTTCATATTGCGCAAATGGAATTCTAATAATCTCAATATCATCAGAGAAATAGGCGATTCTCAAATTTCGACAGAATTATTGAAACTTGGTCCAATGGAGAACTCAAAAACTCTTGGCATATATTGGTCGTCTAATTCAGATCTTTTGTCCTACAAAATTGTATCACCCGATATCAGAAAAGCTAGCACGAAAAGATCAATTCTCTCAGGAATTTCACAAATTTATGATCCACTTGGATTGTTGAGCCCGTGCATTGTCAGCATAAAAATCTTGCTTCAGAGGTTATGGGCGGAAAAACTGAAGTGGGATGAGTCAGTGTCTATGGAAACACATTCAGAGTGGATCAAGTTCAAGAAAGAAATACCCCAGTTGAATTCTCTTCAAATTCCTCGTCATGTTAGATTCCGAAATAGCATTCGCAGCGAATTACACTGTTTTTGTGATGCATCCAAGGATGCCTATGCAGCATGTATACATATAAGGAGTATAAACCAACACGGCGATATCATGTCACAGCTTCTTTGTGCCAAGTCTAAGGTGGCACCCCTCAAGGTTCTCACTATTCCCAGACTAGAGCTTCAGGGAGCTTTGATATTATCAAGGTTAGCGAGAAAGGTTATAACATCCTTATATATTGACTTCGATGACATTACATATTGGTGTGATTCTACTATTGTTCTTGGCTGGATAAGGACAGCCCCAAACCTCCTCAAAACGTTTGTAGCTAACAGAGTATGTGAATCCAATCAAAAACTGACATATCGAAATGGCGGCATATTGGTTCGCGGGATAATCCAGCTGATTTCGCAAGTCGTGGTGTAAGTCCTGTTATGTTGTTGACATGCCAGCTCTGGTGGCACGGGCCAGCTTGGCTATCTGAGTGCTCAGAAAGATGGCCATCTCAGTCAGTCACTTTCTCTGAGGAGCTCCCAGAGCTGAAGATGACAGTAACCACTTTGGTATCCCAAAATGAACCATTAAATTTTCTTTTCCAAAGATTTTACAATTATCAAAGACTTGTTCGCAGCGTGGCTTACTGTTTTCGTTTCGTCAACAATTGCAGGGGAAGAGGTTCGCGTGGACCACTTTCCATAGCAGAAATAGACCATGCAACCCTAGCTATTGTGAGACTTATTCAACGCAAGCATTTCCCTACGGAATATACTTCGTTGTCTGAAGGTAAATCACTGCACCCCAAAAGTCCGTTGTTGAGTTTGGCGCCGTTTTTATTCGAAGCAGTCATGAGAGTTGGAGGGAGATTGCGTAATTCGGAATTTCAATACGATAAGCAACATCCCATTCTACTCCCTGAAAATCATGACTTCGTAAAATTGCTTTTCCGCTATGACCATAAAAGATTATGTCATGCAGGTCCTACACAACTCCTGGCTTCAATCAGGAATAAGTTTTGGCCTATTTCGGGAAAAAATTCTGCGAAACAAATTGTACATTCATGTACCCGGTGCTTTCGTTTAAAACCTTCGAGTATATCACCCATGATGGGGGACCTACCCTCTTCAAGGGTGACGCCGTCCGCTCCGTTTTCTACAACAGGTGTCGACTACGCTGGGCCATTTACTCTCAAAGATAGAAAAGGTCTCCCTTTTCATATGCTTCAGTACAAAGGCTATACACCTCGAATTGGTCACTGAGTTAACAGCTGAATGTTTCATTGCTGCCTTACGTCGTTTCGTTGCGCGAAGAGGTAAACCGCTATGCATGATGTCAGACAATGGCACTAATTTTGTAGGTGCAAAAAAGGAATTGGATGAGCTAGGTAATTTTCTAATAAATCAGAATGAAAAAATCGTGGAGGCTTCTACCTTAGAAGGCATTAATTGGACTTTCAACCCGCCTTATTCACCACACTTCGGAGGCTTATGGGAGGCAGGTGTGAAGTCCATGAAATTTCACTTAAAAAGAATAATGGGAAACGCAAGTCTTACTTATGAGGAATTCCAAACTTTTTTAATACAGGTAGAAGGTATCTTGAACTCCCGACCATTGTCACCTTTATCCTGTGACCCAAACGATCTTGCTCCCATAACTCCTGCACATTTTTTAATTGGCCGACCCATAACCAATATTCCTGACCCTGACCTCAGAGAAATTCAAGAAAATCGCTTGTCCAGGTTTCAATTTCTGCAGCAACGTATTCAGCATTTTTGGTCCAAGTGGTCTTCGGAATACATAAATGAACTTCAGAGTCGAAAGAAGTGGAAATCGACTCAAAACGGTTTACCGGTTGGCGCCTTAGTGTTAATTAAGGAACTGAATCAACCACCGCTGTGTTGGGCTCTCGGGCGTGTAGAAGACATTTTTCCGGGAAAAGATGGTGTAGCTCGAGTTGCCTCAGTACGAACTGTTAAAGGGACTTTCCGTCGTGCGATTACTAACCTATGTCCTTTGCCATTGGAGAATTGTGACCAGCAGCAAGATAAGTGACTAAGTAATTGAACACCAGTGTATTTGAAAGCAGATGCTTTCAACGTGGGGGAGTTTGTTCGGATTTCTTCCGCGAAGGGCTGATAGCGTGAGAGTAGTGACTAGGGACGCAACGGGAAGTCAGTACGAGTCCATAGTATCATAACAAGTGTTTTACATTCAAGAAGCATTAACAACTACAATTTCCTACAATATTGTATGAACACATTTTTTATGTTAGGATAATGTTCAAAGATCGTAAGCTCTTTGCTCTTATCGTTCTTAGAAGTTGACTAACTCTAACTCCATTGCGCAGGACCTTATCTTCCTTTCCATTTGCCGAAAATATGATTGCTAGCAAAAGAACTAGATGAAGCAGATGAACGTCGCGCCATCTGAAGGTAGATTCAGGGACTATTTTCTGTAGAGCGCTCAGCGCTAAATGTATTTGTTCGAAAGTATTTCGCAGAAAAAAGTATCGAAATACAAAATACGAAATACTTCAGCGTCAGGTATTTGAAATACCAATTACAAAAGTAATTGAAATACAACTACAGAATACGTATTTGTATTTCAAATACGTATTTCAATTACAAGTGATTACTGCCCAGCCCTGCCAATGCACGACCTACCCTGAAAGTTTCAAGTTGCTAGCTCACTCCGTTCGACAGTTATCGTGTCCACGGCCGGCTGGACGGCCGTACAGAATCGATTTTGACACCGGATTCGTCATCAGTGAGTCCAATCTAGTCGTTTTAGACCATTTTCGGCTCAATCATCGAGAATTACAGACATTTGGACAAAATGATAGCACGCTGTTCCCCTAGAACATGCGCGCAAAAATTATAGCGCCGGATCATCTACCACACACCTACCATTAAGATAAGTGCTCTTGGAATTCCGGATCTCAAATTCACTGTTAATTTTGTATTTGTGAATAGCAATTTTAATTGTTAAGTTGGAATAAACAGATAGGGAGTAAGAGGTTGCATCTTTATCATCGGATTAAGGACTGGGGATACATTCAGGAATAAATTTAATTTCACTGGCGTACTATGCGGCATTTTACTAAGGTAGAGCGTTTCATGTGCGGACGAACAAATTGACTAGAGAAAATCACTGAGCTAGTTTAACGGACAAGCAAGTCTGTCTGGTTTCAATATTACAGAGAAGACAATACAAAAAATTCGGTATTCATATTACGGAGTGGTTCATACGATAGCGTGTTAATATTAAAGCGATTGTACTGTATCTCCGAATATTTTGATCGGATCGAACTGAAATTTGGTAAACTACTGCGACTGATAAAGCTCAATGTATTTGCAAAAGTTTTCTCGAATATGATTAACATATTTCGAAAAAAAAATTCTTCGAAAAAATTTTTTCAAAATTTACTGACAGTACGATCTCAACAGAATTTTACGAAGAGTTGCGCGTTGTTATACTCCAACTAACTGCCAAGTTTGAATCCAACCGTTCCAGTAGTTCCAGAGTTATCATGAAAATAACCTCAAAATTTCAAAAGGCTCTTACTCCGAAACCCGTAGGCCGATTTCGTAACAAACTCCGACGTCTCATTTTGAAATGAAACCAACTCTGAAAGTTTCAGGTCGATCAGATCCTCCGTACGTGCAAACGGACGGCCGTCGGACAGAATCGATTCGTCAGCAGTGAGTCCTAGTTAAAGTAACGTTCATGAAAATTTCACTGAACAAATTAGATGAAGGAGAATACATTGTTAAACCATCCAATTGTTGATAAATATTATTATTGAACTAAAATTGCTTTTCCCTAGGCATATTTAAGAAATCTCTTTGCCTCTTTCTTCAAATCCACAGTGACAGAAGGGTTTTCATCAAGTGTTTGTTTCACGAAGTACTTGATTTTCATAGTTAGTATGGGCGGAAACAAATGTTCTACATCACATGAGATTAGTACTGCATTTGTAGGAATTTTGAGTGTTTTCAATTCATTCGTCAAATGGATATTATTTTTGACGGAATATATTGCATCATGTTGAATCATATTAGGTAATATGGAAATTCAAATATTCACATAATTTTGAGGCAGGTGCATTGGTGTAGGAGACTATGGGTCTCATCGAATAATCTTCTCTGTGTATTTTCGGGAGAGCATATAATAAAGGTATTGTTGGGTTCATCACAGTCAAAGGGGTAATGACTTCAGCTAACAGGTTAGGTCAATTCTTGTTAGTCATTTTCACAGCACATTGGAATTTTGAAATGGGTCAGATTTTAATTTTTTGAAATTGTTAGGGTTCAGCAAATTTTCCGTTTTTCTTGTGAAATGGTAACAGTATAGCCTTTGTCAGTTTTTGTTATTATTAAGTCATTATCTGAGGCTTTTTTCTTTATTTGTTTCAAAATTTTCATCTCAGTGATAACATTCTTCAACGTTGCATTAGAGATCATTTCCGCGCATTATGATTTTTCTAGATTTAGTTTGGAGATTCAATTCTGTTCAAAGCTAATTCTACATTAACGGCTAACTGCTTGAGGTTAGTTTGATTAAAAATATTCAGGCATTACTTTGAACCTTTCCCTAACAAGTTCAATTCACATGTTTCGAAATGTACAGTAGATTCATTGAATTCCTTTTATAATTCCATCCAGTTCACTTTGGAGGTGGAGAAATGAAAACAAATGTTTTAATTTCTTGGATATTCAGGTTAAAAGAGTTAAAGTTCATCTAGTATTTAAAATATACAGGGTGGTCCAAGTAGTGACGTCAATGAATTCATTTTTAGATTCCCCACACCTAGGGGTATCCAAAAATACCCCATGTATGTTACGAGATTTTTTGTAGTTTTCGGGTTATAATTTTTTTCGTGTTTTTTAAATTTATTATGCTACCGAGGTTTTAAAAATTCACATCTTTTTATGTAGTAGGTTCTTTGCAGATTTTTTTTCTGTAAGATTATCTCCCTGAATGCTGTTTTAATAAAAAAAATGAGCTTCCTGATATAACTCGAAGCTACTCAAAAAAGGCTTGAAAGTTAGAACTTTTGTTTTCGGTAGGATTCACTCAAACATTCAACATCAATTCAAAAATACAAAGAGGAGTTTTCATAGATCCTGGCATACTTGGAAAACTTTGCACGGTCCTAAACTACCAAAATCATAAAAATAGTACTTTTTTGGCCCTTTTTTGCTATAACCGTCCATCGAAGGCGGATAGGCTCAAAATCATTTTTATGACAAATTAACCTTGAAAATGTGACTTTATAGTAATTTGAATTGAAATCCCTGTAAAATAATTGAAGTTCGTGTTATTTTTACATTAGGATTTATGGATTGGGTGTGCAGGGCCGATCGAATGACCTGTCCGTCCGCCAGACCTGAACCCAATCGTTTTTTCATTTGGGGGTTTTACAAACATCTGGTGTAAGCGACAAAAAGCAACAACAAAGCAGAATTAAGGCAATAACTTCCAGAAGCGGAAAGAAAAATAAGACATAAAACGATTATGTATTCAAAATGGAAGAAGGGATTCTGAAGATTTATCGTAGTGAATGATAATTTTTCAGTAATTTGTACTTTTATTTCTCATCCGAAAGAAAGTAATTTGGCAACTACCAACTTTTAAATAAGCTTACATTTTCAATCAGTGGTGAGACCAAAATTATTGTAAAAATTTCACTAGCTACAGTTAGTCCACAAGAATTTAAATTAAAATTACTTAAGAAACACATTTTTGAGTTCAATTCACCACAAAAATAATAAAAAAGTAGAAAAATAACTGTTCAAATTTGATTCTGTCCGTCCGGCCGGCCGTCCGTGTGTGTTATAACTTTCGAAAGAGAGGACCTAGAGTCTTGAAATTATCAGGATAGATTTCGATATTGAATATCTCGGTTGAATTCGTTAGTGGGCAAAATACAGTTTCGGGGTTATGCCTATATGAAATTTTGAGGTTAATTCCTCGATATCTCATGAAGTACCGATTCGATCGGATCAAATCTTTGTGATAAGTTCTTGCATACCAACACGCAACTCAGAGCGGAATTTCGTATGAATCCCGTCGAATTTTAATAAAATTATTATTAGAAAGTGTTTGAAATTTTTGTTGAAAATTTTTATTTCTCGGAAAGTGTAGATCAGATTTCAACGAAATTTGGCGCAAACCTTAGAATTATTCTCTTACAACTATGTTTCAAGTTTCAATTCGATGCGATATTTGCTTTCTGAGCAAATAATATGTAAAATTTCGTTGTTGTTTGAAATTTTGCTGATGTCCTTGATATCTCAAGAAGTACGAATGCGATCACATCGAAACTTCGTAATTATCTGAAAAATTCCAAGGCGAAACTTATTGCACAATCTTGTATGGGTGTAATTGTTAGAAAATTTTGAAACATATTAATTCCAAAATGTTTAAAATTTTTTTCTCGGAAAATGTTGAATGATGTAGATCTCAGCGAAATTTGGCACCGACCTTAAAATCAATATTAAACTACGATGTTTCAGATTTCAATTCGATAAGATTTTTACTTCCGAAGATATTTAAAAAAAATGTTGAAAAAGCACTGACGTGAGGCCAGGAACTTTTACGTGCTTGTTCACATTCGAAGTAATTCCCTCAAGAAATTTTGCATGAACTTTTACACCGTCATTTTTCAACCAAGTGCAGAATTTCGATTCAGTCATATCTACATCATTGGTAATAATACGACAATAAAATTCCGAAGGGGAAATTATTGAGGAGATTTTAAGTTTTCACGAATTCGACCTCCTTAATTAAACTTCAAACCTGCTATGAAAATATGGAGTCTCTTATAGTCGGTTTTTTCAGATGTTATTCTGGTTAAGGTTGGTCTAACTGCCAACTGTAAAATGAGAATCCAATAAGATACTTGATATGAGCCGAATCGATTCAATTTCGAAAGCCGAATTCGCGAATTGGTAAAATCATCCAATGATTCCGCATAAATATCCATTCGAATTTTCATTATTTCAGTATTTCGTGAGTTACTCTGTAAATAACAACAATTCCGAGGAAATAATCAATAAATTTGATAAATTGTTTTCCCACTATCTCGGAAGATAAATAAATATCCGATTACACTGAACTTTGAAACACTATTGTGAAATACAGACTCGAGGTTTCTGCCGATTTTATTGAAATCTGATGAATAGTTTTCGGTGAAAGCATGTTTGTAACAGAAATTTCCAACATTGTCGAATACTTTTTTACAGTTTTCTACCTCTACGATCCTCACGAATTTTTGCATTGATTCGTGCGTTGGTATTCCTCAATTAGCTACATAGTTTGAATCTGATCACGTGTGTTGTTCTTTAGATATTGAAGAAATATCCTCGATCTTTCAATATCTCCGAAAATGAATATCGGATAAAACTGAAATTCAAAGCGCTGTTTTGAAATATTGATTTCAAGTTATATCCCCAGTTTCAATATGTTCTTGTCAATAGTTATCAAGATAATGAGGAAATATTCTGAAAATTTCAAATAACAACGAAATTCGACGTATTTTTTCCCTGGTACCTCCGGAAATGAACATCAGATCTAACTGAAATTTAAAAAGCTTTTATCGAATACCATCTTCAAGGTATGTGCCGTATTTCATCGAAATCTGGTCAATAAATCAGAACAACTATTTTTTTCGTTAATGTGGATAATTTGCGAATAACAATTTTTCGTAGATGCGCGTTGATATTTTCCAAATAATAACGAAGTTTCGATGTGATCGCATCGATACTTTTTGAGATATGGAGGAAATAACCTCAAAATTTCAAACTACTAAATTTGACAATGTTTTTTTCATGTATATCCGGAAGTAAATATCGTTTCGAATTGAAATTTGAAACATCGTTGTTTAATACTGATTTTAAGTTATGGTTAATATTATCATCGATGTTATGTAATGACGAGAACTTTCAGGTATTTGGATAGTTTGTATATTAATCGATGCTAATTTTTACATCAAAAGCACCGACGTTTCGGTCTCAAATCGAACCTTTATCAAGCCTAAAAATCAAACACATTAAAAATTCTTGAACATGACAAATTTCACGTTCATTACATTACATTAATGATTTCACAGGAATCGAGTCATTACAATAAAATATATCATTCTGTTCCACCGTATGCTTGCTTTTTGCAAAAGAATCCTAAATATAGTTTTATTTCTTCCCTTATATACTCTTATTTATTATATTATAACAGAACTTTGGTGTAACGAAACAACAACATCAAATATCGATTAGGATCACAGAGCGCTGTTTTCCACAAATTGACAAGAGAGGATAGAAGTCCTCAAACATAATCTCAATTATTTTCTTAAATGAATTAATAGACTGTTATATATGGTGCTGAGTCTAATAGACATCTTCTCTATAATTTTACTTATGTTTCTACGAAAGGTGACGTTTTCCTGGTCCAGTATTGCCGTTCCTTCGAAATTGAATTTGTAACCCTCTTTGAATGTATGTGAAGTCAAAGCAGTTTTCTCTCCATGTATGATGTTGTTTGAGTCTGTTTTATGTTATCTGACTCTGTCTTTTAACAGTTGTTTCGTCTGTCCGATGTAGACCATGTCGCAGTTTGATCATGGAATGTTATACACAACTGATGATTGTAAACTTGTAGGAACATTATCCTTCAACTGTGTCAAGTATTTCTTCGTTGTGGTCTTGTTGTAAAACGCACAGGTGCAATTAATCTTCTTGATATTCTGGAAATTTCCTTTCATAGACCTTTTAATAACCAGAGAAGAGAACAATTCAACAACCTGTTGGTACACAAAACTATAAGTTCTAAAAGGATTATAAACTACTACAGCAACCATAGCAACAAAGATACATTAATTGTCACAAATCCTAGCCAATCAAAATAGAAGCGCTTCCGAGGGACCCGAGAGCACTCGTGTGAAGTTTATTATCGATCGACTCGATCTTAGCGAGATTTCCCTTTGAGATGGTTTTGTTTACTAACCTTTAATCTAAACTTCTGATATTTTCAAAAAGCGATTGCTATATTTTATATTCCTGTATTACTTTACTATACAATTTCAGATTTAATTACGGACTCTGTGAGGTAAGTTTAGTTTTCCATTATAGAATAGTTTTTTGATAAAACTTTGGCTTTCTTGCAGAGTGAAACCACTTATTTGCGAAGAATATCGAAAGGAGTATACCAGCGTAATAATGATTCTCCGAAAGTGGATGGGATGCAGAATATTATGTTTTCTTTATGTCCAAAGCATTTATTTTCATTTCATTTCATTTATTTATGAAATGAAGTCATGGAAAAAAAACTGAAAGATTTTAAAACGATAATATTTGTGGATGGAACCCATGAAACAAATATAAACGAAATAGCATCGGATTACCTGTGGCATTTTTACTTTCCAGTTAAAAAGATCAAATAATTCGAGAACAGTTTTTTAAAGCTCTCAAATCAAGACTTGGAGGATCAACGCAGAATTTTTAATGAGTGATGAGGATCCTAGATACTTCAATACTTGGACGAAGGTTCACCTCAAAAACCTAGAAGACTCTTTTGTGCATGGCATGTTATAAAAAATTGGAACACTCAAGAGGCATTGAAAATCAAGAAGGTAGCGGTTAGGCAAGAAATGAAGAAGGAAATGAGAAAGATTCTGAAAAAAACTGAGCCGACAACATTTACGCAATTGAAGGAAAACTATTTCAGACATTTAGAAAACGAAGACGAAAATGATTTTCTCCAGTATTTGCAGAATTAATAATTTTTTTATGAGGGAATGTGAATTAAAGAGTAATACGTACTTCTTTGTTGCACTTATTATCGGAATGAAAATAGACTTATGATGTGTGCTCGCTGTTATAGAGTTAACGCAGGGATTAACACTTATATGGCCATTGAAAGCCAATGTATTTTCCAAATGATAAATAAAACTGTTTTCTCTTTGTTAACTTTGGATTACTAACCCTGGAAGTTATCGCATATCAATTTTTTCTTTTGTTATTGTAATTATTTGCTGGAATAAACAATTTCGAATAAATAATTGTTGTTATATATTTTTTCTGTTCCAACTTCCTTTAAAGTGATAACCTTCACTTTTCATTGACTATTTTGTAACAAAAATTCGGTAGATTTATAAACTGAAACATTGATGTGATAGAAATTTTCAACCGATTTATAGATAGAAAAGTACTAAGTTGAATATTTTAAGACATACTAATGGTTTTGTAAGTTCAATTAGAAAATACTAAAGATTTTATAGAATAAAATCTAAATTTTAAAAACTGAATAATCACGACTGAGTTCTCTTCCTTGGGATAGTTTTGCAGAGACAATTTCATTCAATAATGAAAAGAAAGTTGATTATCTAAGAATATATTAAGAACCTAAATAATACCATTTTTGGGATACCCCCATGATTCATAATTCATCATGCATTGTGATAATTCATAGTGATATTCCTAGCTCGTTCTCTGCAGTTACATCAATACTTATTTATTAATAAAGTGATCATTGATACACATCAAGGCCGAACCATTCTCAGCGTCAGTGTACTGAATGAATAACTTAGAATCAGAAATAAAAATTTAATTTTCAATAAATGACGTAACTATAAACTTTATCAGTACACCCTTTACATACAGTCTATTTGAACTCATATACATAATTCTTCATCTGAGCACTGGAGTTGTCTATCATATTGATTCAGTTCATTGCTCTTTGAATAGTTCTCTTGCATGAATTTTTTTCATCATTGGAATCAAATAGTCTATCCGTAAGACCCCTGAAAAACTTTAACCGCCATCAAATCTTTCAATTATTAATGTCGGCTGTTTAAACGGACAAACTTCGCGGTTTCCGTGACGTATGGGGATATATCCACTCTCTCCCTCTTCTCGTGTACTTTTCCCTCTAGCAAGCCAATAGACAGCGTCGGGCTGTATCGATCGGTGAATAGTACAATAACGAGTGACGTAGAGGCGATCTGACGCGTTTCTCCCGCTTCGACCTTGAGTTCCGATTTTGCCATTTTTAATACCGAATTATTCAAAATTCGCGAATTGTTGAAGTGTGATAGTCTACATTATGATTTTGTATCCATATAGAATGAGAAAAACATAAATATGATACTTCGTGTTACATGGAAGAGACCTATTACCGTTTGTTTACAATATAATCAAATTGTGATTCAGTGCAATGAACTTCAATAATGTGATATTATGTTTATAATTGTATATTCTACTGAAATACAAACAAGAATTCAGTATAATTTACAGTACATTACATATACATAAACTTCTTGTGCACAACGTGAGAATATAACAGTTTTGTTGAACTTCGAATGGTTCCAAGCAGAAATTCAATTCAAATTGGCGCCAGAGAGATCACGCTCACATCGTCTTCGATTGGCTAGGATTTGTGATAATTGATGTATCCTATAGCAACACCCAAAAAGTCAACACTTCAAATAGTCTGATTTATAGAGCAGACAACAAATTTAGACTACACAGAAGGTTTGCAAAATTTTGAGAGGAAAACAACTTCCCAAGATATATCATCCAACGTGTTGTAAATGAAGCCAAAAAAACAACACTCAGCACAAAAACAAAGAACCTGTCCCCTTTCATTCCTGGGACCCTATTCTTCAATGTGATGGAATGAACGTTCTCTATCGTCCCATCAAGAATGCACCGCGTTTCCTTGACAACAGCGTCGACACGCTTATTTTCTCCCTACCCCGATTCAACTATCACGGAAAATATCCAGAATCTTCAGGATGATTTATTGCACCTGTGCGTTTCACAAAAAGATCACAACGAAGACATACTTCACACAGTTGAAGGATAATGTTCCGACAAGTTTACAATCATTAGTTGTGTATAACATTCCATACTCAAAATGCGGCAGGGCCTACATCGGTCAGATGAAACAACTGTTAAAAGACAGTCAGACACAATGAAACAGACTCAAACAACATCATACATAGAAAAAAAACTGCTCTTGCTCCACATACATTCAAAGTGGGCACAAATTCAATTTCGAAGAAACGACAATACTTGACCATGAAAACAACAACTATCGTAGAAACATAAGTGAAATGATTCACATAACACTAAATAAAACAGTGAATTATAGAGAAGATGTCAATAGACTCAGCACCATATATAACAGTCTATTAATTAATTTATGAAAATAATTGGGATTCTGTTTGAGGACTTCTATGCCCTCTTTTCAATGTTTGTGAAACTGCGCTCTGTGATCCTCACCAATATTTAATGTTGTTATTTCGTTACACCGAAGTTCTGCAATAATATAATAAATAATAGTATATGAGGGAAGAAATGGAACTATATATAGGATTCTTTCAATAATAAGATATTTTTTCAAAACATTCGAAAAAATATCTTATTATTGCAATGATCGAGAAATTGTATCAAGTTTAATTATGGGTTTATATGTATTTTAATGTAAATAACTTTTATCCCATGATGACGAAAGTTCAAGCCAGATGCAAGAATCTTTAATAACCTTACATTCAAAGCCTTGAAGAAGCATTAAATCAATGCGAAAGCTTGGCAAAGAATAAATAGTCATATATTCTCCTCTCCAAACTGAGTCTATAAACCCTTAAATCCATTGACTTTATTATACATTGAGACTCTTATTGCTTGAATAAATTATCTTAATTACTCTATATCTAGGCATACAATAATATTCCAAATTACAGTTTTTTAACAAATGGTTGTATTGTCATTCGTGATGGAGAATGTGCAAAATGGAAAACAAAAACAAAGACATACAAACGCATCGGCAGAGCAATTCTTTCTGAATAAGGAACCTTCAACTAATATGTCAATTTCAAGAAGAACGAGAAAGGGTAACAATCCAACTCACAGAACTGGAGAATTAGTTCGCAATTCAACTATTTCTTATTCTAATTTTATTTGAACTGTGATAAGCCGTATTTAATTCTTCTTTAATTCTTTTATTTATCGAACGATTATAATAATAACAGATCTGAAGTTAAACAACAAAAAAAATTCTTCAAACTAACATATGTCGAAAACCTATCGGAAAGAATCAAGAATAAATTTTCTAGGTTTAATTTGGAACTAGCATTCAAGTCTAATAACACCATTCAGAAGTTTTTTACAGAGATTAAAAGTAAAACCCAAAAAGAGTGGCTAAGTAACGTTATTTATTGAGTTTTTTGTAACGATTGCCAATCAGCCTACATTAGACAAACGAGTAGATACATAAGGGACCGAATAAATGAACACAGAAGAGATTCCCAAAATATATTTAATCCTTTGAAAAGGAAAAAAGATAATAAAACAGCATTATTCGAGCATGTCTACAGCAACCTTCATCCTTTTAACTTTGATTTAAATTCAATAAAAATATTAGGTGTTGAAACTAACTTAAAAAACGCTTATTACACAAAATGATTTCTATCAGACAGGATAATCGTTCGATAAATTGCTCTCCCAATGCGGTTGTATGACTTCGTTTTTGTTTTCCATTTCGCACATTGAATATTATTGTATGCCTAAATAGAGAGTAATTAAGATATGTAGATGCTAGTACGTTTTACATCGTCATTGTGTCATATTGATTGTGTTCGTATCGTTAACTTTTATTCACCATTGTCAATTTCAGAGCCCTGAAGGAAACTACTTTATATCATAAAAAGGTCTCAAAATAGTCAGTTCTAAAAAAATTAATGTCAAATTTCGATGTTTGAAACCTTGATGTTCTTTCCTCAATACCTCAAGAAGTATAGATGCGATCACATCGAAACTTCGTAATTATTTGGAAAATATCAACGCGTAACTACGCAATATGTTTTATCGAAAAAAAGAATAGTTTTTCTGATTTATTGACCAGATTTCGATGGAATTCGGCACAGACCTTGAATATAGTATTCGACAACAGTTTTTTTAATTTCAATTTGATCCCATGTGCATTTCCGGAAATGTTAGGGAAAAAATATGTCGTATTAACCAGAATAATATCCGAAAAAACGACTATAAGAGAATCCATATTTTCATAGCAGGTTTCGGGGTTAATTGAGAAGGTCGAATTCGTGAAAAGTTACAATCAATAATTTCGCAGATATATCCATTTGAAATTTTATTTTCCTCATATTACCAATAATGCAGATATGATCGAATCTAAATCCCGCGCTTGGTTGAAAAATGACGGTGTAAAAGTTCTTACCACATATCTTGAGGAAATGGCTTCGAATGTGAACAAGCTCGTAAAAGCTCCTGACCTCCCGTCGATTCATTTCTAGGTTTTTTTTCCTATGATTTTGGAAGTTTAGGACCGTGCGAAGTTTTTAAACTCAGCCAGAAGCAATGAAAACTCCTTTGTATTTTTAAATTGATGTTGGATGTTTGGGTGAATCCTACTGAAAACTAAAGTTCTAACTTTCAAGCTTTTTTTGAGTGTATTTGAGTTATTTTTGTTATTAAAACAACATTCTGGGAAATCATGTTAAAGAAAAAAGCCTGCAAAATACTGAACAGGTATGGTTTGGTCATGCCATGGGTTGAGTAGTGTAGGTAGTCGTAATCTTGCGCTGATTCACTTCGAGAAGGTACTTCATTCACTTGAAATTTCTATCTGGTGTGATTGGATTTGCTATAATTTAAGAGTACTGAGTGATATTGATTAACAGCCATAGAAAGCGAAAAACTGAATAATTGTCTATTGTGACCATAATTAGGAAAGTGGTTCTTTGGTGTTAGGTGAGTTGATTTGCCTCCCGAATATCTTACAGCATTTAATTTTTGTACCAACATTCATGTTCTAATTGTGTAATATGTTAGTTTTTAGAGCTCATTCTCTGCAAACGGCCATTCTCTGTTACAATAAAAATCTAGCAACCCCTCAAGCAGGAGTTTGATTTCTCCAAAAATCCTGTTCCTGCACAATACTTACTTCAGAAAAAGATATGAATTTTTGGAACCTCGCTTGCATAATTAATCGAAAAAAAAACACAAAAAATTCAAGTCAAAAACTACAAAAATCGCATAACATACATGGGGTATTTTTGGATACCCCCAGGTGTGAGGAATCTAAAAAAAAATTTACGTCACTACTTGGACCACCCTGTATAGAAAGCCCATCTTCTCTGACATTCTGATTCATAGCAGTAGTTCGAACCCTTATAAGATCAAGATCTATGCATTTCACACCGTGGTACATAGGTTGATTTCGATCACATTGTCAAAAATGAAGTTAGCATCCTTAAATCATTAGCCAAAAAACGGCCATTTCCCTGACATAATATACAAATTAATATTGAGAAAACAACAGGCAAAATTGTGAACTTTAGTCTGTCCACCTCAATTTGATGTGAAATTGAAATTTAAGTATATCAAATATATGCCATCTCTTAGTGAACAACTTTGCGAAAGAATTAAAAAAAAAAAATGATATATGTACCAACAAGGAAAACTTTAGGTGAATGTTTTTAAGGACAAGGATCGACTGAATAGTTCACAGTTGAGTGGTGTATATATGCTGTTATGTGATGAGTGCCCTGCGTTCTATACGGGTCAGACTGGCCGTTCCCCCGGAGTTAGAATTGAGGAGCATAAAAGATCTTTTCCACAAAATAAATCAACATCTAGTTTCTCAGATCACTGTATTGCTTTCCCTTTGAAGACTTCAATAATATAAAAATTTTAAATATGGGAGGGAAAGAGGTAAACGTCTGAATCTTTTAGAATCCCTAGAGATATCTTCAGTCTAAAGAAAGCCAAGTGTTCTTTGTCTTCTTTTATTACTCAATCAATCATGTTTCACCAAGTGTTATGTGAGGAATCAATTTCGAATCAAGCCTACTTCATCCAAGAGATAAAATTGAATATCTCGAACATGATTCCAGAAAAATATCAAGTATGTTATATTTTTGAAATGGTAATTTCAAGCTCTATCGAAATGTGTAGAAATATATGGGGTCCATCTGAAATTTCGGAAACACCTGGTAACTATGTAACGGTGATAGCTATGAAGTTGTTGTTTTCGCCAATGAGTTTCCCATGAAAATTGGCCCTCAGACAACGCCATCAGTTTTCGTCTATCTAGTTCAGAAATAGGACCTACCCTTCAAAAGTGTCCAATTTGGCCCACCCTGTAACAGCATCATTCATAGCAACTTAATGAACGGTTGATAAATGTAAAGAGAAGCATTTGTCGGTTGTTCCTCGTTTCTTCAAAAACTGGTCAATTGTAATATAGAAGCGCCCTTTCCAATTCACGTCAATTCAAATAACAGATGAACGCGACGAAACAGTCAATTGTCATAATTCCAAGGTCACATGTTCATATCATAACAGAAAAACTTGATTGCTTGAAACCTAAGTTTGTAATTTAATGTTTGATGTCATCTTTGAAACTTCAATGTGTATTTTTTTCTAATTATAGCCTTGAAAAAGAAACAATCCGTTTCAAAAAGCCCGCGTTGTTTTAATAACATCAAATAAATTACTCTAAAATTCCCAATATTTTAATTCATCATCTGATATGTGTAAGTTTGTGGGAAATATGAAAGGGTAATTTTATACACGGTAGGTAGCAATTGATTTCTTCGTATTTCCAAAAAAAATTCATGTAAGTTCCAACTTCTTTTTTAAGTAAATTAAAAAAGAGGAAGAATTAAAAAACTCTCAAACCATGTTATGTTGCGTATGTTGCGGTATTTTCTCAAAAATCTAGAAAAGCACTAACGTAAAGTCAGAAGCTGTTGAGCGCTGGTCCAAATTCTAACTATTAGATCAACACGAAATTTTGCACCTAGTTGCGTGCTGGTAATCTCCACCTGATTACGAAGTTTCAACCTGATTCCGTTCGTACTTCTTGAGATTTACGCAAATATAGTTAAAATTCCAAATAACAACGAAATTTGGCACATTATTTTTCCTTATATCTCCGAAAGTAAATATATTTAAACTTCAAGGTTTGTACCAAATTCCATTGAAATCTAATCAATGCTTTCAGAGAACAAAAATTTCGCTATAAGTTGCGCGTTGGTATTCCGAAACTGTCCACGAAATTTCAATTTGATCGAGTCAATACTTCATGAGATATAGAGGAATTAACCTCAAAATTTCAAATGGGCGTAACTCCGAAACTATTCAACCGATTCCACCCATTTACTTACTTAACCGAGATATTTGGACTCCAAACCTAATCTGATCATTTCAAATCGCTAAGTTTTTTTTTTCGAAAGTAGGAACACACACGGCCGGACAGACGGACAGAACTGAATTTGACCACGGATTCTTCATGGAGTTCATCCCAACCGTTCAAGACCTTTTTCGGCTCAAAATTCGAAAATTACAGACATCGTGACAAAATGATAACGCGCTGTTCCCTAGAGCAAACGCGTAAGAATGTCAATTTGACAAAAGTATTGTAACGTTTTCTTCGTTTTAACAAAACGATCAGGATAATTAAACTATTTATTTACACAGTACTGTTCTATAACTAAACAACTTATTCCTTCAAAGTCTATGCACAATTTATATCCACACTAATTTATTTTCATTGAATACTTTCCGCTACGAATCACTCTGCTGAATTAGTCCCTGGGCTGCTGCGCGCTTGCCCTTATATCACACATGCAACTTCTAGCGATTACTGGAAGATTCTGGAAAGCGGGTGACTCATACGCGTCTGGAGTGTTCGGACACATTCTAGAATAGACCAGGCCGTACTCGTCACACTGTCCCCTCTTTAAGCCTGTTCTGTCCCAAAACAGATTCCATGAATTCCTCAGAGGGCCGTGGTGAAATCTGCAATCGTTACCATTTCTACAGTAGCCCCTCTGATGAAAGTAGCAATCTACGGTTTTGCTGGGCTTTCCATTTTGCTTTGGGTTGAAATTGCATACCAAAATCTTCATACCTGTCTTCTGAAACACAACTTCCAGCATACTTTGCACAACCCGCCAATTCAGTTGATCCAGTCCACAACCTAGTTCGGGAACGGCTAATTTCCCAATCCCAAAGCATTGAAAGTCTTCTTTCAAGCCATGCAGTGCTGTCCATAAATTCTGGGAGGTGGGCTTCTGATATGAGTACTGTTTGGTAACTACGTAATAAATGTACCGACCCTCTGACTTCAGTCTCAGGCATTTTTCTATTCTGGGGTGCTTCCTCTTGACGTCCAAATTTATTTCTGAATACTCTTGCTATTCCCCTACTCATCCTTAAATCCGCTGCTACACAATGAGCAAGAGAGTATTCCTCGAGAACTGTAAACAGGTCTCGATGAACGTCCTGTGTAACGCCAAACCGTGCAACTCGTGTTCCCCCATAGCTATTCATGAATTCCTGAAAATCGTCATTTTCCTTCGCCGGCACTTCGATGAGACGTACTTCTTCTTCGTCATCCTGTGTTGATGCGTACGAAGCCAATCGGTTGAAATGGACGACCTTCAGTTTTCCTCTGGGAAGCTTCCGTATCCGGTAAACTACATCATTTATCCTTTTCATAACTTCATACGGTCCTTCCCATTGTCTCTGCAGTTTCGGTGAAAGTCCTCTCCTTCTTTACGGGTTATACAACCATACCGGATCTCCTGCGGTGAACCCTCCTTCAATGGCCTTGATGTCATAGCGCATTTTCATCCGATCACTTGCTTGCTGCATTTGATTGTGCACCTTGTCATGAATGTAGTCTAGCTTACGCCTCAATTTACTGACTTAGTCCCCCCCGGCTATATCTTCTCCAGGCTTACAACCAAATTCTAGGTCATAAGGTAGTCTAATTTCTCGGCCGAACATTATATTGGCTGGAGTTTCCTTGGTAGACTCTTGAACCGAAGATCTATATGCCATGGTGAATAGATGCAAATATTCGTCCCAGTGCCGCTGGTGATCGGAGACTACTTTGGCAAGATGTTTTCCCATGATCGTATTCATTCGTTCTACCATGCCATCTGATTGGGGATGTAGAGCAGTTGTCCTTGTTTTATTAATCCCCAATTTTCTACAAACTTCTTGAAAAATCGTCAACTCAAAATTTCGGCCTTGATCACAATGCAGCTCTAGAGGTATTCCAAATCTGCAGAAGAATTCTTTGACCAACTTATCAGCAACCGTACCTGCCTCTTGATTAGGAATACCGTACGCTTCCACCCATTTGGTAAAATAGTCCATCTCCACCAAAATGTACTTGTTTCCGTGATCTGTTTCTGGAAAGGGGTCCGCGATGTCGATAGCTACTCGTTCCATGAGAGATCCGACGTTATATTGCTTCATTGGAGCCTTTCCTTTGCCAAAGTGACGTTAGCAGCAGCACAAGCTTTACATGTTCTACACCAGTCCTTAACATCTTTCTTGCAGTTTATCCAATAAAACCGCTGCCTAACTTTCTCTAGCGTCTTACTAATCCCAAAATGTCCACCTGAAGTTCCATTATGTAATCTGGTCAAAACGTCTGTCACTCGACTCTTCGGCACAATCAACTGGAGCCTCTGTTCAGATCCATCGGCATACTCCCAACAACGCTTCAGAAGACCTTTATCGATCTTCAACGTTTCCCATTGTGCCCAATACGACTTAACGTTTTGACTCAGCCTGGATACTTCTTCCCAAGTAGGTCGTCTACCACTCTTCTTCCAACTCAGGATTACATTCAAGTCTGGATCTTCTTGTTGTGCTCTTTGTATCTCTTGGGGTAGCCAGTCATCTTCAATTACTGTGGTCCGTCTCACATCGGCCTTGTCTTCCACACGTGAGCAATGGCTGTTATTCTCGGGGCATGGTCTTCTTGATAAAACATCTGCATCTTCCTTGATTTTGTTCGAGGCAACTGTGCTCATCACTTTAGGGGCGTTTTTAGCTTGAGTCGTTTTATGCCCCTTATCACCGACCCTTTTCAGTTTCCGTGTTGTGGCTCTTTTTCTGCTTTAAATATGCCCACTTTCCTTACAGTACCAGCACACAGCATACTCTTTCATCGTACACAATAATCTGTTGATTTCTTCTCTAATGATTTCCTCAACAGATTTGTCTATTTCTTGGTCTTGTCGCACACGAAATTGTCCTCTACGCGACGCCAGCTTCGCTGCCTAGAATTCTAAAGCCTGAGCTAAAGCATCATCTATGGTTTTAGGGCGTGCAAGTCTCAGAACTTGTTGTGTCTCACCGTCCTTGATTCCGTCTACAAAGGTTTGGATTGATAGCAGTTCAAGGAGGCTGTCTGGAGCAGTTGGGTAAGCCAGTCTGACTAATCTAGCCACATCTGCTTCAAACTCCTGGAGATTTTCTCCTGTTTTCTGCACCCGGTTCTTGATTTGGGCATGATAAACTTGTTGTAGATGAGCATCACCATATCTCATCTGAAGTTTCGATGTTAGAACTTCATAACAGGCTTGTTGGCTCCCCGGTATCGTTTGCAAGATGTTGAGTGCCTCTCCTCTCAGAGCTATTTCATCAATGCTGTGGCTTTTTCGTTATCGCTCCACTGTTTGCCATCGCAGCATCTTCAAACTGCTTCTGATATGTCGACCAGGGCACTTTTCCATCGAATGTTGGAGGCTTGATCTTCATTTTTGCACTTTCGCTGCTATTTTCCGTTTTCGTGATGCCATATTGTGATGAAGCCGGATAATATTTTCCAACTGATATTCTTTTCAGGGACTCTATTAACTTAGAATGCTGTTCAATTATTCTTTTTATTTCTTCTAGTTTTTCGTCCAATTCGTCGAATTTTCCGTCAACTTTTTCATGAACTTCGTAAAATTTTTGGTCAACTTTATCAAATTTCGCATGTACTTCTTCGAAATATCCTCAACTTTCTCTTAAACTTCGTCGATTCCGTTCTTCATTTCTTCCATTTTCTTATCCAATTTACTTGCAAATTGACTCACCAATTCATTGCCATTCCGAGAAGTTTCTTCCATTTTCTCCATTTTCCGTGAATTTTCTCATCAATTTTCTCATTGATTTTCTGAAAATTCTCTTCCATTTTTCGAGAATTTTCTTATGTACTCAATTCGAGCGATGTCGAACCGCACACCTGACACCAATGTAACGTTTTCTTATCTTCTTATCTTATCAAAACGTTCAGGATAATTAAACTATTAATTTACACTTATTTACACACTACTGTTCTATACCTAAACAACTTATTCCATCAAAGTCTATGCACAATTTTTTTCCACACTATTTTATTTAATTTATTTTCACTGAACACTTTCCGCTACGAATCACTCTGCTGAATTAGTCCCTGGGCTGCTCCGCGCTTGCCCTTATACCACACGTGCAACTTCTAGCGATTACTGGAAGATTCTGAAGAGTGGGTGACTCATACGCGTCTGGAGTGTTCGAACACATTCTAGAATAGACAGGGCCGTACTCGTCACAGTATCTCTAATCGAAACGAAAAATCAAAAGAAAATAATTCTTGAAATTTTCTCCTTTGTCTGATGAAAGTGTCAGATTTGTACTTTGAAATGCCACAGTTCGCTTTGTTTATCTTTTGTATTGTTCCTGTTTTGTTCACTAGGCAATCTGTTTTTCAAGAAACTGCCCGTGACAGATAGTTCAATCTTGCAATGCGCAAGTGCGTTTTTCATGCAAAAGCAATTTCTATTCAATTTTTAATAGTTCTGTTTCAAATATTAGGAGTGAAAACCAACAGTAAAACCTAATAATGATTCGAAATCCTCTCAAAATGAGCTTCAATCGATACTTAATATTAATACTTACACATATCCTTACTATTACAGCTCAAATCTACCCGTTTTCGTTGAAAGGTGTTGAAAAAAGTTCATTAATGGGATTCAGTTATCCAGAGCAGAGTTTGTAAGGAATTTTCATTTCAGTTATAACTAATGTTATCGATATTACAGGAAACATAGGGTGCGTTTTTATTTTAATCGAAATATCTAATGGATTAATCGTGAATGCATCAAGGCGTTTTTATTTTCATCAGAGAAATCCCGATGAATTTCAGCAGGGAGTTCTTATTTTCAACGTAGTTAAATCGATTAATCTCCGATTACTAATCGGATCCATCGTACTTGGAGGTCGATCGAACTGATTAGATGGATACTTCTAACCTTACTTTAATGTTTTGACTGGAAGTTTTCGTGGATTTGTCAACTATTGTTATGTGTGAAACGTAGAAAAAGTATAGGGAAGATGTGTGAAGATCATTTAAAGCTTACTGATGAGTCCAACACTTGAATATGGTGGAACTTTGCTACAAAAATAACGAAGGGAGCTATTCAGGTACATGTTTCTCAATATAATTCTTGATTTATACATGTCTTTCATTCTTTTTCCTTTCCAAAACAAATATTAAGAATTTTTCATCACCAGCAGAATAATCATAAAGTTCCTAACCTATTTTTCACTACGAAATAATGCCGCATCCATAATAATGAAATAACTGATTTCTACTTATTTGTTCGTTATCAATCTTTACACCAGAAAAACCCTTTATTCAAAATTTAAATCCTACAACGAAAATCATCGAGAATTTTCCGCATCCTGTCCTTATTTTCACCGAATGATTAGTAAATTTTCGATAGATTCGATGACGTCACGTCAATCGTATTTTCATCGCTCAATCAAATTAATCGCTTCAACTGATTAAAATAAAAACACACCCATAATTTCAAATGAATCGCAAATATAGAATTCCATGTGCAACTGTGATCGATTGTTGGAATGTTATAAAACTCAACGGTTAATTATTTCAAAATGATAAAGATGAAACTTACACGACTCTCCTCCACATTTCGACCTTTCAAGGTTACATGGCATATACCAGATTTTGGTACTAATATGAAAAGTTTCGGGAACACGTCAACCTTGTTCTTGTCTGAATATATTTCTATGATTTCCATCAAATTTTTGTCCTCTCCACCAGTTTTCGGTAAAATCAGCCTCAAATATCCATGAAAAAATGAATGGGCCATTCCGGAGCTATAACTCAAACCATCATTTTCTTCAAATCTCAAAGAGCTATAAATAGGGGCATATTCCTAGAACAGAATTTTATTGGCATTTTAATTGCTGCATCCCATCAATGATAATGATAGTAATCATTCCAAAAATTAATTTTATATCCAGGAAAAATGTAATCAACTGAATCTTAGAAGAGGATTACTATAGGATAGATATTTTAACCATACGCTCTGGTGGTAACCAGAAACGTTTATTTAGTCACTAGGGTTTGTATTACCTATGCTTCCTGAAGTGGACAAAATTAGTGATACCTGAACTAAAACTTTCTAAGTATCGATGAAGGCTTTTTTCACCAATTCGGTCCACCCAGGACAAGGTAAGCAATACTGGTGATACCTGCACTACAGCTCACCAAGAAAACCCTTTGGAAATAATATATATATTATACGTTCTGTACTACATTGTAACTACATTGTTACTACTTAAAAAAAGGGTTCCAACAAGAATATTTCAACACTGAGAAATGCAGGGAACATGTCGCTTAAACAATTCTTTATGGCTCAAAGTCAAGCAAAAAAAATCTAGAAAAGCACTGCCGTGAAGGCAGCAGCTTTTGCGCGCATGTTCAATGTGGATGACCGCTTCGGCAACGAATTTGAACTTGCGCGCGAAAGCTGCTGCCTTCACGGCAGTGCTTTTCTACATTTTTTTTCGATAAATTACTGGATTTCGATTCGATCTAATCTGTATTTTTGAAAATATTGGAAAAATAAAATTTTGAATGAGTATATCTACAGAATCATTGGGCGGATTTTACCCATTCACGAATTCGACCTTCGTAATTAAGCCCCAAACCTTCTCTACAAATATTGAGTTTCTGAGTCGTTTCTTCCGGAAGTTATTGTGTTTACGGTCAGCCTAACGGCCGACTACGTAAACACAATTACTTCCGAAAGAAACAACTTAGAAACTCGATATTTGTAGTGAAGGTTTGGACCTTAATTACGAAGGTCGAATTCGTGAAATCCACCCAATGATTCCGTAGTTATACCCATTCAAAATTTTATTTTCCCAATATTTCCAAAAATACAGATCAGAAAGAATTGAAATCCAGTACTTCATCGGAAATTTACAGTTCTAAGGTTCATACAGAAACTAATGATTATGATATGATAAGAAAATCACAGAAATTTTTTTTTCAAATTGTTTTATCAGGATTGTATGAGTATTTCTCGAGTTATACCGAAAAAAGCAACGATATCGAGAAAAAAACTCGAAATTTGACATATTTGTTCCCGATAACTCCAAAACTTATAATCGTATAAATTTGATATCGATATTTTTTGTGGGGATGAGGAGTGGTTAGTTTTCCGATGGAGTTGATGAGTTTGAAGTGATTCAATTTATCATTTCTTATCACCAGACACATTCTGCAATCATTTTTAGCGGGGTGATCACGTTCATTATGACATCGGAAAATATATTCTTTGTAGGGATGCGGGATGGTTAGTTTTCCGATGGGGTTGATGAGTTTTAAATGATTCAAATAATCATTTTTCATCACGAGGCACATTCTGCAATCATTTTTAGCGGGGTGATCACGTTCATTATGACATCGGAAAAAATATTTTTGTAGGGATGAGGGGTGGTTAATTTTCCGATGGGGTTGATGAATTTGAAATGATTCAAATAATCATTTTTCATCATGAGGCACATTATGCAATCATTTTTAGCGGAGTGATCCGTTCATCATGACATCGGAAAATATATTCTTCGTAGGGATGAGGGGTGGTTAGTTTTCCCATGGGGTTGATGAGTTTGAAATGATTCAAATAATAATTTTTTATCACGAGACACATTCTGCAATCATTTTGAGCGGGATGATCACGTTCATTATGACATCGGAGAATATATTTTTTCGTATTGATGAGGGGTGGGTAGTTTTCCGATGGGGTTGATGAGTTTAAAATATTATTGTTTATCATGAGGCACATTCTGCAATGATTTTGAGCAGGATTATCACGTTGATTTTGATGTCGGAAAATATATTTTTTTAGGTATTAGGGGTGGTTAGTTTTTCGATGGGGTTGAAAGGTAGAAACTAACAGGAATAGTCATTAGTCATCATATGGTGAATTCCACATAAATTTTTGGCGGGGTAATCTTGTCCTTCTGAGCAGCAAACGTTTTATTAGATAGGGGTAGGGATAGTTATATCGTGGGAATTTCTCAAATTCATTGTTCTGATTTCGCTCTGAAACTGCATTGTTGAAGGTTCATCATAATTTTCAAATTGTAGATGGATGAAATTGTCTGATTTTGATAATCCAGTTAAAAAGTCATACCGAAATGAGATAAAAAATTCAGAAAAGCTATCGATGCCATCCACTTGCCGTAACATTGGGATTATTGATATCATGGTACATTCTTTAGTTATTTCTTTTTTGTTCGTGATTGTTATGCCGTATGATGCTACTCATCTCTCAGTTTCTTTATGCAAGTATCGTGTGCTACCCCTTGTAGTAGTAGTTTTTTGTAGTTTTTCACTAACCTGTGGTCTATGTGTAGATATGTCCGTATGGCTAGAAAATGGTGAAGCTGGATTACCAGTGGAACTAGTTGCAATAGCACTGAGTTGTTCTTCTTCAACACTTATCTCTAATAAGGCTTGTTGAAATTTCCTCTTTAATTTCTTACGAAAATATTCATTAGATAGAATTCTCAGTTCGGTTATTATGTATCTGCCAAAAATATCATGCTCATCTTCTTGTTCATTCGAAACGTGTACAGCATTTTTCATGATTTCTGCACTTTCTTCCGAATCATTATTTTTCATTTCCTTTTTCGAATTTAGAAGAGGAGTTTCCTGATCTGAAGGTTCAATCCCATCAACATTATTCACTACACCTTGCCGAGATGATACGTTTTCAGTGTCACTTTGTGCCTGATTTCCTCTTTCATTTTCAACATATTCCTAGAAAATATCAATATTTTCTTTTAACCTCTTCCTGTCCTGTAATCATCTCTTAACAAATGCTTTTATATTTTTGGAACATTGAAATGAAAGGAATTGGTTCATTGAGTAAAGAGAGCTTCAGTAGTAATACTAACATAGTCACAGAAACGAATATCTGCCGATAATCATCAAACATTCCACTTTGATCAGAGCTTATCAACCAAAACATCTACATCGAAGAGGCAGATCAAAGGAGAATGACTACACCTTTTTCACAGGTATTACTGATCCTCAGGTCAACTTACCTCGGATAAAACCGCAGGAGAAATCTCGATAATGATAATTATAATAACAATAGCTTTATAAATCCTATCAGACATTTACAAATGTATAGGACAAGTCAAACGAAAAGAAAAGATATAATTAGCATACACTGAAATAATAAAAATGCATGCACTCAACGAACGGTATCAGCCAGGAACTCACCGATACTATAATAACACTTATTGACTAATAGGGATTTAACTTCTCTCTTGAAAAACTTCCATTCATTGATTTCAATCTGCTGGGCAGATGATTGTGAAGTTTGATACCCATATAATTAGGTGAAGACTCAAATTTGGTTGTTACGTGTCTAGAAAAGGCTATGCCGTGTTTGATACTTATGAAAATCTGTACATTTTTTTTCCTAAATTAAGGTGGACATCAACAAGACAATTTAAAATGTAAACGCATGTTAAGAGAAAAACACCAAACTATCTGAAAGTCGGACGACATGAATCACGGAGTTCAAGTCTGAAAATAAGGGGAATGATCCTTTTCTGCGAAATGAAAACTCGCTGAGATCCCCCCGGAGAACTACGTTATAACTTAAATGGCTGTAAACCATGCTGTAGTAAACACTCAGTAACTCATTGACGTACAGACAGCCCCTAAGACGGGAAATCGCATAATAAGCTTTGTTTAGTTTTCCACAAACATAATCTGTGTGATGACACCACCTGAGGTTACTGTCAGCATACAGTCCCAAAAACCTCACGACCTACGTCGACTCTAAAAATCCTCTTTGATGTTTTATGATAAGAGGTTCAGCCCGTGGATTCTCCCTATTTTGAAAGTTTATTATGACAGTCTTTGTCACGTTGAGGATTAGAGCATTCTTGTGCTACCAATCATCGAAACACTTAACTATGGTGTCGCAACGCAACCACAACTCCTGCCAGCTTGAAGCTGTGATCGCGATAGAAGTACATAATCAATATGAGAACTAACACATATATAGACAGATCGTTAATGAATAATAAGAAAATAAGTGGGCCCAAGACGGATCCTTGCGCAACACCCAATTCGTTGTTAAACTCGTCGGGTGAATTGTCTTCCAGTGTAACAACGTACATTCTACGACCCGATAGAAAACTCCCGATCCATTCCAAAAACACAAATCTAAATCCCATCTTGTACATTTTTGCGCGCATGTTCTAAGGGAACAGCGTGCTATCGTTCTGTCCAAATGTCAGTAATTTTCGAATTTTGAGCCGAAAATGGTCTCAAGCGAGTAGGTTGGACTCACTGACGAATCCAGCGTCAAAATCGATTCTGTCCGGCTGTCTGGCCGTCCGTATGCACGATTGCGGTCGTACGGAAAATCCTATTGACCTGAAACTTCCAGGGTAAGTTGCACATCCGAATGCCGCGATTAAGTGAGTTAATGGGCCAAATCGGCCAAATAGTTTCGGAGTTATAGCACTTTGAAATTTTGAGGTTATTTCCCTCATATTTCAGAAACTACTGAAGCGATTGGATTGAAACTTGGCAGTTAGTTGGAGCATAAAAACGCACAACTTTGAGCAGAATTTCGTTGGAATCTTATGGTCACCCAATTTTGAAAAATTTTTTTTTCGAGAAAAATTTTTTTTTTTTGAAACTATTGTTCATATTCGAAAACAATTCCAGTTATACCTTGAAATTCATATTTCACAGCAATGTACCAAATTTCAGTTCGATACGGCTATCAGTTTCGGAGATATTGGAAAAAAATATGTAGAATTTCGTGGTTTTCTACTCGATATCGTTGTTCTAGGGAACAGTGCGTTGTCATTCCGTCACTGTGTCTGTAAGTTTCGAATTTTGAGCCGAAAATGGACTCAAACGACTAGGTTGGACTCACTGATGAAGAATCCGTGGTCAAAATTGAATCTGTCCGTCCGGCCGTGTGCGCTGTAACTTTCGAAAGGAAGGACCTGGAGTCTTGAAATTTTCAGGTTAGGTTAAGATTCTGAATATCTCGGTTGAGTTCGTTAATGGGCCAAATCGGCCGAATGGTTTTTGTGCTACAGCCATTTGAAATTTTGATTTGTCAATAACTCGAAAAATATTTATCTGATCGAAATGAAACTTGGTTGGAATATGAACAGTGTCAATAAGAAGAATTATCCATGGAAAAAATTAAATTTTTTTTTTGAAAACTCTTTCATTTCATTGAAATTTCACTGAAATTTCCAAGTCACTATTTCGCAATGTGAACAAGCGCGTAAAAGCTGCTGACTTCACATCAGTGCTTTTCTAGATTTTTCGATGAAGTACTGGAATTCAATTCGATCTTATCTGTATTTATGGGAATATTGGGAAAATAAAATTTTGAATGGGTATATCTGCGGAATCATTAGGTGGATTTTACCCATTCACGAATTCGGCCTTCGTAATTAAGGTCCAAACCTTCTCTACAACTATCGAGTTTCTGAGTTGTTTCTTTCGGAATTTATTGTGTTCAGGGTCTGACCGTTATGCCGACCGTAAACACAATAACTTCCGGAAGAAACTACTTAGCAACTCGATATTTGTAGAGTAGGTTTGGGGCTTAATTACGAACAAAAAAATCCAGAGAAAAACTGCCGTGAAGGCAGAAGCTCTTACGAGCATGTTCAAATTCGTTGTCGAAGCGGTCATCTACATTGAACATGCGCGCAAAAGCTGCTGCTTTCACAGCAGTGCTTTTCTTGATTTTTTTTCTAATATGAACTAATGTTGGAGCATGTCAAACGCCCGCGACAGATCGAAAAATATACCTTCCACGCAGTCGCCGCTGTCCAGGCTGGTGTACACCAGATAGAAAAACTCACAGCAGGCGGTCTGGGTAGACCTACCAAGCCTGAAACCGTGTTGTTGACCAGATAAAATGGAGTATTTGGTCAAATAATTGTACATGCGATCATATATGACCCTCTCCAAGACTTTCGAAATCTGGCTTAAGATGGAGATCGGACGATGATTGGTTCTATCATAAATATCGCCTTTTTTATGAATCTGTAAAACCCTTGCCAACTTGAGGACAGATGTAAAATGAGCAGAAGATACCGAATCATTCAGTAAGCAGGCGATGGGTTCGGCAATTAAGGGAGCCAAAAGTTTCAGGGATCTGGCAGATATCATGTCAGGTCCGGCAATACAACCGTTCTTCAGATTAAAGATGGTGGTGGAAATTTCCTCTGCCGTAGCGGAAAAGAAGAAAAATCTAGAAAAGCACTGACGTGAAGTCAGCAGCTTTTACGCGCTTGTTCACATTGCGATTTGGTGACTTGGAATTTTCGATGGAATAAAAAATTTTCAAAAAAAAATAAAAAAAAAAATGTTTTATCGAATTTTTCCATGGATAATGATTCTTCTTATTGACACTGTTCATATTCCAACCAAGTTTCATTTCGATCAGATAATTATTTTTCGAGTTAATGAAAAATCAAAATTTCAAATGGCTTTAGCACAAAAACCATTCGGCCGATTTGGCCCATTAACGAACTGAACCGAGATATTCAAGATCTTAACCTAACCTGGAAATTTCAAGACTCTAGGTCCTTCCTTTCGAAAGTTACAGCGCACACGGCCGGACGGACAGAATCAATTTTGACCACGGATTCTTCATCAGTGAGTCCAACCTAATCGTTTGAGAACAATTTCGGCTCAAAATTCGAAAATTACAGACATCGTGACGAAATGATAACGCGCTGTTCCCAAGAACAACCGCGTAAAAATTGTAGGCAAGGGAAATCTGCGTAGTGCAAGAACTCGACAAGGAACCACCGAAAGGGGGGGGGGGGATTTATACAGTGGAATTCAACATTTTATCAACACGGAAGTTGAAACTGTATTTCGCAGCACACATTAGGAAACAATATCCATTAGACAGACAAGTATAAATGAGAATTCAGAACTGTAGATTTTCCAGAGCGGAAACAATTGAAAAAACTGATTTTGGTTTTTTGTCGAGTGTCCCCAGAACACTTATTGCCCCAAAACAGGTAAGCAGACGTTTCAGATGCGTTTTGTATGCGAACTCTGAAAGTTGAAATAAAACAATGGAACTCACTTTGCTTGATTTAAACAAGATCTTATACGCAGCAGTGGACTGTAAGACTGTATGTTCTAATAATAATGATTATAAAATAATATATATATTTTCAAAATTGCTACAACAAAAGAAAACAAGTCAAAACTAATTATTACAGGGGAAAACATAAAAATCACAGATCCCTGCAGTAATTTTTGGTTCACACTCGATTATGATTGGAAATATTTTTTTTTAAATTTTGAATTCATTAACATTTCTTATCATTTTAGGTAAGTAATTAAATAATCTCATGCTCATATAAAAAGTCCTTTGTTCAGTCATTGAATGTTTGTGTGAGAGAAAAAAGTAATCATTCATTCTTCTTGTAGCATTTACATTTTTATAGGATTCAAAATAATGAATGTTCTTCTAAAAAACTAATAAAACCCTGTATATGTATAAGCCAGACATTGAAAGGATGTTATTCTTTCTAAATACACCTCAACAAGACTCTCTATACTTCATACTGAACATGGTCCTTATGGCCAGTCTGTGTGTTCTAAATACTTGTTCTGCTGATGTACCACCCCCCCCAAAAAACTATTCCATGAGACATTACAGCCTGAAAGTTCGAGTAATAAACAATCATTAAAGTATTTGTGTTTACTTGATTTTTAAAAGCTCTCAACATATATATAATAGAATTTAGCTTGCACATTAATGAATCACAGTGTACCGACCAATTCAACTGGCCATCAACATGTACACCCAGAAGTTTCGTGTGAAAACTTGTCTGAACTGTACCACAACTAAAATCAATACTATTAGGAGATGCGAAATTTGATCTGCTATTTGAAAATATTAAAATGTTTGTTTTGTCACAGTTGAGAGAAAGGCCATTTTCGGCGCACCAATTCTCAACCAATGACATGGATCGCCTTAAATTGATCACCACTCCCTCAGTATCCCTGAGTGATACCGTAATATTAGTATCACCTGCATAGAGATATGCTTCTATCACCGCTTGTTTCACTGGATTTGGGTTTTTCCAAGAGAGTTGTTGTTTACCAACTTGCAGTTTGGTGATTTATGGCTACTAACGCTAGTTGATGTGAATAATTTTACCAGGTTTTCTAGCAGTTGCTCTGGATCTTCTATTGACTGAAATATCTCTGGTCCAATAGTCCCCTCAGACGATATGTCACACCCATGTTCACTTTGTAAATTCCCAACCTGTTTTCTATCTCTAAGATAGCTCTCAAAAATATTTAGTCCTGCAGGTATTTCCCCTTTTTCAAGGGAGAGTATAATCCTCTGGAGGAACTCAAAAATTGCAGTCTCTGTACTTGTACTTTTAATGAATCCATGCTGTTTTTTGGATAGCAGCTTGATTTTACTGAAAAATTTCAGCATTTACGAGAATTTTTTCAAATATTTTAGCGAAAGAAGTTATGAGACTTATTGGTCTGTAATTTGCAAAATCGTGGACATCACCCCTCTTATGACATGGCCTGACGACTGATTTTTTTAGACCCTGCGGAAAGATGCCTGCATAGCACAATGGTTTGATTATTAGTGAGCTATGGCGCTTTATTACTGCTATTGGGATTTCATCATAACCAAATGACTTTTTGTTATTAATTGACTTGACAGTAGACAGAATCTAAGGCTCTAGTACTTAAAACAAACAAAATGAGTTAGCGACTCTGGGCCTATTGGAGGAGTTACCAGTTTGTCGAATGTTGAAGTTACCAGGTGAAGTATTGGACACATCAATGAAAAAATTATTGAATTGATCAGCTAACTCTCCATTTAGATTACTTAATACAAATGATTTTTACTCGGCTATTTTACCTCTATTTGTTGCCTTTCTGATAATATTCCAGGCTGTTTTAGACTTGTTTTCAGAATTTTTTATAAGACACGAATTTGATGATTTTCTATCGGATATCAATGCAGTTTCATAAAGGCGATTGACAATTTTATAATTCTCAACATATTCTGGCATATACATAGATACAATAAATAACACATCTAATTGTTCCTTTAATGATCTAGTCTCTGATGTCGATATAGTACCTTTCCTCCTCTCAGAAAAGTTAACAGCCTTCAGCTGAAATGCTTCACGAAAACTGTCAGTAAACTTCTCAGAAAAAAAATTCCACAGTTCATTGACATCAAGTTCAGGAATGTTGTAGAGCTCAGACAGATCTATATCTGAAATAAGATTCTCAAAGATCTGGTGATTTTCCTCACAATACGATCTGACAGTCTTTATTTCATCAGGTTTAGTGACATGAGAATCGAGAATAAAGGCAAATTTAACTCCTGAATGAGCAGATAAATGTTCCTCAACAACAGTAGTAAATCCCTCAATATTTGAAATAATCTATAATACTAAACGCGTTACAGGCAACACTGCCGAAACCACCGCAGGAGATCAAGAAAAACTTTTGCTAAGAAAGGGTTATTTTCTTGAAAAATTTTCGGATATTTCTTGGGAGACCTGTCGTGATATCTCAACGTGATTAGAAAGAGAAGTTTCGAATTTTCCCGTCCTGTTGATCTTTCATCGCGGAAAAATCGAGAGATACTTTTAAAAGATAACGAAAAATACCGAAAATATCGATATGTCCCAAAGATGCAAAACCACAGGAAAGGATTTGATCGCTGGGTTCAAGCTAGGTGAAGTTTTTTGGTACGAACAGAAAGACGAAAGACGAAATTGTGGCGTAACGGGCCCCTTTTTTCGATTCTCACTTTCGTATTCTTGCAGGAATGATGGAAAAAAGTGACATTTCTACGAAAATCTCAAGCCGAAGCGGCGTTATGTGTATGTCAATTGTCATTAACATCAAATCGAGTTTGTCGTCACAATGGCATCCTATGTGGAAGGTACATTGAAATTGACGAAAATAAAGTTGATTACGAATGGAAATGCATTAAGAAGTATCAATAAATGCTCAATACTAATTCCAACTCTTACAATGATTATTTCAAGAAAATTCAGGAAAATTCCGATTATGCTACGTTTACGAAAGGAAAACAGTTAGTATCACCTACAATTGAACATAACTTAACTTATCACAAGTTCTTCCAGCTTGAATATTATGAGGAAATATTTATTTTCAGATGTCAGATATTTTAAATGAACTGGACATTGGAAAGTTTCTGTATCATTAAAGTCATAAAGTGAAGAATGTTTAGAATGGGTTCAAAACTACGATGAGAATCAGAATGCTTATCCAGAATTCGTCGAAAAAACACCACATTGCCATAAATATTATTTGAAATGGTGGAGATTAATTCGACTTCAAAGGTATACGTTATTATATTATTTTCATTTATCAAATGCATCAAGTAACATAATTTTGTAGTTCTGAGATGTGTGTGATCGTGTTGTTGAAGTGAAATGCCATTCAAGCGTATACAAAGGAAGAAAGCCTTTAAAAGGCTGTAGAATTTTATATGAATCTCTCAAAAATCTCACAAATGCCCCCTTGAGAATTCAATATATGTCGAACCATTTGAATTTTATGCTGAGTAATCGAATGTCGATATGGATAATTTCTAATGTTCTGATGAATTGGAAACTTGATCATGGCAATTTTATGTATCACAGTCCTAGGCTTAATCAAGCATACTTTGTAGAAAGATGGAATATCATCATTATTTGATGAAAAAAGGGAACTCAATAGATTTTGAGAAGTGGAAATTGCAGAAATACTATGCAATCTATAGATGGTTCAAATAATATACAGCTGGTGTGGGAAACAGGAATATTCAATAGATTCTCACTATTCACAAGAGGTTAATCTCCAAAATTCACGAGCCGATGTAACAATTGATGTCAACTGATAATAGAAATGATAGAAAAGTGTTAGTAAGAAGGATACATTATCAAGAAACGTATGAAATGTTGTATTCACTCTACAGGGTCTTTCACGAGGAACCTCACCCATATTTATACGGGAAACTACTGAACGTATTTTCATGAAATTCAGCACTTATAAGTATTTCACGATGCTGATGAAATCTAAAATATTTTCAAGGCATGAGCACCTCCGGTTTTTCCGGAAATGACGTCAACTTCCGTTTTTCAAATTAGAACACCATTTTTTTATTGCAGAAATAGATTCCTTAGAAAATTTCAATTTATTTTGATGTAACATTTTTCAGTTTTGGTTGGAAAATTCTCTCTGAGAGGGAAAATTCGAAAAAAAAATCGAAAATAGAGCTCCGCTGAAACAAGAATAACTTCGAGGTTTTTGGATGGAAAATTTTCATTTTTGGGATTTTTCAAGATGTAAGATTGATGTATCCACTTTAAAAATCGAAATTGCGATTCATGATACAGGGGGTGAAAAAATCGCTTTCAAAGTTAGGGATGACAAAATCGTGAAAAATCAATTTTTTCAAATTAGAACTCCATTTTTTTATGGCAGATATTGAATCTACGTTAAAAAATAATGTGAGTGTATGCATCACACCCTTGCCCTAAAATGGATATTTTCTGAGTTATTCACAAAAAACTGTTTTTCGTCTTGAATTTTCAGCTATTTCTTTTCCCTTCACGCCAAAAAGATGACATTTTCAGGAACTGTTACTTAAACCATGTTTTAGATTTTACTACCCTAATATGCAAGAGAAAAAAGTTACAGGTTGTTCCTAAATAGATGGCGAATTTGGATTCGAATTTGTATCGGAAACCTCTTTATTTCAACTAATCGGCCATCGGTTTTCTCTCCAGTGATAAATAAATAATTCCTTATGAACCATATGCAAAAACTTACCATGTTTTATGTTATTTTTTTTTAATGATAGATATATATACATATGCGAATATGTCGTCGAGTAAGAAGGTTGTGCCGAGCGAGTCTCTCCAAGTTCCGATTCCCGAATGCGCTTGTTGTAAGCGAACTATTATGAAAAATAGTGCAAAGTGTAATATTTGCAAAAAGGTTTACCACCCCAGTTGTGCAAATAGAGTAAAAAGATGCTGTGGAGATGATATAACTTCCACCGATCCTGGTACTATGTCTCCGATGACGGAAAATATGAATAAGAATATCTCTAATATGTCTTCCCAACAAGAACTACTCTTGAAAATTATTTACGAACTGGAGGCAAAAAATGATCTTCTCTTGGAGAATAATGGTTTGTTGAGGTTCAAGATTTCAACGCTGGAACCCGAAATTGCATGTAAGAATGCCGAGATCGATAAACTCAACAAAAAAATAGAAACAAATATAAATACTGATAACAGAGCAGGGAAATCCAACACACGCCTACGCTCGCAGAAAACACACGGAGGGTCCATTACTGGTTCTGTAACTGATGCTCCTATCGGTTCCGAGTGTTCCCAGGCGCCACACATCGTTGCGGGAGTTGAAACTGCTGACGCTCCTGTGAAAACAACTACTTCAGGACGTCATGAACGTGAACTCCGCGGAAATGATAGGACTGGAGAGGACACCCAAGTTGTTGATGCAAATCGTTCTACATCATCTAAAAGAGGAAATGAAGATTGGACAACTGTTTTCCGCAGGAGATCCACAGGAAAACGTAATCGAGCATTGGTCGTTGGTAGTTATACTGGTGATTCTTCTGTCGAGGGCATTGAAAAGTTCAGTGCTTTTCATGTTTCGAATTTAAAACCGGAGACAACTGAGGAAAATCTTCAAAATTTCCTGAAGAACCACTTCACGGCAGTACGATGTGAGCGGCTAATATCTAAGTACCCAGACAGTTATTCCTCGTTCAAGGTACTTCTTCCTGAATCAGAATATGAAAGGGCTCTGGATGGTTCGAATTGGCCTAACAGGGCAAGTGTTCACCGTTTTTTTTGTACCCAGGAAAGCGAATCGTCCAATAGATTGAATGCTGTTAATTTCAAGAAGTTGAAACTGCTACAGATAAATGTCCAATGTTTAACGAACAAATTGGATCTTTTAGAACTATTTTTGACTGAAACTGAGGCTGATATTGTAAGTGTTGTCGAGCATTGGTGTAGTCCTGACAGAATTAGGACAATGACTGTTCTTGGTTACCATTTAGCGGACTTTTATTGTCGTCCATATCGTGAGCACGGGGGTTCGATGATATATATAAAAGATGGAGTGAAGATTAGAGATTTGTGCGTGTCAACTTTTTCGGAAGAAATGCACTTTGAAGTGAGTGGAGTTATTGTGATAACCAACAATACCCGCATAGGTATAATAAGTGTCTATCGCCCCGGCACCGGGAATTATGAAGTGTTTCTAGACAGAATGTCATATACTCTTAACTATTGTGTGAAACTGGTTGATGTTATTTTTGTTTGTGGCGATCTAAACACTGATTATTTGAAGGTTAGTTGTATTAACCGTAAGCTATTGATCGATTTGATTGTATGTTTCCAATTGAGAATTACTTCACAAGACCCTACTAGGGTTTTTACAGATATCACTGGTCACACATCCATCTCTAAAGTGGACTATATTCTTACAAATGCGAATCTATCCGATTGTAGTGTAGAGAATTTTGAACCCTATATAAGTGACCACCGAGCTATTTTCTTAGAATTCAACACTCAACTAGATGTTCATACTCAATCCATGTTGAAATTTGTCAGAGGTTTGAATGAACAGAATTTAAGCAATTTCATTTTCCACATTAAAAATTGCGATTTTCGTGATGTTTATGAGGGTGGTGATGTTGATGGTTGTTTTGAGGCTTTAATATCCACAATACAACACATTTTTGAGTTTTGTTGTCCCTTAAAGAAATTAACAAACAGAAGTAATCAAAGCAAGTGTTGGCTCACACCAGAGATTGTCCTTGCTAAAAAACAACTCATGCATTTACATTGGTTATGTTCGAATTTGAAGACTTCGGATACCATCAATCTGTATAAGAAAGCCAAATCATCCTACATCTTAATGTTGAGAGAATCCAAGCGGAAATTTTACAGTGAACTCATAAATAGTTCAGATAATAAGAGCAGGACAGTTTGGTCCATGGTAAATTCTTTGACAGGAGGAAGTGGAGGTGGCCAGTCTGTTGAACTGGATATTGACGGTGTTATGTACGATAACTCTGATGAATTGGCGGACATTTTTGCTGAACATTACTCAACAATAACTGTTTCCTCACTGAACCGTTACTATCAGAATACTTTGTCAACTTCATGTAGCACCTCATGTTCAATGGACACCACGTTCTTTTTTCATCCCGTGTTGGAGTGTGAAGTTGCTGACATCATTAAGTCTTTGAAGAAAAATAAAAGTTCAGGTGCCGATTCGATCTCAGCAAGAGTTCTAAAGCTGATCGGTTCAGAAGTCTCTCGTCATTTTGCTCATTGCATCAACTTGTCTATCAGCTCTGGAGTGTTCCCTTCAGTCCTCAAAAGGGCCATGGTTATTCCTATTCCCAAGAATAAAGGGATACATGAAATTTCAAACTTTAGACCTATTTCTCTTTTGAGTACATTTTCCAAAGTCTTCGAGAGAATTGTGTTGGACAGGATGATGAAGTACCTCGACAAATTTGATATACTGGATTCCGCTCAGAATGGGTTTCGATCTGGTCGTTCAACTCAAACAGCGGCGATTTACCTCGTTGATTACATCTATAAATGTCTCGATGATGGCTTTCATGTGGCAGGGCTATTCTTTGATCTCTCTAGAGCATTTGATAGTCTGTCTTTTCAATTCATTCTGGACAAGTGTTACAGCCTAGGGTTTCGCGGTGTGTTCTTGGAATGGCTTCGTAGCTACCTAGAAGGTAGATCTATGCGTGTGAGGATTGAAAATTCATTGTCTGCAGAACATATTGTCAACCTGGGAGTACCACAGGGTTCTGTCCTTGGACCACTTTTATTTTTGCTCTTTATCAACGATCTCCCTGTGAATCTGCGGATGATGTTTTTCAACCTGCTAGCCCATCAGGATTCTTCGCTGATAAAGTATTTATTAACTTTATTTGCTGATGATGGCTCAGTGGTAATAAGAGCTCCATCTTTTGGAGAGCTTCAGAGGTTGTGTGGTGTTCTTGTGGGTTGCTTCGTGGACTGGTGTCATGGGAATAATCTCATGATTAACATCGGAAAAACTGAGTGCATTTATTTCACATTATGTCAGAGTAATCTCGAGCTCTCAACTCACTATTTAAATGAAGACATACTGTCTAAAGAAAGTGCTAAATTTCTTGGCATTTACTTGGACAGTGGTTTGAGGTGGTCCGCTCACGTCGATTCATTGTGTACCAGGCTCAACAGTTCTTATTTTGCTATAAGTAGAGTAAGAAATCTCCTTCCTCCAGAAACACTCAAGAATATCTATTATGGTCTAGTTTACAGCCATTTATCGTATAATGTTCTTTTATGGGGAAATTCTTCGGATGTGTGCAGAGCTTTTATTTTGCGAAAACGAATTTTGCGTATGATGTACAATATACCTCCGCGTCAGTCATGCAGAGCGTTGTTTGTTGAGAATGGTATCCTTACCTTGTCTTCCATCTTCATTCTCAAATGTCTTTTGTATGTGAAAAAAAACGAGCAAAGCATGATCAAGCTGCCAAGCTTTCATACTTATAACACTAGAAATGAGGGATTGCTACATATACCTAAACATAGGACTGCTAGGTTTGAGATGTCTCCTACGTACCAGTCCATTAAACTTTATAATCATCTGCCAAATACTATCAGAAATCTTAATTACAACGAGTTTAAGAGAAATGTTAAAACCTTACTGTTGAAAAAATGCTGTTATACTGTGAATGAATACTTGAATGATTGTATCAGAACCTAGTTCACTTTGCTATTTTGACTTATCCTATGCATGTAAACACATGTCCAAAAGGATCAATATATTATTATTATTATTATTATTATTATCATTAATTACATCTGCCAAATTCCTCTTTATTCAGTAGCATTTTGTGTTTACTATTAATTTGGTGATAATTCGTATTAAGTTATAAAATCGATCACTATGCCTAATTTTACCAATGAAGATTATTTAAATCTCATTCTACTTCATGGAGAATGTAATAAAGTTGTAGATAGAACGATTCGACTGTTCATTGAGAGGTTTCCTGACCGACCCAGACCAACGAGAGATACCATTAACAGAACCATGACAAACTTGAGAAATGTCGGATCTTTCGTTAAGAAAACTACACACAGAGAAAAAAGTGTAGTAGAAGATGAGAACAACGAAATTACAGTTCTTGCATATTTTCGTGTGAATCCTCAAAATTCTCTCAAAGATGCCGAGATTGATCTGGGATTATCTCAATCGAGTGTTTGGAGAATATTAAAAAAACATAAAATGCACCCATATAAATTCAATAGGGTACAGCATTTGAAGGAAACTGATTTCGTCAGGAGAACAGAGTTTTGCGAAGCTATGATGATTCGATTTCAAGAGAATGAAAACTTTTTGGACTGTTTAATTTGGACAGATGAATCTAAATTCACAAAGAATGGTTCTTTCAATAGGCATAACAGTCATTATTGGGATGAAGAGAACAACCACCACTTCAGACAATGGAACTTTCAAGAGACCTGGAGTTTCAATGTTTTTTGCGTCATCAAAAATAATGCAATTCTCGATGTTCACATTTATGATGGGACTTTAACTGGTAAGATAGAACACTACACATGTTTGCATTATTTAAAGAATGTTCTCCCTTAGGAGATAGATATTCTGACATATTGACTCAAATAATTGAGCCGCTAGTACAGAACCATAATGACTTATGGTATCAACAAGATGGCGCGCCTCCACACAATTCACTCAATGTGTCAAATATCCTCTACAGGCTATTTGAAGATCGATGGTTGGCGAACAATGGTCCACATCTTTGGCCACCACGTTCTCCCGATTTAACTCCTTTAGACTATTATGTTTGGGGTAGGATAAAAAATATTGTCTACTCAACTCCCCTGACTGATAAAGAGGACTGCATAGAACGAGTCAGAAATGCGTTCAGGTTTGTTTAGATTTTTAGATTCATGGTTTTGAAAGTCAATTTGGTTTTTAAACACTTTTGCAGATCTCTTCTTCCCGATGAAATAAGAAGAGCAACGCACGAAGCATTCCTGAGACGTATAAATAAATGTCTAGAAATTAACGGTCAAAACTTTGAGCATCTTCTCTAGTTATAACTGCGAGAGTTTGCCATGGTTCTCCTAATAGTAACTTGAAGTCGGTTTCAAGAAGGGGTGAAAAATCTACAGCATGGTTCAAATAACAGTTCCTGAAAATGTCATCTTTTTGGCGTGAAGGGAAAAGAAATAGCTGAAAATTCAAGACGAAAAACAGTTTTTTGTGAATAACTCAGAAAATATCCATTTTAGGGCAAGGGTGTGATGCATACACTCACATTATTTTTTAACGTAGATTCAATATCTGCCATAAAAAAATGGGGTTCTAATTTGAAAAAATTGATTTTTCACGATTTTGTCATCCCTAACTTTGAAAGCGATTTTTTCACCCCCTGTATCATG
The DNA here is from genome assembly GCA_958510865.1 of Myrrha octodecimguttata. NCBI lineage: Eukaryota > Metazoa > Arthropoda > Insecta > Coleoptera > Coccinellidae > Myrrha > Myrrha octodecimguttata. The sequence continues at coordinate 2,907,083 of OY294062.1, forward strand.
AATCGCGATTTCGATTTTTAAAGTGGATACATCAATCTCACATCTTGAAAAATCCCAAAAATGAAAATTTTCCATCCAAAAACCTCGAAGTTATTCTTGTTTCAGCGGAGCTCTATTTTCGATTTTTTTTTCGAATTTTCCCGCTCAGAGAGAATTTTCCAACCAAAACTGAAAAATGTTACATCAAAATAAATTGAAATTTTCTAAGGAATCTATTTCTGCAATAAAAAAATGGTGTTCAAATTCGAAAAACGGAAGTTGACGTCATTTCCGGAAAAACCGGAGGTGCTCATGCCTTGAAAATATTTTAGATTTCATCAGCATCGTGAAATACTTATAAGTGCTGAATTTCATGAAAATACGTTCAGTAGTTTCCCGTATAAATATGTGTGAGGTTCCTCGTGAAAGACCCTGTATATAGGGAGTTAAGGTTGATCTTCAGTATATGTTCCATAACTCTCCCGTATCCCTTCCATATGTGCTACATCAAAATTTGGTTGGCAAAAATGGCATGGGGATGGAACATAATTTACACCTTATAATATTATTCGTTGACAAAATGGGAAGGTTATGGAATGTATAGTGACAATCAACCTTTATCAAGTTGAAATTCATAACCACCTATAAGTAACCACTAATTTTCCTTTATATAGATATAATTCCTAATGTATGTGTTATATGAAATGAAGTGAAATTTATCTATTGTAGTTAGGTTTTCTTAATAATTTTGTGTATTTCACAGGATATCTGTCATTTTTTGAAACTATTGTGAGAAAATTACAAATAAAGACGAACCAACAACATCAAGATAAAATATGGTATATAGAGGCTTATGCAGATATTATTTGAAAACAATGTGAAACTTCTTAAGTTGAAATATGCAACATACCTGATTAAGGCTATCGATTGATGAATTCTTCACATTAACCCCTAACACACTTCTCTAAGGCAATTTTTTGTATCACTAAATGTATTCTATTGGACTATACTTTGCTATCGTTATCAATAATCGATAAATAAAAAAATAATTCAATATGCAGTTTTGCATTTGTCCTCTATGGAGAACATGATATCTTGGTTACTCAATCATATTTTAATATGTCAATTATGAATTGGTCATCTCCATTAATGAAACAGAAAATTTAAATTTACATAATACTGTAGTTTCTTTACACATGACTATGAAGGCATTCATTATAATTTCTTTCAATGTATACATAATAGGTACTTTCTATGCAAGCAAAGGACCTAATAAATCCGACTACCTATATGATCCAAATGAATATGACTTCATGTTTTGATGATTCTCGGTCGAAGGGTGATGTACTGGAAATATTGAAATTCAGTAAATTTGCGACATTGGGAATTCCTGGAAAATGAACATCCATATGTTTAGTGAATATTGAATGGGAATAGTGAAATTTTTCAGTATAATTGGTGTCGTTTTGAGAAATTTAATTGAATTTTGATTTTATAGTCAATCTTATGTTTGCATGTGAGGCCTCGGTTATCGTCCATCCTCGAACTGAATTTTGACTAAATCGTGTCTGTATTTTTGTGAATATTGAAATGATGGAAATTTAAATGCGTTCAACTACTGAACCATAGGGTGGATTTTGTTCATTCCGAACTTGATTTCAAGCTTTAAACCTGCCCTAAAAATTTCGAGTGTCTAAGTTATTTCTTTGCAAAGTTATCGTGTTTACGGTCGGTCGAAGGCCGGCTGTTCCGTAACACTCCCGTATTCCTTCCATTGAAATATTTTTCGTTGACAAAACGGGAAGGTTATGGAATGTATAGTGATAATCAACCTTTATCAAGTTGAAATTCATCACCACCTATAAGTATCCACCAATTTTTCTGTATATAGGTATAATTTCTAATGTATGCGTTATATGAAATGAGATGAAATCTTCTGAACTGAAATTTATCTATTATAGTAAGGAATTCTTAATAATTTTGTGTATTTCACAGGATATCTGTCATTTTTTGAAACTATTGAGACAAAAATTACAAATAAAGTTGAACCAACAACGTCAAGACAGAATATGGTATATAGAGGCTTATGCAGATATTGTTTGAAAACAATGTGAAACTTCTTAAATGGAAATATGCAACATACCTAATGAAGGCTATAGACTAATGAATTCTTCACATAAACCCCTAACACACTTCTCTATTGCATAAGTTTATTTGAACTCATCAATTTAATCTTTCTTGGTATTTTTTTGTATCACTAAATGTATTCTATTGAACTATATGTACTTTGTTATCGTTATCAATAATCGATAAATAAAAAATTAATTCAATATACAGTTTTGCATTTGTCCTCTATGGAGAACATGATATCTCGGTTACTCAATTATATTTTGATATGTTAATTATGAATTGGTCATCTCCATTTATGAAACAGAAAATTTAAATGTTCATAATACTGTAATTCCCTTACAGATGACTATGAAGGCATTCATTATAATTGCTTTCATAGGTCCTTTCGTTTGCATAGTGCTACACTTTCTTCGCAAACAAAGGACCTAATAAATCCGACTACTTATATGATCCAAATTAACATGACTTCATGCTTTCGTGATTCTCGGTCGAAGAGTGATGTACTGGAAATATTGAAATTCGGTAAATTTGCGACATTGGAAATTCCTGGAAAATGAACATCCATATGTTTAGTGAATATTGAGTTGGAATAGTGAAATTTTTCGGATTTTATCCAAGAAATTTTTTCAACTTTGTACAACGTTGATGTATGAATTTTTCATGCGATTTTATATCCATTCAGTATTATTGGTTTCATTTTGAGAAATTTAATTGAGTTTTGATTTTATAGTCAATTTTATGTTCGCATGTGAGGCCACGATTATCGTCTATCCTCGAACTGAATTTTGACTAAATCGTGTCTGTATTTTGTAAATATTGAGATTATGAAATTTCAAATGCGTTCAACTACTAAACCATAGGGTGGATTTTGTTCATTTCGAACTTGACCTTCGAATTCAAGCTTTAAACCTGCCCTGAAAATTTCGAGTGTCCAAGTTATTCCTTTGCAAAGTTATCGTTTTTACAGTCGGCCGAAGGCTGGCTGTGATATTTGACATGACATTTGACATTTATCAATTATCAATATCAGCCTCTCAAAAAAATTTCTTGCTTTTGACTTCTTCTAAAAGTGACTTCAAATATGCAATCTCAATACGAAGTATTTTATTTTCTGTTCTGGCAGAGATTTCTTCATCAATATTTGACTGACCTCCCTCCATTGATGTATGATAACAGGCCGTATTTTTTCTGCTATCTGCTTTAATTATGCAGGATGGATGAAAGAAATAATCGCACTTAATACATTTCACAAATTCACCAACCTTCCGATTGCAATAATTGCAAATTTTATCCGTTGTTACGTTCGGACTCGCTGCGCGATCGTATGGCACGTCTTCACTCGTTGACATTCTAAAGCATATTTCTCTCTAGCTTTTGGCCTCGAAGACACAATGAATTGCGCATCAAGTAACATAACACACCATCTACATATGGTATAAAATATAATATCGATAAACACAAAATAATTTTTCTATGATTTGGTGCTGACGTCACACTCCGCACAAACAATTTCAGGTTGCGGAAAAATGTTGATGCCAATGAGTTGTACCTAAGTTGTTCCATTCCGTTCCGTTCTGTTGAAAAAATTTCGATACCTCAAGATGTTGTTTCTTTATTCGCATTTATAACATTTAGTGCCAACTTTCTGGTTCCGAAACAATTTCAATACCAATATTCTGTTGAAATTGTTTCAACATTATTTTTAGTTAGGAATTAATTCCTAGAGAAAAGAGAGCTTCAGTAATAATAAACTAACATAATCACAAGGAAGAATATCTATCAATAAATCAACAAATACTCCACCTTGACCGGAGTTAATCCAAACAACCAATTTGTTGATTTATCGACAGATATTCGTCCTTATGATAATGTTAGTTCATTATCACTCTTGTTTTGGATGAAGCGTGAAGTTCGCGAAAACTTTCCACTTCTTAATTTTTTTTACGTTTTTTCGCAGGAATTTGTTTCATTGTCAGTAATTTTAGAGTAATTAATGATTTTGTTTGTCACGCAAAACGCCATCTATGAAATCAAGGCTTAATTGAGTTCCCACCTTCCCAATGAGTGTTCAGAGCGTGTACCATTTTTGCGCGCATGTTCTAGGGGAACAGCGTGCTATCGTTTTGTCCAAGTGTCTGTAATTTTGGATGATTGAGCCGAAAAAGGTCTCAATCGACTAGGTTGGACTCACTGATGACGAATCCGGTGTCAAAATCGATACTTTCAGGGTAGGTCGCGCATTGGAATGCCGCGGTTAAGTTCGTTAATGGGCCAAATCGGTCTAATAGTTTCGGAGTTATAGCCACTTGAAATTTTGAAGTTATTTATTTTTTATTTCAGAAACTACTTGAGTGATTGGGTTCGAACTTGCCAGTTAGGTGGAGTATAACGACGCGCAACTTTGAGCGAAATTTTTGTCAAGATCATATTTTCAGTAAATTTAAAAAAAAAATTCTTTTCGAAATTTTTTTCCAAAAAAATTTTTTTTTTCGGAACCATTAATCATACCAAAAAAATAATTCAACTCACACTTTGAGCTTCATATTTCACAGCAGTGTACCAAATTTCATTTCGATACGATCATAAGTTTTGGAGATATCGGGAAAAATTATGTCCAATTTCGTTGTTTTTTTTCAGTATAAATATGAAATAATTAATAAATAAGTACTGATCCAATCCTGATAAAACTTCGCAGCTAGTTTGAAGATGCTGAAAGACAAGTTTATGCAAAATTTCGTGATGATCGTGTCATTAGAACAATTTGAAAAAAAAATTTCTGTGATTTTCATATCATATCATACTCATTAAATTCTGTACGAACCTTCGAACTGTAATTTTTCGATGAAGTACTGGATTTCAATAAGATCTGATCTGTATTTTTGGAAATATTGGAAAAAAAATTTTTGAATAGGTATATCTGCAAAATCATTTGGTGGATTTTACCCATTCACGAATTCAGCCTTCGTAATTAAGGTCCAAACCTTCTCTACAAATATCGAGATTCTAAGTTGTTTCTTTCGGAAGTTATTGTGTTTCGCAGTCGGCCGTTAGTCCTACCGAATACTGGCTTTGATATTATTTCGAAACCAGAAAGTTTTGCTCTCAAGTGTCAAATATTATGAAGGCGAAAGAAAAACATCTGAATATCTCGAGATGTTTTTCAACAGATCAAATTGGAACAAATTAGGTGCTAATCATTGGCATTGAAATTTTTCCGAAACCTGAAATTGTTGGTGCGGGGTGTGAAGTCATCACCAAATCATAGAACTTTTCGCTAACTTCACGCGCCCGTGTAGACAACTTCTGGCCAGTTAGTTAGAGGTCTACCATTAAAAAAGCAAGAGAAGTAAGGAAATATCAATAGTCTAAACTGGAGGATCATATGTCAGTTTGCATTGTGTTAGGAATCAACTCTATCTGAAATAATAGCGTACTGATATCATCAAAATGAAATTGATTTGAATGCTGTGTAATGCTCTTAACCAAAGATTACAAATAACACCTAAAGTCTAAGCCTTGGGAGGGAATTTTAATGTTTTCTTGTCATTGCTTTGATGGTCAGTTAATTCACTTTGCTTCTTCAAGAAACTCAGTTCATTATTCGCACCTGTATGTTGCAATTGTACGATAAAACTATTGAGGGTTCACCTCTTCTCGCTTTAAGCCGTTTGGAACAATTTATGGTTTCCACATTCAATTCTGTAACAAGCTGATATTTATTATGAATTTAAGATGTTGACTGCAATTAAATTACCTTTTGTGCTTGCTTATTACTCTTAAGTGAGTTAAAGAAGCTATGGTTTTGCTGTAAAATAATGGGAAGTGTCTTGTCACTGACCAAATTGATTTCTACAATTCTACCATCTAATCTTAAGATGGTTTCAAAATCAAGATCGAACTAGAATAGTGTACAAATGTTTTCCTTTTTGATTCGGTAATTCATTGTTAAACCTACTTATTTGTTCGAACAGCAGTAATGCCACAGTTCAATGTCCTCATGTCAGTAGACCAACCTTTTTACGAATTTGTAAGGGGGAATTAATCGCAAGGCGATTTTTGGTGTATTATTCTTCAACTTCCCCAGGCTAAAAATGAATTATTACAATAAACATGTGTTAATATAATACAGTTTCAGTATTGACATTATAAACACACTGTTCCCCAGAACATGCGCGCAAAAATGATTTATCATCATTTTTTTTTAATATGAATAAAATAAGCTAACAAGTATCAAATTTATTGTTTAGAATTACCCAACCCAACTTCTACTTTTTTCAACTTTGCGATTCATAATGTTTACATGAATGCCAAAAACACTCCATAATCCATTCCACTTGAGTAAAGCCGGGTCCAGATGAGTGTAATCCGAACACAAACACAGGTAGTTTTATGGTTCGACGAAGCGCTCTCTCTGCTCCGTCGGGACTTGGTTTTCAACTCGAATGTGATTGTGCGCTCCAACGCACCCCAAAATGCTTGTAGTATACAGCTACTCTCCATTCACGGTCACGAACACGTTCACATAGATTTCCCACAGCCTTCTTTATTGCACAAGCCAAGAAAAGAAAATCTGGCAACGTCTACGATAGACCCCGAACGGCCCGAACCATTTGCATTTCGCGGCGTTTCTATTAGTTTTTACAGTAGCAGGTGGTGTTTTGTTTGTTTCGCGAACGCGTTTATCGGTGCAACAAGTGTTCGAAATCAGTGCAGTATATCAATACCAGGTGTTTCAGTGCTGTAATTATTGAGTGTCGTTCTGTAAATAGTGAATTTCCCTTCGGATTACTTTTCTTGGAGTATCGTTTTCAGAACATATGCCTAGGAAAATGGTTAAGAAGTGTTGCGTCCCATCCTGTAAAAGTAATTATAAATCTACCAAAATGAAGATTATTTTAGTTGTTTCGGATTGCCGGAGAATGAAGAAAGAAACTTTAATTCGAGTATATCAACGTTTTCATTCGCCCTAATCGAACATATATCCATTGTTAAGTTTTAGAATAGAGTATCACTAGTTTGGGATGTGGATCTACCTTGCGCCCAGATCTACCTTTCGTTTAGATACGCCTTTTATGTAGTTAAATTGAAATTACAATGATATGACGTCATCGAAAAATTTTGTGAACACTCGCAAAAAAATGCTCTGTACCCTCGCAAAAAAACGCTCTCTATGACCTGTCAAAACATAAGTCAAGGTTACTTTGGAATTATAAACTTTCAGATACATTTTCCAGAGAAACGGAAATATATATCGTTCAAAGGAGGTCGGAAATCAATAAAAGGATATTTAATCTTCAAAAACTCACCAGCAAAAGTAACCTAGCTCGTACACAACGGTAGGATTCCAGTAAGAAAGATCGTTCTGAACCGGCACAAATTATGCTGAAATTTTGGAAAAAACTCAAAGTTGGTGGTAAAACACTAAATAGGATTCAGTACCAACCTCTAATCGATCCATATCAATATAATTTATCCCATATTGCAGTCGATTTAGTCGAATTTCATGTTAGATTTCCTTATAAGGAACTCTCGTTCATAGGGTAGATTTATGGAATTTCCTTTGTAATTATGACCAATCGCTTCATTATTTTGCTTGAAAACGAAGCCTCGAGCTTAGTTATTGCCCTTTCATACAATATTTGCCAGTATTTCGGCGTTCTTCGGTCAGTTTTATTCAATTTCTATCTGACAGCCCCGAGCCGGGCTGTCTGATACGAATGTAAACAAAGATCGGACTCGATGGTCTGTCAGAATTTTTCCGACAAAAAAGAAACGTCACGAAGTAAACAAACTTCTTACGAATTTTTCGTACATTTTCGTTCGTTTGAGAGGAATGGGAATATATTCATGGACGTCTACGGTCTTTGAAGGTTCATTCGCCACCCTCGGTTGAGGCCGAAAAGCTTCGCCTTCGTAGGAGATACCCCGTATGGAACGGTCTTTTTTACGAAATCGGTGAAATTCGTCAAGTTTAGGATTTTTTTTCGATATCTTGGAAATTTCGTAGCGAAACGAACTCGGTATCGATTGAAAGAGCGTTCTTTCTTTTTTCAGATCGGGAAATCGCCTTCGGCGAGTTCCCTCTCTCGGTGGCTCGAGATGCCGCTTCGCGGCATCTCTCGCCACCTTTTAACTGTCAAAGTTTCAAATTTCGTAGTTCGATGATTTTTGCTTGTTCGTTTAGATATATAGACTAGCTTGGGATGTGGATCTACCTTGCGCCCAGATCTACCTTTCGTTTAGATTCGCCTTTTATGTAGTTAAATATAATTGAACTCGTATGACGTCATCGAAAAATTTTGTGAACACTCGCAAAAAAATTCTCTGTACCCTCGCAAAAAAACGCTCTCTATGACCTGTCAAAACATATGTCAGGGTTACTTCGGAATTATGAACATTCAGATACATTTTCTAGAGAAACGGAAATGAATATCGTTGAAAGAGGATCAAAAACGAATAAAAGGATATTTAATCTTCAAAAATTTACCAGCAAAAGTAACCTAGCTCGTACACAAAGGTAGGATTCCAGTGGGAAAGATAGTTCTGAACCGGCACAAATTATGCTGAAATTTTGGAAAAAACTCAAAGTTGGTGGTAAAACACTTGAAAGGAATCAGTACCAGCCTCTAATCGATCCATTTTAATATAATATATCCCATATTTCAGTCGGTATCGTTGAATTTCATGTTAAAATTTCCGTATAAGGAGCTCTCGGTCATGGGATAGATTCATGGAATTTCTTTTGTAATTATCACCAATCGCTTCATTCTTTTGCTTGAAATCGAAGCCTTGAGCTTAGTTATTGCCATTTCATACAATATTTGCCAGTATTTCGGTCAGTTTTATTCAATTTCTATCTGACAGCACTGGCATCGGCTTTCAAACTCGGATGTAAACACAGATCGGACTCGATGGTCTGTCAGAATTTTTCCGAGAAAAAAGAAATGTCACGAAATAAACAAACTTCTTACGCATTTTCAATACATTTCCGTTCGGTTTCGAGGAATGGAAATATATTCATGGACGTCTCCGGTCTTTGAAGGTTCATTCCCCACCCTCGGTTTAGGCCGAAAAGCTTCGCCTTCGGAGGAGATAGCCCGTATATTTTACGAAATCGGTGAAAATCGTCAAGTTTAGGAATTTTTTTCGGTATCTTGGAAATTTCGTAGCGAAACGAACGCGGTATCGACGGAAAGAGCGTTCTTTCTTCTTTCGGATCGGGAAATCGCCTTCGGCGAGTTCCCTCTTCCGGTGGCTCGAGATGCCGCTTCGCGGCATCTCTCGCCACCGTCAAACTGTCAAAGTTTCGAATTTCGTAGTTCGATGATTTTTGCTTGTTCGTTTAGATATATAGATTATGAGAATTTAATTTAAATTCATGTTATTTTGGCAAGAGATGGCCCTACACCTTCCCGTGGTTCTTGCTGAACAATAAATTGAATAACAACTTCAATGTCATTACTCGAGTTTCAACGTAATTTCACTATCATTGAGAGGAAATAAAAGCTGCTATTCGATTTATTGACTAAATAGGGCATAATACTATTAGGGTTTTCAGGTATTTTTCGAAAATGAAGTCATTTAATTAGTTTGACGAAGTGAAAAGTGAAGCTTTGTATTCATATTTACGTACTGAATGTTCAAGTGGCCGGCCTCTCAGTTTCGATTTCTTGCGGCTTTGTCAAAATGTGTTTCAAGCTATTTCTAGAGACGGCTGTGGATTTCCTAAGTAAATGACACGAGTGGTTCATCTGGTTGGTCTGTGGTAACGTTCACAGGCAAGTGAAACGGAAAAGTCAAGTGTCGTGAGCGTGAGTGTTGTGTTCGCTGAGTGGAACGGACTCCTAGTATTGTACACAATGCTCCTAGTGTGTTGAAAAGTTGATCGCTCGGTGAATTTCTACCCGAATCCTGGACGAATATAAAATATAAATATAATATATATAATAATAATATATAATATAAATTATGAGCAGTCGGATGACCATACGGTGACGTCGAGCGATCGCCTGACGATATTTATGAACGCTTCGCAGAAAAAAGGAGCGCACAGTACATTGGTGGCTCGAGCTTACGGTTTTCTCCTCAGTTAAAATACAGCTCACGATTATATTTATGATTTGAGAAGAGTGTTTTCTCAGCTGCCCAAGTTCTGTATGGAAGAAAATATTTTTTTTTCAACTCCAACAAAGGTGCGTCAGCTGACGCTCAGTTTCCTGAATTAAAACATATAAACGACTGTTCAATGTTTCCATTGAGTAGAAAATACCTCGAAGAAAAGTTACGCTACCTCCCCTACTATATATTTCGAGTTTTTGGGGGTAATGTTGGTATTTTTGACGATGCAGAAGAGCCAAAAAAAGTCGACGTTTGTCAGCATGCTGAAGTCCTAATATTGTCACGAATCGATTCCATTGAAACTCAGTAGGTAATTTTTGAGAACCGAAACGGAAAAGTTCGTGGAAAAAGTATAACTAAAATAATAAAAAAATCCCTAACTTAAATTTTATCTGCCAGATATCGCTGGAATTTGTCATAAACCATGAATCCTTGTGCGAATTTGTGATCAAAGTTCAGACCTACTGTATAAGTATCGAATCTCTAGGGTATTTCGGTCAGAATTTCAAATTACAGTCTTGGAGAAATGATATAACAATTATTTTTTATGGCATTTTCATATGGTAGAAAGTACGTCTAGACTGGTGCACTGGTGTTCCTTACGCAATTTGTAGGAAAAAACATAGAACTTGATATGATTTTCAAGTTATTTTTGGATCAATTACAGAATTCTTCTCTGATATACAATTTATATACGGCACTTTCTTTCGAACAGGAATCCTAAGCACACATAATGGGCCTCAGGCAGGGACGTGGCACGGACGAGACAGAGACGTGACGTGGACAAGGCTTGTGCAATGCACACAGAACAGGCAGGATAGCCGCTTTCAGCTCCTTCAAATAATTGTATGGTATTTGAACATTTTGCAAGGAACAAGTTGTGACGTTGAAAGAACGCGCCAATTTTTGAAAGGGCTATTACACTAACCACTATCTAAGGCACGGCCGACAGGGTCCATCCGGTCAGTTAGATAAAAAACCGGCAGCTAGAGTCCTGATCTATAGCTATGGAGTGGACCCGATTTTTCTAGCTCTATGCCCCGCGGTAGATCCGGATGTGTATTAAGAAGCAAGGTGGTTAGGGAGCTCACTCGCCAATGCGACAGTGACAGTGTACATATGTTTAGGCACATAATATGCAACTATAGTAATTTCGAAATTGTCCGGCGGATTTAGTCCATTAATTTACTCCACCAGCACATACGGACCTCAAACCTTGGGTAGTTTCACATAACTTTATAGCCCGATATCAGCTTGATTGGTATAGATATTGTTGCTGGTTGTCAATCAACATTACAATATCTGTTTGAATACAGTTCTTTTTCAATTCAACCATGGAATTCAAACTGAAATCGAAGGATTGATCACGAATTCTGCATTAATGAGACCAACGGAATCGTTTGAGACCATTTCAAACAGACATTTGGGCAAAATTCAAACGATCTTCTGACCTAGCACAGGTCAGTAGTTTTTCGGCGAAAGGACAGGAGCCAAATAAATAAAACAGTTTCCATGTCAAGGGCAAATATTCTTGAATACGCATAACCTTCCTACTTTTATAGAATTCACAGTTATACGTTACGTACAATGAATCCCAGTATATCCGCCAATTCCATATAATATCTTAATTCTAACAAACTTCAATAATTCTACACGTGCCAATAATTACGAAATAACAATAGCATATCGATATTTCCTTCAGCTAAGTAGGTTAAAGGAAATGATTATAATAACAATCTTGCTACATCACAACCTGAATTCTAATTACCTTTGCACTGTGTTACGAAATCAATCAACTAAAAATTACTATGTTTGAAGCTCAAGTCATGTAACCTTCGTTCCCATGTATCATCAAAATGTCTACCTATGTCATCGATCAGACTCTATATATAGTTTTTAGATGCAAACAATAAACGTTCATTATCTAGTGATCCGTCTTCACTTCCTCAACGCTTGTGTCTCTAAGTAACTACAAGCTTTTTCACACAAGTCAAAGTTGAGACACCTACTCGAAATTGGTCCTTCGAGGCTCAAGAAAAACTACCACCGACCTCTGGATGTACAACCCATTGGCCAACACTACCACCAACAACAGCCGTTAGAGTTACAACCTAGCAGCCCCAACCAACATTCTACCACCACCGACCTCTGGATTTACAATACCATTGGCCAACAAAACCACCAACAACAGCATTTAGAGTCACATCCCAGCGGCCCAACCAACATTACCACCACCGACCTCTGGATTTACGACCCATTGGACACCACAACCAACAATATCAGCCGTTAGATTTACAACCTAGCGGCCCCTACCAACATACAACCACCGTCAACAACCCAACATTCATTGGCCCTAGCAAGCACCTACACCTACATACAAGTAAAACACGATGGAAACCAAGATGGAAAACATCTTGCCGACCAAATCAAAACCGCCGAGGCTATGAAAAGAATCCATACCAACATGAAAAAGGATTCAGCATCAAGAAAACTTCAGATTATTGCCTCAAAAAGCTGGAACTTCTCAATGAGGAATAGAAATACTTCAACGACGCACACGATGCTCTACTCAAAGATCTAAAAAACATGAATACTTCACCAAGAGTGTATATGAACAGAAGATATACGATCAAACACTAGCCCACCTAGCGAAAATTCAAGAAAAGCTACAGGAAGAACAAGGAATAACAACCGGGGTAAATGCATCTAAACCATCGTCCACCCACACCCCGTTCATCAGGGAGCAAATTTCAGCATCGCACTGTTCAAGAAAGACTTGACAAAACTTGCCAAATTAATAGGAAATGGAGAGAACACGGAACTTGTGAAATACAAACAAAAATTTCTAGAAAGAAGATGGGCAGAAATAGTTGCACTTGAAGTGAAAATCAACGCAACGGATACTGCGGAATCGAAATTATACATCAAAGAGGGACATTTCGAGATGGCCAGCGAGCAGTATGAAGAGCTTCAGATACAATTGATAACAGCCATAAAACCAGATAATGCATCAGCATCGCCTAGAATAAACCTGTCAGCAGTCACCATCCCCACTTTTGCAGGACAATATGACGCATGGCCAGACTTCAGGGATTTATTCAACCAATTAGTCGACAAAAATCAATCATTTGGAACAGCTGAAAAAATGCAACTACTAAAAACCAATCTCAGAGGGAAAGCTCCCAGAATAATTCAACATTTGGAAACATCATCCCTAAAGTACAAAGCTGCCTGGAACCTGATCGAAAAGAGATATAATAACCCCAGGCTACTCTTCAACAAACACATGAAAAATCTTCTAAGCTTTACACATCTCAATACAGAATCCGCAGGAGCCATAAAGAAACTACATGACAACATACGAGAGAGCTCAGAAGCCTTTAAAAACATGCAAATTAGCGACTGGAAAGACGTCATAGCATATATTAAGTTGAAAAAATTGGACCTAGTATCAGCACACCTCTACGAACAGAGTGTTAACAAACCCCGAGATGTTCAGAAATTAAATGATCTTGTCAACTTCTTAGGACAACGATTCCAAAAGCTAGAAGCCATAAAAATCAACAACAAAAAAGTAGAGGTCACCAAACCAGAGAGAAATCACAATGAGCATCCCAACATATACAGTCACCACATAAAAACTCTGAATTGTAGTATGCTCAACGGAGCCCATGAAATTTACAGATGCGGAGAATTCAACAAATTATCCGTAGCCGAAAGAGAAGCATACGTCAGTCAGAAACAATTATGCAAAAACTGCATAATGCACAACGTTAAGCAGAACTGCTATAGTCGCATCCCAAAACTTCAAATCGAAGATTTTATATTCCACAACAAACCGAATTCATGGAAGGCAGATTTAAAACAAATCTTAAGATCGTATCCGACGCGAATGCAGAAATCCCGAAGCCAAAGAAGTCTACACCCCTTAATAAATCAAGCAAGTCTACAAGGAATAGATGGAGAAATTAGCGAAGCAGTTCTTCCATCCCATTCTGGATGCCCCATCATTTCACGAAAACATTATCAACCTTGAACCTAATGAATTACTCGAAATCTCATCACATTGAACTTGAACTCCAACAAATACCTGGTGAAAATAAACAAACTACTACTGCAAGAAACTGACCTAGGATCCGATATATGAAATTACCAGTGGAAGCGTCAATCCTCCATTCTACAATTAATGCAACTCTTACAATCATAACAATTGTTGTTATCGTTACAGTTGTTGTCTACTTTGTCACGTCCTTCAGCTTATTTTCACAATTTCCTAAAATGAATCAGCCGGCTAGCTATATGAGGTAGAAAAAAAATTTCAAAAAGCACTGCCGTGAAGGCAGCAACTTTTGCGCGCATGTTCAATGTAGATGACCGCTTCAGCAACGAATTTGAACGTGCGCGCGTACCAAATTTCAGTTCGATACGATCATAAGTTCTGGAGATATCGGGAAAAAATATGTCAAATTTCGATGTTTTCTTCTCGATATCGTTGATTTTTTCGGTATTACTCGAGAAATACTGATTCAGTCCTGATTAAACTTCACAGCTAGTTTTAAGATGCTGAAAGACAACTTTATGCAAAATTTCGTGATAATCGTGTTATTAGAACAATTTGAAAAAAAAAATTTATATGATTTTCTCATCATATCATCCTCATTAAATTCTGTATGAAACTTCGAACTGTTATTTTCGATGAAGTACTGGATTTCAATTCGATCTGATCTCTATTTTTGGAAATATTGTAAAAATAAAATTTTGAATGGGTATATCTACGGAATCATTGGGCGGATTTTACCCATTCACGAATTCGACCTTCGTAATTAAGCCCCAAACCTACTCTACAAATATCGAGTTTCTAAGTCGTTTCTTCCGGAAGTTATTGTGTTTACGGTCAGCCTAACGGCCGACTGCGTAAACACAATAACTTCCGAAAGAAACAACTTAGAAACTCGATATTTGTAGAGAAGGTTTGGACCTTAATTACGAAGGCCGAATTCGTGAATGGGTAAAATCCACCCAATGATTCCGTAGATATACCCAATCAAAATGCAACAATATAATCCTGACGAAATTTGGCTCAAAGTTGCGCGTCGTTGTACTTCACCTAACCGCCAAGTTTGAATCCAATCGCTCAGGTAGTTTCTGAAATAAAAAATAAATAACTTCAAAACTTCAAATGCCTATAACTCCGAAACTATTCGATCGATTTGGCCCATTAACGAACTTAACCGCGGCATTCCAATGCGCGACCTACCCTGAAAGTTTCAAGTTGCTAGCTCACTTCGTTCGACAGTTATCGTGTCTACGGCCGGCCGGCCGGCCGGCCGGACAGAATCGATTTTGACACCGGATTCGTCATCAGTGAGTCCAACCTAGTCGATTGAGACCATTTTCGGCTCAATCATCCAAAATTACAGACATTTGATCAAAACGATAGCACGCTGTTCCCCTAGAACATGCGCGCAAAAAGGGGCGCCACTTGCTCTGGTAAATAAGATCTTCCAGCTGGCTCAAAGGGTCGTGGATGTGTTCGACTGGGAGCAAGACCTAAAGTTGCTGAAAACGAAAGCTTCCAAAGGACGGGGCATAAAAAGGTAAAGAATTGAACACACTCATTCCAATCAATCTAACCTATAATAACCAACCGCAAGAAATCACTCGTAATACAACGGAAAGCTCAGCACTACAGGATATATAAACATATTATATATATTATGAGTATCGAAAGTGACTTCGCCACTGTACTGAATAATAAAAGATAACGCGAACTTATTGAATTAAGTGATCTAGGGGTCTTGCTTAATGATTCAAATCAGATCTGATAAGATTATAGTAATTATACAATAATTAAGGTCAGTAAATGCACTCAACCTAATGTATAACACCGTGGGCTGCAAACGGTCAATCTCCAAGTGTTAAATGAATTATAGTACTCACGGAATTTACCGTGGATCTTGACTAGTTACCCAGTGTCGATGTCTCCATGAGTTCTTCGTCAGATTCTTACAATGCAACGGCTGAACTATAACACACTTCCAGTCCTCCAGACAGTGAGAACTTCCAAACGTACAAGACACCAAAAGGCTTTTATCGTCAGGGGATAACCAGGGGGCCTTTTCCAAATCGTACGATATTCAATACGATGTACTATGTATGTTCTATGTAAGGTCTACAGAATCCAGAAAGGGTTGCAATAAAATCCAGATAGGTCGCCAATAACCAGGATACCCAGTATAGAAAACCAAAACCAAAACAAAAAAAACGATTTCCGAAGATCCTCGCTGATATTTAATCCGCATTAAGCGATATAGAAAAATACTCCAATATATTCCTCCTTCATCAACTCAAAATGCCTCCACTCAATCCGACAAAGCGATTAATAATATTTGTAGAGAAAATTTTAAGATTTCTGAAACCGTCTCAAAATTCAATAGACAAATTCAAAGCGTTCCTCAGTAAACGTCAAAATGGACGACGGATATAACCTTCGATAGATGTCATGAGTGGTCATAGAAAGAGCCAAACTAAAGCCCACTTCACACGATGAAAACTGTAAATTTGAAACCGTGACAATTTATGGTACGGGAGACGACAACAAAAACTAGCCAAGGTACGGGAGCAGATCCACTCGAAGCGATAGAATTGCAGCCCATCTACACCCAACCAAGGCAGAGTAGTCACCACTCGATTTGAACAAATGTACCGAACATCAATTTTCATTCCACCCCGATCGATGACATCAATTCACCCTTCACTATGACCGCCGTATGGTTACGTACAATAAATCCCAGTAAATCTACCAATTCCATATAATATCTTAATCCTAACAAATTTCAATAATTCTACGAGCCAATAATTACGAAATAAGAGCATATCGATATTTCCTTCAGCTAAGTAGTTCAAAGGAAATGATTATAATAACAATCTTGCTACATTACAACCTGAATTTTAATGACCTTTGCACTGTGTTACGAAATCAATCAACTAAAAATTACTATGTTTGAAGCTCAAGTCATGTAACCTACTTTCCCTTGTATCATCAGAATTTCCACCTATGTCATCGATCAGACTCTATACAGGGTCTTTCACGAGGAACCTCAGCCATATTTATACGGGAAACTACTGAACGTATTTTTATGAAATTCAGCACTTATAAGTATTTCACGATGCTGATGAAATCTAAAATATTTTCAAGGCATGAGCACCTCCGGTTTTTCCGGAAATGACGTCAACTTCCGTTTTTCAAATTAGAACACCATTTTTTTATTGCAGAAATAGATTCCTTAGAAAATTTCAATTTATTTTGATGTAACATTTTTCAGTTTTGGTTGGAAAATTCTCTCTGAGCGGGAAAATTCGAAAAAAAAATCAAAAATAGAGCTCCGCTGAAACAAGAATAACTTCGAGGTTTTTGGATGGAAAATTTTCATTTTTGTGATTTTTCAAGATGTAAGATTGATGTATCCACTTTAAAAATCGAAATCGCGATTCATGATACAGGGGGTGAAATAATCGCTTTCAAAGTTAGGGATGACAAAATCATGAAAAATCAATTTTTTCAAATTAGAACCCCATTTTTTTATGGCAGATATTGAATCTACGTTAAAAAATAATGTAAGTGTATGCATCACACCCTTGCCCTAAAATGGATATTTTCTGAGTTATTCACAAAAAACTGTTTTTCGTCTTGAATTTTTAGCTATTTCTTTTCCCTTCACGCCAAAAAGATGAAATTTTCAGGAACTGTTATTTGAACCATGCTGTAGATTTTGCACCCCTTCTTGAAACCGACTTCAAGTTACTATTAGGAGAACCATGGCAAACTCTCGCAGTTATAACTAGAGAAGATGCTCAAAGTTTTGACCGTTAATTTCTAGACATTTATTTATACGTCTCAGGAATGCTTCGTGCGTTGCTCTTCTTATTTCATCGGGAGGAAGAGATCTGCAAAAGTGTTTAAAAACCAAATTGAGTTTCAAAACTATGAATCTAAAAATCTGAACAAACCTGAACGCATTTCTGAGTCGTTCTATGCAGTCCTCTTTATCAGTCAGGGGAGTTGAGTAGACAATATTTTTTATCCTACCCCAAACATAATAGTCTAAAGGAGTTAAATCGGGAGAACGTGGTGGCCAAAGATGTGGACCATTGTTCGCCAACCATCGATCTTCAAATAGCCTGTAGAGGATATTTGACACATTGAGTGAATTGTGTGGAGGCGCGCCATCTTGTTGATACCATAAGTCATTATGGTTCTGTACTAGCGGCTCAATTATTTGAGACAATATGTCAGAATATCTATCTCCTAAGGGAGAACATTCTTTAAATAATGCAAACATGTGTAGTGTTCTATCTTACCAGTTAAAGTCCCATCATAAATGTGAACATCGAGAATTGCATTATTTTTGATGGCGCAAAAAACATTGAAACTCCAGGTTTCTTGAAAGTTCCATTGTCTGAAGTGGTGGTTGTTCTCTTCATCCCAATAATGACTGTTATGCCTATTGAAAGAACCATTCTTTGTGAATTTAGATTCATCTGTCCAAATTAAACAGTCCAAAAAGTTTTCATTCTCTTGAAATCGAATCATCATAGCTTCGCAAAACTCTGTTCTCCTGACGAAATCAGTTTCCTTCAAATGCTTTACCCTATTGAATTTATATGGGTGCATTTTATGTTTTTTTAATATTCTCCAAACACTCGATTGAGATAATCCCAGATCAATCTCGGCATCTTTGAGAGAATTTTGAGGATTCACACGAAAATATGCAAGAACTGTAATTTCGTTGTTCTCATCTTCTACTACACTTTTTTCTCTGTGTGTAGTTTTCTTAACGAAAGATCCGACATTTCTCAAGTTTGTCATGGTTCTGTTAATGGTATCTCTCGTTGGTCTGGGTCGGTCAGGAAACCTCTCAATGAACAGTCGAATCGTTCTATCTACAACTTTATTACATTCTCCATGAAGTAGAATGAGATTTAAATAATCTTCATTGGTAAAATTAGGCATAGTGATCGATTTTATAACTTAATACGAATTATCACCAAATTAATAGTAAACACAAAATGCTACTGAATAAAGAGGAATTTGGCAGATGTAATTAATGATATCTATCATTAAAAAAAAATAATGTAAAACATGGTAAGTTTTTGCATATGGTTCATAAGGAATTATTTATTTATCACTGGAGAGAAAACCGATGGCCGATTAGTTGAAATAAAGAGGTTTCCGATACAAATTCGAATCCAAATTCGCCATCTATTTAGGAACAACCTGTAACTTTTTTCTCTTACATATTAGGGTAGTAAATCTAAAACATGGTTTAAGTAACAGTTCCTGAAAATGTCATCTTTTTGGCGTGAAGGGAAAAGAAATAGCTGAAAATTCAAGACGAAAAACAGTTTTTTGTGAATAACTCAGAAAATATCCACTTTAGGGCAAGGGTGTGATGCATACACTCACATTATTTTTTAACGTAGATTCAATATCTGCCATAAAAAAATGGGGTTCTAATTTGAAAAAATTGATTTTTCACGATTTTGTCATCCCTAACTTTGAAAGCGATTTTTTCACCCCCTGTATCATGAATCGCGATTTCGATTTTTAAAGTGGATACATCAATCTTACATCTTGAAAAATCCCAAAAATGAAAATTTTCCATCCAAAAACCTCGAAGTTATTCTTGTTTCAGCGGAGCTCTATTTTCGATTTTTTTTCGAATTTTCCCGCTCAGAGAGAATTTTCCAACCAAAACTGAAAAATGTTACATCAAAATAAATTGAAATTTTCTAAGAAATCTATTTCTGCAATAAAAAAATGGTGTTCTAATTTGAAAAACGGAAGTTGACGTCATTTCCGGAAAAACCGGAAGTGCTCATGCCTTGAAAATATTTTAGATTTCATCAGCATCGTGAAATACATATAAGTGCTGAATTTCATGAAAATACGTTCAGTAGTTTCCCGTATAAATATGGGTGAGGTTCCTCGTGAAAGACCCTGTATAGTTTTTAGATGTAAACAATAAACGTTCATTATTTAGTGATCCGTCTTTACTTCCTCAAAGCTTGTGTCTCTAAGTAACCACAAGCTTTTCCACACAAGTCAAAGTTGAGAAACTTACCCAACACAGTACTGGTCGCTGAGGTCATTTCAGAAGCAACAAGTTTTACACGTTTCAATGGAAGTTGGCGTCATAAAAGAGACCTCCCTTTAACATTCAGACTAACAGCGACTCAGCAAAGAGCCGGTTTCTATTGTAGTGTAATAAGCAATACCTTACCCGGCAGACTGGGCCCTTGAAACTGGGTAGTGAAATAGGCCTTTAAGTCTAAGGGACTTTTCTTGGAGGAAGGACAAAAGTTCGCAGCAGGTCGCTCTAGTGTAATTTTATCACCTCGTTAACATATGAGAAATGGGCTAAGGACAAGTGTCTATGCCATATATCCCTTCTATGCGCCCTCTATCTGCATTGGGACTATAAAACATTGTTTAAATGAGTGGGAGCAAGAAAGGTGTCCTTTCTATAATCAGTCGAACGTTCTGAATAAAGAACATAAGGAAGGAGCATAATGCCTCACAAAGTGGGTTCGGGATGGATGTTGCATATGACCGACTTTCCTTTCACTTTGAAGAGAACAACGATGTTCCGAGACTTCTTTGACTTAAGAAACTAACTAACATGAGTCATGAGGTTCAATATGGGCGCCTATGTCCCACTGATATACGAAGTAGAAAAGTGTTATGCTACTTCCTGTTGTTCTTTATTCAAAGGTCGAACCCTAGAAGTGTCAATACTTCAGAAACCTGGTGTCGCCTTATACTGAACTTTGTGTTTTTGCGCGGACTTCCTAGGGGAACAGCGTGCTATGGTTTTGTCCAAATGTATGTAATTTTCGACGATTGAGCAAAAAAGGGTCTCAAACGACTAGGTTGAACTCAGTGATGACGAATCCGGTGTCAAAATCGTTTCTGTCCGGCCGGCCGACGGCAAGATAACTGTCGAACGTAGCCAGTTAGCGTTTGCGTTAGTTGAAACTTGTAGGATAGTTCGCGCATCGGAATGCCGCAGTTAAGTTCGTTAATGGGTCGAATCGGCCAAATACTTTCGGAGTTATAGTCATTTGAAATTTTGAGATTTTTTCCCTCATATTTCAAGAACTACAGAAGCGATTGGATTGAAACTTGGCAGATAGTTGAAGCATACCGACGCGCAAGTTTGAGCGAAATCTCGTTGAAATCGTATAGTCACTAAATAAAAAAAAATTTCAAAATTTTTTGTAAAAAAATTTTTTTTTCTGAAACTATTGTTCATATCCGAGAACAACTTCAGTTATAACTTGAAAATCACATTTCACAGCAGTGTACCGAATTTAAATTCGATACAACTATTAGTTTTGGAGATATTGGGAAGAAATATGTAGAATTTCGTGGTTTTCTTCTCGATATCGTTTTTTTTTTGTTAACTCAAGAAATACTGATTCAATCGTGATGAAACTTCGCAGCTAGTTCGAAGATGTTGAAATACAACATTGTGCAAAATGTCGTGATGATCGTGCCATTAGAACAATTTGAAAAAAAAATTCCATTCCATTTTTTTTTTTCAAATATTTAATATTCTGTGACCTTCTCATCATATTATCCTCATTAAATTTTGTATGAACCTTCAAACTGTCATTTTTCGATAAAGTAATGGATTTCAATTCGATTTAATCGGTATTTTTATAAATATTGGAAAAATACATTTTTAATAGGAATATTTAATACGTTCGTTGCTAAGAACACACGCGACTGATAGTGCTCTGCGAGATACAGCTACATTTCAAAATTTGAATATTCTTTTATAAATACCATCATTATAAACTGCTAACGTAAGTTTTGTTGTTTGACTGAAAAGTAGTGAAGTGAAATATGACGACTAGGCAGAAAAGTGAATTTGAAAAATCCTTAATTGAAGCTCTCAAATCAGACAACGTAATAAGGGAAATATCAGAAGCTATCATCATTTCCATCAGCAGTAAGTGTGCTGAGAAATTCGATCTATATGAAGCTAAAATTTCCAATTTGGAATCAGAAATTGAATTACTCAAATCAAATTCTGATAAAGTCGATGTTGAATTCAGGGATACTTCCTACAAGAAACTAGAACAAAAAGTTGAAATTCTCGAGCAGAAAACAAAAAATAAAAACATACGGCTTATCGGCTTCAAGGAATCCCGTGGAGAAGATGTTTCCACTAAAGTCAAGGAACTCTTTGTTGACAAATTTAACATGCAGGTTACCGATGAAATTTCTCACGTATACAGAGCTAGGACAAATAAGAAGCAACCTGGTCATCTTATTGTTGTATTCAGGGATTTGGGTTTCAAGAATTTAGTTTTTAGGAAGAAAAAATCGTTAAAGGGATCTGGTATCATAATGAAGGAGGATTTAACTTATGAGAGATTGAAGTTGGTCAAGGAATCGTCTGAAAAGTATGGTTACAAGAATGTATGGACGCTTAATGGAGCGGTGTATGTGAAATCTGGGTCTGTTGTTCAGAAAATCATTTCTGGTGTATAATTGAGTGGTATATTGTTTAATTGATTTAAGGCTGGCTGTATCTTTTGGCACTTGTTGCTTGCCGACGAATTTGTAGAAATATGTTTCGTTCGGGTCATTTGAATATACAATCTCTAGTACCTAAGTTTAATGATTTTAAGGTTTTTAATGAGCAGAATAAATTTGATATTATGGCATTATCTGAGACATGGTTAAACGATTCTATTAGTTCGGAGAATTTGATGATTTCTAATTTTGATATCTCAAGACGTGACAGAAACACTGGCGAGAGAGGAGGTGGGGTTATGTTATATATACATTGTAGATTTCGTTATGAAATAGTTGATATTTCTAACACTTCGAATATCGAGCAATTATTCGTTAAGATACAACATAATGGAATTTCCGTGATTATTGGTGTAGTTTATAAGCCGCCTAACTTGTCATATAAACTTTTTACTGATGCCTTAGAGTATAGTTTGAATTATGCATTGCTCAAATGTGAAAATGTTATCTGTGTTGGAGATGTTAATATAAATTTTCTTGATGATCGTTTACCAGTAAAGTATTTCAGTTCTATGCTCTCTTCTATCGGTATGCAACAACTAGTACAGGAACCAACCCACATTGCGACGGGTTCCGAGTCTCTCATAGATGTTATAATATGTAATGAAAACAAAATAATCGGTTCTACTTTCATTTGTCCATCTGATTTCTCTCGACATGAATGTATTGGATGTACTGTGGAAATTGAAAAACCAAAGTTTAAGCCCAGAATTTTGACACTGAGGGACTGTAGAGAATTCAATGAACAGTTATTGTTTGATGATATTTTAGATTCGGATTTGCTGAATATATATCACATGAGTGATGTTGATGATAAGGTAAGACTGTTTTCTGAGACTTTGGTGGATCTTTTCAATAAACATTTTCCTCCTAGGGTTGTAAGAATTTCTAAGAGGCGCGCGCCGTGGATGACTGACGAGTTGCGGGAAATGATGAAGGAGCGGGATAAAGCTGGGAGGGGATATAGGAGTAGCAGATCAAGAATAAGGTGGGAAGAGTACAAGCGCCTGCGAAATTCAGTAAACCACGCTATAACGAGGGAAAAGCGAAAGTATTTTCAGAATATTTCTATGAATGCGTCTGCTAAGGAGCAATGGCGGGAGTTGAAGTCTTTAGGTATTTTGAATGAGCCACGATCCGATGTCGAATTGAAGTTTGGAGATCCTGATGAGATTAATGATTATTTTTTGAATATTCCGGGTAACAATTCGGACAATTCGGTTACTAATTACTACAGAGACATTCCAATAAGTTCTGAATGTTTCAGTTTCCGCTTAGTGGAAGAAAATGATATAATTACAGAGCTGAAAAAAATCAAGAATAGTGCGCCGGGTTCTGATAATATCTCGATATCGTTCGTTAAAATTTGTTGTCCTCATATTCTTCCATTTCTTGTCAATATTTTCAACAGTATTTTACTGAGTTCAAAGTTCCCTACTTCTTGGAAGTGTGCTCAGGTCACTCCTATCCCAAAGAATGTCCACATGAGCTTTCAGATCTGAGACCGATCAGTATACTGCCTGGTTTATCTAAACTTCTAGAAAAAATAATGGCAGTCCAACTCTCTGAGTATTTTGAGCTGAATGGGATTCTTCCTGCGACTCAGTCAGGTTTCCGTCAAGGTTACAGTGCTACCGGTGCCCTTCTCGATGTGACTGATGACATTTTTCGGTCCATTGATGATTCTAAGTGTGCAATGTTATTCCTGCTGGATTTCAGTAGAGCCTTCGATACTGTGCGGCATGATGTTCTTGTGGCTATTTTGAAGTCTTGTGGAGTGTCAGGTGAGGCTCTTTGCCTTCTGGGCTCTTACCTCACTGGGCGTACACAATTCGTGAAGTTGGGTGATAAAATCTAAGTTCTAACTATTCTGCTAAGTCTGTGCTAAGTGGGGTACCTCAGGGATCGGTTCTCGGGCCTCTTCTATTTATAATATACACAAGCCAATTCACCAAGTTCATCCGTCACGGCAAGGTTCACATGTTTGCTGATGATTTTCAACTTTTTTTCGATTTCTCCATTGAAGATTTTAACACCGCAACCATGAGAATTATTGAAGATCTGAATCGGTTGGCACTCATAGCGGAGAAACATTCCCTCATTTTGAATTCAAGAAAATCATTCGCTCTGGTCTTTGGTTCCAAAAATATAAGAAGTTTCGTTGAAAATAATTTTAGGCCTGTAATTGGTGGTGATAATATACATTTTGTAGAGAACGCTCGGGACTTGGGCTTGGTTGTGGATGGCTCATTAAGATTTCGTGAACATGTGGCGTGTTCAGTTCGGAGAGCTTATGGGGCCCTTAGGATGCTGTACCAGCATAGATCGTATTTGCCCATCCCTACAAAAAGGGTTCTATGTGAGAGTCTTGTCTTGTCCAAGTTTAATTATTGTTCTCCTGTTTATAGCTTTTGTCTTGATCAAGAGACATTAGGTCGAATTCAACGTGTTCAAAATAGCTGCATTAGGTTTGTATATGGGATCAGAAAATATGAGCATGTTTCGCATAAGTTGAAGGAGTTATGTTGGTTGCCTATGAAAACCTGTTTTGAATATTATGCCCTGTGTACTTATCACAAAGTCATAATTGAGAAGTGTCTGCCATATCTTCACAAGAAACTGAGGTATAGAACTGATATTCATAACTTGAACGTGAGGCATAGGAATCTGCTTTCTTGTCCCCAGCACAGAACATCGATCTTTCAAAGAAGTTTCTCATATAATATAGTGAAGTTTTACAACGCTGTTCCAACCGAATATAAAAGATTATCAATGGTTAGATTTAGGAAAGAAATCAGGGCTCATCTTTTCCGTACGATAAATGTATAAAGTTCCTGATTGTCTACAGAAACTATAGTAGTACTCAATGTCTTGAATGCTTTTTTTCTATTATTATCTTAGTTCTGCTTTATTTTGTTCATTTCCATTATATTCTCCTTTTTTGTTTTTCAATGGTCATTCGAATTCAATTATTTATGTAACAAGGGTTAAGTGGTAGAGCACCTTCTTGGTGAACTTCCCCTTGAGGTTCAATTTGGTGAAATAAAGACAATATTATTATTATTATATCTGCGGAATCATTCGATGGATTCTACCCATTCACGAATTCCTTCGTAATTAAGGTCCAAACCTTCTCTACAAATACGGCCGACCGTAAACACAATAACTTCCGGAAGAAACGACTTAGAAACTCGATATTTGTAGAGAAGATTTGGGGCTTGATTACGAAGGTCGAACTCGTGAAAGGGTAAAATCCGCCCAATGATTCCGTAGATATACCCTTTGAAAATTTTCTTTTCTCAATATTTTCGAAAATACAGATTAGATCGAATTGAAATCCAGTACTTCACCGAAAAAAACCTAGAAAAGCACTGCCGTGAAGGCAGCAGCTTTTGCGCACACGTACAAATTCGTTGCCAAAACGGTCATCTGCATTGAACATGCACGCAAAAGCATCTGCCTTCACGGCAGTGCTTTTCTGGGTTTTTAAATTAACATATAAAACAAGTGTTCATCACAAAGGCTTCAAGAAGCTCCCCCATCAATTCATCAATAATAACCATCCACTCATAAGTTTTTTTGAAATGTTAATGAAGCTCTACTGTTAACAGCGTCTACTGCCATTTCACTTATGGAATTTTCTCATTCCAATGAGAAATACAACCATATTCTGATATTTCACTGATACATAGCTACAATAATACAAAACGTGCCAAAACATAGAACAAAAAGAATTGCAATTATTTGATGCTTTGAAAATATACATACATATACCTTAAGGAACTACACTTACAAGAGGTACTTACAATTTTCATCAGTTTTTTCAGTAGGAGTAGAAGCACCAAAATAATAACTATTGAGAATGTATCCAGGTTCTTCATCTCGATGAATCCATGATCCATAAAGAAATAAACGCCAGTAATTGCAGAAGCAAACATCATCATAACTGACCAGAACGTGAAGTAAAAAGTGTGCACTAGAAGTTCTTCTATGTTATCATATCTTGCTTTAAAATGAAATAGTTCTCCAAAATTTAGTACAATTCTGTACACCAACTCCACAAGATACATCATCAAGATACCATTATTTATGGCTTGAAAAAATACATTTATGAGCACATATAAACATATATATATTGAGGGAAAAACTGGAGCTAATTTTCAACTGAATTGATCTTACTGCAAACCTGGGAATTGATTACTTGGCAAACAATTGAAATCGAAAAAATGCAAATGCGACAATTCTTTATTTCATTCGGCTGACATGCCATACAAATTCTCCACTTTTCGGGTGGCTCTTCCAAAAATTTTCTTTACAAAAAACCTTAACCCGACAACAATTACGGATGCTATCATATCATCCCGTGTCTGCCATTTTGGAATTATGTGCCAAAATTGGTATCCAATGATAAAGTTCGCCAAAGTGATAAAAAATGTGACGTTGAAGGGACTACACAAACCAAAAAGACGCGATCAAAATCACCACAAATTTTACGCGGTAGTTGTGGAGATCAACTGTGATATGCAGGGTGAATCGAGTAAGTTGTACAATAATTTCAACCTCGAATTCCTCTCATCAAATGAAACAATATTTTCATTTACCATTTTTCCAGGTTTGGCTTAGGTCAAAAGCATTTAAATATTTCTCAATTTGTTTATACACCCCCCTGCACTCTGTTTGCAATCTCTCACAATGATTTGTATTGCTGAATTACTAATCGATTGTTTGAAATTCGGAGGAATATGATCGGGAAACTCATTTACTCACTTAATTCTCATGATTTTGTACTTTTTGCCATATTATTGTGGAGAAAATATTTCACTACACTTGACCATTGAAACACTAATCTCCCACATCATATTCGTGCAATATCAAGTTGTTTCTACCATGAGATTCTACAAAATTTCATTCTTGCCTATGCTTATATTGGAAATTCAATAATAATCCTAATTTGTATTGAATTTATAAATGAATTATATGACATCCATAGACCTATAAAACTATATGGCTTAGCGAGAGAGAGAGAAAGAGAGCACAAGGATGGAACTAGTTCTGGCAAAACCAAAGAATACGGCACAAATAAGTCAGATCAGTTTGGAATACATTTTTGCAAAAGTAATGAGTTATATTTGTGTTTTCGGGAGTATTTCACAGCATATTTTATGTTATTCCATTTCTAATCAGATTATAAAGACTGTACCGAGTGATTCATTAAGGGTGACCAGCGACCATATTTCGGAAACCGTTTATCCTACAAATTTTTCCAGAAGTCATAGTATCGGTTTTCGAGATATAATTTTCGTGGTGTTTGTGTTTTCGTGAGATGTTCGAGCTCTTTAATAAGTGGATAATTGATAATGGTAATAATCATATTTCGAATGAGTATGTGAAATAACTTTTCAGAGAAATTTGCTTTTATATTTAACTTTTAGTTTCACATCGACCAACCAAAACGAGAAGATTTTATTTCGCAAACGGACGTCATTCATATCCAAATAATGATCAACAATTTTGAAAACATTACTCTTCTTTTCCAATGCCAAGAAAAAGTCATTTCCCTAGAGATTCTCTGAGTAAATGCCTGATGTTATCTCTAGCTTATGTCATATTTTGGGAGTGAGATCATTCTCTACCTCTCTCTCTCCATGCGAAATAGCATATCAAGCACAGAATACAAATATCCCGGGTATTTGTATTTGCATCTTGTCTATGGTCTTGCCAAACTAGTTGCATCCCTCTCGGACTTCTCGTTCGTTTCTTTATCCGCATTTGACTCTTCAGAAATGAATTCGTAGGCTGTGACCAGAGAGTTCAATATGTCAATGATGAAATCACTCTACAAATCCAAAAACATTAATTCAACTCTAGAATTGGACAAGACTTTCCATAGACATGAACTATGTCCTTGATCAGGTCACGAAATAGCGTAGACCTAATATTTGGTCTGTGCAAAACAGATAATTATTTCTGTGTATTCTGTGTTCCTGGTTAACGTGGGAGAAAGCTTAAATCACGGCTTTGAGTAGCTCAGGTTCGGATCCACGAAAATAGGGAAATTTCTCGAGTTTTAATCAGACTTTATAACATTCAACGCTGAATATCTCGAAAACGGTTGGTTTGCGGAGAAATAATATCATCCGAATTCTTCGAGCTAATTTCTCATAGTTCCGTGAATCAGAGTCCATAACTATAAAAGCGTTCGAAGTTAGTTGAAATTGATAACTGTACAAGGTGATTCATTAAGGGTGGCCACTGGCCGTATCTCGGAAACCGTTTATCCTATAACTTCCAGAAGAAAATTCTAATGACAAAATCGGCCCCTTGAAAATGATTTCAAGTTCATAGATCCCCACTAGAGGGCGCAATCTATCACTAGTAAAATACGACCTCATTTTTTACGAAATATTTTCAACTTGTGTTTTAGTGATTTTTCTATATTTCCTATTTTTGGTTTACTATTTGGTGAAATCAAATAATAAACCTTAGTGATCGACCAACAGAAAAAAAAATTTTTATTTTAAATTTTCTGAATGAATGAGATTTGATAACGACTTTTATGCTTAAAACCAAAATCACTCATATTTCAAGAAATAGGTACTGTGTTAGATTCTATGTAATTTAAAATCATTGTAATTCATAAGTCTTTTGCAGCCGGCTAATGAATGAGTAGGGTGAGAAATTAACTCAAATTCATAAGGTTATGCAGAATAAGTTAAATGTGAATAGATTCGTATTAACTTACAGGTAGTACAGGTACACAAATTTTCAAACGAGTCAGGTGAATATTTCTCGAAGTATTAAAAATTTGTTAATAAATCTTTTCGTCTGCTTTAAAATATCTGATTCTAGATGAAAAGTTGTCAAATTATTACACTGAATTCCAACTGATTTGAATCTAAGGACGGAAAGCGATTATTTATTTTCGGGATATGACAATTTCCAGCGTTCTTCTTAACAACTCGCAAACCGCTAGTCGTAAATCATTCTAGTAAAACTTTTTTGATTGGGTTCTGATACATTAATCGATGTTGAAAATTTCATGAAAATTCGATGATAAATTTTCGAGAAATTATTTTTTCTCCTTTCAACCCCTCGTTTCGAGCCCCTGGGGCAGACCGATCCTGCTGAAAAGCTTGGATGATCAACCCCGAGTGACACACGATTTTTCAAACCAAGTTTCAAGGATTTCCATTCAGTACTTCCAGAGAAAAGCCCCGAACAACGGACGGAGGACGGGCGAATTTTTTTTATTCGTTCATTCAAATCGGCATGCTTCAAAACGTAAACTATGAAATTCTCAGGGGTGGTAGAAATTTTTTTTGTTGGTCGATCACTTAGGTTTATTATTTGATTTTATCAAATAATAAACCAAAATCATTCCATCCCCCGTCCGTTGTCCGGGGCTCTTCTCTGGAAATACTGAACGGAAATCCTTGAAACTTGGTAAAAAAAGTCGTGTGTCACTCAGGATTTATCCTCCAAGCTTTTCAGCAGGATCGGTTTGCACCAGGGGCTCGAAACGAGGGGTTGAAAGGGGAAAAAAATTATTTCTCCAATATTAATCATCAAATTTTCAACATTGATTACTGTGTCAGAACAGAATCTAAAAAATTTTACTCGAATGATTTAGTACTAACGGTTACAGAGTTGTAAGGACGAATGTTGGAAATTGTCTTATCCCGAAAATAAATAATCGCATTCGGTCCTAGGATTCAAATCGGAATCTTAGAGCAGATGAAAAGATTGATTAACAAATTTTGAATACATTGAGAAATATTCACCTGACTCGTTTTTGTAACTGTAAGTTTATACAAATCTATTTACATAAATCTTATTCTGGATAACCTTATGAATTTGAGTCAATTTCCTACCCAACTCACTCGTTGGCCGCCTGCAAAAGACTAATGAATTAGAATGAGTTTAAAATTTCATAGAATCTAACACAGTACCTACAAAAACCTATTTCTTGAAATATGCGTGATTTTGGTTTTAAGCAAAAAAGTGGTTATCAAATCTCATTCATTCAGAAAATGTATTATTGGTTCTTTATAATTCCATGTGAATATTATCGAGAATTCTATTGGTTAATGATCGGGTAGGCAGTCAATGAAAATACATCAATGTCTCTCTATTGTATTGGCCTAGCTTTCGGAGATTTACATTTCCTTCTTCAGGGCTACTAAAAGTTACATAAGTAATCAGCAATGAAAATATATACATGATAAAAAGGACACTTACATCAATGTGAGATCACAGTACGAAACGAAAATACAAGACGCATACGTCTTTCAGACAGTGCAGCAGCACCGAACACCATAATCCGCGGAATAACTGACTTGAAAAAGGCCGCAAACAGCAGGTGGCAACATAAAGCAATCAATTAGAAGAAATTCGTAATTCGTATGGACTATATCTACTTCTAGGTTAAGAACCATCAACAAGTGTTTATGCCGGTAATGTCAAACGGAAACCACAGAAAAAAGACACAAAACATGACGGAAAGCACAGAAGACAGACTGACGGATCACTACACAGTGGCGTCACGGTTCAGGGTGGGATGCGGTCTGTGATGGAAACGGCGGCGTCCTTGTTGACTAGATCGACAATATTGCAGTAAATCGAATTAATGCCATTGAAGTCGGTATTGATGTTTAGGTTGTTGTTTCGACTCATTATTTCGATTGTTTCAAGGAATTCTCGTTTGTACTTGTTCGATTCGGACTTCAAGATCTTGGCTTCTCGAAAGTTCATGTTGTGTTTCGTCTCAAAACAGTGTTTGGACAGACCAGTCGTTTGTTTGGCCAGCGTGCTATCTCTAATGTGTTCCCTGATCCGAGTTTTGAAATTTCTTCCCGTCTGGCCGATATATGTCCTATCGCAGTCTGAGCAATCTATTGCATAGACTATTCCTGCCTTTTTTTCGATAGGTGTCTTATCCTTCATCTTGGAAAAAACTTGTTTGCCGATGGTATTAGGCATGCGTTTGGCGATGAAGAGCCTACTGTTGTCCGCAGCGTGGCTTCTCAAAATTCTAATGATGGAGGGTGTGACCGCAGGGTGGTATGGTAGGGAGAAGAATCTGGGGATAACTGGTGTCGTGTTATCAACGGTCTGGTGGATGCTGTGTGAGTTCTCAGCTTGCGTTTCGGTGGTATGACCTGGGGTATTGAAAAGGATTTTATTGATCAGTCTCCTAGGATAAGAATTACTTATGAGTAGGTTGACCAGTCTGTGGAGGCTGTCTTGTAGGTACATGGGGGAGACAAGTTTCTCCAAACGGCCCTTCATTCCTAGAATGAGGTTGACCTTCTCCTTGTATTCGTGGGAGGATTTGTAGTTGAGGTATCGTCCTGAGGAGGTTGGTTTCTGGTACCAATCTGTGGAAATCTTCCCGTTACTACTTCGTATCAACAGCAAATCCAAGTATGGGAGGGCAGAATCAGATTCAACCTCATAAGTGAACTTAATGTGGATATTTTGGTCGTTCAAGATGCGAGTAGTATTCTCAAGCTGGTCGGTCCTCAAGATACAAAAAAGGTCGTCTACGTATTTTTTTAATATTATAGGTGTAAAACCAAGCAAAGAAAAGGCTATATCGAGGATATCGTCCACCACCATCTCTGCAAAAAAGGTCGAGGCGTCTGCTCCCATAGGTGTTCCCTTGATTTGTTTGAAAAATTGTCCCTGGAATTGGCAGTACGTGGTGTTGAAAACTAATTTGACGCATTCGAGAAAATCCAGTCTCTGCAGGATGCAATGTTCCTCAATGGAACTCCAACGGAGGTTGATGCATGTATTTTCATTGACTGCCTACCCGATCATTAACCAATAGAATCTATTTTCGTCAGTCGATATACGCACACGTATTATCGAGAATGCTTGACTTCCATCCTATTATTTATTGGTGATGGGGATTGAATATCTTCGTTAATCTTTTATTTTTCGCCGATCTTCAAAACTTCAGCTAAGGAGAGCCCGCTTCCCGAACGTTGGATGATACTCAGGGGCCTAGCTAAATTAAGATATTGGTGTCGTCATCGTTAGGAATGAAAACTATGAATATCGTTAATAATGCGACTTTTCAAGTTTCATACACATTGCATTTTGGTTATTTCAGCAATTCTGCTCTAAAATTTTGATGAACAATATCAGTGAAAGGGAATATACCAATTGAGGAGAATTAACTCTGCACTTTCTCACCCTTCTCGTGAATACGTCACGACGTCACTGGAAGAAAAATTTACGTTTGGACACTCAACACCCTCTGGAATGTTTCTGACAACGATACTCCAACGAAATTTTCCTTTCAGTGTTATTCATTCGATTTGAACTTTCGTTAGATTTGCTCATATTGTACGGTTCTTCATTTTGTTAATTATTCCTAGGCTTATAGTTTGTTCAGGTTAATATATCGGGTGCGTTCTGAGAAGGAATTGTAACTATATCCTTACGCCAACCTTGACATAGCAATGTTATTGACCTAACATTAAATTTCGGCCGTTACCGTCTGACTAGGAAATTCCTTTTTTAGTTCAATGATTCAGTTTTGGAAAGCTTTAATTTTTCCAGCCAGGTAGGAATTGAAATAAGCAAGAGGCTTCATACGGCTGCTCGCATTTCAGAATTTCTTCGGAAACTCGCGATGATAAAGTGTGATAAATATTGCTGAAGAATTTGCACACTAAGCTGAGAAAATAATAAACCGTTGTGTGAAATTTGCAGCGTTTTCAGTGATGGGATGGATGAACTTTTCTTCACAAAAAAAAACACTCTTACTTTTGTATGTGTGAACCGATTTACAAGTAATTTGATTTCATTCGAAGGCCATCAAAAGCAGATCTCAGAAAAATATGACAACATACCGGGTGATCCAATAAAAAAGAACAGGCTGTTTTATGTCACTTCATCCTTTTTATGCGTTTTACTGGAGAATTTCAAATGGGATGCTTCAATTCCAACCGACTGAGAATAAGCCAAGCAACCTCACCTTTTGACCTGTTAAAACTGCAGACTGATATCGTTCGTCATTTGAAAGATATTAACATTTTCGTAAATTTTGATCAATGTTGATCATCTCTGTGAGCTGGAAAACCCAAGGAAGTGACTTTATTCGTCATGACAACGCAGGAAAATGCTCGACACACATGAAATAACAATAATACGATAAAATGAAACAAAAATTAGAAACAACGAGAATATTCGAACAAAAACAACAACCTTTACACCTAATCATTTAAAATACTTGAAATGTCTACCATTATTTTCTATACATAAATTTAATCTTTTTTTCGTCGACTTGACACTGGCCACAATTTTAGTATGAGAAAAATTACGAGCTGTCTGTCGAAATCCATTTTCCATATCCTCACTTATAGTTTGGGGTGTTCGGAAAACCAAGTCTTTATTCTCCGCCAAAAATAAAAATCTAATACTGTGAGGTCGGGTGATCTTGCTGGCCATGGAAAAATACTCCCTCGTCCAATCCACCTCTTTGAGAAGACGGTATCTAAATATTCCCTTACATTAGCAGCATAATGCGCCGGGCAACCATCTTGTTGATACCACAGATCTAACCTGTAATGATGAATAGCAATATCTTCTAGAAGAATTGAGAGATCTTCCGTTAAAATTTCGAGCACCTTTGCTAAGATACTATCGAAGAAAAACAGCCCGACAACTGTTCCATCAAAAATTCCGCACTACACGTAAACACTCCAGCGGTTCTAATTATTGACTTCCCCTTGCCAATATGGGTTGGTATATGATTAGTAGTTGCTGTTGTGTAAATTTACTTTACCATTTAATATACCTTTAATATTCCATGAAGTAAATTAGGTTCGCCGTTCAACATTCCTTTCAACCAAATGCAAAACTCCAGTCGTTGACCAAAATCTATCTCTTTCAATTCTTGGTGCAAGACAACATGATATGGATGCAGTTAATGGTCCTTTAGTATCCTTTGAATGAACTAGCGAATAATTCAATCCCGAATCACTTGCAATATTCTGAATGCTTAAATGTGGTTCAGCATAAACATAAGCCAAAACTTTTATAATATTATCCTCATTACGGCTTTTACCACTGTTAGCTGGAGAATATTTCGTAAAAAATGAGATTTTATTTTACAAGTGAAAGATTGCGCCCTCTAGTGGCGAAATACGAACTTGAAAAATTTTTAATCATTTTCTAGGGGCCGATTTTGCCATTAGATTTTATCCGGAAGTTATAGGATAAACGGTTTCCGAGATACGGCCGGTGGCCACCTTAATGAATCACCCTTTACAATACTGCACACCAAAATTAATTTAATTCGGAGTAACCATACTACAGAAGAGAGACTGATTTTTTTTGACAATTTCAACAGCCTCTATTTTTTTTACAGGGGCCGAATCTTCAAAAGAGGTAAATGAAAAAAGAGTTTCATTTGATGAGAGGAAATAAGTGCTTGAAATATGAGAAAAATTTGATATAAATGCGTGGAGGATAAAAGCTCGAGAACAAATTAAAAATCTGGGCAATAAAATGCTTTCTTATCCTTTTTTCTCTTCAATTTTCCTAGTCCGGATAATACAAATCGTGAAGTATTGGATGGTTTTTGACACATTCGATTGATTTTTGAGTTAAATTTTCCATCTCATTATTAATCATTCCGTGACAAACATATGAATTATTCACACTGGTACCGCAAATACAATGACACCGCCACGGTCAGATGAATTATATCGAATCCTACTTCTACCGTTTATTGAACGGCTAACTGAACGTTCCGAAGTTACTAAAATTTTGGACATTTCTGGCAGGGCAGCTGCAAAATTTCCATTCACGCATAAATGATGTAAGGGCATACAGTAACTCGAATATATCGCGGTGACGTTTGTAGGCTAGATATCTCTTTTTTTCGAAAAATTTTTCAGGTGCAAATGGCTCTAAAAATAGTAAAACGCACAATGTTGCCACTTTTTTATATTCAAGAATTCTCGGTAAAATGAAACTGAATTAAGGTTAAAAATGAAAAAACAAAGAGTTTTACAGAACGTCAATGCATAAAATTTTTGGATATTCGCGGTTTCTGAAGACAGCGCCATCATTTTCCTGTGTGTAATTTAAGCGTTGTTATAAGAGGAAATAAAGCAGTACTTATCGAGACTTCGTACAAGTGTGTCCATGTCTACTACAATACTTATTTTATCTTTCCCCGTTTTACATTCACTGTGCAATGAGCCCAGGTCGCTCAGGTGGCGAAGGTTAAGTTGAAAAGAGCAGAATGGCAGTTATTTTTCAATCTAGTGTTCCACCTTTGAAAGGTCGAGAAGACTATACGGAATGGGCTTTCGCAGTAAGAAACGTTCCTGTACTAGAAGAACTGTAAAGGCTCGTACTCATGGACGCGTTAGAAATAAAAATCACGCGATTTTTTGTCCAATGTCAGTAATTTATGACTGATATGTCATTCAGATCGATTCTGTAGCGAGGTGCATAGCAATACTTGCGTATTGCTATGCATCTTTCTGATATATAGCAATATGGCCATGATGTCACGTATTCTGTTCCGAATGTTATAGCAATGTTTTTTATGATCTTTTTTATAGCAATATTGCTACCATAGACTTCCATTATCGGTGATTTTAGAGCTAACACTGTATTTTGTGACTAAAGAGCTACAAGGAAGAAGAAAATAACCCTACTTCTTAAACATTTCGTGAGTTTTTCTATGATTTCGCATACATAACCTCTATCTTCGGCTTTCGTTATTCATGTTAACATCGACATAAAAAAATGTTACGAAACAAAAAAAATCAAATTGACCAAAAACCAATTTCCTGGATACCAATAGAATATTGGTTACCAGAAATCAAATACAGCAATTTTATTCAGGCGTTAATAATTCGATAAACTTTATTGTTGGCACCTCAAAGGGATTGCTGTTGTTGAGATGGTTACAATAATCATCTCAGCTGTTGTCTACTATGCCTGTATTTTAATGTAAGAATTTTCCTTGAATTTAAATATTCTAGAGAACCTTGAACACATTTCCATTAGCATATACTTTTTTTATTCATGTAAACATCGACTTATTCAAAAATGATACGAAATAGAAAAACCAATTAAAGTCAAATTGACCAATTTCCCTGATACCAAAAGAATATTGGTTTCCAGAAATCAAATGCATCAATTTTATGCAGGCGTTAATGGTTCGAAATTCGATGAACTTTTCTGTTGGCAATTCAAAGGGATGGCTGTTGTTGAGATCATTAGAATAATTGTGTATCTCAGCTGTTGCTTACTATGCCGATAATTTAGTCTAAGAATTTTCCTTAAAATTAAATATTCTAGAGAGCCTTGAACAAATTTCTATTAGCTCATACTTCCCTATAACAAATAACATAATCACAAGGACGAATATCCGCCGATAAATCAACAAACATTCCCCCTTGATCAGAGCTAATCATCCAATCAACCAAAACACCTACACCAAAGAAGCGGATCCAATTAGAATGACTACAGCTGTTTCACAATTGTTATTGATCGTCAGGTCAACTTAACTTGGATGCAAGTTAAGTTGACCTGACGATCAATAACAATTGTGAAACAGCTGTAGTCATTCTGCTTGGATCCGATTCTTCGGTGTAGGTGTTTTGGTTGATTGGATGATTAGCTCTGATCAAGGTGGAATATTTGTTGATTTATGGGCGGATATTCGTCCTTGTGATTATGTTATTTATTATTACTGGAGCTCTTTCTTCTCCGTGAAACCAATTCCTATACTTCCCTATCTTCGATATTTTCGAATTCTTGGAAGAAATAATACTGAAACAAATGGATCTCTGTAAGATTCCCTTTCGAAGCTTTCTTGATATCAAGCATAGAAAGTACTATTTTGAGGTTGTTAAGATAGTAATATTAATAGGAAGATTCTTGTTAAAGTGACAGGTCATATTGCTCAAAATGGTTGATCAGAATATCAATAATTCCAATCTTGTTATGATAGCAATATCTTTTTCCTTGCAATATTGCTCTTTGCAAACAGAATTGACCTGATTATGAAAACGCGCGATTGTTCATGAAATGTCGAATCTGGTTCTTCAACAAGTATGGTAATTTGTTTTATACCTATATTTTTTAAGGGATTGAAATCATAGACGCTTTTGATTCCCAGGTCATGCACATAGCTATGGAAAAAATTGTTTTTGCTGGAATTAGTTTTGTTCTGCAGAAATGATTATTTAAGGATGATAGCTAAATCAATTTAATAATTCATCATAAGTAAAAAATATATTTTTTTGGCCTTGATGTTGATATTTGAAACTGCCACATATCGTCACTATATGGTTGTAATTCAGCACATAAAAACATAATTTCTCTAAGACAATAGTTGAAAAAGTACTCTTCGCTATACTTATAATTCCTCATCCATTGCACTTCAAGACTGAATGCGTGTTTTGTTAACAAGTGCCTATAATCATAACTGACGAGTATGAACAATCTCTTGAGTGTTTCAAATATCCCGCCATTTTCTTGAAGTTGAAATTTTTCAACTACGGAAAAA
Organism: Myrrha octodecimguttata; assembly: GCA_958510865.1. Lineage (NCBI taxonomy): Eukaryota > Metazoa > Arthropoda > Insecta > Coleoptera > Coccinellidae > Myrrha > Myrrha octodecimguttata. The sequence continues at coordinate 2,945,464 of OY294062.1, forward strand.
GAATCGCGCGATTTTGGCGGGAGAGCATCTGTCAACTCAAATGTCATCGCTTGTGCGACAAACGCGTCCATCAGTTTGCGCCTTAAGGCTGTATAGATGGCATCGAAACGGACGCTTTCGAAGATGGAAAGGCCAAAGCTAAACTAGTTTTAACAATCGATCTGTCACACTAGAGAGTTATCGAAACTCGAATACAGGCCCGACTTTATTGAAGTATCCTGTAATAAGAGATCCCTCATCATTGGTTCGACAATCGACTATCGAAGGACTTGTTCCCCTAAACTTTAAGAAGACATTTCTTATTTGGTTCTTGTCATAGTCAAATAATAGACATGTTTCTCTGTAGAAAGGTATCAGATGTGAGAATAAAATGCAACAATATTATGACTTATGTTATTATGACTTATGTTTATTGAAGCTTTTTTACTAGTTGGATGAAATCAACTATTTATCAGATTACAATGAAATTTGCACAGAACTTGAAGTCAACAATTGTCAATAATACTTCAAATTAAATAATTTAGTTTTCCTTGGCGACTATTCATCAGATTACTATATTTGGCACAGACCTTGAAATCAATATTCGACAACAGTATTTCAATTTGATCAGGTATTCATTTCCGGAAATTTAGTGAAAAAAATATATGAAATTTCGTTATTATTCTAAATAAGCGAATAGATGATCGCTTCGGCAACGAATTTAAACGAGCGCGAAAAACCTTCTGACCTCACTTAAGAGCTTTTATGAAATTTTTTAATGTATACCATTGTTAAACAATGTTTATACTATCACAAATATCAAATTAATTACCACAACATTAAAAGACACTTAAAATTCATAAAGAAAGAATGAGCTCTAACCTCCAGTCATCATAGAATTAGAAGGAATGACAGGAGAACTGTCAAATAAGGGATCATTTATTTAAGTAAGCCTGTTGAAGTTAGGGAGGCCTGTATTTCATTAAAGGCCACCCTTAAATGTTTTGTGATTACGCATGCGTATATGTAAAAATGAGGCAAACTTTATTTAAGACACGCCTCCATTTGGGTTTTAGTAACTCTCGGTTATAAACTATATAAACAATTGCCCGAATAAAACCGAACCTGAAACCAATGCATTCAGCGCAGTATTTCTCAGCGAAAGATTCGAGAAAAATGGATTGGTACATCGATTCGAGAGCGAGCAATCGTTCAACAGTTCGTAATGATTGGATCAAAGACGTGAACTTGTGGCAAAATAATATTACGACTGTGGTGGGTGATGGGGTACATCCAGTGACAATCACCAATGCTTTGTTCATTCCAGACTTCAAGACAAACCTAGTCTCTGTAAGTCAACTCATAAAAAAAGGGTAACACAGTTAAATTCGAACAAGATATTTGCTTAATATTCAACAAACAGAGACAGATGATTGGTGTAGCACGTTTAGTAAACAATATGTATAAACTTAACTTGAAGAAAACAGAACAGTGTTTTTCATCAACGGCCAGAAGCAGAATTTGGCACCGAAGGTTTGATTATTTAAACCACCAAGATTTATGCAAGATGGAAGCTGGGGCAGTAAATGAAATGCATTTTTCGTAAGTAATATCATAAGGGCATCTAATTTTTCCGAAAAAACTCGAAAAAGACGTTTCTAAGTAATATTTTAACAAGAAGCATGAGTGCTGGTGGCAACAAAAATCCGAGTCGAAGACGAGGATTTTTGCACTTGCACGAATGCTTTTTGTCAAAAATATAACTTTGCAATGTATTTCTTCGATTTTTTTCACGGGAAAAATTAGATGCCCGAATGGTATTTGACAAGACTATTTCATGAGTAACCGATTATTCTGCATGCATTATGTATAGGTATTAATTTGAAAACTGAAAAACAGGTACCTAATTTATTTCATCAAGAATACTACAATCTCAATTATTCATGGTAATTTTTGGTGACAACAACCGTCAAGTTTTGCCGCGGGTAAACTCGAATAAACTGCGGACAGCTCCTACCAAACAGTTTTTCCACCTAGAAACCATTTGTAATTCAAAATTGCGCGTTTCTGATTGGTAGAAATTACGACGAGGGAAATAGTTATTGAAAAATGATTTGACTCGTCAATGTATATCATGTTGCGAAGGTAAACATTCTCGAGATGAATTTAAAAACAAGGGAACTAGAGAAAAACCAGTTTTGGAGATTGCACACACTGATATTTGTGGTCCCATGGAGACATTCTCTCTTGAAGGTTCCAGATACTTTCTGTTGTTTGTTGACGACTCAAGAATGACATTTACGTATTTTCTGAAAAGTAAATCAGAAGTATTCAAATATTTTAAACAGTTCAAGGCATCGGAGGAGAACCAGAAGGGTACTACAATAAAAATCTTGAGATCAGATAATGGTGGAGAATTTTGCAGAGAAATGGAAGATTACCTAGCGAATAATGGGATAATTCATCAAACTACTAATGCTTACACTCTACAAAATGGGGAAGCTGAGGAGATGAATCGTACGCTTGTTGAAAACTCTAAATGTCTCCTGTTCGATGCGAAATTGGACACGCAGTTTTGGGCTGAAGCAGTAAATGAAGATGAAACATCAATTAGAAGTAAAAATGAGTTTGACAGAGGTGATGATCAAGATAAGAGCTCAGATGAAGACTATTCACCAGTTGTCCCTATCCAACATACATGTCCAGAGTTAAGAAGACCCAAAAGAGAACCAAAGGTCCAGACATTCAAAGACCACAAAGTTTATATGTGCACGGACGGAGAACAAGAAGATTTCAAATTTAGTGAAGATCTAGTTACTGTTGAAGAGGCTTTATCAAGTTGGGATAACGGGAAATGGAAGGCAGCCATGAAGGAAGAATATGATTCGTTTATTCGTAAAAACTCCGGGGAAATTCCAGAAGTTCTAGAAAATGCTAGTGAAGTGGACTCAAAGTGGGTATTGAGAAAAAGCTAAACAGTGATGATTCGGCACGGTACAGAGCAAGCCTCGTAGCTCGTGGGTTCGTACAAAAACGAGGTGTCGATTATGATTGAACTTATTCGCATGTGGTTAGACATTCTAGTCTTAGATGTGATGACCGCTTTTCTTGATGGCGAATTGAATTAAAAAATTTTCATGAAACAACCAGAAGGTTTTCAGGTTTCAAATAGAGGCAATAAATTATGTGAATTGAATAAAACAACTTACGGTTTGAAACAAGCATCTCGTGCTTGGAACTTGAAGGTTAATAAAGGTTTAACTGATAATGGCTATAAAAGTTCAACTGTTGAACAATGTATTTATATAAAATCTTACGAAGATAAATCAACAGTTGTGGTCATATACGTTGATGTTTTTTTTTTGTATTTTTTTGATTGATAATTTAAGTAAAATTTTCCGTTAAAAAAATTGGGAGAGGCTAGACAATGCTTGGGAATGAATATAACTAGAAATTCTGAAAAGAATAGAATAGCCATTGAGCAAAGAGATTACATTGTTGAAATTTTGGAAAGGTTCAACATGTCTGATTGTAAACTTGCTAAGACTCCTTTAGAGGCCAAATTGGAATTTGATCTGTAGCGAATTCATCCATTCCAACAAAAACGAAAAAAAGGGCGGAGTAGAAACACGAAATTCAAATCTCTGAAAAATCGCATAAATACATTTCGCTCCGCTCTAAAAATCACTTGACTCAACTCTCTCCGATCCATCTGCATATCACCGCTAAGAAGATATTCGATCTCGACATCTGCATTCCATCTTTATCTGTATCCGGCGCTAGCGAAGAAATTCCAGAAGGTCCAACATCCGGTTTACTATCCTCGACGACAGAAGCCCTTTTCGACGTCATCGACCCTTCAGGCGCCAGCTACCTATCAGCACCCCAGGGGACCTACGCCGAAGAATTGTTAAACTCTGCCTTTTCAACAAAAAGAATTATTGCCTTTCGAATTCACTTTTGTGTAACACTCGACAGAAAAATAAACAGGCTAATCTGTTTTCTTTATTGTGTGTTTGATTCCACAGAACAGACGACCCCACAAATTGGTGACCCCCGACGACCGCAATAAGGAATTCCAGTGGCGTAGACGACATCAGGGCCGACCCGAATTCTTGAAGGAAGGAAGAACAACCTCAACAAGCAAAATGCAGAGCGACGAAGCACAAATCTCCAGAGTCGCAGTCCGGATGCCAGAATTCATTTCCGCCGACCCGGAATTATGGTTCGCTATCGTAGAAGGAATCTTCACCAGTGCCGGCGTTACTTCGGACAAAACGAAGTTCGGACACGTAGTAGGGGCCCTACCAGCGAAGTTCGCAAGCGAAGTGAAGGACGTCATTCTGAAGCCACCACCGTCAGAGGCCTACTTCAAAATCAAGACAGAGCTGATCCGACGGTTGTGCACATCCCAGGAGGAGAAGACACGCCGCCTCCTCGAACGGGAAGAAATTGGGGACCGCAAACCATCCCAGTTCCTCCGACATCTGAGGAGCCTAGCCGATGCCAACGTACCCGACGCTCTGATGAAGACCCTATGGTTGAGCCGACTACCCAGATAGATACAAGTAGCCCTAACCATCGTCAAGGACAGCGAGCTAGAAGAGTTGGCAGCCCACGCAGACAACATCGCCGAAGCCTCCAAACCACCCGCATCCCAGATCGCTGAAACGACGTCAACGCAATCCCTCGAGGCGATGATGAACATCCACATGGCGCAGCTCACCCTGGGACTGAACCAAGAGATCGCAGCACTCCGAGCAGAAGTGACAGCCCTCAGCAGACGACCGACACAACAGCGACACCGAGAACGTTCCAGGTCCCGAAGCCACAACAGACAACGCACCAATGGATTCTGCTGGTACCACCTACAATTTGGAAGCAACTCCAGAAAGTGCACACAACCCTGTTCCTTCCAGTCGGGAAACGACAGGGGCAATCACTAATGACGGCTAGTGATCCCAGCCCAGCACCGCGCCGTCTCTTCATCACCGACCGGGAATCCAAGAGGCAGTTCCTGATAGACACCGGCGCCGATCTCTGCGTATTTCCTCGCAGTGCAACTTCTGGAAGACGAGAGAAGTCCGACTACACCCTCTCAGCAGCCAATGGTACAGACATCGCAACATATGGTACAATCAACCTATCGCTCAACTTGGGACTACGCCGCAATTTCCCATGGAGATTCGTCGTAGCAGATGTCTCCAAGCCAATCATTGTCGATTTCCTCAGTTTCTACAATCTACTGGTGGACGTGAGAAACCAGCGCCTCCTGGACGCCAGAGGGGAAGCCACACAATGCATTATCCCGGTCATCAAAACAATCAGCGGTTCATCCAAGTACCACGACCTCCTCATGGAATTTCCCAACATAACGAGACCTGAGGGAGTCCCGATGAACATCAAGCACCATACAAGGCATCACATCCAAACAACCCCTGGTCCATCACTTTCATCCAGACCACGACGCCTGGCACCAGAAAAACTCAAAGCGGCGAAGAAAGAATTCGAAACCATGATCAATCTAGGAATTGCACGTCCATCCAAAAGTCCATGGTCATCCCCACTACACCTGGCACCAAAAAAGTCAACCGACAGTTGGAGACCCTGCGGAGATTACCGAGCTCTCAACGCCCGCACAATACCAGATCGATATCCAGTCAGGCACATTCAAGACTTTGCCCACATCCTGCAAAGAAAGAGCATCTTCACCACACTGGACCTTGTTCGAGCCTACAACCAGATACCAGTTGCTGAAGAGGATGTTCCCAAAACAGCCATCACGACACCCTTCGGAATGTTCGAATTTCCATTCATGTCTTTCGGACTTAGGAACGCTGCTCAAACCTTCCAACGCTTCATCGACGAAGTACTACGAGGACTTGACTTCTGCTTCAGCTACATCGATGACGTGCTAATCGCCTCAGAATCCGAAGAAGAACACATGGAACACCTCAGAATCGTCTTCGCAAGATTCCAGGGACACTCGATGACACTAAATCCAGCCAAGTGTGTTTTCGGCCAGCCTGAAGTCAAATTCCTAGGCTACCTCATTTCCGCTGAAGGCACTCGCCCACTACCAGATAGAGTTACCGACATTTTGGAGTATTCTCAACCAACCACAGCCAAGGAACTCCGACGATTTCTAGGTATGATGAACTTCTATCGTCGTTTCATACCCAGAATATCAGACACTCAATCACCCATCAACGACCTACTGGTACCGAAGCTCAAAGGGAAGGCCAAAATCAACTGGACTCCAAAAGCTTCAGCGGCATTCGAAGAGTGCAAAAAGAAACTGGCTACAGCAACTCTCCTTTCACACCCCAAGGACGATGCACCCTTAGCCATAGTGAGTGATGCTTCGGATACAGCAGTTGGAGCAACTCTGCAACAACTTCACAATCAAGAATGGCAACCACTAGCTTTCTTTTCGAAGAAATTATCAGGAGCAGAAACCCGCTATGGAGCTTATCATCGAGAACTCCTTGCCATCTACCTCGCCATCAAGCATTTCCGACATATGGTAGAAGCAAGAAACTTCACCATCTTCACGGACCACAAACCTCTGACGTTTGCCTTCAAACAGAAGCCAGAAAAGTGCTCACCTCGACAGTTCCGCCACCTCGACTTCATCTCGCAGTTCACCACTGATATCCGCTACGTACCAGGTGATCAAAACATCGTCGCCGATGCCCTATCACGAGTCGATGAACTTTCAACCGCCCTCGACTACGCAGCATTGGCCAACTCCCAGCAAAACGACGACGAGTTGAAGAAACTTCTACATGGCAACACGGGACTTACACTGAAAATGGTCAAGCCGCTTGGATCAACCGTCACAGTGTATTGCGATACCTCCACACCACTTGCTAGACCCTTCATCACGAAGCCATTTCGGAGATCAGCTTTTGATATCGTCCATCGTCTATCACATCCAGGAACCAACGCAACAGTCAAACTAGCCAAACAACGATTCGTTTGGCCCTCAATCAATTCCGACTGCAGAAAATGGACTAGAAGCTGTCTCCCATGTCAACGAGCCAAAGTCATCCGTCATGTAGCAGCACCACTTGGTGATTTCTCCCAAGCCCCGAGAAGATTCGAGCATGTACATTTGGACATCATAATAATGCCTCATTCTGAAGGATTCCGGTATTGCCTTACCTGTGTCGACCGATTCACCCGATGGCCAGAAGCAATCCCCATTCAGAACCAAGAAGCAACCACAGTCGCCCAAGCGTTCTACTCCCAATGGATATCGCGATTTGGAACCCCCCTCAGAGTAACATCGAATCAAGGAAGACAGTTCGAGTCATGCTTATTCAAAGAACTGAATAAGTTGACTGGCACTAACCACCTAAGAACCACCGCCTATCACCCAGCAGCAAATGGAATGGTAGAAAGGAGCCATCGTCAACTGAAGGCAGCGATCAAATGCCATCAAAACGACCGATGGACTAAAACACTCCCAACAGTCCTACTCGGAATGAGATCAGCATGGCGAGAAGATCTTAAATCCACCTCTGCAGAACTGGTTTATGGTGAACCACTGAGATTACCAGGCGAATTTCTCGAAACAAACGAACAGAAAACTGGAACTGACGACGTTTCGGAATTTGTAAAAAGTCTTCGAGAACAAATCAAACAGATAAGGCCCACGAACGGAACAAGACATGGAGAACGGAAAAGTTTCGTTTTCAAAGACTTGGCCACATCAGAATACGTCTTCGTTCGTCACGACGGTCCAAAAGCCTGCCTTCAACTACCGTACGATGGACCATTCCAAGTAGTGAGACGAAGTCCAAAAACTTTCACCGTCAACTACTATGGAAAGGAAATGACTGTTACTATCGACAGAGTAAAACCAGCGTACATCATCAACAACGAAAATACAGAACCTCAACCAGACAACCAGCCCGAGGAACGGCCAATTCAACCTTCACAACAGGACCTCAATCATCAGGAAAGACGAACTCGCTCTGGAAGAAAAGTTCATTTTCCGGACCGACTTCAAGCAGGATTTTCGTGACTTCATCACTGGCAGGGGAGTGTGTAGCGAATTCATCCATTCCAACAAAAACGAAAAAAAGGGCGGAGTCGAAACACGAAATTCAAATCTCTGAAAAATCGCATAAATACATTTCGCTCCGCTCTGAAAAATCACTTGACTCAACTCTCTCCGATCCATCTGCATATCACCGCTAAGAAGATATTCGATCTCGACATCTGCATTCCATCTTTATCTGTATCCGGCGCTAGCGAAGAAATTCCAGAAGGTCCAACATCCGGTTTACTATCCTCGACGACAGAAGCCCTTTTCGACGTCATCGACCCTTCAGGCGCCAGCTACCTATCAGCACCCCAGGGGACCTACGCCGAAGAATTGTTAAACTCTGTCTTTTCAACAAAAAGAATTATTGCCTTTCGAATTCACTTTTGTGTAACACTCGACAGAAAAATAAACAGGCTAATCTGTTTTCTTTATTGTGTGTTTGATTCCACAGAACAGACGACCCCACAGATCCCAAGAAAGAATATTGTGAAGAAGTGCCATATCAGGAGTTTATTGGATCGTTAATGTATTTGGCTGTATTGACGAGACATGACATAGCCTATTCCGGTAGTTTTTTGAGTCAATTTAACAAAAACCATACTTTGGAGCACTGGAACTGTGATGAACGAATTCTAAGATATTTAAATTAACTAAATATTTTGGTTTAATGTTCACAAAATCGGAAAAAGTTTGCAAGGTTTTTAAGATGCAGACTGGGGTAATGATAAACAAGATAGAAAATCTTATGCAGGTTTTGTATTCAAAATGTCAAATAGTGTAATATCCTGGGAAAGCAAGAAACAGAGAAGAGCAGCTGATTATTTGGCGGTGGCTGAAGCAACCAAAGAAGCAAATTATTAGCAAAATCTAAATTTGGAGTTACTAGTCAAATGAATTGTATAACTTTATTCAATGACAGCCTGGGAGCTCAGGCATTGGCAAATAATCCGGTCTATCATAAGCGCACACTAAGCATATTGGATAAACGTCGTTTTGTCAGAGATGCTGTATCAAATAATCAGATCAAACTATTGTATTTACCAACTGATGAGATGAAAGCTGAAATATTGACTAAAAGTTTAACTCAGGCTAAACGTAATAGATGCATCACAGAATTGAATATGTCTTCATTGATGTAGTGAGGGTGTTGTACAGTACGTCAATGCATTATATTTTTTGAGTATTCGCGGTTGCTGATGGCAGTGCCACCTATTTCCTGTGTATAAGTATAATGTAGGCGTTGATGTAAGAGGAAATAAAGCAGTACCTATCGAGACTTCGTATAAGTGTTTCCATGTTTATTACAATCGTTATTTTCTCTTCCCAGTTTTACATTCACTCAGCAATTCTACATAATCACACGAAGAACCTTGCGCATTATGGGTGGGTGGGTTTCTGACCTTGAGATGTTAACGAGGTTTCAAGAAATTCTATTTTTCAGAAACTCCCCTGATTTCTGTTGAAATCACTCGAGTGTAGGAGTATTGGTAGAATTACGATCAAATTTCGCACAAACCTTGACATTGATATTCAAAAACGCTTCAAATTTATGACAAGGTTTATTATTTTTTCAGTTGAATACCCCAATTCCTTTGATATCTTAAATAAAACTTAACGTAACCCGTCAATAATGCTTGAATTTTTTATTTCAAAACCAATTTATCCTGTTGTTTTTACGCGCTTGTTCTTGGGAACACCGCCTTATCATTTCGTCACGTTGTCTGTAATTTTCGAATTTTGAGCCGAAATTGGTCTCAAACGACTAGGTTGGACTCACTGATGAAGAATCCGTGGTCAAAATTGATTCTGTCCGTACGGCCGGCCGTTCGGCCGTGTGCGCTGTAACTTTCGAAAGAAAAAACTTCAAATTCTCAGGTGACCTAGAGTCTTGAAATTTTCAGGTTAGGTTAAGATCCTGAATATCTCGGTTAAGTTCGTTAATGGGCCAAATCTGCCAAATGGTTTTTGTGCTACAGCCATTTGAAATAATGATTTTTCAATAACTCGAAAAATATTTATCTGATCGAAATGAAACTTGGTTGGAATATGAACAGTGTCAATAACAGGAATTGTCTTTGGAAAATTTTTTTTTGAAAATTTTTTCGTTTCATTGAAATTTCACTGAAATTTCCAAGTCACCATTTAGCAATGTGAACAACCGCGTAAAATTTGCTCACTTCACGTCAGTGCTTTTCTAGATTTTTTGAATTTGATATTTCTCACCCCTCCAATGGAAATATATGTATTGTGATACGTCAAATGAAAGGTAATTTGATTACCTATTCAGCGATGTGGCTCAAAGTAGAATTGGTTGTGCCGTTTTTTTATTAAAAAATAGTAGAGTACTGTAATCAAACCATCGTTCTTTTATTAATCATTATTGAGGGATATCCTCGAACCCATGGATTTGTTAATTAAATTGAATTAATAATGAACTTTTATTTTCGTTCACATAACTGAATTGGTCATCGAATGATATTTGATGCGATATACATGCAATATTTTTCCAAAAAAAAAACAAACTGTTGAGGTTTTGAGGTTAAGGGTATAAACCTCAAACTTAAAATGTGCATGCATTCCTCAAACTTTGAAAATAGAAATCGGGAGGTAGGAGAATACTTTTCAATATTTATTATTTCAAGAATAAAAACCTGACACCAATCACAAATTGTTAATTTTTTAATAAAAAAATAGCTTCACTATTTCTTTTTTCAATGACACCGCTCAGTATGCAATCGAATGTCCTTCCATTTGATATATCTCAATATATATATTAGTATTTGAAAAAAGCAGTACCTATAGGGAGCGTAAAGGGTGGGATATTTCAAATAAAAAAAGCATAGGGAGACATGCTTTCGAAATTACAAATCCATGGATTCGTGGAATTCCCTTGATAATAATTAGTAAAAGAATAATGCTCTGATTGCAGTACTCTCCAATCACAAATTCTAAATTTCTTCCTAATTTTTACGCGCTTGTTCTAGGGAACAGCGCGTTATCATTTCGTCACGTCACTGTTATTTTTGAATTTTGAACCGAAAATGGTATTAAACGATTGGGTTGAACTCCCTGAAGAAGAATCAGTTGTCAAATGTGATTCTGTCCGTCCGTCGAATGTCCTCTAACATTCGAAGCAAAAGACTTCAGAATTAGCGACATGAAATCGTCAAATTAGGTATAGAGTCCAAATATCTCAGTCAAGTTCGTTAACTGGGGGTGAGAAATATCAAATTCAAAAAAATCTAGAAGAGCACTGACGTGAAGTCAGCAGCTTTTACGCGCTTGTTTACATTGCGAAATGGTAATTTGGAAATTTCAGTGGAATTTCAATGGAATATAAAAATTTTCAGAAAAAAAATTTTTTTTTTTAATTTTTCCATGAATAATTCTTCTTATTGACACTGTTCATATTCCAAGCAAGTTTCATTTCGATCAGATAAATATTTTTCGAGTTATTGAAAAATCAAACTTCCAAATGGCTGTAGCACAAAAACCATTCGGCGGATTTGGCCCATTAACGAACTCAACCGAGATATTCAGGATCTAACCTAACCTAACCTAACCTAACCTGAAATTTTCAAGACTCTAGGTCCTTCCTTTCGAAAGTTACAGCGCACACGGCCGGACGGACAGAATCAATTTTGACCACGGATTCTTCATCAGTGAGTCGAACCTAGTCGTTTGAGACCAATTTCGGATCAGAATTCGAAAATTACAGACATCGTGGCGAAATAATAACGCGCTGTTCCCCAGAACAAAAAAAAAACACAGGATAAATTGCTTTCGAAATTTAAAATCGACGAGTGCGAGGGTTTTCCTTCATAACTCTTCGTTCAAAAATTATTGACGAGTTACTTTTTTGGCACGCTGTATACTATTTATAAGTCATGGGTTTTTCACCCCAAAATTTGCAGCGTTTTTCTTTATACCTCAGGAACCACTGGTCGGAAATCATCCAATAAATGCCAAGCGACTCACTATTTTTCTACCAAGATTCACGGAGTTCGGTCCAGCACTTTCAGGGAAAAGCCCCGGACAACGGACGGATTTTTTTTTATCAGTTCATTCAAATCTACATACTTCAAAATGTGAACTGTGAAATTTTCAGGGGGGGTAATTTTTTTTTGGTAGATCACTAAGGTTTATTATTTGATAAAATCAAATAATAAACCAAAAGAGCCTTTGAACTTTCGATTCGATCCGATGTTTCATTTTGGAGATTCAAAAAAAAAATTAATTTTGAGACTATTCTCCTGAATATCTCAAGTAATACTGAAGCGATGAAACTTTGTAGGTTTCTAATTGTTGAGTACTGACGCGCTATATGACGCGAAATTTCGTGAGGATAGTATAGTTGAAAAATGTAGAAAAATTAAGTTTTGATCTCTTCATCAGATTTCGATGGGAAATCTGTAAAGACGACCGCTTTCACAACTAATTTGAAAAAGCGCGTAAAAGCTCCTGACTTCACGTTTGTTCCCTAGAAGTTTGCATTTATACATAAATTACGCGTGGCTTCGCCAGTCTGGTTTTTGTTGGTTTCCGTACAAATGTTGCCAATATGAATTTAATGTGTGAAGTTACGTTTATGAGGATGAAATAAAGCCTATAAGCATTCACAAAATCGTCCTACAAACAGAACAAATGTCTTGAGGATCATTCAAATAGTTTACAGAAATATTTAGGACATAAACAAGCGGAACCCTTTAGAACAGGGGAAACATATCTATTTTATTGAAAATAATCATGAATATGTCAAATTTTGTTCTGGCAACGAATTTGAATGAGTTCACACTAGCTCCTAACCTCACTTCAGCGCTTTTCTAGATTTTTCGATGCATCCATCATATTGAAACCACAGAGTATGCTGAAGCTTCCAATAAAATGAACAGATGGTCTGTTAAAGATCCAAAATAATTGAACCTCATACAGAGTGATGGTGGCAGTTCAATCCAATAAATGTGCACTATTAAATATTACCAGGCATAAATTGAAAGGACTCTTATCATGGACATGTTTTTAAAGTACAAAAGATTTCCTTCAACTTTATTTCTTCTCATCTTCGATGTGATCTCAACTTGACAGTATTTTTTATTGAGTAAAAACCTTAGTAGGAATTTGCAAAATTCCATAGAATCTATGTTTGGTTCATTTCCACTATTTCGGCTCTTTTATCAATCTTCCTTAAGGCTCGTATCTACATGGATTCAAATTTCGTCTGAATAAATGAGAGAAAGATCATAGTCTGGATTTTGAGTTTTGAGATCATGAATCTGTTCGAAGTAGATGCTTAAAAGGTGAAGTGTGAAAGAGTTTTTAAAGAAGGAAGAAACGGTAAGAGATGCACTCTGAAGAATTCTCCGGGAATGGATAATTCCAAAATGATCCTTTTGTCAGGCCCAAAAAGTACTTGGATATCAGTAAGACTGGTTTACGCTTCTTCACTGGCTTCATCGCAGGACATTGTGGCCTAAGAAAGCATATGATGAGATTGTACTCATCAGAAACTGACAAGTGTAGATTTTGAGGAAAGAGTTGTATGTAGCGCAGAGTTGCCAAAACAGATCTAATGGGGGACAATAGACCTCAAGGTCATAGTACAATGTAACCTCCTTACCAAAGTAAAACTAAGTGAAGTGTCATATAAGGTCAAACAATGCAATGAATTTCAGGAAAGACGTCCAACCTCTCACTTTGGTCTGTAATGGTTTGATACTCAATGATAAAATTGCTTGGACTTCCAGTTTGAATAATAATGAGAACGTGTAAAATCTACAACAGAATTCATAACGACCCTTTATATTTGGCATATCAGATGGAATCAATGAAATTTTCAACTCTTTACAGCAAATCCAGGCTTTTTTGATGATTTCATTAAATTTTTGAAATTGATTTGATGTTGATATGGAACTCGAGAAAGAAAAACAAAAGATCTGAAACACCCCCAAAGTCAAAAGACTCAATGAAATTGTTCATATTCTTGCTATAATTTTCAATAATTCAACGATATGAATGTTATTCATCAACTATTATTTATTATTAATGAGTGGATGTAGATTCTTTGATCGATTTTGTTTTTCTTCAAACGTACAGATATTGAATATCCAATATTTAAGGGAGTTAAATAGTAGACCCAACATCCCTACATGATGGCATTTAGTATAAATATAATGATCGTCAAACTTCGGAATCCTGGAGAATTTGTAGTAAGATAAATCCTTTTGCAAGCTACCATTATGAAAAGGAGTATAATGGTTGTTATTAATACTGAGACATATAAAGCTGAGTACTCACCTTCACAGGCTAATATAACGTTCTGATTTAAGTAGCTGGTATCTATTGAAATCAGAAAATGAAAAAATCAGAAATCAACTATTCACAGATAACACTCACATATGAAACACGAAAAGATGAGAAGTCCAGTTATCCATACTGTCAATTTGTTACGAATATTTGGTATCGTTTTAGGAAATTTCAATTTTCCAGCCTTATCTGATACTATGAACTGAAAATAAATTAATTTTCGATGAGGAAAGCCACAAATATGAATAAATAATTTGTTATTACAATAGATTAAATAAAAGATAAATATAAATGTAGCAATATAGATACTTTACCGATTTCAAAGAATTTGTCGTATTCATATTTCTTACTCGGGGTTCCACAATTTGTTGACAACACTCGATTAGATGTGTATTTTCGAATTTAGTAATTATTTCGTGAGAAAAATGAAATGAATGAAATTCAAATCCACTTCAAGTCAGTAACTCATTCAAATTTATGAAACAGACTGAACTGTTACTGATTTTGCAAATTCTTTATCAGCTCCTACTCTTCTGCTCTATTGAAATGCAAAGTAATTTCGTATCTACAATTTATAAATGTACTATGAATAGTGTGAATGTGAATACGAATACACATCTCATATCTGGCAGTTTATCTGGTTTTCACATGCACATATAAATAAAATGTCTATGGTTTTTCCCCCTAAGGTAAACTTTTACGAAACTTGGGAAGACATCATGTGGGGCAAAGATTTATCTTTCCGTATCACAGAATACAAATATATTCCGTATGTTCCGTATGTAATGGCTTGAATAGACGAGATAACCGATAACCTATAAACATAGAATTGGTTTCGTGCGTCGTTTGACATACGTTGGAGGTAAAACTCGCAACTACTGCTAAGCGATACGCCCTCAAGGCCTCAAGTGATAGATATTCGAACACTTCCAAGCTAGTAGTTTTTCGACGTGCCTGTTATTCTAACGTATTTTGCTTACTTTTAGAGTTCATTTTAGAGCTTTTCTGTTGTTCTCCGAGTTGAAATTTTGGTATATCGAAATTGTTTATAATATTCATCAATCGATTCCTTTCTTTCCGATAAAAATTTTCGATTTTATCAATTCGAAATGGCATCCTCCCGAAATGACCATTGTGGGGAGCCTCAACTCAATGTTTTTCATGGTCAAAGAAGAAAGGATCATCTACTGCCTCAAGTTTTCATTTTTCCAAAGCCAAATGAAAGTAAAGTTAATTTGTAAACAGCAGGAAACTCAATAAAAGAAGAAAAGCCTGTATTTTGAAATTGAAGATTGGAAAACAGGTCACGAAATACATGAAAGTATGTTCACTGCATTTCTCTGCATGAAGATGTTTATTTTCATAAAGGTAAATTACAATGTATTAATTTCGAAACAACTTTATGTCCAGATGTTTTTAGGTGTAAATAAAAGTAAGAGAATTCTGATGAAAAATGCTGCTCCTGCAGAGAAACTACCGAGCACTATTGGGAACTTCTGCGAAGATGCCAGCGCCCTAACGGATTAATTTGGAACCTGTCCAAGCTAGTAGTTTTATGTAAACAAACCTTAGAAATGTGGTGGAGAACGAATATTTATTAAGCAGAGCTTGAATATTCAAAGAAATTATTATGATTTTGTGTGAGATTTCTAGAGAAGGAACTTTTCGTTTGGATCATGTTATAAGATCGTTCCTGGAGGGTAATTTCGGTGTTATTTTAGTGTATATTGCTTGGTGGATCAAAATGATCCAATATCTAAGTTTACTTGAATTTCTGGAAAAATAGGCACATCAATAAGTAATTTGAGGACTCTTATTTATGTGAAGAAGTGCTGAATGCAGGCTATATTATGTGATAAATCTAGAATCAGTCCAAATGATACGACTTGTTCTTTGTTTACAAACGAGTGAATCAATAAAATGAAAACAGATTTTCTGCTTTAGTTCTTTTGCATCGTATTTCTAGTTTAAAGGAAACAGATAGACAAATAATTGATTTCATTTTCATATTACAGCAGCTCGAGATACACATACAAAATGAAAAATGTCACAGCTGGTTCACCTACCTATATAATATAGAAATGAAAAGTAGTAATGTATTTATATGAATAACTTCAGCTATTATCAACTCTAACAGTTTATCTAGTTTTTGTCAGGTTTTCAATCAGATCACTCTTTTAGAATATGATTTTGTGTAGTATATGAATTAGGTAGCTGCAGAAGTGCTCGGTAGTTTCTCTGCAACATTTTTCTTCAAAATTCTCTCATTTTCATTTACACCTGAAAACATCATGACATGAAGATGTTTCGAAATGAATACATTGTAGGTAACTAACCTTTATGAAAATAAACATCTGCAGAGAAATGCAGTAAACATACTTTAATGTATTTCGTAACCTGTTTTCCAATCATCAATTTCTAAAGCTGGGCCTTTCTTCTATCATTGAGTTCCCTGGCAAATGCTGTTTCCAAATAAACTTTACTTTCATTTGACTTTGGAAAAAATGAAAACTCGAAGCACTAGATGATCCTTTCTTCTTTTACCATGAATAACACTGAGTTGAGGCACACAACAATAGTAATTTCGGAAGGATGCCATTTCGAATTAATACGATCGAAATGTTTAATCGGAAAGAAAGGAATCGCTTGATGAATATCACAAACACTCTCGGTATATCAAAATTTCAACTCTGAGAACAATACAAAAGCTCGAAAATGAACTCCAAAAGTAAGCAAATTACGTTAGAATATCAGGCACGTCGAAAAACTACTAGCTTGGAAGTGTTCGGATTTCTATCGCCAGAGGGCGTATCGCTTAGCAGTAGTTGCGAATAGAGCTACCTATTTCACATACAACACAAAATCATATTCAAAGAGAGTGTTCTGGTTGAAAATCTGACAAAAACTAGATATACTGTTATAGTTGATAATATCTGAAGTTAATCATACAAATACATTGATATTTTCCATTTCTATATAGGTAGGTAGGTTGAACCAGCTGAGACATTTCATTTCTTATGTGTATTTTGAGATGCTGTGATATGAAAATAAAATCAATTATATGTCTGTTTCCTTTCTTTCGAAACACTGTGCAAATAAACTAGAGCAGAAAAGCTGTCTTTTCATTTTATTGGTTCCACTTGTTTGTAAACAAAGATAACGAGTCATATCATTTAGACTGATTCTAGATTTATCACATAGTATGGCTTGAATTCAGCACTTCTTCACATTGATAAGAGTGCTTGAATTACTTAATGAGGTACCTATTTTTCCAGAAATTCAAGTAAACTTCGATATTAGTTCAATTTGATCCACCAAGCAATAGACACTAGAATAACATCGAAATTATCCTCCAGGAACGATTTGAAGCACGATTTTATAACGTCATCCAAAAGAAAAGTTCCTTCTCAAAAAATCTTATACAAAATTATGATAATTTCATTAAATATTCTAGCTCTGCTCAATAAATATTCGTTCTTCACCACATTTCTACGGTTTGTTTACATAAAACTACTAGCACAGAATAGAGAAGTATTAATACTTCTCTATTCTGTGCTACTTGGACAGGTTCCAAATTTATCCGTTAGGGCGCTGGCATCTTCGCAGAAGAAGAGATGGGAATACCGGCACAGATCACAGATGGTCTGTGGTTCTATGTTTTATGTAAACAAACCTTAGAAATGTGGTGGAGAACGAATATTTATTAAGCAGAGCTTGAATATTTAAAGAAATTATTATAATTTTGTGTAAGATTTCTTGAGAAGGAACTTTTCGTTTGGATCACGATATAAAATCGTACTTTAAATCGTTCCTGGAGGATATTTTCGGTGATATTTTAGTGTATGTTGCTTGGTGGATCAAAATGAACCAATATCTAAGTTTACTTGAATTTCTGGAAAAAGAGGCACCTCAATAAGTAATTTAAGGACTCTTATTTATGTGAAGAAGTGCTGAATGCAGGCTATATTATGTGGTAAATAAATGATATGACTTGTTCTTTGTTTACAAGGAGTGAATCAATAAAATGAAAACAGATTTTCTGCTTTAGTTCTTTTGCATCGTATTTCTAAAGAAAAGGAAACATAGACAAATAATTGATTTCATTTTCATATTACAACAGCTTAAGATACACATACAAAATGAAAAATGTCACAACTGGTTCAACCTACCTATATATATATATATATATATAGAAATGAAAAGTATTAATGTATTTATATGAATAACTTCAGCTATTATCAACTCTAACAGTTTATCTAGTTTTTGTCAGGTTTTCAACCAGATCACACTTTTAGAATATGATTTTGTATAGGATGTTAATTAGGTAGCTGCAGAAGTGCTCGGTAGTTTCTCTGCAGCATTTTTCTTCAAAATTCTCTTATTTTCATTTATACCTGAAAACATCATGACATGAAGTTGTTTCGAAATGAATACATTGTAGGTAATTCACCTTTATAAAAATAAACATCTTCAGAGAAATGCAGTGAACATACTTTCATGTATTTCGTGACCTGTTTTCCAATCTTCAATTTCTAAAGCTAGCCTTTCTTCTATCATTGAGTTCCCTGCCGAATGCTGTTTCCAAATTAACTTCACTTTCATTTGGCTTTGGATAAAATTAAAACAAGAGGCACTAGATGATCCTTTCTTCTTTGACCATGAATAACATTGAGTTGAGGCACACAACAATAGTCATTTCGGGAGGATGCCATTTCGAATTAATACAATCGAAAATTTTAATCGGAAATAAAGGAATCGATTGACGAATATTACAAACTCTTTCGGTATACCAAAATTTCAACTTGGAGAAAAACACAAAAGCTCGAAAATGAACTCCAAAAGTAAGCAAATTACGTTAGAATAACAGGCACGTCGAAAAACTACTAGCTTGGAAGTGTTCGAATTTCTATCGCCAGAGGGCGTATCGCTTAGCAGTAGTTGCGAATTCTGTATATATCTGCTCATAACCACAGATTACAAATTAAAAATTTCACTTCTGTGTTTTCTGGTTTCAATGTTGAAAATCTAAAATGTCATTGTCAAGAGCAATAGCTAATAATATTTACATTCCATATTATTTCCTCAATCAGTCTATCATATTAATATTGATATCATAAAGTGAATATATAATTATTGTTGTATGATTAATATTTTTTGGCTGAATCGATCATACTCCATTTCGTTATGACTATCGATAGTGCTGACATAAGTGAAAATTCTTCACAGTCTGCTCTTGCTGCTAGAAGGGAAGCAAGAAGGAAAAGAATCTTGGAAAATGCTGAGAATCGCTTGAGAAAGTTGACTGGGGTAGAGCAGAAGTCTCGTAATTATCTGGGAATAAAAGCAAGATCTCTATCTTAATATTATATTTTTAGATGTGCTCATTGAAGATTTCAAGCCTATCAAATATGATGAACCAATTACAGATATCCCCGATGTGGATCATACTAGGCCTATTAATAATATGCATCCCAATCTAATGATGACTTCAATCAATCAGAGTTCACGCTCTGAAACTTTGGAGAATGGACTGGGAAAATGGAAATATAATCAACTTAATACTGCAATTGGAATTTCATTGTTAGCAAACTTTTTCATTCTACTTTCAACAATGATCTATGATGAAACAGAAATGAATATTGTTTGCAATATGATTTTTTTACCATTTCTAGGATTCAAGTGTTTTGAATACTATTCACTGAAAAACAATGTGCCAGAGAAAAACATTTTTCATTTATTGTTGATGGCAAATTTGAAGAATGACCTCCTGAAAAGGATATTCATTTATACCCAATATTTGACTAGTTTCATGCAAGATTTGGGTATTTATTTCTTCATCTTTGTATGTATAAATCAGCTGTTAAAAGTGAATCTAATATTTAGGTAGTAAAGAATTGGTTGAAATGTTTTTATGAAAATTTTGATGTGAATATATTAATCGTAAACTTCTTGTTTATTGAAATCTGAGAATTAAAAAAAGTGATAGTATGATGAGGCATTCCCAGAGGAAATATATTTGTTCTGGTGAACCTTTTCTAATCCTGGACTTAAGAGTACCTCGCCTGTGGAAATATGTGATATTGTCAACTATTATTTTACTGTTGAAAAAAAACTGAATCTTTCGAAAATCTCATAATAACGTCAACATTAAAAATCTTTTTAAGTAACTATTAGGAAAGTCTACCATTAATAGTCTTTCAATTGAAACCTTGCACTGAAGATCATTTTTTCTTTCAATAATTATCTGATTGTTTATAAAGTTTTGCTATGCATTGGTTAAGAATTTTTTCATTTCTTTATGTATTTTCATGTATAATTCTACATATCCAAAGGCGGTGTATTGAATCGAATTTAATTTCATACATATATTTATATCATATATCTATATTCATTATACAATGGTTACACATACATGCAACAAGGTAACAAGAATGCTGGGAATAGAAGTACTCCGCATTACAGAATACATATGTGTTAACCTTGTTCCATAATTTATTTGAGCCTAATGGTGCAGTTGCATGGAGCCAGGTGACACAAGAATCATATAACTAACAATAGCGTATACTGACCATTCTTATTCAGTGGAAAGAAGTCGATTCAATGCACTGGCTTGATAAACTAGTAAACTAGCCCCAGTCAGCTGGACTGTGTACTGGCTCCATGAAAATGTACCATAAACACCCGTAGAAATGTACTTCGATTAGCCGTGACGTATCATAATTAGTTTTTCAACCTGGGACTTGGATCCAGCAATAACATCAAAACAACACTCGAGGTTATTAATAAATGATAACTAATTTTTCAAAATGCAAATTCATCCATAAACTTGTAACAGTCATATACAGGGTGGGCCTCTAATAATAATAAGGGGGTTTCCAAAAGGGATGATATACCTAATTAGTAAATGGAGAAAAAACAACAAATTAATCATTTGTTTTATTTAAAAGGTTACATTATGTATGGAAAATAACATAATTCAAATTACCACAACTACGTCTTGGTAGTGCAGCTGCATTCTGAGAGCCCAATTTTACATCACTTTTTCACATCAATTTGGCTGTATTTCATCAAAAGCACATTCAATGTTGATTTTTAATAGCTCAATTGTTGTTGAATTTTTGACTTAACATATCCCCTAAGAAAGAAATCACAAGATATTGAATCACATAGGTATAATTAACTGGACCATTTCTTGGGATAATTTCATCACCAAATTTTGTTTACAGTAAATTTATTGTTGAAGTGGCAGGTGGCACCGTCTTTTAGAAACCACACATCCTGAAGATTATTCAACAACAGCAGGGGAAAAAATTCATTTAACATGTTTTGTATCGTTCTCCATTGACTATTACCCTTCTAAGAAATATTTACCAATCACTCCACCAGCATGAATTACGCACACACAGTGACTTCATGACGAAATAATGGTGTCTTAATCACTCCAAATTCTGTTTGTTTTCATAACCATTCAACCAATGAATAAAATTTTTCGATGAAAATGTTCATCATTTTCAAGTTGTCCAAGGGCAAAATCAGAAATTAATGAAATAATCTAAATGTATGGTGGTGGAATGGCTTCAGTTCTTGAAGCAGTTGAATTTTGTGAGAATTTAAACTCAAATCTTTTCTTTAAATTCCAAATTAAAAACCAAATCAATATCAGAGAGATATTGCAACTTTTGAATAGAGCGAGCGTAATGCTAATATGGTGGGCTAAATATTACATTTGGTTTTTACGTTCGTTGCTTTGTGGGACCAAGGCCTGTATATATCTGTATGCTGATGTTGCTACATAGTTATTCTCACAGAATAAATACAGGGTGATTCCGGAGGAGACCGTCAGATTTTAGGTTAAGCTTACACTAGTCAAGACAGTCTCGAAACAATGTTTGGTTGATGGTTGGGCCTCTGTATTGAGAATGTACAGGGTGATTTGTCATATTCGACCGATTTTACTTTTATTGATAACTTTGGTATGGCTCATTCGATTTCAATGAAATTTTCAGGGAAGTACAATATTGATGAGCACATTCGTTAATTTTAAAATTTTCTTCAAAATAAGCGGTTGTTATTTTGATAATTCCAGATCAATTGTGCAGGTTGAAAAAACACCCTGTACATCGCATTCCCAAAACTACACTATATGTTCACAATTCTACCATAATAAGTCATTATTTGAGTGTTTCTATTTTTTTGGCACACTTCTAGTTTTCCGAGAAATTTTTATCAAAAAAATGTCGAAATTTCGCTCCAATCGATTCTACTTTTGTTAATAACTTTGGTATGGCTCATCCAACTTTGATGAAATTTGCTTTGTAGGACCATCTGAATAAGTACATTCAATAATTGCAACAATTCCTCAAAATATACAGGGTTGCAATTGTGATAATTTCAGAATATCAGATAAATTGTGCAGTTGAAAAAAAAAAACATCCTGTACACTGCTTTCCCAAAACTTTCCTATTCGTTTCAGATTCTACAATAATATATTCAGAGGTTTTTAATTTCTTTGGCACACTTCCGGATTTCCGAGAAAAAATGTAAAGAAGAGAATATAATATGGGTAAAAATACTTTGCTGACTGAAATAGAATTATACCGTCAATTTCAGACTTCTAGTAAGAATATGAGACTCATAATGCAAACCTAAGATCTATCGAGGATCGCCTTCTTGCCACCATATTCAAAATTAAAATCCACCCCAATTTGGGGGTAGTTTATTCTTGTAATTTTTCAAAATAATTTGCTGACCGGAGGTTTCCAGTCGAGATATTCTATCAAAACTCTACATTATGATTGAATGTGGCATACTTTTTGTGCCACCATAAAAAATTCAGATCCGCCCCCGTTTGAGGGTAGTTTATTCTTGTGATTTCTCAGGAATCCTTGCTGATCGGAAATTTCCCGTAGAGATATTTTATTGAAACGATGTATTATGACTAACTGTAGCATACTCTTTGTGCCACCATAAAAAATATTCAGATCCACCCCCTATTAAGGGTAGTTTATTCTTGTGATTTTTCAGGAATCCTCGCTGATCGGGAATTTCCCGTGAAAATATTTGATTGAAACAATGTATTATGACTTATCGTAGCATACTCTTTGTGCCACCATAAAAAACATTCAGATCCACCGCCTATTAAGGGTAGTTTATTCGTGTGATTGTTCAGGAATCTTTGCTGATCAGAAAATTCCCGTGGAGATATTTGATTGAAACGAAGTATTATGACTAACCGTAGCATACCCTTTGTGCCACCGTGAAAAATATTCAGATCCACCCCCTATTAAGGATAGTTTATTCTTCGGATTTTTCGGAAATCCTTGCTGATCCATATTTTCCAGTAGAGATATTTCATTGAAACGAAGTAAAATAATTGCAAATTGGATACCCTCTGTGCCACCATACAAAAATTTCAGGTCCGACTCGTTTAAGGGTAGTTTATCCTCGTAATTTCTCGGAATACTTTGCTGACCGAAAATTTTCAGTGGAGATATCTTATTGAAACAACGTATTATGACTGAACGTAGCATAAGCTTGGTGCCACCGTAAAAAAATTCAGATCCGCCCCTGTTTAAGGGTAGTTTATTCTTGTGATTTTTCAGGAATCCTTGCTGATCGGAAATTTCCCATGAAGATATTTGATTGAAACGATGTATTATGACTGACCGTAGCATACCCTTTGTGCCACCGTAAAAAATATTCAGATCCACCCCCTATTAAGCGTAGTTTATTCGTGTGATTTTTCGGAAATCCTTGCTGATCGATATTTTCCAGTGGAGATATTTCATTGAAACAAAGTAAAATAATTGCAAATCGGATACCCTCTGTGCCACCATACAAAAATTTCAGGTCCGACTCGTTTAAGGGTAGTTTATCCCCGTAATTTCTCGAAATACTTTGCTGACCGAAAATTTTCAGTGGAGATATTTTATTGAAACAACGTATTATGACTAAACGTAGCATAAGCTTGGTGCCACTATAAAAAAACATTCAGATCCGCCCCTGTTTAAGGGTAGTTTATTCTTGTGATTTTTCAGGAATCCTCGCTGATCGGAAATTTCCCGTGAAGATATTTGATTGAAACGATGTATTATGACTTATCGTAGCATACTCTTTGTGCCACCATAAAAAACATTCAGATTCACCCCCTATTAAGGGTAGTTTATTCGTGTGATTTTTCAGGAATCCTTGCTGATCGGAAATTTCCCGTGGAGATATTTGATTGAAACGAAGTATTGTGACTAACCGTAGCATAGTCTTGGTGCCACCGTCAAAAATATTCAGATCCACCCCCTATTAAGGATAGTTTATTCTTCGGATTTTTCGGAAATCCTTGCTGATCCATATTTTTCAGTAGAGATATTTCATTGAAACAAAGTAAAATAATAGCAAATCGGATACCCTCTGTGCCACTATACAAAAATTTCAGGTCCGACTCGTTTAAGGGTAGTTTATCCCCGTAATTTCTCGGAATACTTTGCTGACCGAAAATTTTCAGTGGAGATATTTTATTGAAACAACGTATTGTGACGAGTACGGCCCTGTCTATTCTAGAATGCTCCAGAAGGCCCGAGCAGTCTATGAGTCATCCGCCTCGCTCTAGAGCATTCTGGAAACTGCTGGAAATTCCACACCTAATAAAAAGGTAGGCGCGGTCAGCACAGGGACCAATTCAGCAGAGTGATTCGTAGCGGCAAGAGTTCAGTGAAAATAAATTAGTGTGTATATAAATTGTGAACAGACTTTGATAGAAATAGCTGTTTAGTTATTGGAACAGTAGTGTGTAAATAAGTGTAAATAAATAATTTAAATATTCTGAACGTTTTGAAAACTAAGAAAACGTTACATTGGTGTCAGAAGTGGGATTCGACATCGCTCGAATTGAGTACATAAACTGATTGAAATTTATGCCAGTGACTACAAGACTGCAGAGCGCAATGGAGACGCAGGCGATAATGGAATTTTTGAGTAAAATGAATGAGAAAATGGAAGAGAATTCTCAGAAAATCAATGAGAAAATGGAAGAAAATTCTCAGAAAATTAATGAGAAAATGGATAAACTGGAAAACAAGGCAGAAGAAAATTCCCAGAAGATGGAAGAAAATTCCCGGAAAATGGAGGAAAATTCTCGGAATAGTAATGAATTGGTGAGTCAATTTGCAACCAAATTGGATGAAAAAATGGAAACCATTAAAGATGAAATGAAGAAAGGGATGGACGAGGTGAATGAAAAATTTGATAAAGTTGACCAAAAATTTCACGAAGTTCATGAAAAAGTTGACGAATTTTATGATAAAGTTGACGGAAAATTCGAAGAAGTATATGAAGAAGTTAACGGAAAATTTGAAGAAATAACAGGAATAATTGAACAGCATTCTAAAATAATAGAGTCCCTGAAAAGAATGTCAATTGGAAAAGATTATCCGGCTTCATCACCCTTAAGCAACATGAAAATGGAAAATAACGGCGAAAGTGGAAAAATGAAGATCAAGCCACCGACATTTGATGAAAAAGTCCCATGGTCGACATACCAAAAACAATTTGAAGCTGCTGCGATGGCAAACAGTTGGGGCGATAACGAAAAAGCCACAGTATTGATAATAGCTCTACGAGGAGAGGCACTCAACATTCTGCAAACGATTCCGGAGAGCCAACAGGCCTGTTATGAAGTTCTAACATCGAAACTTCAGATGAGATATGGTGATGCTCATTTACAACAAGTTTATCATGCCCAAATCAAGAACCGGGTGCAGAAAACAGGAGAAAATCTCCAGGAGTTTGAAGCAGATGTGGCTAGATTAGTCAGGCTGGCGTACCCAACTGCTCCAGACAGCTTCCTTGAACAGCTATCCATCCAAACCTTTGTAGATGGGATTAAGGACATCGAAATACAACAAGCCTTGAGACTTGCACGCCCTAAAACCATGGATGATGCTTTAGCTCAGGCTTTAGAATTCGAGGCAGCGAAGCAGGCATCTCATAGAGGACAAGTTCGTGTGAGACAAGTCCAAGAAATAGACCGACCTGTTGAAGAAATCATCAGAGAAGAAGTGAGCAGATTATTACGTACTAAGAAAAAGGACGCTGTGTGCTGGTACTGCAATAAAAGTGGGCATATTAAGCGAAATTGTCCCAAACTGGAAAAAGAGCCACAGCAGGAAAACTGAAAAGGGTCGGTGATAAGGGGCATAAATCGACCCAAGCTTTGGATGCCCCTGAAGTGATAATCCGAGGAATCATGTCTACGGATTCTTCAAGCATAGTTGTTCCCGGAAAAATAAATGATAGAAATGTGAAAATCCTGGTAGACACTGGATCGACCAGAACCATTGTGCGTCCAGAAATAGCTAAAGGATTCAAGATTCATCCAGTTGTGATCAAACTTCGAACTGCGTCTGGACAGGAAATACCAACTTATGGATCGGTCCTCTCCACTATTGAATTGGGAAATACAACAACAAGGCACGAAGTTCTAGTGGCTGAAATCACGGAAGAAGTAATCCTGGGATTGGACCTCGTCAAGAAACTTGGATGCCAACTGGATATGAAGAATGATGTTCTTCGACTGGGAAATGAAGAGATCCCGTTCAATGATGTGGATGACAAGACATATCGGATTCGATTGACAGAGGACATCACGTTGCCAGGTCGAACTGAAAGCATAGTGATTGGTAGTTGTGATGATGTTACGAGAAATGGCTGCGTTAAAGTAATCGAGCCCTCTGACGATGCAATACTGGCTAAAGGACTGTTACTTGGGAAGACACTGGTAAGGTTGAGAGATAATATTCCCATCCGATTACTGAATATGAACATGTTTCCAGTCACCTTGAAGAAGAACACTTTGATTGGACACGGAGTACCAGTGTACCATATTTCTGGTGGGATAGATACTGCAGGAGTCTCGCAGAGCCAGAAGAATACTGAAGAGCTGGTGTCCCTTCTCACCTCAAAATGTCAAGATCTGGACAGTTATGAACTAGCCGAAGTGAGGAAACTGATTCAGAAATTCTCCGACGTATTTGCCACTGACGAAAGAACAGGAAAGACCGATATTGTGCAGCATAAAATCAATACTGGTGATGCACAACCCATCCGACAGCACCCCAGACGTCTTCCTCTGGCAAAAAGAGAAGAGGCTGAACAGATTATTGAAGACATGGCTAGAGAAGGTGTCATTGAACCATCCAATAGTCCCTGGACGTCGCCTGTAGTGTTAGTGAAGAAAAAGGATGGGTCCACCAGGTTCTGTGTAGACTATAGGCAGCTCAATCAAGTTACGAAGAAGGACAGCTATCCCTTACCTAGAATAGATGATACACTGGATACACTCTCGGGATCACGTTGGTTTTCCACCTTAGATTTGAAGAGTGGGTATTGGCAGGTTGGCCTGGATCCAAGAGACAAAGAGAAAACTGCCTTTAGTATTGGAACGGGTCTGTGGCAATTTAAAGTGATGCCCTTCGGTTTATGTAACGCTCCTGCTACATTCGAGCGTTTAATGGAGACAATACTGAGAGGACTCTCCTGGAAGACTTGCCTGGTGTACTTAGATGACGTGATAGTAGTGGGAAAATCATTCCGAGACCACCTACACCACCTGTCCGAAGTTTTCCAGCGACTTCGTGAAGCCAACCTTAAGCTGAGTTCCAAGAAATGCAATTTATTTCGAACTGAAGTGAAATATTTAGGACACGTAGTTTCTCGAGGGGGCGTGAAAGTTGACCCGGATAAGATCAAAGCAGTACAGGAATGGCCTATACCGAGAGACAAGAGTGAATTGCGAAGTTTCTTAGGCTTATGCACCTATTATAGAAGATTCGTATCTGGATTCGCCAAAGTTGCCAAACCTCTTACAAAATTAACAGAGGATGGACAGGAGTACATATGGTCCTATGATTGCGCTGAAGCTTTCGCACAGCTGAAGAAGGCCCTGGTCACAGCTCCAGTTTTAAGCTACGCAAGAGCTGAAGGGAAGTTTGTGCTCGACACGGATGCTAGCAATTCAGCCATCGGGGGTGTTCTATCGCAGGTTCAGGATGGACAAGAAAGGGTGATAGGATATTTCAGCAAGGTCTTATCGAAACCAGAACGAAATTACTGCGTGACCAGAAGAGAACTTTTAGCAGTCGTCAAGTCCGTAGAACACTTCTACAAATATTTGTACGGAAGGAAATTTCTGCTGAGAACGGACCATGCTGCTTTGAAGTGGCTCCTGAACTTCAAGAACCCGGAAGGACAAGTGGCCAGATGGATTGAAAGACTGCAAGAATATGACTTTGATACCGAACATAGAACGGGAGCTACCCATCGCAATGCTGATGCGTTATCAAGAAGGCCTTGCCCCGAGGATTGCAGCCATTGCTCACGTGTGGAAGACAAAGCTGATGTGAGACGGACCACAGTAATTGAAGAAGATTGGCTACCCCAAGAAATACAACGGGCACAAGAAGAAGATCCCGACTTGAAAGTAATCCTGAGTTGGAAGAAGAGTGGTCGACGACCTACTTGGGAAGAAGTATCCAAACTGAGTCAAAATGTTAAGTCGTATTGGGCACAATGGGAAACGTTGAAGATCGATAAAAGTCTTCTGAAGCGTTGTTGGGAGAGTGACGATGGATCTGAACAGAGGCTCCAGTTGATTGTGCCGAAGAGTCGAGTGACAGACGTTTTGACCAGATTACATAATGGAACTTCAGGTGGACATTTTGGGATTACTAAGACGCTAGAGAAAGTCAGGCAGCGGTTTTATTGGATAAACTGTAAGAAAGACGTTAAAGACTGGTGTAGAACATGTAAAGCTTGTGCTGCAGCTAATGGTCCTTACGGCAGAGGGAAGGCTCCAATGAAGCAATATAACGTCGGATCTCCCATGGAACGAGTAGCTATCGACATCGCTGGCCCCTTTCCCGAAACAGATCACGGAAACAAGTACATATTGGTAGCCATGGACTATTTTACCAAATGGGTGGAAGCGTACGGTATTCCCAATCAAGAGGCAGGTACGGTTGCTGATAAACTGGTCAAAGAATTCTTCTGCAGATTTGGAATACCTCTAGAGCTGCATTGTGATCAAGGCCGAAATTTCGAGTCGACATTATTCCAAGAAGTTTGTAGGAAATTGGGGATTAATAAGACAAGAACAACAGCTCTACATCCCCAATCAGATGGCATGGTAGAACGAATGAATAGGACCATGGGAAAACATCTTGCCAAAGTAGTCTCCGACCACCAGCGGGACTGGGATGAGTATTTGCATCTATTCACCATGGCATATAGATCTTCGGTTCAAGAATCCACCAAGGAAACTCCAGCCAATATAATGTTCGGCCGAGAAATTAGACTACCTTGTGACCTAGAGTTTGGTTGTAAGCCTGGAGAAGATGTAGCCGGGGAAGACTACGTCAGTAAATTGAGGAGTAAGCTAGATTACATCCATGACAAGGTGCGTAATCAAATGCAGCAAGCAAGTGATAGGATGAAAATGCGCTATGACATCAAGGCCATTGAAGGAGGGTTCACCGCAGGAGATCTGGTGTGGTTGTATAACCCTCAAAGAAAAAGAGGATTTTCTCCGAAGCTGCAGAGACAGTGGGTAGGACCGTATGAAGTCATGAAAAGGATAAATGATGTAGTTTACCGGATACGGAAGCTTCCTAGAGGAAAACCTAAGGTAGTCCATTTCAATCGATTGGCTCCGTACGCGTCAACACAGGATGACGAAGAAGAAGTACGTTTCATCGAGGTTCCGGCGAAGGAAAGTGACGATTTTCAGGAATTCATGAATAGTTATGGTGGAACACGAGTTGCACGGTTTGGCGTTACAAAGGAAGTTCAACAAGACCTGTTTACAGTTCCCGAGGAATACTCTCTTGCTCATTGTGTAGCAGCGGATCTAAGGATGAGTAGAGGAATAGCAAGAGTATTCAGAAATAAATTTGGACGTCAAGAGGAACTGATGAGATTGCAGCCCAGAATCGGAAAATGCCTGAGACTGAAGTCAGAGGGTAGATTCATTTATTACGTAGTCACCAAACAGTACTCATATCAGAAGCCCACCTACCAGAATTTATGGACAGCACTGCATGGCTTGAAAGAAGAACTGCAATGCTTTGGGATTAGGAAATTAGCTGTCCCCAAACTAGGTTGTGGACTGGATCGACTGAATTGGAGGGTTGTGCGAAGCATGCTTGAGGTAGTCTTCCAGAAGACAGGTATAGAGATTTTGGTATGCAATTTCAACCCAAAGCAAAACGTAAAGTCCAGCAAAACCGTAGATTGCTACTTCCATCAGAGGGGCTACTGCAGAAATGGTAACGATTGCAGATTTCATCACGGTCCTCTGAGGAATTCGTGGAATCTGTTCTGGGACAGAACAGGCTTAAGGAGGGGACAGTGTGACGAGTACGGCCCTGTCTATTCTAGAATGCTCCAGAAGGCCCGAGCAGTCTATGAGTCATCCACCTCGCTTTAGAGCATTCTGGAAACTGCTGGAAATTCCACACCTAATAAAAAGGTAGGCGCGGTCAGCACAGGGACCAATTCAGCAGAGTGATTCCTAGCGGCAAGAGTTCAGTGAAAATAAATTAGTGTGTATATAAATTGTGAACAGACTTTGATAGAAATAGCTGTTTAGTTATTGGAACAGTAGTGTGTAAATAAGTGTAAATAAATAATTTAAATATTCTGAACGTTTTGAAAACTAAGAAAACGTTACAGTATTATGACTGAACGTAGCATAAGCTTGGTGCCACCGTAAAAAAAATTCAGATCCGCCCCTGTTTGCTGATCGGAAATTTCCCGTGAAGATATTTGATTGAAACGATGTATTATGACTGACCGTAGCATACCCTTTGTGCCACCGTAAAAAATATTCAGATCCACCCCCTATTAAGGGTAGTTTATTCGTGTGATTTTTCGGAAATCCTTGCTGATCGATATTTTCCAGTGGAGATATTTCATTGAAACAAAGTAAAATAATTGCAAATCGGATACCCTCTGTGCCACCATACAAAAATTTCAGGTCCGACTTGTTTAAGGGTAGTTTATCCCCGTAATTTCTCGAAATACTTTGCTGACCGAAAATTTTCAGTGGAGATATTTTTTTGAAACAACGTATTATGACTAAACTTAGCATAAGCTTGGTGCCACCATAAAAAACATTCAGATCCGCCCCTGTTTAAGGGTAGTTTATTCCTGTGATTTTTCAGGAATCCTCGCTGATCGGAAATTTCCCGTGAAGATATTTGATTGAAACGATGTATTATGACTTATCGTAGCATACTCTTTATGCCATCATAAAAAACATTCAGATTCACCCCCTATTAAGGGTAGTTTATTCGTGTGATTTTTGAGGAATCCTTGCTGATCGGAAATTTCCCGTGGAGATATTTGATTGAAACGAAGTATTGTGACTAACCGTAGCATAGTCTTGGTGCCACCGTCAAAAATATTCAGATCCACCCCCTATTAAGGGTAGTTTATTCTTCGGATTTTTCGGAAATCCTTGCTGATCCATATTTTTCAGTAGAGATATTTCATTGAAACAAAGTAAAATAATAGCAAATCGGATACCCTCTGTGCCACTATACAAAAATTTCAGGTCCGACTCGTTTAAGGGTAGTTTATCCTCGTAATTTCTCGGAATACTTTGCTGACCGAAAATTTTCAGTGGAGATATTTTATTGAAACAACGTATTATGACTGAACGTAGCATAAGCTTGGTGCCACCGTAAAAAAAATTCAGATCCGCCCCTGTTTAAGGGTAGTTTACTCTTGTGATTTTTCAGGAATCCTTGCTGATCGGAAATTTCACGTGAAGATATTTGATTGAAACGATGTATTATGACTGACCGTAGCATACCCTTTGTGCCACCGTAAAAAATATTCAGATCCACCCCCTATTAAGGGTAGTTTATTCGTGTGATTTTTCGGAAATCCTTGCTGATCGATATTTTCCAGTGGAGATATTTCATTGAAACAAAGTAAAATAATTGCAAATCGGATACCCTCTGTGCCACCATACAAAAATTTCAGTCCGACTCGTTTAAGGGTAGTTTATCCCCGTAATTTCTCGGAATACTTTGCTGACCGAAAATTTTCAGTGGAGATATTTTATTGAAACAACGTATTATGACTAAGCGTAGCATACGCTTGGTGCCACCGTGAAAAAAGTTCAGATCCGCCCATGTTTAAGGGTAGTTTATTCTTGTGATTTTTCAGGAATCCTTGCTGATCGGAAATTTTCCGTATAGATATTCTATTGAAACAACGCATTATGACTAACCGTAGCAAACTCTTTGTGCCACCATAAAAAACATTCAGATTCACCTCCCATTAAGGGTAGTTTACGAGGATAAACTACCCTCAAACGAGTCGGACCTGGAATTTTTGTATGGTGGCACAGAGGGTGTCCGATTCGCAATTATTTAACTTTGTTTCAATGAAATATCTCCACTAGAAAATATCGATCAGCAAGGATTTCCGAAAAATCACAAGAATAAACTACCCTTAAACAGGGGCGGATCTGAATTTTTTTTATGGTGGCACCAAGCGTATGTTACGTTTAGTCATAATACGTTGTTTCAATAAAATATCTCCACTGAAAATTTTCGGTCAGCAAAGTATTCCGAGAAATTACGAGTATAAACTACCCTTAAACGAGTCGGACCTGAAATTTTTGTATGGTTGCACAGAGGGTATCCGATTTGCAATTATTTCACTTTGTTTCAATGAAATATCTCCAGTGGAAAATATGGATCAGCAAGGATTTCCGAAAAATCCGAAGAATAAACTACCCTTAAGAGGGGGTGGATATGAATATTTTTCATGGTGGCACCAAGAATATGCTACGGTTAGTCATAATACATCTTTTCAATCAAATATCTCTACAGGAAATTTCGGATCAGCAAGGATTCCTGAAAAATCACACGAATAAACTACCCTTAATAGGGGGTGGATCTGAATATTTTTTACGGTGGCACCAAGAATGTGCTACGGTTAGTCATAATACATCGTTTCAATCAAATATCTCTGCGGGAAATTCCCGATCAGCAAGGATTCCTGAAAAATCACAAGAATAAACTACCCTTAAACAGGGGCTGATTTAAAATTTTTTTACGGCGGCACCAAGCGTATGCTACGATTAGTCATAATACGTTGTTTCAATAAAATATCTTCACTGAAGATTTTCGGTCAGCAAAGTATTCCGAGAAATTTCGAGGATAAACTAATCACACTATCACGCCATATGCACATAAACCAAACAAATCTACACACATGAAAACAAATATTGAATAAACATACGAAACGAATGACAAGTGGACTTTTTGAAATGGTTTCAATTTTTCGAATACATATTTGAGTCCTTCTTTTAATTTCCAATTGACATTATTGAACGGAATCATATAACGTTACATGCTTCATAGAAATAACCTTTTTATTGAAAACCGGAGGTTTGCAAAAAAATTAAAGTATTGTAAAGTAATTGTTGAAAATGCTGTATTTAATAACATAAACAAAGCGGGAAACTGAGTTTGTTTTACCTCCAACGTATGACAAATGTCAAACGACGCACGAAACCGGATTTGACCACGTGTAGTGTTTTGCCGTGTTCGACGTTTCGACTCCGATTTTGGAGCCATTTTCAAGAACTGTTGAATTTACGCCGGTGTCTCAATCTGCCTACTCCCCAGGTTTCATCAACGTGACTGTTGTCGGATGTCTGCTTCTCGTTGCTTCGATGCGGCTACTGAATGTTTAATTTATCATTTCCCGGCAACAACACAATCGATATAACTCAAGGTCCACCGGCAGCCCGGCACCGTACCACCATTGTTTAAAACAATGGTACCACCATTGTATAAAGACATGTTGTCTTTATACAATGGTACCACCACAGACCAACAAGACAAATCACCTCATCGTTTGCGGGAATCGCGTCTCTACGACCTTGAGAAATATAACAGACCTAACCACACTTTCTTCTTCCTCGAAACAGCTGTCAAATTGAATACTTGATTTTGGAATATCTGAAATCGAAATGTAAAAACGGATTTGTCGGGATTCAGGAATCACAAAATCAAAATCAGACTAAGATTTTTCGATGAAACCATTTGAAAAGCAAATTTCCAATACCAAAGCGAGTGTTTTGTCACATCTAAAACTCCTGCAGAAAAACTCGGTTGGAGTAAATGAAAATTTTGGAAAAATGTTATGGAAAACTCGTTTACCTTAAATCAAAGAATCTTTGTAGTTTCACATCAAATGAGATTCATTTCAATATAAAATCAAACTATGAATAGACCAACTTTGTTCGATTCCAATCCTAGTGTTTGTGCAATCATATACAATTTTATTAGACATCCAATCGTTTTAATTGAATAATGGAGGTTGTAATGCTTTTACTTCAGTTGCGATTCCTTTATATTATATAAAATGAACATTATGAATGAGTCCACCTAAGTTCGATTCCAATTCTTGTCGTATAATTAAAACATATAATATGAGGGCTGTCATCATAAAATAGAACCTCAAAGATGACTAAACAATTGATTTGGTTGTAAAAAACTGTTTGGATTATCTTCTAAAATGGAACAGTTACGAAATTATTCATCAATAAATAGGATGAAAAATTCATTTCAGTTTGTTTACATGTTTATAACCTCTTCAAGCGAGTCCGAAAGCGGCGAGAGTGACGTAATCCTATTCCTGCAATCTGATTGGCACCCCAAACGCCTGCTAATATTCTGATTAGCTCGATTCAGGGTCATATCTGCGTTGACATAGATTTCCTAAGTAAATGAGGTGAGTGGTTTATCTGGTTGATCTGTGGTACCACGCTACAAGCATCGCCCCGATCAATAACAACTCGATCGATGATCCGACGTCTCCTAGCAACGACTAGTTCGCTGACCACGCCTACTCTCACGAGTATACCTCAGCACACCTCAGTGTTTATATACTGTTATTTCTTATGAGAATTCAACGGTGTCAGTGAAATATCTCTGAAATTTTTAGTGTTTTTGAAAGAATATCACAGTTTTTGCTCTAGTGAATCTTATGATAAGTATTTGCTGTTAGGATTTTTATTTGTGTTTTTATCTATTTATCATTTATTTGTGTTTTTATCCAATTTTGTTACAAAAAAATTGTGACTTATTATTCTGCCTTTGGATGTTCCAACAAATACCAAAAACATAAGAAGTTATCATTTTATGGGTGAGGTATGTGAGTCTTCAGAAACAATAATTTCAATATTTTATCATTCTGCTTTCCCAAAAGTCCAACTCTTCTAAAAAAATGATTAGTTGCTCTGGGGAGGGGAGGCTTCATTCCTAAGACAGGCGCAAGATTATGCTCTGAACATTCTCTTCCTGATGATTTCCTCATCAACTTTGGAAAAACAACTTTAAAATCTGGAGATTCCTAGTATTTTTAAATTTCCAAGTCATTTGATGAAAAAACGGGTAAAAATACTTTGCTGACCGAAATAGAATCATACCGTCAATTTCAGACTTCTAGTAAGAATATGAGACTCATAATGCAAACCTGAGATCTATCGAGGATCGCCTTCTTGCCACCATATTCAAATTTAAAATCCACCCCAATTTGGGGGTAGTTTATTCTTGTAATTTTTCAAAATAATTTGCTGACCGAAGGTTTCCAGTCGAGATATTTTATCAAAACGCTACATTATGATTGAATGTGGCATATTTTTTGTGCCACCATAAAAAAAATTCAGATCCGCCCCCGTTTGAGGGTAGTTTATTCTTGGGATTTTTCAGGAATCCTTGCTGATCGGAAATTTCCCGTAGAGATATTTTATTGAAACGACGTATTATGACTAACTGTAGCATACTCTTTGTGCCACCATAAAAAATATTCAGATCCACCCCCTATTAAGGGTAGTTTATTTTTGTGATTTTTCAGGAATCCTTGCTGATCCGAAATTTCCCGTGGAGATATTTGATTGAAACGATGTATTATGACTAACCGTAGCATACCCTTTGTGCCACCGTAAAAAATATTCAGATCCACCCCCTATTAAGGGTAGTTTATTCGTGTGATTTTTCGGAAATCCTTGCTGATCGATATTTTCCAGTGGAGATATTTCATTCAAACAAAGTAAAATAATTGCAAATCGGATACCCTCTGTGCCACCATACAAAAATTCCAGGTCCGACTCGTTTAAGGGTAGTTTATCCTCGTAATTTCTCGGAATACTTTGCTGACCGAAAATTTTCAGTGGAGATATTTTATTGAAATAACGTATTATGACTAAACGTAGCATAACCTTGGTGCCACCGTAAAAAAAATTCAGATCCGCCCCTGTTTAAGGGTAGTTTATTCTTGTGATTTTTCAGGAATCCTTGCTGATCGGAAATTTCCCGTAGAGATATTTGATTGAAACGATGTATTATGACTAACCTTAGCATACTCTTTGTGCCACCATAAAAAATATTCAGATCCACCCCTTATTAAGGGTAGTTTATTCGTGTGATTTTTCGGAAATCCTTGCTGATCCATATTTTCCAGTAGAGATATTTCATTGAAACGAAGTATTATGACTAACCGTAGCACACCCTTCGTGCCACCGTAAAAAATATTCAGATCCATCCCCTATTAAGGGTAGTTTGTTCTTAGGATTTTTCGGAAATCCTTGCTGATCCATATTTTCCAGTAGAGATATTTCATTGAAACGGAGTAAAATAATTGCAAATCGGATACCCTCTGTGCCACCATACAAAAATTCTAGGTCCGACTCGTTTAAGTGTAGTTTATCCTCGTAATTTCTCGGAATACTTTGCTGACCGAAAATTTTCACTGGATATATTTCATTGAAACAACGTATTATGACTGAACGTAGCATAAGCTTGGTGCCACCGTGAAAAAAATTCAGATCCGCCCCTGTTTAAGGGTAGTTTATTCTTGTGATTTTTCAGGAATCCTTGCTGATCGGAAATTTCCCGTGGAGATATTTGATTGAAATGATGTATTATGACTAACCGTAGCATACCCTTTGTGCCACCGTAAAGAATATTCAGATCCACCCCTATTAAGGGTAGTTTATTCGTGTGATTTTCCGGAAATCCTTGCTGATCGATATTTTCCAGTGGAGATATTTCATTCAAACAAAGTAAAATAATTGCAAATCGGATACCCTCTGTGCCACCATACAAAAATTCCAGGTCCGACTCGTTTAAGGGTAGTTTATCCTCGTAATTTCTCGGAATACTTTGCTGACCGAAAATTTTCAGTGGAGATATTTTATTGAAATAACGTATTATGACTGAAAGTAGCATAACCTTGGTGCCACCGTAAAAAAAATTCAGATCCGCCCCTGTTTAAGGGTAGTTTATTCTTGTGATTTTTCAGGAATCCTTGCTGATCGGAAATTTCCCGTAGAGATATTTGATTGAAACGATGTATTATGACTAACCTTAGCATACTCTTTGTGCCACCATAAAAAATATTCAGATCCACCCCCTATTAAGGGTAGTTTATTCGTGTGATTTTTCGGAAATCCTTGCTGATCCATATTTTCCAGTAGAGATATTTCATTGAAACGAAGTATTATGACTAACCGTAGCACACCCTTCGTGCCACCGTAAAAAATATTCAGATCCACCCCCTATTAAGGGTAGTTTGTTCTTCGGATTTTTCGGAAATCCTTGCTGATCCATATTTTCCAGTAGAGATATTTCATTGAAACGGAGTAAAATAATTGCAAATCGGATACCCTCTGTGCCACCATACAAAAATTCTAGGTCCGACTCGTTTAAGGGTAGTTTATCCTCGTAATTTCTCGGAATACTTTGCTGACCGAAAATTTTCACTGGATATATTTCATTGAAACAACGTATTATGACTGAACGTAGCATAAGCTTGGTGCCACCGTGAAAAAAATTCAGATCCGCCCCTGTTTAAGGGTAGTTTATTCTTGTGATTTTTCAGGAATCCTTGCTGATCGGAAATTTCCCGTGGAGATATTTGATTGAAATGATGTATTATGACTAACCGTAGCATACCCTTTGTGCCACCGTAAAAAATATTCAGATCCACCCCCTATTAAGGGTAGTTTATTCGTGTGATTTTTCGGAAATCCTTGCTGATCGATATTTTCCAGTGGAGATATTACATCGAAACAAAGTAAAATAATTGCAAATCGGATACCCTCTGTGCCACCATACAAAAATTCTAGGTCCCACTCGTTTAAGGGTAGTTTATCCTCGTAATTTCTCGGAATACTTTGCTGACCGAAAATTTTCAGTGGAGATATTTTATTGAAACAACGTATTATGACTTAACGTAGCATAAGCTTGGTGCCACCGTGAAAAAAATTCAGATCCGCCCCTGTTTAAGGGGCGGAATCAGCAAGGATTTCCGAAAAGTCACACGAATAAACTACCCTTAATAGGGAGTGGATCTGAATATTTTTTACGGTGGCACAAAGGGTATGCTACGGTTAGTCATAATACATCGTTTCAATCAAATATCTCCACGGGAAATTTCGGATCCGCAAGGATTCCTGAAAAATCACAGGAATAAACTACCCTTAATAGGGGATGGATCTGAATATTTTTTACAGTGGCACCAAGAAGGTGCTACGGTTAGTCATAATACATCGTTTCAATCGAATATCTTCACGGGAAATTTCCGATCAGCAAGGATTCCTGAAAAATCACAAGAATAAACTACCCTTAAACAGGGGCGGATTCGAAATTTTTTTACGGTGGCTCCAAGCGTATTCTACGTTCAGTCATAATACGTTGTTTTAATAAAATATCTCTACTGAAAATTTTCGGTCAGCAAAGTATTCCGATAAATTACGGGGATAAACTACCCTTAAACGAGTCGGACCTGGAATTTTTGTATGGTGGCACAGAGGGTATCCGATTTGCAATTATTTTACTTTGTTTCAATGAAATATCTCTAGTGGAAAATATGGATAAGCACGTATTTTCGAAAAATCCGAAGAATAAACTACCCTTAATAGGGGGTGGATCTGAATATTTTTTATGGTGGCGCCAAGAATATGCTACGGTTAGTCATAATACATCGTTTCAATCAAATATCTTCACGGGAAATTTCCGATCAGCAAGGATTTCTAAAAAATCACAGGAATAAACTACCCTTAATAGGGGGTGGATCTGAATGTTTTTTATGGTGGCACAAAGAGTATGCTACGGTTAGTCATAATACATCGTTTCAATCAAATACCTGCACGGGAAATTTCCGATCAGCAAGGATTTCCGAAAAATCACAGGAATAAACTACCCTTAATAGGGGTTGGATCTGAATATTTTTTATGGTGGCATAAAGGGTATGCTACGGTTTGTCATAATACATCGTTTCAATAAAATATCTCCACGGGAAATTTCCGATCAGCAAGGATTCCTGAAAAATCACAAGAATAAACTACCCTTAAACAGGGGCGGATTTGAAATTTTTTTACGGTGGCACCAAGCGTATGCTACGCTCAGTCATAATACGTAGTTTCAATAAAATACTTATACTGAAAATTTTCGGTCAGCAAAGTATTCCGAGAAATTACGAGGATAAACTACCCTTAAACGAGTAGGACCTGGAATTTTTGTACGGTGGCACAGGGGGTATCCGATTTGCAATTATTTCACTTTGTTTCAATGAAATATCTCCAGTGGAAAATATGGATCAGCAAGGATTTCCGAAAAATCCGAAGAATAAACTACCCTTAAGAGGGGGTGGATCTGAATATTTTTCATGGTGGCACCAAGAATATGCTACGGTTAGTCATAATACATCGTTTCAATCAAATATCTCCACGGGAAATTTCGGATCAGCAAGGATTCCTGAAAAATCACAGGAATAAACTACCCTTAATAGGGGGTGGATCTGAATATTTTTTACGGTGGCACCAAGAATGTGCTACGGTTAGTCATAATACATCGTTTCAATCAAATATCTCTACGGGAAATTTTCGATCAGCAAGGATTCCTGAAAAATCACAAGAATAAAATACCCTTAAACAGGGGCGGATCTGAATTTTTTTCACGGTGGCACCAAGCTTATGCTACGTTTAGTCATAATACGTTGTTTCAATAAAATATCTCCACTGAAAATTTTCGGTCAGCAAAGTATTCCGAGAAATTACGAGGATAAACTACCCTTAAACGAGGCGGACCTGCAATTTTTGTATGGTGGCACAGAGGGTATCCGATTTGCCATTATTTTACTTTGTTTCAATGAAATATCTTCTCTAGAAAATATCGATCAGAAAGGATTTCCGAAAAATCACACGAATAAACTACCCTTAATAGGGGGTGGATCTGAATATTTTTCATGGTGGCACAAAGGGTATGCTACGGTTATTCATAATACTTCGTTTCAATCAAATATCTTCACGGGAATTTTCCGATCAGCAAGGATTCCTGAAAAATCACAGGAATAAACTACCCTTAATAGGGGGTGGATCTGAATGTTTTTTATGGTGGCACAAAGAGTATGCTACGGTTAGTCATAATACATCGTTTCAATCAAATATCTCTACGGGAAATTTCCCATCAGCAAGGATTTCTGAAAAATCACAAGAACAAACTACCCTTAAACGGGGGCGGATCTGAATTTTTTTTATGGTGGCACAAAAGGTATGCTACATTTAATCATAATATAGCGTTTCGATAAAATATCTCAACTGGAAACCTCCGGTCAGCAAATTATTTTGAAAAATTACAAGAATAAACTACCCCCAATTTGGGGTGGATTTGAAATTTGAATGTGGTGGCACGAACATATCAATGTAAACAACTCAGTTTTAGAGTTTGGTTCAATTAATTATTCTTTAAGGTCGTGATTTAGAGGATTATATTTTGGTCAGCAAATTATCCACACCCTGAAAAAACCTGTCAAGAGTTGAGGTCTCCGAGGCTAATCAAAGAAGTTGATAAACCATGAACATCTTTGTGAGATATTCTTTAATCCTTGTATGCTGTTATGAGTTTTAATTGATTTTCACCCTGCAGCCCTTTTGCAAGTTGTGAAGCATTATGTACCAGTCAGGCTGTGACACAAAGTAGAGAGGTTCAATGTACTGGCGATATTGTACAAGATACTTCATTCGAAAATGCTAATGTTAACACTACATTATCTGAAACTGGAGCATTACCAATCAGAAGGTAATTATTAGACAGTTCTTCAATTAAGTGGGGGGACCAATTAAAAAAAAGCTCTTTCTTTCTCTTCAGGAAACGGAGTGTACCTGCATATATGGGTGTCATAGAACCATGTGATCTGGAAAACCCAAAAAAAATTAAACTACTGTGGTAAATTGCAAATAAAACAATAGCAAGGCAAATACATACAATCAAATATTTACGAAATAAAATACAAAGGTTTAACAAGAAAATGCAGACTTTGTATGACCTAACAACTCATCTGAAAAATTCTAATAAAATCTCCCCAGAATGCTTTTCAATTCTTGAGGTTTGCTAGTAACTTGAAAATAAAAGTCCAAAAAGCACTGCCGTGAAGGCAGCAGCTTTTGCGCGCACGTTCAAATTCGTTGCTGAAGCGGTCATCTACATTGAACATGCGCGCAAAAGTTGCTGCCTTCACGGCAGTGCTTTTTGGACTTTTTTTTTGGATATGATTAATGGTTTCCGAAAAAAAAATTTTTTTGTAAAAAAATTTCGAAAAAAATTTTTTTTAAAATTTACTGACAATATGATCTTGACGAAATTTGGCTCAAAGTTGCGCGTCGTTATACTCCACCAAACTGCCAAGTTTGAATCCAATCGTTTGAGTAGTTTCTGAAATAAAAAATAAATAACTTCAAAACTTCAAGTGCCTATAACTCCGAAACTATTCGACCGATTTGGCCCATTAACGAACTTAACCGCGGCATTCTGATGCGCAACCTATCCTGAAAGTTTCAAGTAGCTAGCTTACTTCTGTCGACAGTTATCGTGTCTACGGACGGCCGGCCGGCCGGCCGGACAGAATCAATTTTGACACCGGATTCGTCATCAGTGAGTCCAACCTAGTCGATTGAGACCATTTTCGGCTCAATCATCCAAAATTACAGACATTTGGACAAAACGATAGCACGCTGTTCCCCTAGAACATGCGCGCAAAAAACGAGCAAGCTGCTGAATTTGTTATTTTTGCTTTTTGCGCGCATGTTCTAGGGGAACAGCGTGCTATCATTTTGTCCAAATGTCTGTAATTTTGGATGATTGAGCCGAAAATGGTCTCAATCGACTAGGTTGGACTCACTGATGACGAATCCGGTTTCAAAATTGATTCTGTCCGGCCGGCCGGCCGGTTGGCCGGCCGTAGACACGATAACTGTCGACAGAAGCAAGCTAGCTACTTGAAACTTTCAGGATAGGTTGCGCATCAGAATGCCGCGGTTAAGTTCGTTAGTGGGCCAAATCGGTCGAATAGTTTCGGAGTTATAGGCACTTGAAGTTTTGAAGTTATTTATTTTTTATTTCAGAAACTACTCAAACGATTGGATTCAAACTTGGCAGTTTGGTGGAGTATAACGACGCGCAACTTTGAGCCAAATTTCGTCAAGATCATATTGTCAGTAAATTAAAAAAAAAAATTTTTTTCGAAATTTTTTTCCAAAAAATTTTTTTTTCGGAAACCATTCATCATATCCAAAAACAATTATACTCACACTTTTACCTTCTAATTTCACAGCAGTGTACTAAATTTCAGTTCGATACGATCATAAGTTTTGGAGATATCGGGAAAAAATATGTCAAATTTCGAGGTTTTCTTCTCGATATCGTTGATTTTTTCGGTATTACTCGAGAAATACTGAATCAGTCCTAATTAAACTTCACAGCTAGTTTTAAGATGCTGAAAGACAACTTTATGCAAAATTTCGTGATAATCGTGTTATTACAACAATTTGAAAAAAAATATTTCTATGATTTTCTCATCATATCATCCTCATTAAATTCTGTATGAAACTTCGAACTGTTATTTTCGATGAAGTACTGGATTTCAATTCGATCTGATCTGTATTTTTGGAAATATTGGAAAAATAAAATTTTGATTGGGTATATCTACGGAATCATTGGGTGGATTTTACCCATTCACGGATTCGGCCTTCGTAATTAAGGTCCAAACCTTCTCTACAAATATCGAGTTTCTAAGTTGTTTCTTTCGGAAGTTATTGTGTTTACGCAGTCGGCCGTTAGGCTGACCGTAAACTCAATAACTTCCGGAAGAAACGACTTAGAAACTCGATATTTGTAGAGTAGGTTTGGGGCTTAATTACGAAGGTCGAATTCGTGAATGGGTAAAATCCGCCCAATGATTCCGTAGATATATCCATTCAAAATTTTATTTTTCCAATATGTCCAAAAATACAGATATGATCGAAGTGAAATCCAGTAATTTATCAGAAAAAAATTTCAAAAAGCACTGCCGTGAAGGCAGCAGCTTTTGCGCGCACGCTGAAATTCGTTGCTGAAGCGGTCATCTACATTGAACATGCGCGCAAAAGTTGCTGCCTTCACGGCAGTGCTTTTTGAAATTTTTTCAGATTAAATTCAACTATGGAAGTTTTTTCAGCTGTGAGCTGTAGTCATCGGTCCAATAATGATAATCACACCTATTTTTTTTAGATTTTTGTCGTTGAAAACTAAATAGAAGCAGGTAGAACCTGCCAAGGTGGAAAGAGGAAGTACGCTTACTTTTATCTCTACATGGGGATGACTTCCCCGATGCTAAAGTGAAAAATTCTTTTATTTTCTTCATTATCTTTAACAGGTAATGAAATAACAAAGTTACTTAACATATTTATGGATAAATATCTTTTCAGGACAACCTTTGAACGAACTCGGTATTGGAATGATATTCAAGATACAATAACAATCATAAATTTATATAGTTACCATTAGCATGGCATTCTGAAATCATAAACAGAAGATAGATGATAACAGAAGTAAAACACACAACTGTGAACATTTTTGGCATTATTTTCTTGATGAGAATATGTCTTCTGACAGGAGGCTCACGTTGAATCTATAAATCCTAATATGATTCCAGTATTCTCTAGGAAAATCCTAGACCTTACAAGTTTTTTGAAAATACAGACCTATCATAGGATATTGCCACATATTGCAAGTTGATGCCAATAGATTAATATCGGCAAAGTCTCAAACAATCAGTTAAGCCTCAAACAGACATTATTGAATGAAAATATTGACTACAGTTCGTTTTATTGTATTACAACCATCCTGAAAATAAATACATATTCATCTCATGTTATGATTCAAATATAAAACTCTCAACAACTAATTGTGTTTAATCAAAATTTACTACTTGAAGATGTGAAATCATCTATTCTCCTGGATTATGTTAATCTCAAGCCTCCTATGTTTACCAACAACTTAAATTTCACAGACAAACAACCCAAACTCATAAAATGGACAATAATCTGCAGCAGCATAACAAATGTCAGTTTACAATAACAATAACAAACTCTTTGTTTGTCCCCCCAGCGGACATGTTGTGACGTCACCTGCTAGTACTCTATTAGACGTAAGTG
Organism: Myrrha octodecimguttata; assembly: GCA_958510865.1. Lineage (NCBI taxonomy): Eukaryota > Metazoa > Arthropoda > Insecta > Coleoptera > Coccinellidae > Myrrha > Myrrha octodecimguttata. The sequence goes on from OY294062.1 coordinate 2,990,349, forward strand.
TAAGTATTCTAGAACGCAGAGTCGCAGAAGAAAAGTAAGAATGTGTCGAGTAATGGCGAATAGCACATGTTAAGATATAGTAAGATATTGGAATAAAGGGATTCAGGAAGGTGCTGGTTTTATTACTAAAAACTCCCAAATATCAGGTTATGGGCCCAGATCTGGTTCCCAGGAAACTGTGTAGTACATAATAGTCAATTCAAGAGGACAAAATCCAAATCAAAAGGTGAATTCAAAAATTTCAAAAAGCACTGCCGTGAAGGCAGCAACTTTTGCGCGCATGTTCAATGTAGATGACCGCTTCAGCAACGAATTTGAACGTGCGCGCGTACCAAATTTCAGTTCGATACGATCATAAGTTCTGGAGATATCGGGAAAAAATATGTCAAATTTCGAGGTTTTCTTCTCGATATCGTTGATTTTTTCGGTATTACTCGAGAAATACTGATTCAGTCCTGATTAAACTTCACAGCTAGTTTTAAGATGCTAAAAGACAACTTTATGCAAAATTTCGTGATAATCGTGTTATTAGAACAATTTGAAAAAAAAAATTTATATGATTTTCTCATCATATCATCCTCATTAAATTCTGTATGAAACTTCGAACTGTTATTTTCGATGAAGTACTGAATTTCAATTCGATCTGATCTGTATTTTTGGAAACATTGGAAAAATAAAATTTTGATTGGGTATATCTACGGAATCATTGGGCGGATTTTACCCATTCACGAATTCGACCTTCGTAATTAAGCCCCAAACCTACTCTACAAATATCGAGTTTCTAAGTCGTTTCTTCCGGAAGTTATTGTGTTTACGGTCAGCCTAACGGCCGACTGCGTAAACACAATAACTTCCGAAAGAAACAACTTAGAAACTCGATATTTGTAGAGAAGGTTTGGACCTTAATTACGAAGGCCGAATTCGTGAATGGGTAAAATCCACCCAATGATTCCGTAGATATACCCAATCAAAATTTTATTTTTCCAATATTTCCAAAAATACAGACCAGATCGAATTGAAATCCAGTACTTCATCGAAAATAACAGTTCGAAGTTTCATACAGAATTTAATGAGGATGATATGATGAAAAAATCATATAAATTTTTTTTTTCAAATTGTTCTAATAACCCGATTATCACGAAATTTTGCACAAAGTTGTCTTTCAGCATCTTAAAACTAGCTGTGAAGTTTAATCAGGACTGAATCAGTATTTCTCGAGTAATACCAAAAAAATCAACGATATCGAGAAGAAAACCTCGAAATTTGACATATTTTTTCCCGATATCTCCAAAACTTATGATCGTATCGAGCTGAAATTTAGTACACTGCTGTGAAATTAGAAGGTCAAAGTGTGCGTATAATTTTTTTTGGATATGATGAATGGTTTCCGAAAAAAAAATTTTTTTGTAAAAAAATTTCGAAAAAAAATTTTTTTTAAATTTATTGACAATATGATCTTGACGAAATTTGGCTCAAAGTTGCGCGTCGCTATACTCCACCAAACTGCCAAGTTTGAATCCAATCGCTCGAGTAGTTTCTGAAATAAAAAATAAATAACTTCAAAACTTCAAATGCCTATAACTCCGAAACTATTCGATCGATTTGGCCCATTAACGAACTTAACCGCGGCATTCTAATGCGCGACCTACCCTGAAAGTTTCAAGTCGCTAGCTCACTTCGTTCGACAGTTATCGTGTCTACGGCCTGCCAACCGGCCGGCCGGTCAGAATCGATTTTGACACCGGATTCGTCATCAGTGAGTTCAACCTAGTCGATTGAGACCATTTTCGGCTCAATCATCCAAAATTACTGACATTTGGACAAAACGATAGCACGCTGTTCCCCTAGAACATGCGCGCAAAAAGCTGGGAAAAGGCACGTGGAAAATCTGAAGACTACTCTAGGTTTCAACAATTTACTGGTGGATGAGCGATTCAAGAATGGATAAGAAATTGAATATAGAACCACTCAATGGAAGGAACTACCATAATTGGAAATTTAGGGTTGAAATGGTGTTGGCAGAATATGAAGTCTCAGCAATGATCATTTCCGAAGCTAATCCAACACAACCAGCAGAAGTAAAGAAGGACAACAAAGCTAAATCCATCTTGGTACAGTGTATAGAGGACACAGAGATTGAGAGACTGCAAATCAGCCTTTCAAATGTGGAACATACTCAAGGGAAAATATGAAAAGAAAGGACTTCCTGGACAGTTATATCTGAAGAAGAAACTTCTTAGTATGAAATTGAAGGAGAATGAAAGCCCAATCAAATTTCTTGAAGAATTTGAAAATACAGTGAGACAACTCAAAGCTGCAGATGTTAAACTGGAAGATCAAGATATAATTGCAATCTATTATTAAGTTTACCTGCTTCTTATGATACATTTGTTACAGTTATAGAAAATTTGTCAGATGTAACCTATGAATCCGTCAAATCCAAGTTATTAGCAGAAGATGAGAAACGAAAAATGAATAATGGAGAAGACAAGACAATGAAGACACATACAGCGTTTGCATTACAGCGAGGTTGCTTCAAATGTGGTCATATGGGTCATTACAAAAGAGATTGCCCTCAAAACCGTGGTGGAGAACAAGGGTCTACAAGTCAAAACTTCAATCGAACAGGTGGTGGATTTAACAAAGGCAGTTACAGAGGTAGTCAATCAGGGTTCAGAGGAAACAGGGGCACAAATAGAAGATTTACAGGTGGGAGTAGATTTAGTAGTAATTATCGTAGTAATCAGGCAGAAATGCAAGAAAAATTTCAGAAGAATGAAGGTCATGGTAATAGTAATAATGATAGTCAATCAAGCAATGTCTGCTTTATGAGTGATAGTAATTCTGATTTTAGTAATGGTCAAGTAGATTCCAACATTCTCAGATTTTGCATTGATTCAGGCTGTACAGACCATATGGTGAATGATAAAAGCTATTTTTCTAGTTTATTGATATTGAAGAATCCTATAAAAATTGCAGTTGCAAAAGAATCAGATTTTTTATTAGCAGTAGGAGTAGGAAATATAGAAGTTCTTAGTAGAGTAGGAAGCAAAGAGATAAAATGCACCATTAAGAATGTTTTTTATACTCCAAATTTAAGGAAAAACTTACTTTCTGTCAAGAAACTTCAAATGTCCAATATAAAGGTATTATTCGAGAACGGTCAGGCCAAATTACTTAATGATAGAAACGAAATTTTGGGAATTGGTGAGAGGAAAAATTTGTATGAAATTAGTTTTCGGTTGTATTCAGTAGAGTGCCATAATATGGAATATGATTCAGATTATTTAAAATGGCATAGGAGATATGCACATGTAGGTTTTAGTGGTTTGAAACAGTTAATAAAAGGTAACATGGTCAAGGGAATTGATAGTAGTATAAAATTACATGATGTTGATTTTTGCGAACCGTGTGTAAAAGGAAAAATGACTCGTTATCCATTCGGTCTGCGGACTAAAAGTAAGAGATTATTAGAGATCATACATACAGACCTATGTGGCCCCATTACACCACAGGCAATTGATGGCAGTAAATATTTTTTAACATTCATAGATGATTTTTCCAATTTTACTGCAGTGTACATGTTGAAAAGTAAATCAGAAGTTATCGAAAGATTTTCAGAATATATTAATATGGTAGAATCAAAGTTCACATGTAAAATTTCAAAACTTAGATGTGATAACGGTGGTGAAGTAAATTATATAATGAACAGAGGTATTGCGGCAAACATAAATGTTACACCTGTAGAAATATGGAATGGTAACAAACCCGATGTGAGTAACCTGAAAATTTTCGGATGTACTGCGTATAGTCACATTCAAAAACAATTTAGAGATAAATTTGATTCAACTACTGAGGAGTGTGTAATGGTAGGATATGCTCCTTCAGGATATAGGCTTTGGAATGTAAACAAAGAAAAAATCATAATAGCAAGGGATGTTAAATTTAATGAAAATGAATATTGGTTTAAGAAAAAAAATATTCGGGTACATTTAGATTTGGACGTAGATGAAAAATTAAATATTACAGAACAAAATGAAGGTAAAGATAAATTTCATGATTTTACAAATGGGGAAATAAGCGACGATGAAAATAATGAAAGACCAAATAAACGAACAACAAAAATTCCTAAAAAATTTGAAGATTACGAACTTTACATGGCATTCAATGCAATAGAATTTTAAGATGAGGTACCACAAAATTTTTCTGGGATTAAGGGTCGACCTGATGAAGATTTTTGGATAGGTGCGATGAATAAAGAATTAAACTCAATATATGAAAATGAAACCTGGGAAGAAGTGGATATTCCTAAAGATGACAAGATTTTGGACACAAAGTGGGTGTTTTCTTATGAAAGCTTGGAGAAGGAAAAGAGAAATAGATACAAGGCAAGACTGGTAGTGAGGGGTTTTTTACAAGAAAAGAATTATCAAAATGTTTATGCACCCGTGGCAAAAATGTCAACCATTCGTTTGGTTTTAATAATTGGAAATCAGTTGAAATTCTATTTCATACAGTTAGATGTCAAAAACGCATTTTTGAACGGTATAATTGAAGATGATGTATTCATTTATCCTCCAGAAGGTATTCAGAGTAATCCTAGTAAGGTATTTAAATTAAAGAAATCACTGTATGGGCTGAAACAATCTAGTAGATGTTGGAATAGCAAAATTGATTCTTATTTGTTGAAAATTGGTTTTGAAAGATCCAGTAATGATTATTGTTTATATGTCATGGATAAAACAGATTCTAAAGTTTACTTATTATTGTATGTAGATGATATTATTCTATCAGGACCAGACTTGGTTTTAATAAATAAAATAAAGATCCAACTAATGACAGATTTCAAGATGGTAGATAAAGGAGAACTTAGATATTTTTTGGGATTAGAAATTAAGTATGATAGAGATAAAGGTATATTGAGAATTAATCAAGAAGATTATATTTCTAAACTTGTTAAAAGATTCAGAATGGAAGATTCTAAATGTTCGCTTATTCCAATCGAACCAAAGTTGTATATTGAGGTATGTAAAAATGTAGAAGATGTAACGAGTAAGCCATATCGTGAATTGTTGGGCTGCATTATGTATCTCATGTTAGGTAGTCGTCCAGACATATGTTTTGCTTTAAATGTTTTTAGTCGGTTGCAAGATAAAGCTTCAGATTATGCCTGGAATAATTTGAAAAGAGTAGTTAGATATCTCAAAGGTACACAAAAATTCGGTTTAGAATATATTCGTGAAGAAAATAATTTTCAATTAGAATGTTTTGTAGATTCAGACTGGGGTGGCGACCAAAGTGATCGCAGGTCTGTATCAGGATTTGTTTTCAAACTTTCCAACAGTACCTTGATGTGGGCTACTCGAAAGCAACATTGTGTTTCTTTATCTAGTTCAGAGGCAGATCTGATTGCACTCTGTAGTGCAGCTTCAGAAGGTTTATGTTTCATAAAACTTTTACAAGATTTCAAAATTGATGTAAAACCTATGTTGATTTATGAGGACAATCAAGGATGTATTTCCATAATGAATAACCCTGCAAATAATAGAAGAGTAAAGCAATTTCGTTTCAGAGTGCATGAATAGTAATATCTTAAAGATTTTATATATATCAACTGACATGCAGTTAGCAGATTTGTTAACTAAAGGTTTGAAATATGCTCCTTTTGTTAAATTTCGAAATAATCTAGGGGTTAAGCATTTAGAATAAAATAGAACAGTTTAGTGAGGGGGGCTGTTATATATTATACACTAAAATGGTTATATATAGATATGGTTCTATGATTTCACTCAGATTGTAGTTTCTATGATTCTAAATGTCATGTAAAAGAATTAGACGCATGATACAAATACATGGTATGCTACTAACTTTCCTTATTTTCGTCAGCTTTGCGCATCTCGAAATGACGTAGTCATACTAGAGACCACGATTGGCACAATACAAATACCCGGTATACTATTGGACATGGAAAGAAATGAATATGACGTATTGTTCGAGACGAGAAGGCATTTACTTAGGAAATGTGCGAGCGAAATTATTCTCTATCTCTCTTCCCATGCGCAATAGCATACCATGTATTTGTATCATGATTAGACGTAAGTATTCTAGAACGCAGAAGAAAAGTATGAATGTGTCGAGTAATGGCGAATAGCACATGTTAAGATATTGGAATAAAGGGATTCAGGAAGGTGCTGGTTTTATTACTAAAAACTCCCAAATATCACAACTCAGTTCCCTTTGATATAATTCTTTTAAATGTGATAATCTGATCATTCTAAAACTCCTAAACAACTAAGAATGTTGTAATTTTATTCTACAAATAAAGATTAATGAGAAACATGCTTAATTATTGGTTTGATGTTCAACATGGTTGCCGAAAAAAGTATTCCCAGCATACACATGAACTTATATAAATTTATATTTTTAGGATTGCTTGCCAAATGCAGAAAAAAAAATATTGCTTAGACAGCTCAAGCAATCGACAAATAGGAAATTTCCTCCAGAACTGAGAGCATTTGCTTTAACTCTGCATTTTTATTCTGCCAATGCTTACAATTTTGTAAGAAGGGAATTCGGGAATTGCTTGCCTCATCCCAATACCATTAGGAAGTGGTGCTCCTCTGTGGATGGATCCCCTGGTTATACGTCAGAAGCACTTCATGCATTGAAATCAAAGGCCGATGAATTCAAATGCAATGGAAAGGAATTAGTTTGTTCTCTGATTATGGATGAAATGTCTATAAGAGAACATATAGATTGACAAGGTGGCAGAAATATCCGATATGTAAATTTTGGAGTAGACATGGACAGTAACTCCTTATACCTCTAGCTAAAGAGGTATCAGTTTTTTCGTTGGTAGGAGTAAATTGTCACTGGAAAATACCTATAGCATATTTTCTTATAAAATCAGCGACAGCCTCAGAAAAGGCAAACTGGGTTAATGGTTGTTGCAGGATGCTGCATGAAGTACGAGTTATATCTTTAACTTTTGATGGTGCTGCATCAAACATCTCCATGGCTTCAGTTCTTGGTGCTGACTTTAGTCTTCCATCACCTCTAAACCATATTTTTTACATCCTATCACACAAGAACCAATATTTTTGATATTAGATGCTTGTCACATGCTGAAATTACTCAGAAATGCTTTGGGTGACTGGAAGACATTTATCAATGCCGATGGTAACATGATAAATTGGCAATTTTTTACATAGTTAGTTGACCTACAAGAGAAACAAGATTTACATTTAGGTAATAAGTTGAGAAGACGTCATATACAATACCACAATGAAAAAATGAAAGTACGTTTAGCTGCCCAAATTTTTAGTTTGAGTATAGCAGATGCACTTGAGTATTGCCGTTGTGACCTGAAATTTTCGATATATTAAACACCAGGAATTCACTGAGTAAGAATCCATATCGAAAAGCACTTTCAGAAACAAATTTGAATTTTATAAATTCATTTTTCTCCTCATCAATAGTATATTTATCCAATTTAAAGAATTCTCAAGGAGAATTATTGATTCATAGTAAGAGGAAAACTGGATTTATGAGATTCATAATTAATATGCACTCGGTGGGAGGCATAATTGCAAATTACATAATTAAAAAAAAATATCTGTCAGACTTACTCACGTACAAATTGAGTCAGGATCACATAGAGACATTTTTTTGTGCTGTCAGGTCAAGAGGAGGGTTCAACAAGAATCCTACTGCAGCACAATTCGAATCTGCGTATAAAAAACTATTGATTCATGCGGAAATCAAATCCTTAGGGGGAAACTGCTTACCTCAAGACACTACAAGAGTCCTACATGTTGCATCCACCTCGAATAAATCTATCGATAATTTAGATGATATAATAACAGACAATATTGATTTAGAGGATTTAAGTATATCTGATGCCAGTTCACAATTTAGAAATGATGTAGTAGCATATATTGCTGGTTTTGTTTTACGAAAATTAAAAAAACAAATACAGTGTGAAGAAATGCACTTCGCATTTGACATAATCTGAACCATCCTCATTCATCCAACACAAACATCGAGGTGGATTAATAAAACCATCTAGATATATTGTGTTTATATGTAGGATAGCCGAAAGTGTTTTCCGACAGTATACTGATTTACAAAACGTAAAATTAATGTTGAAGGCATTTTTCCTAGCTTTAATGATCACATTTTGGATCAAGATCCTCTCAATAACCATGTATATCGGATCAGTTAGTGGATATGGTGTTGAAATTTTATTTATTCACCATAAAAATAAAATAATCAATGAAGCGAAAGAAAGAATTAGACATAAGTATACCAAACTTATTTTATTTAGACATTAATGAAAAAAGTGACCGCACTTTGAATTTGAATTGAAAATATTTATTAATTTTGTTAAAGCAGCTCACCTTCGACAATTTTATAATATAAATAATTTATTTTCTTTGTACCTAAAAGTATTGATGTTATGCATGGTTTTGTATTCATTTTTATTTTATTATATTACTGTTGAAAAGATTTATGATTTTTCATATCCGTTCATTTTTTCTTCGAGCTTTTGTTAACTGGTTTGGAATACATTAATCCTCGGTTTTTGTATAGTCCAAAAAAATCATAGTTGCGTTAGGTAAATTTGAAATATTTTATTAAATGTGGCACATAATGATTAAATAACATGAAAAATAATTCATTGTTGACTATTGTTTCGTCGGGCAATAAGTATTTTTAATCATAATACCATTTAAATCACTTAAAATTCGTAAAATGGTAATATTCCTCATAAGCGCAATGTGATTTACATTGCGATCCTTCGATGATGTGATCATTTTCTACACATCCCAGTCGCACATGACAGATAGCCTATAACTGTTTCTCTCTTGTACGGTGGGATCGATGCTCAGTACGGCATGCTAGCTCAAGGGTGCATCTAGTATATTATTAGATCATTGATCACATTAAACCCAACCAACTATTTTGCTGTAATGATAATCGACGTACGGATCAACTAAGAATTGCAATATGTTTTTCCCTCCTGGGGGCTAGCGACATCTATTGACGGATTCCAACAAAATTTATACTAAAGTAACTAACTATCTCCTCCTTAAATTATCAGATAATTGGGTCCCCCCTCTGAATAAAGAACATAAGGAAGGAGCATAGCGCCTCACAAAGTGGGGCCAGGATGGATGATGCATATGGCCGACTTATCTTTCACTTATAGGATAGTCAGCGCAAGGAAATCCAATGTTGCCAAATGAACGCATAGAGATGAATACTAAACTCATATTTGAAAACCGATCAAACATCGAACACTGTCCATAAAATAGAGTATGGTTAACTTTGATTTTGTTGTCTGCTTAGGTTAGGTTAGTTTAATTTAGGACAGTGCCAGTTTGAATCAGAAACGGAAATTTGGTTAGGTCAGTTAAAGCGCCAAATTTCTGTTTCTGATTCAAACTGGCACTGTCCTGAATTAAACTAACCTAACGTGACCAGACAACAAAATTAATCTCAACCATACTCTAATTTATGGACGGTGTTCGATTTTTGATCGATTTTCAAATATGAGTTAAGTATTCATGTCTATGCGTACATTTGGCAACATAGGATTTCCTTGGGCTGACTATCCTCTCGTTGAAGAGAGAACAACTTGTTCCGAGACTTCTTTGTCTGAAAAAACTAACTAACATGAATCATACTTGGAGGTTCAATATGGGCGTATATGTCCCACTGATATACGAAGTAGAAAAGCGGTATGCTTCTTGCTGTTGTTCTTTATTCAAAGGGTCCCCCTCAGTGGCCATGTTGTGACGTCAGCTCAGTGTTGCCACCATCCGAACCCACAGTTTCAGTAGAAAGTTCCGAAAAAATCGGTAGATTTTTGGATTACATACCTTTCCACTTATTTATGGCTAATTCTAGTCTAAATACAATTTATCCGGAATATTGGGCATGAATGTGATTACGAATGAAGCAAAATTGAAAAAAGATCTATTAAAAAAATTAATATTCGAAAAACTAAACTTTCGAACAAAAAATCAATATTATAACGAAACAAATGGGTATTCGAAAATTAATACCTATTGGAAACAACGAATAAGCAAAAAATGAATATGGTGACATGCCCTCCTTGGGGATTCACGAAATTTATTTAGGGGAATCACAAACTGCCCCCAGTTCTCAGCGAGGTATTTATCAACTTAAGGAAGCGGCAACCTGTAATATATAAATCTGTATTACATGTAGTATGCTTTGCGTTATAGATTTGTCGACGTATAACTTAAATTATCTATCAACTTATGTTATGGTAAGGAAACCTTCAGAATAATATCGTAAGTCATGATTTCCTAAGATACCAGATGATATATTCACCCCATAAAATGTCGGTAGTTTTATATTTTTTTTCGGAAGATCGGTAGATTGAGAAGATAATGGCTACCTCGGTAGACTAGTTGGCTGAAGAGGCGGACTAGGGTGCTGAAGGTACTGGGTTCGAATCCCGGCGAGGTCATGGATGTTTGTGGTGTTGTAAAAACAAAAATTGTCTATAGTTGGGTATGAATGATTAGTATGCAATAAAAACGTGTTACGATTATCTGTGCACATGGTTAATTCCGAGCACATTAAAGAGAAGATGAAAGATGAATGAATTGAGAAGATAATCGGTAGATCTACCGAAAAATCGGTAGAGGTGGTAAAACTGCGTCAGCTGATTACAAATTTTCTTCGTTTGTGTTCTGTGATTCAGCACATATCACAGAATATCTAACCTTCCTTACTTTTTGACAGGGGGATGAAGCGACGGTAGGAAAAGTGGAAACAAGGACATACGTCCCCAACTAGTTTCGTTCTGTCCTTTATTAGAGAAGGAGATGTCAGAAACGAATGTCGTAGATATGTTCAAATGGATGAATGACAAAAATGACAGAATATTTATGGAATGACATTCTTGAATGAAAATAACAGACTTCTTAAATTTGTTTGTTGAAAAGTAACTTACAAGTGATATTTTCTAGAGTGTGGCAATAGTTTAGTGATATTAATTAGTATTAATATGAAATTCATGTGAAGATAACTTTTTCGTTCGAAATTTAATGAAAAATTTCCTTTTTTAGGATTCAGCTTCATATTTCAACTCTATTCAGGTGCTCTCTTCAGATTATAATGAAACTTTTTTTTTCAGAATTCAGATCATTCTGATGAAATGATGTTTTCACAGGTGCTTTAACGAGGTTCTTTTCAGGGATTACAAGATGCTAAGGTTTAGGGCGCTAGGTGAGATCTGATGATGTTTTTACAAAGTTCAATTCTATAAATCTTACTGACTTTACCGTTATATTGAATCGAGAAAATGGCTTTAGTTTCATCTACTGGTAATTGTCTAGGAGATCGCATAACGCTCTAAATTTCATGAAAAAATCAGTACTTACTAATTTTAGTATGAAAATCACAAATCCGAAGTCAAAAAAGATCGCTCGCTTCTAGTTTTTCCAAAAAAAATTCATAAACTTCTTCGAGGTCACTGAACTTTTCTCGCTGAATTTCGCTATTACACTCTATCAGGAACCATTCCCTTGATAGCTATTGATTATAAAAGCATCAACTTAAAGATTTCAAGCAATTTTCGTTACAAAAATTACCAGGAATTGTTAAAATAAATTGATATCCTCATTGTTTACAATTTCCCTTTTTGACGTACGCGGGTACGCCTACAGCACTATATCATGCAGGGTTGCCAGTGCCAGTCAATTTCCTGAATCTATTATGCCGGGGAAATTTTGAAGGATATTCATTTTCAAAATTGGTTTTTAGTCAATATAAGTTGTTAAAGTATAGTTTTCTTTAAGTATTATATTCCAAATTTCCATTTCCGAGTTCAGGTTATTCTTGCTTGGTTCGAAATACTAAATTCTAGCGGTCGCCCTGCCATGGGTGAACACATGCGCGTTAGTCACAGGTGGTTTAATAACTAATAAAAATGTTTAGTTCAGAAGATATTAAGTACTTGGTTAGGTTAGGTTAGTTTAGTTTAGGACAGTGCCAGTTCGAATCTGAAGAGTAAATTAATTAACTCTTCTGATTCGAACTGGCACTGTTCTAAACTAAACTAACCTAACCTAACCAAGTACATTAACCTTATTTTTCCATTGTGTGCTTTCACCCATGGCGGGGCGACCGCTAGAATCTTGTGTTCCAAATTTCCCAACTTCTCTCCATAACCCAAACTTTCCTCTTTTCCATTCTCCTTTCCTGGCAGAGTTGGTCCACACCTCCTCGTTAACTTTTCTAACCATCTCATAAATTGTACATAATATAATAAAACAATTGCATGATGGAATGTGTTGGAACAAGTTCACTGTTCACTAAGTTGGGCCTAGGGAATTTTTCCTATTCAGTCTAATCGGGAATGTTTTCGATCCGGCAACACTGTAAAGTAGTAGACTGAAGTTGCTGTCAGATGTTCTTCCGAACTTCAAAACCAATGATCTAATAAATATATACTACTTATTATTAGATCATTGTTCAAAACCATCATGGCCGAATAGCCCGAATATATGCCGAAAATAAACAATGAGCAAATGAATGTAATTTCACAATTCCTGGCAATTTTTGTAGTGAAAATTGCTTTAAATCTTTATATTGATGCATTTATATACAACCAATATCCATCAAGGGAATAGTTCGAGATGGAGTGTAATAGCGAAATTCAGCGAGAAAAGTTCAGTGACCTCGAAGAATTTTGTGAATTTTTTTTGGAAAAACTAGAAGCGAGCGACATTTTTTGACTTCGGATTCGTGATTTCTATAACAAAATTAGTGAGTACTGATTTTTTCATAAAATTTAGAGCGTTATGCGATCTCCTAGACAATTACCCATCTACTTTCTTGCTAAAATGCATATATCCACAATTCACTTGTTGGTAATAACAAAAGATTTTCTCGCTTCCGTAAAGACCCTGTCACCCTTATAACTTGTAAAGATATTTGTGAAATGAGTCCCAGCAAAAATATTACTAATATTCGCCTATGTAGTGAGTATTTTCCATTCTCTGATTTCAATCAAACAACTCAACGGGTCATCTGAACAAGAAGGCTGAGCCACAATCATCTGAGGTGATTCATCTACACAATGGGCATAACTATGGCAGGCAATTTCAGCCCAAAAATGTATTTCCAAATGAACCATCACCATCTAAAGATTTTCATATGATTCATTCACATAATGATAAAGACTATGTCAGGCATATTCCAGCCTGAAAATTTACACCCAAATGAATTAACATCTGACGATTCTTCTACGTTTTATGTTTTTGCTGACAAAAAGACATAGTAACCAACCTTTTAAGATCTATCCTGACAAGATTGATAATCACTATTTATATTCAAAATATATTTCAATATTCATTTTCTCTCATGTGATATTGATACTTTTTAATTTTTCAGAAAAGAGTCATATTGAGGGTAATCATCTACATCGATGGATTCCACCTGATTTTGACAGCCTATTGTGACTGGATGATTTTTCCCCTCCCCAGACAAAACTGTTAATGTGTTTCAGTGCAGTGACAATTCTGATCCTAATAATAACTGAAAGGCTGTTGTGTGTTCACCCCACAAATATCTTTTTATCCATAATTCATAAACATCAAAGTGTAAAACAAATTTTATTAGGATAATTGTTCAGGAATTTTGTAGTTACAGCCCAAAGAACTTGGAATAACTCAAACCAAATTCCAACATTGTAAGACCTGTAGTTGGTCAGAAATTGTGTTAGTTTCATTGAAATATGTCATAGTTTTTGGTTTCTCCAGAAGAAAATTAAACTTTTTTGTTTTAGAAAACTGTCACCTACGTTATAGTCATATTTGATAAGGTGTGAGACATATATTTTCTTATTTATTGTACAACGGAATATTTGAAATGTATGAAAAATGTAATCAGTGTATATTCGAGAAATTCAGATTATTGTCTATTTTATGTTTAAGTAGTTTCTCTTCAACTAGATTTTGGATAATTTATGATGGCTAGAATATATTTCAGTTCCTAATTTTGCACATACAGATGCCTCGTGCACCATTTTTGATGGGTATAAGAGAAAATCTTCGTAAATATCATAGTTTATTGAAAAATATATTGTAATCATATGCAATAGAGCACTAGCAGCTGACGTCACAACATGGCCGCTGGGGGGGACAAACAAAGAATGCGTCATTGTTATTGTGTAGCACGTGGAAACTGACGTCTGTTTTCTGTGCAGCAAGCTGCTGTGCCTTTTGCGAGTTTGGAGTGATTTCCTGTGATATTTTTGGTTTTTCAAAGTTTAGAGGCTTTGAGTGAACATAATTTGTGATAATATATTGAAAGTTTCCTGAAATGGTGAGTAAAATCATGGCTTTTCATGAATTTTTCAACTTAGCTTTCCGTTGTTACAGGCAAGTTCAGATTATGTGGAAAAATTGAAATTAATTGGAAGCATTGATCCATATAGTTTGAAAACATCTGATTTTGATGCTACATTAGATGAAATTCCAAAAATTTCGAAAAATGTTATACTGGATTATTTCCTCTTCAGTGTGAGCCCTTCAACATACTTCGAAATAAGGGCATACAAGAGTTTGGACGCTTTTGCACAGTTAGCATGTAAATGAATTGAATCCCTGTGTGCCAAGAAATTTAACGATAATTATGTAATTATGGGAAAGGTTAGTCAACACAAATTCATAAAATATTCTGTTTTGCTACTCACATGGTCAAAAAGTAAGCATGTAGCAGATGAAATTGAAATACTCTAACTCTATTCTATCAAAATTCTACTTTTCATCTGTTACATATGGATATTCAGAGAAGTAAGGGCCAATTAATGCAGCATATAGTCATAGACTTAAGGTAGTGCTAATCTGTTAACACAAATTCATATTTTAATTTTGTACTCATAGTTAAGACTAAGATGAATTATTTCAAAAGAAGACATAAGCAAGATCAGAACGAAAACCACGACTTTTGAATGAAAGTTAGTAAAACAAAATGACTTTGTTCAACTCCAGAGAAGTGATTAGAAATCTGCTATTCATAAGGCAAGGATAAATAATCACAGATATTTCGATATTTTTTAGGTTCGCCATTCCCAAAGAGTTTCAGAACCTCCACTCAAACCTTGGGTAATTGTATCAAAAGATAGAAGAATCCTCACAGGACATTGCACTTGTGTAGCTGGGTTAGGAGCAGTATGTACTCATGTTGCTGCAATTCTTTTTGCTCTGGAATTCGCTGGGACAAAATCAGATGAACAGTCAGTAACTGAAACATTGGCATATTGGATCGGACCAAGTAGGAAAGGGCAGTTTTATAAGAAATTGAGTGATATTGATTTTACTACACCATCCAAATTAATGAAGGAAGCCAATGAAGCAACATCCATTGTCGCACCATCCCATTTATCAGCAACACATGTTGCCGCACCATCTAGTTTACCAGCAACACCTGTTGCTGGACCATCCAGAATATCAACAACAGCAGTTGCTGGACTATCTATACCCCCTGAAACATCTGATACAAGGCCACGGGTAATACCTTCTTTGACTAAGGATGAAATAGAGGCATTCACCAAAAAAAGTGTAGAATTAGGTGTAATGCCAGTTTATGCAGTCAAAGATTTCGGTTCCCTTCAAACATTGGATGAAAAATATCCAATTTTTTTGACATCACTATTTGATGAAAACTATGTAGGACTTACTTTGGCAGAACTGTTGACTATATCTGAAGTTGTAAACTTAAATATCACTGATGAACAAGTTTCGGCAGCTTATGAGGATACAGTTGACCAAAATCGATCTAAATTGTGGTTCAAATTGAGAGCCGGAAGAATAACAGCGTCCAAATTTAAATCTGTTTGTCAAACAAAGATTGAGAAACCTGCAATTTCTTTAATAACAAATATATGCTATCCACAAGAAAAACTATTCAAGGCAGGAATATATGGATGTGAATATGAAAAGGATGCGTTAAAAGCTTACATTGAGGACCACAGAAAAAATCATAAAAATGCATATATTCAAAAATGTGGCCTGATCATTCATGTAGATTACCCATATTTAGGTGCAACTCCGGATGGTATTCTCCACTGCGAAGAATGTGGTACAGGTTGTATAGAAGTAAAATGTCCTTACTGTGTGAGAGATGTTTCGGTGGAGGAAATTGTAAATTTCAAAAGTTCTTGCCTTGTGGTGGACCAAGACAATTTTGTACTTGATAGGAAACATTCCTATTATTATCAGGTGCAAATGCAACTGGCGCTATCCAGAAAAAGATTCTGTGACTTTGTAGTATGGACCTCTAAAAGCTTTTTATGTCAGAGAATCACAAGGGATGAAAATTTTTGGCATCATGAAAGCAAGAAGACGAAAAGATTTTTTCATGAAGTCCTATGGCCAGAGTTGCTAGGTCACTATTTCACACAAAGGGTAAGTTTTGTGTGATTTTTTTATTATTTATAACATGTATTTTCAGCAATCCAACAATTGATGAATGTGAATTTTCGAATTCCTCTGGAAATGCAGAACCGTTGGAGGGGACTATATCTAACTATGTAATGGTTGCCACAGTATAACACTATTTTCCTTATTTTTTATACATTTTGATATTAAAAAGCTTCAGATTTCATTTTTTTTTTCTTGTCGAAAATTCCAAAAAACTCTTGTTCTAATCTGTAATCCTCTATCCATATCTATTATGTCTTAAATGGGTATTGAAACAAATTTTGAATAAAAAAATGTATTTGGAACATAATGGAATATAAAAGAAAAATGTACTTGCTAAGGACAAATCATTATGTTGAAAGTCCACTGGTGCCCTGACATGTGTGACTGCCTTCTTTAGGAATATTCTCACTCCTACGGTTTTTAATGGATGTTACTGCTAAAAATAGTGTTCAAAATCTTTAATAATATTCCCCTTTGAAAATAGATTTGCAAACATTTTTACAATTACTTTCTGCTGGCAAACTTGATCAATGATAACAAAGGAACAATTAGTATGAAATAAGAAAGGAAAAACCCTAATAAAGAATAAGATACTATACGAGGTAATTCATACATGTATACAGGGTCTTTCACGAGGAACCTCACCCATATTTATACGGGAAACTACTGAACGTATTTTCATGAAATTCAGCACTTATAAGTATTTCACGATGCTGATGAAATCTAAAATATTTTCAAGGCATGAGCACCTCCGGTTTTTCCGGAAATGACGTCAACTTCCGTTTTTCAAATTAGAACACCATTTTTTTATTGCAGAAATAGATTCCTTAGAAAATTTCAATTTATTTTGATGTAACATTTTTCAGTTTTGGTTGGAAAATTCTCTCTGAGCGGGAAAAAACGAAAAAAAAATCGAAAATAGAGCTCCGCTGAAACAAGAATAACTTCGAGGTTTTTGGATGGAAAATTTTCATTTTTGGGATTTTTCAAGATGTAAGATTGATGTATCCACTTTAAAAATCGAAATCGCGATTCATGATACAGGGGGTGAAAAAATCGCTTTCAAAGTTAGGGATGACAAAATCGTGAAAAATCAATTTTTTCAGATTAGAACCCCATTTTTTCATGGCAGATATTGAATCTACGTTAAAAAATAATGTGAGTGTATGCATCACACCCTTGCCCTAAAGTGGATATTTTCTGAGTTATTCACAAAAAACTGTTTTTCGTCTTGAATTTTCAGCTATTTCTTTTCCCTTCACGCCAAAAAGATGACATTTTCAGGAACTGTTATCTGAACCATGCTGTAGATTTTTCACCCCTTCCTGAAACCGACTTCAAGTTACTATTAGGAGAACCATGGCAAACTCTCGCAGTTATAACTAGAGAAGATGCTCAAAGTTTTGACCGTTAATTTCTAGACATTTATTTATACGTCTCAGGAATGCTTCGTGCGTTGCTCTTCTTACTTCATCGGGAGGAAGAGATCTGCAAAAGTGTTTAAAAACCAAATTGAGTTTCAAAAATATGAATCTAAAAATCTAAACAAACCTGAACGCATTTCTGACTCGTTCTATGCAGACCTCTTTATCAGTCAGGGGAGTTGAGTAGACAATATTTTTTATCCTACTCCAAACATAATAGTCTGAAGGAGTTAAATCGAGAGAACGTGGTGGCCAAAGATGTGGACCATTGTTCGCCAACCATCGATCTTCAAATAGCCTGTAGAGGTTATTTGACACATTGAGTGAATTGTGTGGAGTCGCGCCATCTTGTTGATACCATAAGTCATTATGGTTCTGTACTAGCGGCTCAATTATTTGAGTCAATATTTATTTATTTATTTATTCAGAAATACATCCAACAGGCCGAGGCCCAATTACAGGTGTATACAATGATACAGAAAAAAAAATAACAAAATAATACATCGACGTTGATGAGGCAGACAAGAGTTAAGAGAACATACAGTCCTAGAAATAGAAAAAAAAAAAAATCCATAATGAGTCATTAATCATCTTAGTTACTCAACGCGCGGTTCAACGATCTCTTGAACTGAGACAATGAAAGAAAGAATATGTCAACATTTCTAAGATTGTTATAACTCCTGCACATTGTTGTTAGTGGGCAGAAAAAATGATGATAGGAATTAGGTACCTCAATATGAAATGTTATGTGCGATCTGGAAGTGAAACGGGGAACATTAAATTGCAGTGACGAGATCAGAGCCATCGAATCTACCTGATTGTGCACGATTTTATAAAGAAATATCAAGTCACTCATCTCACGGACCTTTCTAAGCGAAGCGAACTCAAACTCATTTAAAAGGGATTCGTAACTATAGTTTCTATCTGGATAAAAACCATGCTTCATCAGAAAAAGGAATTTGATGAATTTTTTCTGAACCCTTTCAATACAATCTATGTACTTTTTATGACAGGGATTCCATACCACACTACAGTATGAGAGTTTACTTCTAACAAGAGCCTGATAGATGGATGAAATCGCTTTCAACGAAGAAAACTCCTTACAATTGCGTATTACAAAACCAAGACTTTTCATAGCACTGCAAGTCATTTCTCTTATATGAGAAGAGAACGTTAGTTTCCGATCAAAAAGAACTCCCAAGTCTCTCGTCTCGTTTACCCTCGTCACCTCCAAGCTGTTTATTTTATATTCGAAAATAATCGGTGTTAGTTTCCTCGTAAACGTCATCGTCTTACATTTCTCTATATTCAAGGATAATTCATTATCA
The DNA here is from genome assembly GCA_958510865.1 of Myrrha octodecimguttata. Lineage (NCBI taxonomy): Eukaryota > Metazoa > Arthropoda > Insecta > Coleoptera > Coccinellidae > Myrrha > Myrrha octodecimguttata. Next base: position 3,009,570 of record OY294062.1, read on the forward strand.
ACACACCATCTATACAGCCTATTAAGATCGTCTTGCAACAGAAAGCAATCAATTAAACTTTTTACTTCTCTAAATATTTTGAAATCATCCGCAAAAAGTAATTTATGTGAACAAACTATATCCAAAATGTCATCAATAAATAAAACAAACAAGAGTGGTCCTAAATTTGACCCCTGGGGAACTCCCGAAGTCGCAGTGAACACAAAGGACTTCGATCCTTCATACTCAACGTAGTACTTTCTATTGGTCAAAAAGGACTCTAAGAGAGACACAAGATCACTCGACAAACCAAAACGGAATAACTTTCGAAGTAGCTTTTCATGAGACACACGATCGAAAGTCTTACTGAAATCAGTGTAGACTACATCCATCTGATTTCTCGAATCTAGGGATTTGGATACATGTTGCGTGAATACAGAAAGATTTGACACAGTACTACGAGATCGGACAAAGCCATGCTGACACTCGGAAATTGATGTTCGTACGTGCTCAAAAATTAAATCTGACAAAATAATTTCTATTAATTTGGAAAAAACTGATATTAGGGCAATCGGTCTATAATTAACAATCTCTGATTTCTTACCGGACTTCAGAATGGGGCACACTCGCGAAACTTTCCAGATGTCCGGGAAAGTGCCGGAGGTTATCATAAGGTTATACAGTATACGCAATGGCTTAACGAATAGTTCAATATGAGATCTAACAAGATTAACTGGGATACCGTCCGGACCAATAGTGAATTTGTTTTTCAGTTTTTTAGATGCAGATATAATCATATCCTCAGAAATATCACCTATATTCAATACCAGACTCAAGTCAGGAGACTCAACAAAATGAGAGTTAGAATTCTGTTTTTGGCTGTGACTGACATAAACACTCTTAAAGTTCATTGCAAATGCATCTAGTATGTCCTTAGGTGTTTTCAATATTTTATCATTAAAGCACATGTGTCCCGGTATTCGTGACTTATTTTTTTTTGAACTAATATATTTCCAAAAATTACTGGGATTGCTTTCCAAGTCAGCTTGAGACCTCTGGATGAATTCCCTATAGGCCGATTCCACGTCAAGTTTAACAGATTGTCTGAAGTATCTGAAGCGCTCACGATAAAAAATCAATTTATGTCTTCTATACATTTTGAGATAGTGTTTTTTCACTTTTATTTTGTGAATCAAGTCCTTTGTAAACCATAATTGGTATTTACGAGAGGAACATTTTTTCTTGGGAACACACCTTGCGATAACATCTTGAATGGCAGTGTTGAAAATATCACTAGCATCATGTATATTTGTGATACTACCCAAAAGCTGATTCCAGTCTATACCACCGAGAAGTCCATAAAATTTTTCCACATCTAGTTTTTTGAAGTCATATCGTTTGGCAGTAGAGGTGAAATTCTTTGGTATGGCAAGGCAGGATGAAGCCCGCACAATAAGTCCAGGATGATGTGGGTCAGCTGGCACTAATGGATCGTCATCACTAAACACCTCACACGCGGCATCCTCCCGATAGATAACCAAATCTAAAAGTCTGTTATTGTGATTCCGCACCGCACTACACTGTCTCATATTACAGAAGTTCAGGAAACCATCAAAACGAGCAGTGTATCCTGTATGTGCAGCACCCTCGTAAACACTTTGAAGCTCCGGTATATTGAAGTCGCCAACAATTACCATATTGCCACCATCATATTTGTCTTCAATTAATTCAAAAAGTTCATCATACACATCTACAGATATTCCAGGGGGAATGTAAACCACAATAATGGTCATCGGAACATGATTGGAACCAAAAAGTTTTACAGCCAAAATATCAATTTTATCTATGGAACAGTTGAGCTCATATATCTCAGAATTGTACTTACAATCATCCACCGCCAGCAAAACTCCACCTCCCCGTGTCCCTGTACTACGATCCTTGCGATAAACTGAATAGTTTGACGGAAACAGTTCACCATCAGACACACTCTCATTCAACCAACTCTCAGTAATGGCGATCACACTTTGGCAATTAGATGTTAAATTTTTTATGAATGTGTGTGTTTTAGTATTTAATCCTCTACAGTTTTGATAACAAATCTCGAGCTCGTGTTTATTTACATCTGTACTTGGTCGAATGTTGGATGAACTTAGAAGTTTTTTCTTTTCTTAATTATCGATGGGCTCCCATTTCGAAACCTGATCATAATGTCATCTTCCCCATTTTTCTGACGTTCGAGCAATTGTTGACGTAACAATGAAAAGTAATTCCGCTGTCTAATTGTTTGGTCTGGTCTAATGTATACATTTTTGAACCTCTCAATACTCTGCAACTTTTTATTATTTTTAATCAAAGTGAATTTATCTTCTTTGTTAGTAAGAGAAACTTTAATAGGTCGTGATTTTCCACCGAGTCTTTTACCCAATCGATGCATTCGTTGGCTGGCAATGGGAATATCGGGAACAATTGCTGAGACTATATCACATACAAATGAAGTTGGGTCATCGTTCTCCTCGGGTACCCCGAAAACAATAATATTATTTTCCCTGCGTTTCATTTCTTCAATTTCCCCCGCAATATGAGCAGCATCTGGGAGATCCCCTGAAGTACTCGATAAATTTCTTTCCAGACTTTCGATTTTATCATTCAACGTTTTTATCTCCTCCGCATGATTCATTCTCATATTACTCATATCCTTGTTCAATGCATCTATCTTCCTCTCAAGTATGCCTAGTTTTTCACTCAACACATTTATTATTCCAGATGACACCGAATCAACCAATGTTTTCACAAATTCCTGGTCTTCACAAATTTTTCTCATCATAGCATCGGCGGCATTTTGCACATCATTGAATTGATCAGGTGTAAGCGGCATTCTAACAAATTTCAAATCAAAACTCCAATTTCACCTCGATGAGTTTATCCCTCAAAAATTTATTCAGAGCGAGTTATAATAAGAGATCGATATTACACGTCCGCTCTCAACGACGACACATGCACATGTGTCAGAATATCTATCTCCTAAGGGAGAACATTCTTTAAATAATGCAAATATGTGTAGTGTTCTATCTTACCAGTTAAAGTCCCATCATAAATGTGAATATCGAGAATTGCATTATTTTTGATGGCGCAAAAAACATTGAAACTCCAGGTCTCTTGAAAGTTCCATTGTCTGAAGTGGTGGTTGTTCTCTTCATCCCAATAATGACTGTTATGCCTATTGAAAGAACCATTCTTTGTGAATTTAGATTCATCTGTCCAAATTATACAGTCCAAAAAGTTTTCATTCTCTTGAAATCGAATCATCATAGCTTCGCAAAACTCTGTTCTCCTGACGAAATCAGTTTCCTTCAAATGCTGTACCCTATTGAATTTATATGGGTGCATTTTATGTTTTTTTAATATTCTCCAAACACTCGATTGAGATAATCCCAGATCAATCTCGGCATCTTTGAGAGAATTTTGAGGATTCACACGAAAATATGCAAGAACTGTAATTTCGTTGTTCTCATCTTCTACTACACTTTTTTCTCTGTGTGTAGTTTTCTTAACGAAAGATCCGACATTTCTCAAGTTTGTCATGGTTCTGCTAATGGTATCTCTCGTTGGTCTGGGTCGGTCAGGAAACCTCTCAATGAACAGTCGAATCGTTCTATCTACAACTTTATTACATTCTCCATGAAGTAGAATGAGATTTAAATAATCTTCATTGGTAAAATTAGGCATAGTGATCGATTTTATAACTTAATACGAATTATCACCAAATTAATAGTAAACACAAAATGCTACTGAATAAAGAGGAATTTGGCAGATGTAATTAATGATATCTATCATTAAAAAAAAATAATGTAAAACATGGTAAGTTTTTGCATATGGTTCATAAGGAATTATTTATTTATCACTGGAGAGAAAACCGATGGCCGATTAGTTGAAATAAAGAGGTTTCCGATACAAATTCGAATCCAAATTCGCCATCTATTTAGGAACAACCTGTAACTTTTTTCTCTTGCATATTAGGGTAGTAAAATCTAAAACATGGTTTAAGTAACAGTTCCTGAAAATGTCATCTTTTTGGCGTGAAGGGAAAAGAAATAGCTGAAAATTCAAGACGAAAAACAGTTTTTTGTGAATAACTCAGAAAATATCCACTTTAGGGCAAGGGTGTGATGCATACACTTACATTATTTTTTAACGTAGATTCAATATCTGCCATAAAAAATGGGGTTCTAATCTGAAAAAATTGATTTTTCATGATTTTGTCATCCCTAACTTTGAAAGCGATTTTTTCACCCCCTGTATCATGAATCGCGATTTCGATTTTTAAAGTGGATACATCAATCATACATCTTGAAAAATCTCAAAAATGAAAATTTTCCATCCAAAAACCTCGAAGTTATTCTTGTTTCAGCGGAGCTCTATTTTCGATTTTTTTTTCGAATTTTCCCGCTCAGAGAGAATTTTCCAACCAAAACTGAAAAATGTTACATCAAAATAAATTGAAATTTTCTAAGGAATCTATTTCTGCAATAAAAAAATGGTGTTCTAATTTGAAAAACGGAAGTTGACGTCATTTCCGGAAAAACCGGAGGTGCTCATGCCTTGAAAATATTTTAGATTTCATCAGCATCGTGAAATACTTATGAGTGCTGAATTTCATGAAAATACGTTCAGTAGTTTCCCGTATAAATATGGGTGAGGTTCCTCGTGAAAGACCCTGTATATTCAGGATGAATATGCTTAACTGGAAAAATTATAATTATTAATTATATATTATTCACCTCAGGAGTAAGAAAATTATTTATTATTTGTAGCGTTTAAATATGGATTAGTTCAAGCACTTAGTAGAATATTTCATTGTAACAGAAAACTGCCACAGTTTATTTCATTAATCACAACCATCATACTTACACATACAATTTTAATCTGGACTAACACATCAAACAGAACTCAAGTAAAATTAAAAACTTCAGAAAATACCATATTAAATTAAATGTAATAGACAATACCAACACATCAGAACTATGTAAAAGCTTTGCTGCACATATATCAAGCAAATGTAATATGTTATGTAAAATGCATGATCAGTCCTTAAAATTTCAGCCTCTATTATGTAAATGATGAAGTGAAAGAGGAGCAGAAAATTGAAAATCAATAGGTTATTGAAACATAAAGGTGAATAAATGTGTAGCTTTACTAATGAATAAAAGGTGCAAACTATTTTTCTAAAGGTACTACAGAAGGGCACATATTCACTAGAGCACAGCACACAGTGAGAATTTTATCCAACGTTGGCATGTCATCATTACCTTTTTTCTTCACCAATGTAATTGGCAATGTTTCATGGAGTATGGTATACTTCTGTCGAAGAACACCAATAACCCTTTCAACGTGGATTCTGAAATTGAACAGTTCCATTCTCATACCTATGAATGAATGACTACTCACAATTACACACATGCAAGTTCAATGAAACCCACAAAGTAATAAGGAAGGGATGCAAAATATTCTACCCTATAATTCTCAAAGTGGCGCCATACCAAAAAGCACTAACAAGAAGTCCGACTTTACCTCACATTTGCAATGTTGCGAGTTTCTTCCAACTCGTGTGGCTCCAACTGCTTTTGGCTTTTCAAAAAGGAAGGTGTTTTTACAGAAGCGCAGTGCAAACCAACGATATCTTCTATTAGAAACCCACGATCAGCCAACACCAAGTCACCCGGTAATAAGTTCTCAAGAATACCACACTCTTTTGTCAATAATTTGTCACTTATGCGACCTCCATAACCATCAGATATAAAGGAAATAGCACCATATGGTGTTATTCCAATCAAATATTTGATGGTGTTATGGTGCTTGTAATTTGACCAAGTTGATGCCTGCGCATCAAGGTTTGATGGTCTTTCTACGAATATTTCAAAACAATCAATAATAACAGTTACCTTATTTCCAAAATGTGCTCTGAAGCATGCAGGCATGGTCCTATACAGCTCCTCTCTTGATGGCCAAATAATAAATTGCCTCAAACGATAGAAAAGTATATCAATTGTATTAAAAAAAATCCTAGACACTGTACTTTCGTTGCAATTGAAAATACAGGAGAGCAATCTGAAAGAAATGTTGAATCTAAGGCGCATCAGAGTTAGAAGTAAATGCTGAAATTTATTCAAATAATTTAAATGTGTTTTGATGAAAGGTTCTAATAATGAATAAATTAAATTCAATTGTTCGAATGAAGTGACGCCTGTCAGAAATAAGGTTTTCTTGTTATTACCGACTAATTTACTTTCATCGAAAGACAAATTATTCACAAGGTCTTTATATTCTAAAAATTTTCTATTTGTGTTCAAGAACTCCTCTTCCAAGCCTTTCAGATCAAAAACTGTCTGAGTGGACTTATCATGTCTTGACTCATCTTGGCATGGCTGATCTTCATTATCTATAATTTCTTCGGGGTTATTCTCCGTATCTAATTCAGGGATCTAAAGAAATACCTTAATTATATTATGAAAACAACATGTATAAATTCCCTCTTAGCCTGCAGAGTAAAATCATTCAAAATAAAAATTATTCTAATGGGGTAAAATAAAAAGAAAGCAAAATAAAAAAAAGCACAAAAACGACGCAGAATATCTCACAGTTTCGGCTTGTACTTCTTTCAACACTTTTCTCCTATTTAATCTCCTAGAATGCCTTGAGATTTTCAATTCTCCTGAGGTTGTTGTATACCCCATATTTTGGGAAGGGGCATAATCAGGATGGCCTGGTTCACCAGAGGGTTGCCCTAGAAGGATATTTATCCAAAAATATCTTTAAGAGACTTTGTTAGACCATTACCTGTTACGAAGTGTGCAGAACATATAAAGGAATTTTTAATTTTTGATTCTGGGAAATCACTCCTATGGAGAGATGCAATCCAGCGTGATCGTCTCTCCACCCTAGCAAGTTCTATCTGCCTCTGGCTTGTTTGTACTGACGGAAATCTGAAAAACTTTATGTCCCTATCCCTATTGGACCGATGTCCACAGCCCACAACAGCACAAAATTTCATATTCTAATTTAATCTGAAAAAGGATACATGTCAATGTATGTAACGAATAGGAGTCGGTAAATTTAAACTGGAAAATCTCTAGTCAAATCGCTTCTGCAAACCATTCTTCAACCTGACGGTATTCGCAAAGGTTTAATGATCGAAATTAACTAAAAAAAATTGGCTCAAAACCTTTTTTTCACTTACATAATACCCCAAACATTAACATGTAGTCTTATGGGAAATCCGTTTGTTTGTCCCCCCAGCAGCTGATTTTGACCGTTGACGTTTCATCTTGATGAACCATAGAGAGCTGCTAGTGCTCTATTGGGAACTTCTGCGAAGATGCCAGCGCCCTAACGGATAAATTTGGAACCTGTCCAAGCTAGTAGTTTTATGTAAACAAACCTTAGAAATGTGGTGAAGAACGAATATTTATTAAGCAGAGCTTGAATATTTAAAGAAATTATTAAAGTTTTGTGTAAGATTTCTTGAGAAGGAACTTTTCGTTTGGATCACGATATAAAATCGTACTTTAAATCGTTCCTGGAGGATAATTTCGGTGTTATTTTAGTGTATGTTGCTTGGTGGATCAAAATAAACCAATATCTAAGTTTACTTGAATTTCTGGAAAAATAGGCACCTCAATAAGTAATTTAAGGACTCTTATTTATGTGAAGAAGTGCTGAATGCAGGCTATATTATGTGGTAAATCTAGAATCAGTCCAAATGATACGACTTGTTCTCTGTTTACAAACGAAGGAATCAATAAAATGAAAACAGATTTTCTGCTTTAGTTCTTTTGCATCGTATTTCTAAAGAAAAAGAAACAGATAGACATATAATGGATTTCATTTTAATATTACAGCAGCTCAAGATACACATACAAAATGAAAAATGTCACAGCCGGTTCAACCTACCTATAGAAGGAAATGAAAAGTATTGATGTATGTATATGAGTAACTTCAGCTATTATCAACTCTAACAGTATATCTATTTTTTGTCAGATTTTCAACCAGATCACTCTTTTAGAATATGATTTTGTGTAGTATGTGAATTAGGTAGCTGCAGAAGTGCTGGGTAGTTTCTCCTCAGCATTTTCCCTCAAAATTCTCTCATTTTTATTTACACCTGAAAACATCATGACATGAAGTTGTTTCGAAATAAATACACTGTAAGTAATTTACCTTTATGAAAATAAACATCTTCAGAGAAATGCAGTGAACATACTTTCATGTATTTCGTGACCTGTTTTCCAATCTTCAATTTCTAAAACTGGGCCTTCTTCTATCATTGAGTTCCCTGCCCAATGCTGTTTCAAAATTAACTTTAATTTCATTTGGCTTTGGAAAAAATGAAAAGTAGAGGCACTAGATGATCCTTTCTTCTTTGACCATGAATAACATTGAGTTGAGGCACACAACAATAGTCATTTCGGGAGGATGCCATTTCGAATTAATACGACCGAAATTTTTAATCGGAAAGAAAGGAATCGATTGATGAATATTACAAACACTTTCGGTATTCCAAAATTTCAACTCGGAGAACAACACAAAAGCTCGAAAATGAACTCCAAAAGTGAGCAAATTACGTTAGAATAACAGGCACGTCGAAAAACTACTAGCTTGGAAGTGTTCGAATTTCTATCACCAGAGGGCGTATCGCTTAGCAGTAGTTGCGAATTGTAAAAATGATGTAAATAAAGAAATCATTGTTTATAATGCTCTGTTTCATTTCTGAAGAATATTTTCTCTGGAATTATTATTATTAAGTTTAAAACACGGAATAGAAAACATTTTGAAATATCCACGGTACAAATATTTGCATCCTGGAAAAATCACTATTTGACACAGAAAACCATCAAAATTCTAAAGTAAAATGACATAATTCAGCAAGCGGACACCCCCTAGAACGATAATGGAATATTCCCAACTATTTTTTTGGCAGGAGAAATGTCACAAATGTTGCCCACAGTTTACAAGGGAGGAAGCACTTTTTATATTTGATGTTCTGTGCTTTTTGATAGATATTCTGTGGACATATATAATTAAACCAATGTGAAGTTGGCAGGTAGAGCTGGCAGGCAAAACTTCCGGAGATACCCGAACGGCCAGTGGCGTCGGAGAAATCGAATGCTTCCGCGAATTCGATGAGATCCACTCAGTTTATGTTCAATATGATGGAAGTTATACCTCATCCGAACTGACGGAATATACCCAAACAATTTATTATTATTATTACCAGAGCTGTTCTCAATTATAATCAGATGTTTTCTCATGAAAGTAAGAGACATTTGTCATAGTTAAATACTTGCACTCGATTTGGAAAAGGACCCTTTCTAGTGTCGGACTGATCAAATTTTCATGAATTTTTTAGGTATTTTTGCCCACAGCAGCTGCGATAAAATGAATGCGGATGCCTTCTAATGTCTAAGGAAAATACGTTTTTCATAAAATAATGGCCTGCACTTGATTGGGAAAAAAATACCAGAGTCGGATCGAACGAATTTTCATGAATTTTTTTAGGTACTTTTGCCCTCAGCAGCTACGATGAAATAAATACAGAAGCTTTTCAATGACTAAGAAGAACTCGTTTTCCATAAAATAATTGCTTGCACTTGATTGGGAAAAAAATACCAGAGCCGGATCGAACAAATTTTCATGAATTTTTTTAGGTACTTTTGCCCTCAGCAGCTGCAATGAAATAAGAACAGATACTTTTCAATAGCTAAGAAGAACTCGTTTTTCATAAAATAATCGCTTGCACTTGATTGGGAAAAAAGTACCAGAGTCGGATCTAACAAATTTTCAGGAATTTTTTTAGGTACTTTTGCCCTCAGCAGCTACGATGAAATAAATACAGAAGCTTTTCAATGACTAAGAAGAACTCGTTTTCCATAAAATAATCGCTTGCACTTGATTGGTAAAAAAATAACAGAGCCGGATCGAACGAATTTTCATGAATTTTTTTAGGTACTTTTGCCCTCAACAGCTGCGATGAAATAGATACAGATGGTTTTCAATAGCTAAAAAGAACTCGTTTTTCATAAAATAATCGCTTGCACTTGATTGGGAAAAAAATACCAGAGTCGGATCGAACAAATTTTCATGAATTTTTTTAGGTACTTTTGCCCTCAGCAGCTAGGATGAAATAAATACAGAAGCTTTTCAATGACTAAGAAGAACTCGTTTTTCATAAAATAATCGCTTGCACTTGATTGGGAAGAAAATACCAGAGCCGGATCGAACAAATTTTCATGAATTTTTTTAGGTACTTTTGCCCTCAGCAGCTGCGATAAAATAAATACAGATACTTTTCAATAGCTAAGAAGAACTCGTTTTTCGTAAAATAATCGCTTGCACTTGATTGAGAAAAAAATACCAGAGCCGGATCGAACAAATTTTCATGAATTTTTTTAGGTACTTTTGCCCTCAGCAGCTGCAATGAAATAAGAACAGATACTTTTCAATAGCTAAGAAGAACTCGTTTTTCATAAAATAATCGCTTGCACTTGATTGGGAAAAAAGTACCAGAGTGGGATCTAACAAATTTTCAGGAATTTTTTTAGGTACTTTTGCCCTCAGCAGCTACGATGGAATAAATACAGAAGCTTTTCAATGACTAAGAAGAACTCGTTTTCCATAAAATAATCGCTTGCACTTGATTGGGAAAAAAATAACAGAGCCGGATCGAACGAATTTTCAGGAATTTTTTTAGGTACTTTTGCCCTCAGCAGCTACGATGAAATAAATACAGAAGCTTTTCAATGACTAAGAAGAACTCGTTTTTCATAAAATAATCGCTTGCACTTGATTGGGAAAAAAATAACAGAGCCGGATCGAACGAATTTTCATGAATTTTTTTAGGTACTTTTGCCCTCAACAGCTGCGATGAAATAGATACAGATGGTTTTCAATAGCTAAAAAGAACTCGTTTTCCATAAAATAATCGCTTGCACTTGATTGGGAAAAAAATACCAGAGTCGGATCGAACAAATTTTCATGAATTTTTTTAGGTACTTTTGCCCTCAGCAGCTAGGATGAAATAAATACAGAAGCTTTTCAATGACTAAGAAGAACTCGTTTTTCATAAAATAATCGCTTGCACTTGATTGGGAAGAAAATACCAGAGCCGGATCGAACAAATTTTCATGAATTTTTTTAGGTACTTTTGCCCTCAGCAGCTGCGATAAAATAAATACAGATACTTTTCAATAGCTAAGAAGAACTCGTTTTTCGTAAAATAATCGCTTGCACTTGATTGGGAAAAAAATACCAGAGCCGGATCGAACAAATTTTCATGAATTTTTTTAGGTACTTTTGCCCTCAGCAGCTGCAATGAAATAAGAACAGATACTTTTCAATAGCTAAGAAGAACTCGTTTTTCATAAAATAATCGCTTGCACTTGATTGGGAAAAAAGTACCAGAGTCGGATCTAACAAATTTTCAGGAATTTTTTTAGGTACTTTTGCCCTCAGCAGCTAGGATGAAATAAATACAGAAGCTTTTCAATGACTAAGAAGAACTCGTTTTACATAAAATAATCCCTTGCGCTTGTTTGGGAAAAAAATAACAGAGCCGGATCGAACGAATTTTCATGAATTTTTTTAGGTACTTTTGCCCTCAACAGCTGCGATGAAATAGATACAGATGGTTTTCAATAGCTAAAAAGAACTCGTTTTTCATAAAATAATCGCTTGCACTTGATTGGGAAAAAAATACCAGAGTCGGATCGAACAAATTTTCATGAATTTTTTTAGGTACTTTTGCCCTCAGCAGCTACGATGAAATAAATACAGAAGCTTTTCAATGACTAAGAAGAACTCGTTTTTCATAAAATAATCGCTTGCTCTTGATTGGGAAAGAAAATACCAGAGCCGGATCGAACAAATTTTCATGAATTTTTTTAGGTACTTTTGCCCTCAGCAGCTGCGATAAAATAAATACAGATACTTTTCAATAGCTAAGAAGAACTCGTTTTTCGTAAAATAATCGCTTGCACTTGATTGGGAAAAAAGTACCAGAGTCGGATCTAACAAATTTTCAGGAATTTTTTTAGGTACTTTTGCCCTCAGCAGCTACGATGAAATAAATACAGAAGCTTTTCAATGACTAAGAAGAACTCGTTTTCCATAAAATAATCGCTTGCACTTGATTGGGAAAAAAATACCAGAGCCGGATCGAACAAATTTTCATGAATTTTTTTAGGTACTATTGCCCTCAGCAGCTACGATGAAATAAATACAGAAGCTTTTTAATGACTAAGAAGAACTCGTTTTTCATAAAATAATCGCTTGCACTTGATTGGGAAAAAAATACCAGAGTCGGATCGAACAAATTTTCATGAATTTTTTTAGGTACTTTTGCCCTCAGCAGCTACGATGAAATAATTTTCGAGAAACAATATTTTCAAAACTCTTCAATGAATGGATCCGCACAAGTTGCGTGTCGATATTCTTCAAATAGTTACAAAGTATTGATCAGATCGCATCTCTACTTCTTGAGATATTGAGCAAATAACCTACAAATTTCAAACAACAAAAGTGAAAATCGTATCGAATTGAAATTTTGGACGTCGTTGTTGAATACTGATTCTAAGGTCTGTGCCAAATTGAGTTGATATCTGTTCAACACTTTCTGAGAAAAAAAACTTTTCAAGAAAAGTTTCAGAAATTTTCGAATGAACATTTTTAAAAATTTTCTAACAACTGCATTAAGTTGCTCGTTGGTATTCAAGAAGTAATAACGTAGTTTCAAGCTGATAGAATCAGTACTTCATTAGATATCGAGGAATTTACCTAAAAATTTCATATAATTTCATCAAATTTGACCACGGATTCTCCATCAGTGAGTCTAACCTAGTCGTTAGAGACCAATTTCCTCTCAAAATTCGAAGATTACTGACATTGTGACGAAACGATAACGCGTTGTTTCCCAGAACAAGCGCGTAATTATAAATGGAGGTGCTTGATTCCTCATTTCCCTTACATACAATCAATGAATCAATTGAAAGTTGATATCGCAGAGCTATCGCACATGTAGATTTTTCTTGTATAGCGGATCTATCGTCTTCATTCATCAATTCAATAATTTCTTTGTCGGCAATATCTTGTACCTACCTGTTGTCTAGGAGTTGTTTTGGGTTCTCTCCAATCGTTACCACATTTTACATTTTATGGTGGCAAATTATTAGCATCCAGTTTACTTGTTAAAATATCACAAGGAGTATTATATGAAAAAAAATAACGGATTCATTTCATTTAAACTCTGCCGTTACACTGAAATGGTGGGATTTCGAAGAGAAGTTGGACAGACCTTTGTATATTTGAAATATAAAGAAATTTCTCCAGTAACCTTTGAAGAACTAGAATAATTTTTCTGGTGATTTTGAAACTTCAGAAATATTTGACCTCTGTGAGAAGGAAATGAAACCCAACCAGTTCACCAAAACAGTAAATCCGTATTTATTCAATACATTCGAGAAAAAAACATACGTGGAGATATATTTGACGGTATTATAATTTACTGTTATCAAATTATATTTTCAGTTTAATTAAACAGCTCTAAAGCGATGAATGAATGACCAAAAATTTGTTCCTATTTATTTATTTTATTTATTTATTGTATATTTAGGTTGCAAACAGAACAATGTACCAAAAAAGCAACCACAATTAATCAAGTCCAATTCACACTAGAAATATAATCAGTGGATTACTGTAGAGGAGAGGAAACATTTACATTTTTTCGATTAAAAAAGAAATGAACATTATTTTTTTCCTATCACTGTTTTTGGTTTATTATTTCATAAAATCAAATAATTAACCTTAGTGATCGGCCAACAAGAAAAAAATTCTCACCCCCCTGAAAATTAAACAATTTACGTTTTGAAGTATGTAGATTTGAATTAACGAATAAAAGAAAATCCGTCCGTTTGCCGTCCGTTGTCCGGGGCTTTTCTTTGGAAGTACAGAACGGAAATCCTTGAAACTTTGTAGAAACATCGTATGTCACTCGGGGTTGATCCTCCAAGCTTTTCAGCGAATTATTTTATGAAAAACGAGTTCTTCCTAGCTATTGAAAAGCATCTGTTCTTATTTCATTGCAGCTGCTGAGGGCAAAAGTACCTAAAAAAATTCCTGAAAATTTGTTAGATCCCACTCTGGTACTTTTTTCCCAATCAAGTGCAAGCGATTATTTTATGAAAAACGAGTTCTTCTTAGCCATTGAAAAGTATCTGTTCTTATTTCATTGCAGCTGCTGAGGGCAAAAGTACCTAAAAAAATTCATGAAAATTTGTTCGATCCGACTCTGGTATTTTTTTCCCAATCAAGTGCAAGCGATTATTTTATGGAAAACGAGTTCTTTTTAGCTATTGAAAACCATCTGTATCTATTTCATCGCAGCTGTTGAGGGCAAAAGTACCTAAAAAAATTCATGAAAATTCGTTCGATCCGGCTCTGTTATTTTTTTCCCAATCAAGTGCAAGCGATTATTTTATGGAAAACGAGTTCTTCTTAGTAATTGAAAAGCTTCTGTATTTATTTCATCGTAGCTGCTGAGGGCAAAAGTACCTAAAAAAATTCATGAAAATTTGTTCGATCCGACTCTGGTATTTTTTTCCCAATCAAGTGCAAGCGATTATTTTATAGAAAACGAGTTCTTTTTAGCTATTGAAAACCATCTGTATCTATTTCATCGCAGCTGTTGAGGGCAAAAGTACCTAAAAAAATTCATGAAAATTCGTTCGATCCGGCTCTGTTATTTTTTTCCCAATCAAGTGCAAGCGATTATTTTATGGAAAACGAGTTCTTCTTAGTAATTGAAAAGCTTCTGTATTTATTTCATCGTAGCTGCTGAGGGCAAAAGTACCTAAAAAAATTCCTGAAAATTCGTTCGATCCGGCTCTGTTATTTTTTTCCCAATCAAGTGCAAGCGATTATTTTATGGAAAACGAGTTCTTCTTAGTCATTGAAAAGCTTCTGTATTTATTCCATCGTAGCTGCTGAGGGCAAAAGTACCTAAAAAAATTCCTGAAAATTTGTTAGATCCCACTCTGGTACTTTTTTCCCAATCAAGTGCAAGCGATTATTTTATGAAAAACGAGTTCTTCTTAGCTATTGAAAAGTATCTGTTCTTATTTCATTGCAGCTGCTGAGGGCAAAAGTACCTAAAAAAATTCATGAAAATTTGTTCGATCCGGCTCTGGTATTTTTTTCCCAATCAAGTGCAAGCGATTATTTTACGAAAAACGAGTTCTTCTTAGCTATTGAAAAGTATCTGTATTTATTTTATCGCAGCTGCTGAGGGCAAAAGTACCTAAAAAAATTCATGAAAATTTGTTCGATCCGGCTCTGGTATTTTCTTCCCAATCAAGTGCAAGCAATTATTTTATGAAAAACGAGTTCTTCTTAGTCATTGAAAAGCTTCTGTATTTATTTCATCGTAGCTGCTGAGGGCAAAAGTACCTAAAAAAATTCATGAAAATTTGTTCGATCCGACTCTGGTATTTTTTTCCCAATCAAGTGCAAGCGATTATTTTATGGAAAACGAGTTCTTTTTAGCTATTGAAAAGCTTCTGTATTTATTTCATCGCAGCTGTTGAGGGCAAAAGTACCTAAAAAAATTCATGAAAATTCGTTCGATCCGGCTCTGTTATTTTTTTCCCAATCAAGTGCAAGCGATTATTTTATGGAAAACGAGTTCTTCTTAGTAATTGAAAAGCTTCTGTATTTATTTCATCGTAGCTGCTGAGGGCAAAAGTACCTAAAAAAATTCCTGAAAATTTGTTAGATCCGACTCTGGTACTTTTTTCCCAATCAAGTGCAAGCGATTATTTTATGAAAAACGAGTTCTTCTTAGTCATTGAAAAGCTTCTGTATTTATTTCATCGTAGCTGCTGAGGGCAATAGTACCTAAAAAAATTCATGAAAATTTGTTCGATCCGACTCTGGTATTTTTTTCCCAATCAAGTGCAAGCGATTATTTTATGAAAAACGAGTTCTTTTTAGCTATTGAAAACCTCTGTATCTATTTCATCGCAGCTGTTGAGGGCAAAAGTACCTAAAAAAATTCATGAAAATTCGTTCGATCCGGCTCTGTTATTTTTTTCCCAATCAAGTGCAAGCGATTATTTTATGGAAAACGAGTTCTTCTTAGTCATTGAAAAGCTTCTGTATTTATTCCATTGCAGCTGCTGAGGGCAAAAGTACCTAAAAAAATTCATGAAAATTTGTTCGATCCGGCTCTGGTATTTTTTTCCCAATCAAGTGCAAGCAATTATTTTATGGAAAACGAGTTCTTCTTAGTCATTGAAAAGCTTCTGTATTTATTTCATCGTAGCTGCTGAGGGCAAAAGTACCTAAAAAAATTCATGAAAATTCGTTCGATCCGACTCTGGTATTTTTTTCCCAATCAAGTGCAAGCGATTATTTTATGAAAAACGAGTTCTTCTTAGTCATTGAAAAGCTTCTGTATTTATTTCATCCTAGCTGCTGAGGGCAAAAGTGCCTAAAAAAATTCATGAAAATTTGTTCGATCCGACTCTGGTATTTTTTTCCCAATCAAGTGCAAGCGATTATTTTATGGAAAACGAGTTCTTTTTAGCTATTGAAAACCATCTGTATCTATTTCATCGCAGCTGTTGAGGGCAAAAGTACCTAAAAAAATTCATGAAAATTCGTTCGATCCGGCTCTGTTATTTTTTTCCCAATCAAGTGCAAGCGATTATTTTATGGAAAACGAGTTCTTCTTAGTAATTGAAAAGCTTCTGTATTTATTTCATCGTAGCTGCTGAGGGCAAAAGTACCTAAAAAAATTCCTGAAAATTCGTTCGATCCGGCTCTGTTATTTTTTTCCCAATCAAGTGCAAGCGATTATTTTATGGAAAACGAGTTCTTCTTAGTCATTGAAAAGCTTCTGTATTTATTCCATCGTAGCTGCTGAGGGCAAAAGTACCTAAAAAAATTCCTGAAAATTTGTTAGATCCCACTCTGGTACTTTTTTCCCAATCAAGTGCAAGCGATTATTTTATGGAAAACGAGTTCTTCTTAGTCATTGAAAAGCTTCTGTATTTATTTCATCGTAGCTGCTGAGGGCAAAAGTACCAAAAAAATTCCTGAAAATTTGTTAGATCCGACTCTGGTACTTTTTTCCCAATCAAGTGCAAGCGATTATTTTATGAAAAACGAGTTCTTCTTAGCTATTGAAAAGTATCTGTTCTTATTTCATTGCAGCTGCTGAGGGCAAAAGTACCTAAAAAAATTCATGAAAAATTGTTCGATCCGGCTCTGGTATTTTTTTCCCAATCAAGTGCAAGCAATTATTTTATGGAAAACGAGTTCTTCTTAGTCATTGAAAAGCTTCTGTATTTATTTCATCGTAGCTGCTGAGGGCAAAAGTACCTAAAAAAATTCATGAAAATTCGTTCGATCCGACTCTGGTATTTTTTTCCCAATCAAGTGCAGGCCATTATTTTATGAAAAACGTATTTTCCTTAGACATTAGAAGGCATCCGCATTCATTTTATCGCAGCTGCTGTGGGCAAAAATACCTAAAAAATTCATGAAAATTTGATCAGTCCGACACTAGAAAGGGTCCTTTTCCAAATCGAGTGCAAGTATTTAACTATGACAAATGTCTCTTACTTTCATGAGAAAACATCTGATTATAATTGAGAACAGCGCTGGTAATAATAATAATAAATTGTTTGGGTATATTCCGTCAGTTCGGATGAGGTATAACTTCCATCATATTGAACATAAACTGAGTGGATCTCATCGAATTCGCGGAAGCATTCGATTTCTCCGACGCCACTGGCCGTTCGGGTATCTCCGGAAGTTTTGCCTGCCAGCTCTACCTGCCAACTTCACATTGGTTATAATTAATGATGTATTTTGATGTTCAGTGACATAACCTATAGATGTGTTAAGTGCTAATCATAGACCTATAAAACTAGAGAGTTTAATATGTCTATGGTGCTAATGTGGATGCGAAGATTGTAGCGTAGAAATCACTAATGAAATAATAGTTTCCTGAAAATGGAAACACCGGTGTTGAATAAAAACCAAAAGAAGTTATCACTATCTGGAAAAAAAAATAAGAAGGAAGTCATTAAAAATGTGCTAGTCAATCCATACAAGACTAATTGGTAAATGAATTTGTGATTTTTCGAAACTAGAACTAATTTTTAATTTCAATGCATTTACAGGCCACTGGTCCAAAATGAATTGAATTATTTATCAGATGCATTGAAAGAAAATCTTTCTAGAATAAAACCTGTTAAAATAAATGTTCCATGGAGACTCCTGAAAGATTTTCCTAAAGATGAAAGGAACCAAATTAGAAACAATTATATACAAACACATCGACCGGCACAGAATTTCAAGAGAGAGTAAGTAAAAATCTTATAGGAGAATTTGCACAAATGATTAATTCAATACCATTTTTGTAATGTGTTTTTAGTGATAAGTTGATATTTGGGGTAAACGAAGTGACAAAATTGCTCGAGTCAGATTCCTGTTCAGCTGTCTTAGTGGCAGACGTAATTCCTCGAACAGTTGTGAAACACATTGTTGAAATGGCAGCTCTCAAAAACATTGCAGTGTTAGTTGTTCCCACACTGAAACAAATGTTGAAGAATTTTTGTGGTTTAGAGAGCATGGCGTTGGCAATTAAAAAAGACTTTGAATCATCATCTAATCTAGCAGCTATTGTTGGAATTATATTAGAAATCAACAAAAATTATCTACCTAGTGAGAATCATATAAACTCAACAAGGAGTGGAAGATTGGAAGACATTGAAAAACGATGTGATGTGGATGAGCATGAACAAAATTTGGAGAAGCCTATTAAGAAAGAGCAGCAAGTTTTTAATCATCATCTTGTTAGAATGGTTCCGTCTCAAAGAGTGTTTGTACCTGAACTGAAAGAAATTAGTTCTGAAAATTTGATTTCTGTTGAAGGTGATAAGTTTGTATGCTCCACACCTTTTGGTATTAAGAAATCACAACAGGATTTGGCACATCAAGCTATAAGGAAAAAGATAATGAAAAAATTGTATAAGCCTTTGACTGTGAAAAGGTTGAAGGGAAATAAGAATAGACAAAACAATAAGAATAAACTAGGAAAAAATGTAAACTAGATATGCCTAGAGGTGATTAGACTGTGTGTGAATTGGGTCTTTAACAGAAACTGTGATTTTGATTATTTCAATCAAATTATTTTCATAAAATCTAAATATATGTTGAAATTAGAGCACAACTTGATTTATTTTTGGAAACCACCCATTAGGAAAGGGATTGTTTTTAAATATGGGTCATTTTATCATGGCTATGGTTTTTATCGGTTCTAGTATTTCTCTTTGTGCCAACATCTCTGATGTGTATATGAATGAAATTTCTTTAAGATTACCAGAGCTTTAAAAAATATATTGTTTTTTTAAAGGCTAAAATTAAGCAGAAAGTATTTAATCCTGTTCGAAGTAACTTGCTCTTATTAAAACTGTGGTGGTCTGTGGTGAGAGTTTAAGGGTAAAACGTGGTTTATCTCGATTTCCAGCAAAACTACAAGTCCTATAGAAAAAAATAAAATAATATAAAGGAAAATCTATTGGGTTGGAAGTCTCTATGGTCCTAGTCCTCTTTATTGAAAATTGTCTAGCTTTCGGCCATCTTCAGCCTATAGAAAAAAGTTGAGCGGTATTGAAAAGATCCTACAACTTTTGTATTCACATTTTTTTCACATAATCTCGAAATCTAAGTGGAAAATTCCAAAAACCAAGCTTGTGGTTTTTATTTTCATGTTATATTATATTTTTTGTTCCTGATGCACAGTAATTTTTTTGATTTGAAATATTAATTGGATCGCCTTATTTTGACTGAATGTCGAAAAAGCACCCTTATTTTCAATCGGAAAGTCTGGCTTCAAAATATCTACTTTAGTGAGCTCTTTGTTTGTAGTAATCTCTCCTTTTTGATGGGGCTGAAAAAAAACTATTACTGTAGTAAGTTTCTTAGAAAACACAAAAATATATACTACTATAATCAATAACCAAATAAATTGATGAAGTTATTATTTACACAGCGAGATCTTCAATATTTCCAGAAATTTCTGAAAACTTCTTCAAATTATATGTGTAGATGCCTATTTATTGCTATTCCAGAAATAATTCACATACCTAAGAAAAATTTTAGCCCATCCAAAGTTCTTCCATAGAGAAGTGGGAAAGAGGCTAGGAAGGTCTGGGCCTTATTACATGATATTTTCTAAGAAAATTTACCATATTAATGTATACTTTTTTTACACCATCAGAAAGAGATTTCAACGAACAAAAAGCCCACCAACTTTTTGAAAAATTTCAAAAAGCACTGCCGTGAAGGTTGCAATGTAGATGACCGCTTCAGCAACGAATTTGAACATGCGCGCAAAAGCTGCTGCCTGAACGGCAGTGCTTTTTGAAATTTTTTACTGATAAATTACTGGATTTCAATTCGATGAAATCTGTATTTTTGGAAATATTGGAAAAATAAAGTTCTGAATGGGTATATCTACGGAATCATTGGGCGGATTTTACCCATTCACGAATTCGACCTTCGTAATAAACAAATATCGAGTTTCTAAGTCGTTTCTTCCGGAAGTTATTGTGTTAACGGTCAGCCTAACGGCAGACTGCGTAAACACAATAACTTCCGAAAGAAACAACTTAGAAACTCGATATTTGTAGAGAAGGTTTGGGCCTTAATTACGAAGGCCGAATTCGTGAATGGGTAAAATCCACCCAATGATTCCGTAGATATACCCAATCAAAATTTTATTTTTCCAATATTTCCAAAAATACAGATCAGATCGAATTGAAATCCAGTACTTCATCGAAAAATAACAGTTCGAAGTTTCATACAGAATTGAATGAGGATGATATGATAAGAAACTCATAGAAGTTTTTTTTTTCACATTGTTCTTATGACTTGATTATCACGAAATTTCGCATAGTTGTCTTTCAGCATCTCAAAACTAGCTGTGGAGTTTTATCATGACTGAATCAGTATTTCTCGAGTTATACCGAAAAAATCAACGATATCGAGAAGAAAACCTCGAAATTTGACATTTTTTCCCGATATCTCCAAAAGTTATGATCGTATCTAACTGAAATTTGGTACACTGCTGTGAAATATGAAGCTCAAAGTGTGAGTGGAATTTTTTTTTGGATATGATGAATGGTTTTTTTGGAAAAAAATTTCGAATTTTTTTTTTAATTTACTTACAATATGATCCTGACGAAATTGGGCTCAAAGATGCGCGTCGTTATACTCTACCTAACTGCCAAGCTTGAATCTAATCGCTCAAGTAGTTTCTGAAATAAAAAATAAATAACTTCAAAATTTCAAGTGCCTATAACTCGGAAACTATACGACCGATTTGGCCCATTAACGTTTCAAGTTTCAAGTTGCTAGCTTTCTTCTGTCGACAGTTATTGTGTCTACGGCCGGACAGAATCGATTTTGACACCGGATTCGTCATCAGTGAGTCCAACCTAGTCGATTGAGACCATTTTCGGCTCAATCATCCAAAATTACAGACATTTGGACAAAACGATAGCACGCTGTTCCCCTAGAACATGCGCGCAAAAAGTCGATAATTTGACGTGACACTTATAGATCGAAGATTTGGGACATTTTTCGATATTCAGTCAAAATCAGGCGAACAATTAAATATTCTAAATCGAAAAAAATACAGTGTATCTGGAACATAAAAAGGTAATTCCGTGGAATTTTTCATGTTTCGGAAATCTGTAAGTACGATATCTATTAGAAACATCGCTGTTACATTTTTATTGTCCCATGCCACATTAGTAGATAGGCTAGGGGATTTTGAGCGCAACCTTGAGCATTTTTACATGTAAATCTCCATAAGGAAATCTAAGGTCCATTCTGCAAAAATTGTACCATTCCGTAGACGTGTATGAGGGGTTTTCAAGGTCATTTAGATTTCGCAAATTTTTAAGTCCTGAGGGGGTGAAAGGTTGGGGATGATAGGCAGGGTTTAATATGTAAAGAGTGAAAGGTGATAGATACCTAGGGCGAATTGTGGGTTGCGGGGTTGATTGAACTCCAAAATATTTCGAATCGTCTGATAAATTCGAACCCAGGGATCCCTATTACCAGCCTAAATCCTTACCGCTGGACTACGGTGCGTCTTGAACAAGTTGCTGTGAATTAGAGATGTGACGGTATTTCCATACCGCGATTTTGGAGCGGTATTTCTCTGGAACCGTCTGTCGCGCTCCAAATAGAGAAGTAACGCGTTCCAAAGTAAGCGACGTTTCAAAGTAACCGTGTAACTCTCCACTGCATAGACAAATAATCTTCTTCTTCTTCAATCCTTTATATGTGCCGGGAATCTCAGTCCATCTACACATCTTCAAGTAATAACGACTAAGTCTGCCATATATAGCAGGTCTTGGATGCTCCAATACTTAGCCGGATTAAACACATTTTATAACGACAATCACTGCAGAATTTCAACAAACATCACTAAACAATCACGTAACAAATGGAAATCTTTGGTTTGACACCAATATTTTCCGACTCTTTCAATAACTTTCGGAGTTCAAAAATGGGACGCGTGGAAAGTAGTCATCACGCCGTGACGACCATTTTCGAATTCGAACTCCCTACAAATAATCTCATTAATTAGTTTATCTATGCTCCACTCGTTCCTCGCTCCAGTCGCGACCACAGAACATCAGCGACGATACAGATCTCGCTCCACGCTCCTCGGTTCCAGAATACCGCGAACAGAATACCGCAACTACTGCTAAGCGATACGCCCTCTGGCGATAGAAATTTGAACACTTCCAAGCTAGTAGTTTTTCGACGTGCTTGTTATTCGCAACTACTGCTAAGCGATACGCCCTCGGGTGATAGAAATTCGAACACTTCCAAGCTAGTAGTTTTTCGACGTGCCTGTTATTCTAACGTAATTTGCTCACTTTTGGAGTTCATTTTCGAGCTTTTGTGTTGTTCTCCGAGTTGAAATTTTGGAATACCGAAAGTGTTTGTAATATTCATCAATCGATTCCTTTCTTTCCGATTAAAAGTTTCGATCGTATTAATTCGAAATGGCATCCTCCCGAAATGACTATTGTTGTGTGCCTCAATGTTATTATTCATGGTCAAAGAAGAAAGGATCATCTAGTGCCTCTAGTTTTCATTTTTTCCAAAGCCAAATGAAATTAAAGTTAATTTGGAAACAGCATTTGGCAGGGAACTCAATGATAGAAGAAGGCCTAGCTTTAGAAATTGAAGATTGGAAAACGGGTCACGAAATACATGAAAGTATGTTCACTGCATTTCTCTGGAGATGTTTATTTTCATAAAGGTAAATAACCTACAATGTATTTATTTCGAAACAACTTCATGTCATGATGTTTTCAGGTGTAAATAAAAATGAGAGAATTTTGAAGGAAAATGCTGCAGATAAATTACCGAGCACTTCTGCAGCTACCTAATTCACATACTACACAAAATCATATTCTAAAAGAGTGATCTGGTTGAAAATCTGACAAAAACTAGATATACTGTTAGAGTTGATAATAGTAGTGTTCTTTCGTACTGATTGAACTGATGGAACTTGTTCCGCGATTAGAATAATCATTTGCAATCACTTTAGAGTTGTGGAAGGGGGAACTGATTGAAACGAAAGAACGATCGCTTCAACTGATCTTTCTGATTGAAGTTATATAAATCACTTCGTTCAGTACGAAAGAACTATCACTAATAGCTGAAGTTGCTCATATAAATATGTACATCAATACTTTTCATTTCCTTATATAGGTAGGTTGAACCGGCTGTGACATTTTTCATTTTGTATGTGTATCTTGAGCTGCTGTAATATAAAAATATATGAAATCAATTATATGTCTATCTGTTTCCTTTTCTTTAGAAATACGATGCAAAAGAACTAAATCAGAAAATCTGTTTTCATTTTATTGATTCCTTCGTTTGTAAACAGAGAACAAGTCGTATCATTTGGACTGATTCTAGATTTACCACATAATATAGCCTGCATTCAGCACTTCTTCACATAAATAAGAGTCCTTAAATTACTTATTGAGTTGCCTATTTTTCCAGAAATTCAAGTAAACTTAGATATTGGTTTATTTTGATCCACCAAGCAACATACACTAAAATAACACCGAAATTATCCTCCAGGAACGATTTAAAGTACGATTTTATATCGTAATCCAAATTAAAAGTTCCTTCTCAAGAAATCTTACACAAAACTATCATAATTTCTTTAAATATTCAAGCTCTGCTTGATAAATATTCGTTCTCCACCACATTTCTAAGGTTTGTTTACATAAAACTAGCTTGGACAGGTTCCAAATTTATCCGTTAAGGCGCTGGCATCTTCGCAGAAGTTCCCTAACGTATTTTGCTTACTTTTGGAGTTCATTTTCGAGCTTTTGTGTTGTTCTCCGAGTTGAAATGTTGTTATACCGAAAGTGTTTGTAATATTCATCAATCGATTCCTTTCTTTCCGATTAAAGTTTTCGATTGTATTAATAGGGGAGTCCATTCATTCTGGCCAACTGTTTAAAAATACCTCAAAATCACTTCCCTTTTTTACGCAATGAATCAACGTTTATCTGGAAGCTTCAACCTTTTTGAGTATATCCTGAAAATCCTAGATGTCACGAAGGTCTCCATAAAAAGGTATAAATTTTTATATTTTTATGTTTTCATCAATGGAAAATCATCCTCTCCATAGACCTAAAATAACATGTTATTTTAGGTCTATGATCCTCTCCTAGTCCATCATGACAATCAGGGGGGTGAAGCTTTGTTCAGAATCTTGGCATCAGACAAAGAGGTCTCGCCATCCAAATAAAGAAACGGAAGATATCCATTCAGCCAATCAACGCCCGAGTGCTTCTGTCATTTCAACTTGAAGCAAATTGACTTATCACCCGTTGACAAATGTCATGAAAATGTATATAAGGATGTCAAATCTTTATTGATAACAATAAATCAGTTTTGTTTCTCTCTGTAATACGAAAGCTTTATTAGCTATTATTCACACTATTTACATTAATTACAAAGTTACCTGTAATACTTAAGAAACAGCAATTAAAGTTTATTATTATCTGTCTTTTGATTCACTTGATTAACTTTTTATTTTTGATTAACTGCTTTGACGTATTATTCTAGAAACTTCAAAATCTGATAGCCATCTTATCTATCGTTCCATCTGGTGAAGTCAATATGAAGGGCGGCAAATATAAATGAAGAAAGTACTTTCTTTACATCTCCCCTCTTCACTGTGAAAATTCTTATGAGAATTTTCATTAGCTACTTTATTCTGGTATTAATTTTGTTATGTGAAATAGTCCTGTTTCTTCGTTTCTTTTTCCGGTTTTAATTCTAAATATGGTATTTGATATTTTTTCTGTCATTTTAAAAGGTCCGATTCTGAGTTCATCTAATTTTCTCCTGTTCAATTTATTTCCGTTTTCAATGTATACGGAATCGCCTGTATTGAATTCATGTTTTTTTCTGTTTTTGTCAAATAGATTTTTATTATATTCGTGTGATTTTATAGTGTTATCAAGAGCTATTTTTCTATCTTTCTTCCAATCTTCTGCATTTTTATGTTCTTTTAGTTCTTCGGGTAGCATATTTGTATTGGTCCCATCTAGTAGATATTTTGGTGTAAAACCTGTAACTGAGTGTTCTGTTATGTTATATTTGTCAACACATTCTCATGCTATTGTCGTCCAGGCCTTCTTTTCTGTAGATTAATTGATTCTACATCTTAATTTATTGACTATTGTTTGGTTTAATCTTTCATTGAGTCCATTTGAAAAAGGTGCATTTAAGGCTGTATAAATGAGTCTGATATTTTGTCTTTCTAAAAAATTTTTGAATTCTTTAGAGTTGAGTCCTGGGTATTGATCTGTTAACCCATTAGTGCATGAGGTTACGAAAGTTGATTTTCAATATTTTTTTTCTGTGAAAAGGGCGAGTTAGAGGATATATAAACACAATTTAGTGAAAAAATTTTTTTATTATTTTTATATCAGAAATACAGTATGATCGTTATAACGAACGTTATGCAGACAATTACAAACAAAAAAGTAAATGTGCCATCACAATTAATGGTTATGGTGTGTGTGATACTCCAAGAAACAAAACTTTGGATGCAAAGCCCTTTCACACTTGACGCATATGAATTTGGCATTTTTTCCACATTGTATGCATCTCCTCTCTTTTTCTGAATATTCTGGCAGGTGGTCGACTTTGTCCTATCAGACATCATACACTGGTGCGGGCGTGATCTTTCCTTTATTGGATTTTTGTCCATAACTTTTCAAGATACTCAAAGCTAGATATCTTCTAAATTTAAGCAAACCCTTTGACATTTCGTCAGAAGGATGGACCATTCTGAAGAGCTGTTCTTGTATGTTGGTCATAACTTCTTCATCAAAAAATAGTTGAAAAAATTCCAATGGAGTTTTTGATCCATAGACTTCATCAGGTGGATTTCGCTTGATAGATTTTTTTGTATAGCAAAAGAAGGTTCGGTATTAGTCCAGGTGTCCATTTTTTGTTTTTTCGACGATGAAGGTTTACTACCTTCTGACGATAAGTTGGGAGCTGCATTTGGAAATAAAGTTGCAAGAGCTATATTATCATCTGCAGAATCATATTCTTGAACTGGAATTTCCGAGTCTTCATGCTGTACTGGAACATATTCGCTCTCTGCTCTCAACATAGCAGGACCTAAGTGACAAATATTTCCAACTTGATCATCATCAGATAGGTCACTATCAATGTCGATATCCACACCATCTCCAGGCGGAGTAATGTAAATATTTCCACTTTGAACATCATCTTCTTCCAATGCGTCGATAAGTTCAGAAAGTGACAGTCTAAAACGAAACAAAATATCCTGAGCATATGAGAATACTATGGGCCATGTTGCATAACGATGGATAAAACGAACATGATATAAAAATGAACCTTTTTTCATGAAAAACATAAATCAATATATTGACGGTATCGGAGATCGATAACATGATCGTTAGAGTAATCCCTACTATAATTCCATGAAGAAATGTTGAAAAGAAACAGAATAATACTCGATTTACTTACCCACCGCGCCTTGTACTGTATAATGCGGGATCAACCATTATTCACAAATAATTATATAGGTATCTAACAGACTCAAGAACACATTTAACACACATGGGTTGTTTACCTAAACTCAAATGCTATGTAACTGTCACAAACATCTGATTTCGGCAGTTCATTTCAGTAATAACAACACCAAACCCACCGATCGTATCAATCGACACTATCTCAAATGGCTTTGTTGCTGGTCTTAATTGTGACATTAATCCATATTTTGCTTGACCTCTAGATTTATTTCTTTTACAAATATCGCATGTTTGGCATATTTTCTTTATGTTTTCTATTAATCTTTTTGAAGTATAATATGGGCATATTCTGTTAGTCAGTTGATTTATGCCAATATGACACCAATCTTTATGTGTACTTCTTATTAATTCAATGCTCAATTTCTCTGATAATACTATCTTCTTTTTACCCCTAATTTGTTTATAAATTATACCATGTTTATCTATTGTTTTTTTCTTAAGTTCTTTCAATACAATGTTTTCATCTTGATCTTTTTTTATTTCTTGAATTTTGATTGCATTTACTATCTTCAATGTTTCTTCAGTATTATCTATTGATTCCAATACCGGGTTCCTGCTAAGACAGTCTGCTTCAGTGTTGAGTTTCCCTGGTATGTATTTAATATTAAAATCAAATTGAGACAGGTAATATGTTAGATCACCTAACTCTTCGTCTGTTCTTGATTTTATGTTGAGGTTCTTTAAAGGTTTATGGTCTGAATAAACTTCAAATTTTCTTCCAACCAACCAGTGTTCCCAATATTTCACCGCTTCTTTTATTGCCAAGCATTCCAGATATATAGCCTTTTTCCTTTTTTGCATCTCATTTAATTTTTTTGAGAAATATGCCACAGGTTTCTCCTTTCCATCCTGCTGTGTTTGTTTCAGTATTGCACCCATACCTTCTATTGAAGCATCTGTAAATATCTTAATAGGCAAATCTTTATCGAATATTTCTAGCACTGGTTGGGAACATAATAATTTTTTCATTTCTGTGAATGACTTTTCACAATCTACAGACCAATGAAATTTTACATCTTTTCTCAACAGTCTATGTAATGTATCTAGTATTGTTGAGATTTTCGGTATATATTCGTGGTAAAAGTTTATTTTACCAAGAAATTGTCTGATATTCTTCTGTGTTTTTGGAGTAGGAAAATTTTTTATGGATACTAAGTTGTCTTTGATTGGTCTTACTGTATTATTTTCTATTATATGACCGAGATATTTGATTGACTTGGATGCAAACGTGCATTTTTTTTATTTCAGTCTAAAGTCTTCTTTTATTATGGCTTCTAAAACTTGTTTTATATGCATGATATGATCTTCAAAAGTTCTTGAAAATATTAAGATGTCATCTATAAAATTTTCCGTGAAGTTCTTAAGATTATATTTTCTTCGTATACTTGATAGAATTCTTTGGAAGATTGCTGGTGCTGTTTTTAAACCAAATGGTAGGCAAGTCCATTGATAGTGTCCTTCTTGAGTTATAAAACCTGTTTTATTTCTATCTTCTATCCTTAGTGGTATTGACCAAAATGCTGAGTTGATGTCCAGTGATGTAAAATACTTACAATTTCTAGCTTTTACTATTAGATCATCAATAAGTGGAAAAGGTTGAGCTTGTGGTGTCACAATTTTATTTAAATCTCTAAAGTCGATACATAATCTAGTCTTTCCTTCGCCTTTTTTTAATGCTAGAGTCACTGGCGCAGCAAATGGGCTATATGACTCTTCAATTAAATTTTTTTCTTATAATTTTGCCACTTGTTGTTCTATTTCATTCCTGTCTTCTATTATACATCTATACGGTCGTTTATAACAGAACTAATCTTCAAGATATCTATTCTTGCTTCATAGTCTTTCACAGTTCCTATATCATATTTGTCTTTAGCAAATATTCCTTTATACTCTTCTATCAATTGTTCTATTTCAATTTTTCTATTGTCATCTAAATGATTTAAATCTATTTCAAAATCTTTTTCTTCAATGTGTTCATTGACATTTATTTCTATCGTATCTTCTCTTTGCGATGATTTTTGGCTTATATTCAGATTTTCATCTTGCCTCAAATTAAATTCTTTTATTATATCTAGGCCTATCAAAAAATCATGAAAATCCTCATTTTCCACAATGAACACATCTACTTCTTTTTCAATATTGAAAATTTGCAATTTTATTTTTGTCAATCCTTTTGTGAATGTTACACCACTAATTGTTTTCAATTGTATTGGGTTCTTATCTTTAATATTATTATTAATTGTTTTATTATTCTTTTATTTATCAATGAAACTTGAGATCCAGAGTCATAGATCCCTTCTATATTAATCTTTCCTTCCAATACAATATTTAACTTAATTAGTGGTGTGTTTATTCGTTTTTTGGTTCAGCATAGATTTCTACATCTAAAATAGAATTGTTATTCACCTTTTTTGTTGTAGTGTTTTTTCTCTATTTTCTTCATTTTTCTTGAACCAACATTTTTCATTAGGGTGGTATCTCACACCTTTACCCAAATCTTCACACGTCCTACAAGGTTTCTTTTCTTCATATTTTTTCTTTTGAGAATGTGATGTGAATTTTTTTTGAGAATTGTTTTTGTTCACTAGACATTCGAGTTGTCTCAATACATTGAATAAGTCTGTTGTTTCTTTTAGTTCTGACTTATCAATTCTGTTCAAAATAAATTCTGGTAACCCTACTGCTATTAATGCTATAAGTGACTTAATATCCATATTTTTATTCAAATCTATCAAAAGTTTCTCTTTTTTCAAAGCATAGTCAGTAAGCGAACCTTCTCGATATTTAAATGATAGTGCATAAGTAACTTTATTCCATCCATTATCTGTAAAGCATTCCAAAAATCTTTTTTTCCATTCTAACCAACCAGCATTTACTGTCAACCTAATGAGTGTAGATGAGTGCCAATCTAAACTTGGTTTATCCAAAAATAATTTCAATAATTCAATTTTGTCATCACTTTTATCTATTTGAAATCTAGAACACTCTTTTTCAAAGCTTTCCATCCACTGTTCAGAATTAGTATTATTGCTTGAAAATTTTCCTATCAAAAGTTTTTCTGATATTTGTTTTAAGTTTTTCTCTTCATTCTTATTTTGTGTTGTTTCTATCAGCTTTTCTAATATCTCTTTCAGATTATGATCTTGTGTTTGGTTTGTATTCCCTTCATTTATTTCCTCTAAATATTGATCCCCAAATTGTAAATTTCCATCTTCATCTATGTATGTCTCCTGTAATTCTTTTGTCATTGTTATCCACACTTTCCTTATATGATTTCTTTTCTTTAACGAATGAGCTAGTTTCGTGAAATTGTTAGTTTTTCTCAGTTCTACATGATCTCCCATATATCTTAATTCTTCTGGCAATACATATCTTTTTCCATCCTTTGTACAAATTGAGGTTATGGCAATAACATTGGTTTTAGCATCTTTTGGTGAGGCCACTACCATAAATTCAAACTGTAGTTTCGACATCATAAACAAAATTGCTGTTTTATAAGGATGTCAAATCTTTATTGATAACAATAAATCAGTTTTGTTTCTCTCTGTAATACGAAAGCTTTATTAGCTATTATTCACACTATTTACATTAATTACAAAGTTACCTGTAATACGAAAGAAACAGCAATTAAAGTTTATTATTATCTGTCTTTTGATTCACTTGATTAACTTTTTATTTTTGATTAACTGCTTTGACGTATTATTCTAGAAACTTCAAAATCTGCGAGCCATCTTATCTATCGTTCCATCTGGTGAAGTCAATATGAAGGGCGGCAAATTTAAATGAAGAAAGTACTTTCTTCACATGTATATTTTTGTTTCATGTGATGGGATAAAATGAAATTATTATTCAGAGATTACATTCATTTGAGAGGTAATATATTCGTTGAATATTGACAATTTCAATTCAGTCCAGGTTTAAAAGTTCTATTTCAGAGTCCATCACCCTTAACTAACTTGAAGTGAAACCATTCGTCTCAAAAGTTTTCAGATGATGCATCATGGAGAAAGTTATTCTGTATAGAACCATTATATAAAGACCATGTCTTTATGCAATGACAGAACATTACAAGTCATATTTCAAAGGGTAATATTGATATTCATACTGAAATGTATTTAGAAATGAAAATATTGGTTGAAGGCAATCAGAATATGAGGAAACTTTGGTCAAAAGACCCATACATACACAATATGTTGGTGCAAGATGAGCTACTAACATTTCAAATCGATATTTATATAGATGCAATCAATTTATCAGGCAGATCATTTGCATGATTGTTTTCACCTAGAACTTGTTTCACGTGAAGAATTGATAAACCCAAGTTTTAATGTTTTAATAGAGGTATGAACTCTTTGTAAGTAGGTATATGTATAGGTTTTTTGAGTGGAACAACAAAGTTCAAATCTCCACATTGATAATCATGTCTTTGTTTTCACGATGTAACATTGCCAGTCACGTTATCTTCAGCTTAGTGCAGATGTTCACATTATTTATTATTATTTTTTAATTGGTTGTAAAAAATTTTCTCTAATGTACCTCTCAGGAAAGGTTCTCTTCTGAATTCCTTCACCGACCAATTTTTTCATAAAAAATATTGGGTATTTATTTCCTTCAATATTGTATTTTTATATACTGTCAGAAATACTTATTTATCATTGTACTTCGAATAGTATTGTGAAATTGGTGTATCTATTGATCAGTGAATAAATGTCTTTCTCAAAATCTGGACTTTAAATTCAAAAATGTATATGACACAATGTGCAAGCTGACAGGCCTCATCCATCTATGGAATTTCATCAATATGTTGATTTTTCTGCATTGGACCGAATTACGTGAGAATGACAATTTAGATGTGAATAATAATAATATTACATCAAACACCTTCATTTGTAGAAAGCATTTTGTCGGAAAATTTACGAAGAACTCCAATCCGATTCCCCATCCAGCTACTGCTATGGTCTCAAATAAAGAAGTTGTTAAAAAAATCGTAATAACTGAGCATGAAATACATAGAAATGTGCCAGATAATACTGACCGATATCCAGGAAGCTCAGAACGTTCAAATGAAAAAAAAAGTCCAAAAAGCACTGCCGTGAAGGCAGCAGCTTTTGCGCGCACGTTCAAATTCGTTGCTGAAGCGGTCATCTACATTGAACATGCGCGCAAAAGTTGCTGCCTTCACGGCAGTGCTTTTTGGACTTTTTTTTGGATATGATTAATAGTTTCCGAAAAAAAAATTTTTTTGTAAAAAAATTTCGAAAAAAATTTTTTTTCAAATTTACTGACGATATGATCTTGACGAAATTTGGCTCAAAGTTGCGCGTCGTTATACTCCACCAAACTGCCAAGTTTGAATCCAATCGTTTGAGTAGTTTCTGAAATAAAAAATAAATAACTTCAAAACTTCAAGTGCCTATAACTCCGAAACTATTCGACCGATTTGGCCCATTAACGAACTTAACCGCGGCATTCTGATGCGCAACCTATCCTGAAAGTTTCAAGTAGCTAGCTTGCTTCTGTCGACAGTTATCGTGTCTACGGCCGGCAGGCCGGCCGGACAGAATCAATTTTGACACCGGATTCGTCATCAGTGAGTCCAACCTAGTCGATTGAGACCATTGTCGGCTCAATCATCCAAAATTACAGACATTTGGACAAAACGATAGCACGCTGTTCCCCTAGAACATGCGCGCAAAAAGCACTCAAACACCATTTGAAACAACTTTTCTTTCAAAATTCTCTGGAGGTATGAAACCCAATTCAAATATTTCATAGGCCTCACGATGCAACAGTGTGGTACCATTTATAATTTTTAGACCCTTAAGTAATGGATAATTTGAAATATAATGGGGAAGATGGTGGTACATTAAATTAGTTCTTAGTAAAAAAGGTAGTGAGATTTAGAAGAGGATGAATGATCTAGAATGTGTTAGGAGGTAGAGATTCGGAAGAGTTTTTTAATTAAATCCACAGGACCTAAATATGTGATCAACTCTGGAATAAACTAGAAAAATTTACAAACGTAACAATAAAAGTAAAGAACAAGAATCTGGAAGGCTGTGTGTGTCACCAAATAATTGCCACTGGGACAACCATGGCCTACAAAGCCAGTATTAAGGACATTTCGGATTCTCAAATAATGAAATTTGGGGAAAAGGTAGATTACTTGTTACTTTGTCTAAGCTCCTAACAGACTTTATTCAAGTTCGACGAGAATACCATTACCATAGAATAATTATATCATTGTATAAAGACAATGAATTTATGGCACCTTTATGCTATTTACCATGAAGTGCTAATTATATTCATTAATCTTTAGTGTTTACAAATGAGGAAGAAGTTAGGTTAGTATATTCGTTGAAGAGTACAGAAAAGTGGAAGATATGCATCACAGATTACAGAATAACAATGGTAGCGAGAACGGGGAAAATTGTAGGAAAGTCTGGAATATTGTAAATGATATAACTGAGACGAAATCACGAAAAAATGATATCAATAATGTCGATTAATTCAATGAAAAATCCGAAATAATATCAGACAATGAGAAAAAAGCAGAACTTTTCAATAATTACTTTACAAATATCGGAAATGAAATGGCGAAAAAACTTAATTTATGTGCTGGGAGGAATACTCACATTTCAGTGTATGAAGCTACTTCATTGCGCTCTTGTAGAGTCTATTTTGAGATATTGTATAGTAGTGTGGGGTGGAGCATATGATAACACAATAAATATTCTTGAAACAGCGCAAAATAATGTACAGGAAAAATAAGTTGTTTTCCACTGAAGCGCTCTATAATGAAACCGGATTATTTAAGGTCAGAACTCTACTCTTTTCAATGCCTGAAGTGGATGTTTTCAAACACTGGTAAATTTGAGTACGTCAATGCCAAGCCAACTAGGTGCGCAAAAAATTTTCAGATGAAAATATCGTTTTTCAGGAAAAGCATCTCACAGAGAAGACTATACTATACCATTATGGCCCTAGATGGTTCAACATGCTGCCGACAAACATAAAGAACCTCTGTTTCCGAAAATATGAAAGAGAAGTGAGGAATCTCATTCTCACAAATTCCGAACATTTAGAGTTATTTTAGTGGATTTAGAGTTCTTTTCTTGCGTACCAATATAAGTTTGAATGACCGCTCTTTTTGTACTTTTTCTGCTTTTTTTTCTTGCCTGTCCATAATGTTGCATAATATCATGTGAGTTATACTATTTTTTCAGATTGAGATCCTTGTAGACACACTATTCAGGAAACTATATATAATGATATGTGTATCTTCTACGGGAGGTGGAAACACCATACAGGCATTTTGCCTAGGTACACCCTAGCCTGCTTGCGGAGGAGAAGAAATACAATTGTCTAAGAGCTTATTATGTGCATAAATGAATTATTGAATTAAATAAAAATAAAATAAATAAAAATGAAAAAAGTAAATTTTTATATATATATATATATAGTGATATCCCACTCGCACATCTAAGATGAAAAATCTAGAAAAGCACCGCCGTGAAGGCAGCAGCTTTTGCGCGCATGTTCAATGTAGAGGACCGCTTCGGCAACGAATTTGAACTTGCGCGTGAAAGCTGCTGCCTTCACGGCAGCGCTTTTCTAGAGTTTTTTTCGATAAAGTACTGGATTTCAATTCGATCTAATCTGTATTTTTGGAAATATTGGAAAAATATACCTATTTAAAATTTTTATAATCCCGATATTTCCAAAAATACAGATCAGATCGAATTGAGATCCAGTACTTCATCGAAAAATTACAGTTCGAAGCTTCATACAGAATTTAATAAGGATGATATTATAAGAAAATCACAGATTTTTTTTTTCAAATTGTTCTAATGACTCGATCATCACAAAATTTTGCATAAAGTTGTCTTTTAGCATCTCCAAACTAGCTGCTAAGTTTTATCAGGATTGAATCAGTATTTCTCGAGTTATGCCGAAAAAACAACGATATCGAGAAAAAACCTGGAAATTTGACATATTTTTTCCCGATATCTCCAAAACTTACAATCGTATCGAACTGAAATTTGGTACACTGCTGTGGAATATAAAGCTCAAAGTCCAAGTGGAATTTTTTTCTGGATGGGATGAACGGTTTTTTTTGAATTTACTGACGGTATGATCCTGACAAAATTTGGCTCAAAGCTGCGCGTCGTTATATTCCACCTAAGTGCCAAATTTATATTCAATCGCTAAAGTAGTTTCTGAAATAAAAAATAACTAACTTCAAAATTTCAAGTGGCTATAACTCCGAAATTCTTCAACCGATTTGGCCCATTAACGTACTTAACCGCGGCATTCCAATGCACGACCTACCCTGAAAGTTTCAAATTGCTAGCTCACTCCGTTCGACAGTTATCGTGTCCACGGCCGGCCGGACAGAATCGATTTTGACACCGGATTCGTCATCAGTGAGTCAAATCTAGTCGTTTGAGACCATTTTCGGCTCAATCATTGAAAATTACAGACATTTGGACAAAACGATAGCACGCTGTTTCCCTAGAACATGCGCGCAAAAAGAGCAAAATTTAGATATAGGCTCCCGAGACATCACTGTTGATATATGAATTCATCACAATTAAAAAACACTGCAAATTTTACACAAGGGTTTATTATTTTCTCAGTTTGGTAACCCAATACCATTGATATCTTAAATAAAACTTATACAGTGTGTCAAACAAGTAACATTACTCGTCAATAATGAGTGTACGAAAAACTATTAAGGAATATCCTCGCACCCGTCGATTTTGATTTCAAAACCAATTCATCCTGTGCTTTTTTGAATTTGATATTTCTCAGTTCACTACTTTATTTTTTCAACGAGAAGTATATGGATTGTGATACATCAAATGAAAGGTAATTTGATTACCTGTTCAGCGATGTAGCTTGAAGTAGAATTGATTGTGCCGTTTTTCATTGAGAAATTAGGAAATAATTTAGAATTTTCAGTTAGGAGGGTACTGTAATCAGACCATTATTCTTTTATTAATTAATAATGATAATAATAATATATTTATTCAATCAAATTTTTTCATTAAAATACAATAAGGTTGGTTTCGTAAAATCAGAATACATAATTCAAAACAATTCACTTTTACAAAAATCAAAAAATTCACTCTAGGGATATGGTTCACGGTCAACAATTGCATTATGCAAAGTAAATTTGAAAACTTTCAAGTTGGATGTCCTCCTAAACCCTTGGGGTAGAGCATTAAATAGCCTTAGGCTCATGTACAAGCGCGACTTTTCTATTAAGGTTATAGAGTGACGTGGGTACAAGTAGGTGTATCTGTGCGCCTAGTGTTGTTACAGTTTAAATATTGTTGGAAGTATCTTCATGAAAACGAGTACCCTATATACGTATAGACCACATGATGTTAAAAATTTGTTCTCTTCAGAATGCCCTCTACAAGTTTCTCTAAAACCTAACTTCAGTATTATTCCCAACATGAATTTTTGCCTCAGAAACACTTACCTTATTACTAAGGGAAATTCTCGAACCCATGGATTTGTAATTTGAATTGAATAAATACCTAACTTTCATTTTCGTTTACATAAATGAATTGGTCATCGAATGACCTATTATGCGATATATCACATGCAATATCTTTCCGAAAAAAAAACAGTTGAAGTTTGAGTGTATAAACCCCCACCTCTGAAACTGCATGCATTTCTCAAACTTCGAAAATAGAAACCGGCGGGAGGAGGATATTTTTCAATATTTATTATTTTAAGAATGAGAATCTGACACCAGTCACAAATTGTTAATTTTCTAATGAAAAAATTGCTTAGCAAATTCTTTTTCAGTCACGCCACTCACTATACAATGGAATGTACTTCCATTCGATATATCACAATCCATATATTACTATTTGAAAAAAAAAACAAGATGGGGGTGTGGAGCGTAAAGGGTGGGAGATTTCGAATTCAAAAAAGCATAGGGAGACCTGCTTTCGGAATTACAAATCCTTGGATTCATGTTTTTCCCTTAATAATAATTATTAAAAGAATGATGATCTGATTGCAGTACTCTCCAATCACAAATTTTAAATTAATTCCCAATTTTTTATTGAAAAACGGCACAACAAATTCTTTTTTCAGTCGAATCGCTGAGTAGGTAATCAAATTACCTTTCATTTGATGTATCACAACCCATATATTCCAATTCGAAAAATTAAAGTAGTGGGGTGCGGTTGGGGGTGAGAAATATCAAATTCAAAGAAACACAGGATAAATTGCTTTCGGAATTCAAAATCGACAGGTGCGAGGATTTTCCTTAATAATTCTTAGTTCAAAAATTATTCACGAGTTACATTACTTTTTGGCACGCTGTATACTATTCATAACTCTTTGGTTTTTCACCCCATAATTTGCACCGTTTTTCTTTATACCTCAGGAACCACTAGTCGGAAATCATTCGGGTGGAAATTTTTAGGTTGAGTTATACAACAATAATAAATATTGAAAGTTTCATGGAAATTCGGTAGTAAGTTATTGAAAAATAATTTTTTTTTCCTCCAACCCCCAATTTTGAGGCTTCAAGGTACACCGATCCTGCTGAAAAGCTTGGAGGATCAATGCCGAGTGACACACGATTTTTTTACCAAGTTTCGCGGATTTCGGTTCAGTACTTTCAGAGAAAAGCCCCGGACAACGGAAGGCGGACGGACGGATTTTTTTTTCATTCGTTTATTCAAATCTACATACTCCAAAATGTAAATTGTGAAATTTTCAGGGGGGGTTGATTTTTTTTTTGTTGGTCGATTACTCAGGTTCATTATTTGATTTTATCAAATAATAAATCAAAATTCACTTCAAACTCTGAGATTTGAAGTCTCGACATTGACGCATTATAAATCGACTTGAATCTATGAATTCGAACTATCCTATTACCTTTATTAGGCAATTCCCATTATTTGGAAAGGAAAATTAGTATGACAACTATAACTTTCCGTTTCCTTATATTTTTGATAATTCGATTTTAGAATCAAATCGATTCATAATGAACTCGATGGTTCAAATAAAAAAGTGCTGGAGGTATGTAGACATTTTTAATCATGGTAAGTAACAGTGTTCACTTATGGTTGGTGATAATATGCACTCATGATGAGTATTATAGTATACTTACGGTAAGTTAAGGGGACTTTTGTGCGAGGAAGATTCGGGTATTTGGGGAATCTGAGATTCACCCTATTGGTCGAGAGATTCACCCTATTGGCTGACGAAGATCACGTGATCGTCGTCGGCCAATAGGGAAGAATCTACGATTACCCAAATACCCGAATCTCCCTCGCACAAAATGTAGCTTAACGGTGACCCTTGTTATAAAAAAAAGAGTGAAAAAATTAGGCTCAGTGCAAATTCAACTGTTATTTGCGGTAAAAAACTTATTAAGTTGCGGTAAATCGGCAAAATTTCCTATCAAGTAACGAATGCTACTTAGATCAAGTCATAAAGTGCGTTATTCCGAATAAAAATGAAATATAAATGGCAAGTAACTTGGTTAACTTATGGCAAGTTTGTTTTTCTTAGAAAACACATATACTTGTAGCAAATAAAATAGTTCTTTGTGCCTACAGCAAGACAAAATTTATACTTGTCGTATTCAAAGTTTTTTTTTCAGTGTAAGAAGCACCAAAAAAAGCTCTACAAATTCCTTCTAGTTGGCCTTGAAAAAACAGCTCTTTTTCTGAAAAACATTTCTATACCATACTATTCAAATGAGATGTGAATCGTTGAAAGCTTGAATTCGAAGGAGAACAATTCGGACGAGATTTCGACTTCTTTTGGAAAATTTTGAGAGAAAAAGCTAACCAGTAGACTCAAAAACGTGAGATTTCGACTTTGCCGAGTATTTTAAAAAAAATTTCAAAATCGACGAAGCAAGCGATCGATCCCAGCTTCTGCTCCTTTTTGCAACACGAAAATCTCCTTCACTAAATTTTTTGAATGTGCGTGCAAAATAAAAATCTATTGAAGCTTATTTTGAAAGGATTCTGCATGATTTTGTAGGTTTTTTCTGGGATTTCACTCCTAATATCTGAAACAGAACTATTAAGACTTAAATGAAAATTGTTTTTTAAGGAAAACGCCTTTCCGGATTGCAGGTTTGAACCTTTTGTCAAGAGTTGTTTCAGAAAAGCAGGTTGCTTATAATGAACAATACCGCAACGATACAAACATTAAGCAAAATGAGCTGTAACGTTTCAGAGTACGAATCTGACTCTTTCATCGGACAAACGAGAAAATTTGCAGAATTATTTTCATTCGATTTTTCGTTTTGTTAGACTTTACTTTTTCACACTTCGCTTTGTTCATCGTTTGTATTGCTTCGGTCTTGTTCATTAGGCAACCTGTTTTCCTGGAAACTGCCCTCGACAAATGTTCAAGCCTGCAGTCCGCAACGGCGTTTTCCATAAAAAAAACAATTTTGTTGAATTTTTAGTAGTATTTTTGAAATCTGATGAATATTAAAAAGAAAACCTATATTCTATTGGGAATTTCTAGAAATAACTAATTTAAGTAGTGTGAAGGTGGGTAAGATGACGAATCAGGTAAGATTACGAATTCCCGATATTTCCTGAACGTACGAGTTTGGCATCACCAGCTTCTGTCAAAACCGAAAACGTGGTGCTATTGGTCTATCCTTCGATCATAAGCAAAGTACGCCACGAGTCCATCCGATTACATGCTTTATTACAGGTAGGATGTGGATGCAAAACATGTTTGTGCTTCCGATAATATGGTTTTTACCGTTTTTGGTAAGTAAAGATTAAATTACTGCTGTCATTTTTTTAGAAAAATTATATCTTCTGTGAAAAACATAATTATAGCAAGAATATTCTGTAAATAATGAATTTTAATTTATAATTTTTGTAATTGAAAATGTCACTTGCGGGTAAGATAAAGGATTGCCATATCTCGTTATTTCCAGTACACCAGTGATCAAGGTCTTGGAAAAAAAGAAAGCCAAAGAGAGAAGAAAAAAAGCACTGCCGTGAAGGCAGCAACTTTTGCGCGCATGTTTAATGTAGATGACCGCTTCAGCAACGAATTTGAACGTGCGCGCAAAAGCTGCTGCCTTCACGGCAGTGCTTTTTGAATTTTTTTTCTGATAAATTACTGGATTTCAATTCGATCATATCTGTATTTTTGGACATATTGTAAAAATAAAATTTTGAATGGGTATATCTACGGAATCATTGGGCGGATTTTACCCATTCACGAATTCGACCTTCGTTATTAAGCCCCAAACCTACTCTACAAATATCGAGTTTCTAAGTCGTTTCTTCCGGAAGTTATTGTGTTTACGGTCAGCCTAACGGCCTACTGCGTAAACACAATAACTTCCGAAAGAAACAACTTAGAAACTCGATATTTGTAGAGAAGGTTTGGACCTTAATTACGAAGGCCGAATTCGTGAATGGGTAAAATCCACCCAATGATTCCGTAGATATACCCAATCAAAATTTTATTTTTCCAATATTTCCAAAAATAGAGATCAGATCGAATTGAAATCCAGTACTTCATCGAAAATAACAGTTCGAAGTTTCATACAGAATTTAATGAGGATGATATGATGAGAAAATCATAGAAATTTTTTTTTTCAAATTGTTCTAATAACACGATTATCACGAAATTTTGCATAAAGTTGTCTTTCAGCGTCTTAAAACTAGGTGTGAAGTTTAATCAGGACTGAATCAGTATTTCTCGAGTTATACCGAAAAAATCAACGATATCGAGAAGAAAAACTCGAAATTTGACATATTTTTTCCCGATATCTCCAAAACTTATGATCGTATCAAACTGAAATTTGGTACATTGCTGTGAGATTAGAAGGTCAAAGCGGGAGTATAATTTTTTTTTGATATGATGAATGGTTTCCGAAAAAAAAATTTTTTTGGACAAAAATTTTGAAAAATTTTTTTTTTTCAAATTACCGACAATATAATCCTGACGAAATTCAGCTCAAAGTTGCGCGTCGTTGTACTTCACCTAATCAAAGTTTGCCAAGTTTGAATCAAATCGCTCAGGTAGTTTCTTTAATAAAAAATAAATAACTTCAAAACTTCAAATGCCTATAACTCCGAAACTATTCGATCGATTTGGCCCATTAACGAACTTAACCGCGGCATTCCAATGCGCAACCTACCCTGAAAGTTTCAAGTTGCTAGCTCACTTCGTTCGACAGTTATCGTGTCTACGGCCGGCCGGCCGGCCGGACAGAATCGATTTTGACACCGGATTCGTCATCAGTGAGTCCAACCTAGTCGATTGAGACCATTTTCGGCTCAATCATCCAAAATTACAGACATTTGGACAAAACGATAGCACGCTGTTCCCCTAGAACATGCGCGCAAAAAGACAAAACAGAAACAAAGGCTTGAATATTCGAAAACAATAATTAAGAACGACAATGGATAACTCTAAACAAAAAACGGTCGAGAGGAAAATAGAGTTTAACGACTCTTCTGAATCTTTAATGGATTTTGAATAACGTAATAAGGTAAAACAATGGACTTGTGATTGGCGCATGTTAGAATATACATCAAATAAAATTGAATTTCACCCATCTATTTGTATACTTTTGTGCATGTGAGAATGTATGTTATAAATGTTGTCCCCGTTCAAGAATAAATTTATTTTACTCTCATCCGTCTACTTTCAGGATTCCGTTTCTTTTTTTCTTAGAATACGTACCTCGTCATCTGATTTTCCAGATTACGTCATCTTACCCTACACACTTCGTCATCTTACCCTCCAGAGAAAATAAGAGATGACGAATTTAACATAGGTTGATATATTTCTAACTTTTAACTTTAAATATTCACCATTAAGTTAAATTATCCAAATTTGATATATAAACTACTACTATCAGCCGATGACCTCGTGATAAGAGGTATTCGCATAAAGGAAAAATAACAGATTGATACATTTTTTGAGATTACTATCGTCATCTTACCCCCCTTTCCCCTACTAACAATTTATTTAAATTTTCTGGCTTTACGATCCTCAAGAAATTTTGCGAGAAATTGCGTATCGTTATTTATTCGACTAACTACGTTTGAAGTTTGAATCTGATGACACGATAAATGTTCTTTATAATTTAAGGAAATTACTTCAAAATTTCAAGCAGCCACGAATTCTGACGTGTGCGTGCCAAATTTTATTGCAATTTGTTTTGGAAAAAAAATTACCAGAAAAAATTTGGCACATTATTCTTTCTCTATTATGATCCTTAAAATATTTTTCGTGATGTTGTAGTATTTCGAAACTAGTTGCGAAATGTCAATCTGACAGACTCAGTTCTTCTTAAGATATTGAGAAAATATCATATCCTGAAATTTAACATATTTTTTCCTATATCTCCGTGAATGAACCTCAGAAGAAATTTGGAATATTGTTGGTGAATATCTACTTCAAGGCCTGTGCCAATAGTACGGTCCATTTATACATAAAACTAGTGGTCCGATAACAAAAATTCCCGTAGAGCCAAATATTGGTGGAGAGCTAGGGTTTACCATTACAAATAAAGTTTCAAAAATCCCCATCCATCCTTTGTGTGTAAATTTTTTCTCAAAATCGGTGAGTTTTATCATAAAATCCTCGGAGCAAAGTTGTAGATCTCATAATTTTCTACAGAAATGGTCTGCATAATTTTGTTCCTGAGTTACCATTTCTGGGATATCGCGATTTTGAGAGTCACATTATACATGATTGCACATATAAGCCAAGTATATATATAATCAGGCACTTATAAGACAAGTGTAAATACCTATTTGTATCTGTTTCATATAATATTATACTATGCTGAAAACATTCAGCAAAAAAAATGGTCAGTTCCTAGCTGAAACCCTTCTACCCACGTGGCCTTGAAAAACATCTGGCTATTCTATTAATTGTCCGGAGGTCACGTTCTTTTAGTTCTAGAAGGTTCAGTCCAAGTGAATTTACGTACTTATTACAAGCGCCTACCATTTAGGTTATTTGTGATATTTTATAGCTCGAAAAAAATGTCTCTATTTTGCTTTATTTAAAATAAACTTCGTCGTGGAATGCCAACTTTAATCGAGGCTAGTGTCGCAAGAGATGATGAGTTTACTGAGTATTCAAGAACTCAAACATCAGTTACAATACACTTAGATTGACTGACTGCGCTAAAGTATTTACGAATATTGATTCCCCACTTCAAGCAATAATTACGAAAGGAATTCGCTTTCGTCTTGGGGTTTATGGAGCCCAAAAAATTACTTGCATTGATAAATACCGTTACTTAACATTTGTAAAAATATGCGAATCAAGAATCAGGTAAGACTATCATGTCTTCATCCAACATCAGCATCTGCTATTCGACACTAATTGTATCGAGTATACTATCAAGTTCAAACTTATGACTAGGCAATCAACTGAACCCAGTAGACTGTGGTTGGAAATTGATGGATATAATACTCTGAAATCGATTCAAAATTCACTTCTACCTGCTGAAGAAAAACTCCTCAACAATATTTTTTGCAATTGCAAAAAAGTTGTAGTGCCAAATGTGACTGCAAAAAAGGTCGGGTTGCTGTGTTCTCCAGCGTATACCAATTGCCAAGGTCAGTCTTGCTCAAACGTTGGGTTGAGTACAATTCCTGTGATTTTAATGAAGAGGCCAAGGACTAAGCCAACTGTGAACAAATTATGAACATCCAGCAAGAGAAAGTTAGAAATTGAAAAATACATGACTGTTGAAGTAGACTTTCAAGAGCATGA
The DNA here is from genome assembly GCA_958510865.1 of Myrrha octodecimguttata. Taxonomy (NCBI): domain Eukaryota; kingdom Metazoa; phylum Arthropoda; class Insecta; order Coleoptera; family Coccinellidae; genus Myrrha; species Myrrha octodecimguttata. The sequence goes on from OY294062.1 coordinate 3,053,558, forward strand.
ATCTGATTGAAATATCTAAGGGCCACTTGCACCATATTACAAAACCATAGATTAAGTCCATAACCAAGGTTTAGGTACAAAATTATCTTGCACCGTTACGTAATCGTCGTTTGATGGCCTTAACTGACTATTAAACATAAACCCTGGAATTTGGGTGCTTAAAAGAAGGATTAATGGTAAGCTTCGAAATCTAACCCTACTCTCTAGCGATTTCGTACAAGATTGACATTTTTCTGGACGTAACCTCCAGTTTGTTTACATTTTTTTTGTTCACATTGGACATGGATGAAGAACTCGTACGAGTTAATGGATTTGATAATCAAATTTTGAAATGATATAGAGAGGAAATAGCATCAGTAGGCATTGATTCGTATCTTTTGAAGCATGTAGAATGAACATCACTATTTCCATTAAGTTTGAAAACTCAATGGTATTTCGTAAAGCCTTCAACTGCTTGAAAAGAAAAAGTTACAATGATGCTCCTTTATTTACAAGACCGAATAGCAGAATGAAATTGAAGACATGTTTGGAATGAAAACAACGTAGTTTCATGAAGATTGTTCAGTACAATTTTATTTAGCAATGTAATATATGGCAAGCTATCATATACTATTTTATTATTGTGCAGGTGCTATCTCTGTGCTATCATTATCCTCGATTATATATTAACTGTACTCAAAATATAACTACAAACTAAGTTATGTGAAAGAAATTGCATCCTCGTGTTAGTCGATCTTCAAACATATACCTTCGTCCTTCTATCCGTACATGATACTTCAATATTCATATAGAATACTTTTTATTGTTCGGATCCCACATCAGATCAAAAATTAACACAATTCATAATATACCTACAATAAACAAAATAATTCAGTAGAAATTATATCCTTGGATAAGCCGTTCCTTGTCGGAAAGTTGTCTCTCATATACCAATACTATTAATTTATTCATTTGACAAACGCCAGGATTGTAATTCCATTCAGAAGCTTAAATCATATGATATTTCAAAATTTAAGTTTACTCGAGTATAAAACAATTAAATTTTAATAATGTTTAAAGCCTGATGCAGAAGTAAGAGCACAGGTCTGTGGTAAGAGATGATAATAAATAAGTCAAGAACATAACATGCAATATTTTTGTGGAAGCTATGAAGTCTGTCATATAAATTTTTTCGGTGGGGTTTTCAATAGATGCATCTTGATCTTTCATAACTCATGTAAATATGGTATAGTGGGTTTCATCTTTTGAATTCAAATATTTCATGAAGTTAAAATAAACAAAATGAAGCTAGTCACAAGTACCAGTTCATGAGAAAGTAACCAGATTTGTAGATTTAGTTTAATCTAGTTACATTCAGCCTCGGTGCAAGCCGAATATTTAAACCAGAGTTTAATAAGTTTATTGTCGCTTAACTAACTGAAGCTTTAGACGAAAACGGTGCAATTGGCCCTAAAGAAATAAAATCGATAGTTAACCTAATAATGAATATCAATAATAAGGTAATATCTAGAGCTTGACGGGTATTGTTCCCTCAAATTATCCTAAAATTGTCATGACAGTTAGTGGAGTAGACCTAATGGGGAAACCACAGTAAAAAAACGCGCCGAGAACACTATACTACACAGGTGGCGTGGAAATGTGTGCATATCAGGTATAATGTGATTCTTAGAATCACTATATCTCAAGAATGGTAACTCTTAGGAAAAAATAATAGGGACTATTTTCATACAGAATTTTAAGATTTACAACTTTGGTTTGAGGGTTTTCTATAAAACTTACAGTCTTCGAGAAAAATCCAAAATCTCAAATTTTGACCTTTGACCCCGAACATCTTTTGTAGCACACAAAGGATTGATAGGCCTTTTTAAAACCTTATTTGTAATGGTGAACCCTAGCTTTCCACCGATATTTGACTCTCCGGGAATTTTTGTTTTTAAAATGTCTATATTGACGGGACTACAAATTTCATAGGAATATTGTCAACAATACCGGAAAAAAAGTTTTTTCGCGCTTGTTCTGGGGAACAGCGCGTCACTATGTCTGTAATTTTCGAATTTTGAGCCGAAATTGGTCACAAACTACTAGTTTGGACTCACTGATGAATAATCCGTGGTCAAAATGGATTCTGTCCGTCCGAACGTGTGCGCTGTTACTCTCGAAAGAAAGGACCTAGAGTCTTGGAATTTTCAGGTTACGTTTAGATCCTGAATATCTCGGTTAAGTTCGCCAATGAGCCAAATATGCCTAATTGTTTTTGTGCTACAGCCATTTGAAATTTTGATTTTTCAATAACTCGAAAAATATTTATCTTATCGAAATGAAACTTGGTTGGAAGATGAACAGTGTCAACAAGAAGAATTATCCATGGAAAAATTCGAAAAAAAAATTTTTTTTTTTGAAAATTTTTGTATTCGATTAAAATTTCATTGAAATTTCCAAGTCACCATTTCGCAATGTAAAGAAGCGTGCAAAAGCTGCTGACTTCACGTCAGTGCTTTTCTAGATTTTTTTTTCAACAACTAGATCCATAGGAGATTTGGATCCAAAAGAGTTTGCAGTAGGAATAAAGGTGAACTGAATATTTTGATCATTAAGACAATTCAAAAAAACACGAAAAAATCGATCTCCTTTAAATTTCGTAGTCGACCCTCGAATTTTGAATGTGCAGATTCTTCGAGAAGGGCAAGCGAATTCACCTTCAATGGGATTATCTCAAGATAGATGTTGTTTTATGGTAAGAAACTGGAATGAGTACCTACCTAGATAGTTCAATGATATTCTGGTTCAGACTTCAGATTGCCTCTCAAACTACTACATTCTTATGATCTCTAAGAAATGAGGTGAATGAAATCAGGAGAAAGTATCAAACAGAAAAATGTTTAATAACATATTTGGAAAAAATATATATTATTAGCTTTTTCAATAAATTAAAATAAATAAGTATTCAGGTAACTAGAAACTATGAGCAAACTGAGAAAATATCATATGGAATGCATAAATAATATCAAAATGAGTATCGCAAACTATTTATTAGGTTTTCGTTTTTTTCTTAGTTATTTCTTCATCTTTGTCATTTATTGCTAACGAACTATCGTCTTGATCACTTTCTTCCTGGGGATCATCTTCCAACATGTATTTCTTGATGTTTTTCTCTAATACTGTTCTTAAAATTTTACTTTCTCTTAATATTTCTTCACTGGCTGGTTTTTTTCGTTTTCCATTTTTTTGGGGTGAAGAGTCTGAACTTGTTTCATTCGTGAAAAATGTTTGCAACATACTGCTGAATATTGGAATCAAGGTCAACAGTTGATCACCAACATTTTTATGATATTCCAATCGTTCCTTTTCTATTTCAAGTCTTTGTCTTTCCACAGACAAATTTTCTTTTTGAATTTCGACTAGATCTTTGAGGAGAACATTCAATTCTGAAAAGAGAAAAAAAGATCATCATCAAAATTTGGTACCGTTGTATTTTTCAGTTATATTTTGCAGATTTATGACGTCAGATTCCGTATCAATATACCTACATATTGATCTCACTTTTAATTCACGTTTCTTTATATATTACTGAAAATCTTATAACACGTGATCGTTGTAATGACTGGCCCATTACGTCGAGCAAGATCTTATTTGCTGTCGACCTAATTTCCTCCCATAATATTCACAAACTCAATCCTGATAATTCCTAATCTGAGAAGACCCTTTGGTTTTCGGGATATACAGGGATGTGTATGTTAGCTTGAAACAACGCATCATGCATCCTTGTATTCTTCGTACCGACCGCTAAAATTTCTTAGAGTTGTGAAATACTAAAGAATGTAATGCTCGTTCTACAAAAGTGTATATTTATAGTAGCTTGAAACGGTCTGCATGACTCTCAGGAGTTCGAGATATACAGGCATGTGTGTGCTAGCTTGAAACGGCACATCATGCATCGGTGCGTATCTCCACCTATGCAATTTCCTCAGTTATGCCAGCAGGTTCTAGGATCAGTTATTTCCAAGTTTTATATATTTTGCCCATGTTAAACCTACCACTTGTTATTACCGACTGCTTTATACTTTTTCCGCCCGAACTTTCGCTTCATCCCGGCTTTCACCGCTTGGTTCCGCATAACCATTGAGTATCAAACATTTTAAACTCAATGGCATAACTTTGCTTACTCTACCATTTTCGCTAATTCTGTGGGTTCCTAAAGGTTCGTACCCAGGAGCCGTTTTAAAAGCATGTTACATCCCGCTTCTACTTCTGCACCGGTTACTCACCCTTTCACCCTGCATACCATCAACATGTAGTAAAGACTGAATAGAAGTTTTATTATCATTATGTGTTTGATTTTCCTGCATGACGTATTGACACTCAGAGACAGAGGATTGCTCCGACTTCCACGAACATCCAGACCTTTGACCTAAACTTGTCTGATTGTAGCTTCCGGACTTCTGTGGGATACCGCCGACAGGTACCGAGTGTCCTTAACAACATAAACTAGATGTGGCGTCCGAGGTCTCTATTTTCGGAGGAAAGGTTACCAACAGATGGAGACACTGAGACAAAAATCTAGAAAAGCTAGAATTGGAATCCAGTAATTTATCGAGAAAAAATATAGAAAAGATCTGCCGTGAAGTCAGCAGCTTTTGCGCGCATGCCAAATGTAGATGACCGCTTCGGCAACGAATTTGAACATGCGCGCAAAAGCTGCTGACTTCACGGCAGAGCTTTTCTATATTTTTTCTCGATAAATTACTGGATTCCAATTCGATCTAATCGAAAAATAAAATTTTGAATGGGTATATCTACGAAATCATTGGGCGGATTTTATCCATTCACGAATTCGACCTTCGTAGTAAAGCCCCAAACCTACTCTACAAATATCGAGTTTCCAAGTCGTTTCTTCCGAAAGTTATTGTGTTTACGGTCGGCCTAACGGCCGGACCATAACAAATTTTGTTTTCCCAATATTCGCAAAAATGCAGATGAGATCGAATTGGAATCCAGTACTTTATCAAAAAATGACAGTCCTGAGGTTCATATAGAATTGAATGAGGGTAATATGATGAGAAATGAGAATGAGAAGATCACAGAATATTGAATATTTGAAAAAAAAATTTTTTTTTCAAATTGTTCCCATGACAAGATGGTCACAAACTTTTTCACAATGTTGTCCTTCCACATCCTTGAACTAGCTACGAAGTTTCATCACGATTGAATCAGTATTTCTTGAGTTATACCGAAAAGAACAACGATATCGAGAAGAAAACCACGAAATTCTACATGTTTTTTCCCAATATCTCCAAAACTTATAGCCGTATCGAATTTAAATTTGGTACACTGCTGTGAAATATGAAGTTTAAGATATAGCTGAAATTTGTTGCCGAATATGAACAATAGTTTCAGAAAAAAAATTTTTTTCGAAAAAAATTTTTTTCAATTGATTGACGATACGATTTCAACGAAATTTCGCTCAAAGTTGCACGTTGTTATGCTTCAACTAACTGCCAAGTTTCAATTCAATCGCTCCAGTAGTCTGAAATACGAGGGAAATAAGCTTAAAATTTCAAATGGCTATAACTCCGAAAATATTTGACCGATTTGGCCCATTTGAACATTTCGAGTGCCTTGGACCGAAATTACAGTTTTTACGGTCGACTGGGAGAAAATATGCGTATCGACGCTGTTGTCGAGGAAACGCTGTGCATTTTTGATGGAACGATAGAGAAAATTTATACCTTCACATTCAAGAATAGGGCCCCAGGGATTGAATTTGATCACGAATTATTAATCGTTACTCATAAAAGTTTAAGACTGTGAAAAGTTTTTGAACTCAGCCAGATGCTATGAAAACTCCTTTTTGTAATTTTGAATTGATGTTGAACGTGTGAGTGAATCCTACTGAAAGTTGAAGTTACAACTTTCAAGCTTCTTTTGAGTAACTTTAAGTGATTTCAGGAAGCTGAGTTATTTCTTTATCAAAACAACATTCAGAGAGATCATGTTATAGAAGAAACATCTGCAAAATACCAACTATGTACAGGGTGATTCATTAAGGGTGGCCACCGGCCGTATCTCGGAAACCGTTTATCCTATAACTTCCGGAAAAAAATTCTAATAGCAAAATCGGCCCCTAGAAAATGATTGAAAATATTTTCAAGTTCGTAGTTCCTCACTAGAGGGCGCAATCTATCACTTGTAAAATATAATCTCATTTTTTACGAAATATTCTCCAGCTAACAGTGGAAAAGAATAATAAAATAAGAAAGTACTCTTCCTATTCAACAACTTTTGTTTCAGTAAATTTTCTATAGTTCCTATTTTTTAGTGGTGGGATGGAAAAACTTTTCTCCACAAAAAAAACACTCTTACTTCTGTATGCGTGAACCGATTTTCACGTAATTTGAATTAATTCGAAGGCCGTTAAAAGCAGATCACAGCAAAATATGACAACAACATACCGGGTGATCCAATTGAAAACTACAGGCTGTGTTATGTCACTTTACCCTATTTGCGCGTTTTACTGGAGAATTTCAAATGCAATGCTATGATTCTAACCGACTGAGAATAAGCTAAGCATTGTTACCTATTGACTCGTTAGAACCGCAGATAGATATCTCCGTTCATTCCGAATATATTAACATTTTTGTTAATTTTGATAAGTGTTGATCGACCCTGTGAGCTTGAAAAAACAAGGAAGTGACTTTATTCATCATGACAACGCTGCAAAATGCTCAACACACATGAAGTAACAATAATATGATAAAATGAAACAAAATCTAGCAACAACGAAAATATTTGAACAAAAAACAACCCTAATACATAATCATTTCAAATATTCAAAATGTCTACCATTTTTTTCCATACATAAATTTAGTCTTTCTTTCGTCGAGTTGATTCTGGCCATAATTTCAGTATGAGAAAAAGTTTCAGCTGCCTGTCGAAATCTATTTTTCATATCCTCATTTGTAGTTGGGGGTGTTCGGAAAACTAAGTCTTTATTCTACCCCAAAAATAAAATCTAATACTGTGAGGTCGAGTGATCTTGCTGGAAAAATACTCCCTCGTCCAATCCACCTCTCTGAGAGGACGGTATCTAAATATTCCCTAACATTAGCAGCATAATGCGCCGGGCAACCATCTTGTTGATACTACAATATATCTAACCTGCTTTGAATAGCCAATATCTTCTGAAAGAATTGGAAGATCTCAAGTTAAAATTTCAAGCACCTCTGTCCCGTTAAGGTACGATCGAAGAAAAATCGTCCGACAACTGTTCCATAAAAATTCCGCACCACACGTAAACACTCCAGTAGTTCTGATTATTGACTTTCCTTTGCCAATATGGGTTATTATATGAGCAGTTGTGGCTGTGTAAATTAACTTTACCATTGCTAGAAAAAGTAGCCTCGTCAGTCCATAATATTCTATGAAGTAAGTTAGGTTCGCCGTTCAGCATTCCTTTCAACCAATTGCAAAAGTCCAGTCGTTGACCGAAATGTCTCTCTTTCAATTCTTGGTGCAAGACGACATGGTATGGATGCAGTTTATGGTCCTTTAGTATCCTTTGAACTAGCGAATAATTCAATCCCAAATTACTTGCAATTTTTCGGATGCTTGAATGTAGTCCGGCATAAACATAAGCCAAAACATTTATGATATTATCCCAAGTATTATCCTCATTACGGCTTCCACGTTTTCTATTTTTTCTTCCAACATATTGAACCTCACTAGATTCTCGCACTCTTCGTGTCAATCTTTTGAATACTTTTCTGGAATGACGACGTCTTTCAGGATATCGTATCGGGTATTCCCTTTCAGGTACTGCATTTTCTAAACATTCAACATAAACATTAAGCATATCATATGCTTCTCCGTTTGAACAATGACGCATCATAAACTAATAGTTGCAATCGACCTAAATAAATTTTACAGCTATAGAAACCGAAAATAAACAGTAATTCCAAAGCTTACTGGATCTACATCAGCTTGTTTTGTGAGTGACATACATTTTTGATGAGTTTTTTTCTTTCATTTAATTGTTTAGATGATGAAACAACTCAATTCCTCCTGAATTTCACAGGGTGGATCAACACCTATCAAAATTTGCAAAAGTGTTAATATCTTCGGAATGACCGGAGATATCTGTCTGCGGTTTTAAAAAGTCAATAGGTGATAATGCTTAGCTTATTCTCAGTCGGTTAGAATCATAGCATTGCATTTGAAATTCTCCATTGACATAAAACAGACTGTAGTTTTTAATTGGATCACCTGATATGTTGTTGTCATATTTTTCTGTGATCTGCTTTTAATGGCCTTCGAATGAAATCAAATTACGTGAAAATCGGTTCACGCATACAAAAGTAAGAGTGTTTTTTTTGTGAAGAAAAGTTTTTCCATCCCACCACTAAAAAATAGGAAATATAGAAAAATTACTGAAACAAAAGTTGTTGAATAGGAAGAGTATTTTCTTATTTTATTATTATTTTCCACTGTTAGCTGGAGAATATTTCGTGAAAAATGACCAATATGCCATTGATATCTCAAAAAACTTATATATTATGCATAACTCATTGGTTTCTCACAACAAAGAAACCAATTCCATGAAATAATTCATGTGAACATTGAAATCTCAATAAATACACTTGTATAATTGAATAACATTTCAACATGCAGACCGCTAACTGAGTAGCAAAATTTAAAATATTTTGAATGAGAAGAGACGTTCCACAGTCGTTTCACCTCTTCGAAAATATAACTATTTTCCACAATTATTGAATTTCGTGTCGGTATTCTACAACTGAAAATGAACTACAAATCAGATGGGGTTTGTTCTTTTTGAGATATTAGGGAAATAACCTCAATATTCAAAATGGTCACGAAATTTTTTGCCAATATCTGCACAAATAAATATCGGTCGAAACTGAAATTTGAAACACCGTTTCTAAATGTTGACTCTGAAACCTGTACCAAATTTCATTGAACTTTGATGAATATGTATCTGAAAAAAAAATGTTTAAAAAAAAATATTTTTAATTAAATCGATTGTCTATATTTCACAATTAGTCATGATGTTTCAATCCGAACGCGTTCGTATTTCTTGATACTGAGGAAATAAACTCAATCTTTCAAACTAACACCAATACGTAAAACAAAATTCAAGACTTTCCGCTAATATCAAATGTGTAGATGTGATTTCTACTGGGATTCAACCTTGTTCTGAAAAATATTGTTGAAATGAAAAAAAACTCAATCCTTTTTTCCACAGCAGATATCCGTTTCACTTGATTTACAAAGTATCCACCACACAAACTGAAAAACTAAAGTTATTTTCAATAACGTTTCTGTAACAATTAAATATATCGTGAACCTCGTCAGGTTGAATTCGAAAGAATAATTCTAGATTATAAATTTCGTTCGTTGTTATCGTCGTCAGATACACTCAACCAAAAGGGTGTCAAATCCGAAAGTCTGTTTGATGTAAAGACGTGAAATTCAAACAAGTAGTTTGCCGACAACCAGATGATGATACATGCGGAATATTTTTGTCTACGCTATATCCCTTGTCTAAGGTCACAGGCCCCATTCAGAACAGGTAGATAGATTATCGGCTCCTAACTTTAGTCTAGTTGATAGTTGGTAAGGGGTTACGTTCCACTGCGACCTTAAGGTCTATTGTGCCCCCTTGTCAGAGCTGTTGTCGCAACCTACAGCTCGCCCTCCAGCTCAAGAGCTCTGATGAATTCTAATATCTGTGAGGGCTTCAAGGAGGCTAAGTTCTCATTCCTCCTATAATACTCCTGTCCAAGGTATCTTTTGCGCAGGCTCACAATGGCGAGGCATTCTGTGATCAGGTGAACAGGGGTTTCCTCCTCCTCCCCACAAAATCTGCACTCGTCAGTTTCTGATAAGCCCATTCTCATCATGTGCTTCCTTAGGCGACAGTGTCCTGTGAGGAAACCAGTGGGGAGGCGTAACTTATTCTTACTGAGATCCAGATGATTTTTGGATCTAGCAATTTCAAAGTTCCGAAGGAACTTTTTAGAGTGTTCCATTCCTGGAGAATTCCTCCACAGTGCCCCTCTTTCATTTCCTTCTTTCTCCAAAAACTCTTTCTTATAGGTACATTTGCCTATACCACAGAAAGGTTCTGGGCCAGTAGGTAGCGTTTGTGCTCCCTTTCTGGCTAGAGTGTTGGCCTCTTCATTTCCTTTGATTCCTGAGTGCCCAGGAACCCACACTAAGGAGACCTTGTTATTCTTGCCTACTTCATTGAGTTTCCTTCGGCACTCCCATATCAGCTTTGAGTCGATGACATGGGAGTTCAGTGCTTTAATAGCAGCCTGACTATCAGAATGGATCACTATGTCACACCCTTGATAGTTTCTTTCCAGGTTTATGTCTATGCATCTTTCGATAGCAAGTATTTCTGCCTGAAAAACACTCGAGTAGGAGCCTAGCGATAGTGTACATTTGGTTCTAGGCCCGTATACTCCAGCGCCGGCCCCCGTCGTGGTTTTAGAACCATCTGTATACCATTTAACGGTATTTGCTTTGAGTTTTTGGGTAGTGTATTCCTTTTCCCATACTTCCCTTTTACATAGCATTGAGTCAAAGTTCTTCTCGATGCTTACTTTTTTAATCATAACATCACTAGGTAGGTTCGCTAATGAGATGTACTTGTTCAGGGAGGACCAGGCTCTCTGACTTTTGATTCTCTCATTCCCTGTACCTTCCCTAGAGATTCTAAGGATAGCTTCATGGGCTACCCTTCTGATCACTAGATGTAGAGGACTGAGATCTATGATGACCTCAAGTGCTCTAGTCGGGCATGTTCTCATAGCCCCAGTGATGCAAACACAGGCAAGCCTTTGTACCTTGTCGAGTATTTTCCTCGTGCTTGTCTGCCCTGCTTTAGCAAACCAAACTACTGCCCCGTATGTTATTATCGGTCTTACAATCATGGTGTACATCCATCTCAGTATTTTAGGGTTACACCCCCAAGTTTTGCCGGATAGTCTTTTGCACACCATTAAAGCCCTTATCGCTTTACTAGCAGTAATTTTAACATGCTCATTCCACAGAAGCTTACTATCTAGGGTGATTCCCAGATATTTGACTTCAGACTTCCATCCTACAACAACTCCATTTACCGAAATGGACTTCATAGCTGGAAGGTTTCTCTTCCGAGTAAAGGGAATTACTGTGGTCTTTGCTGGGTTGATTTTGAGACCCACTGATAAGCACCACTGCTCAATAATTCTGAGGCCCCTCTGCAACAACTCACAGAGGACATCCTCGAATTTGCCTCTTACTATTAGGACTATGTCATCGGCATATCCTATGCATTCGAAGCCAAGCTCCGTAAGCCTGTGCAATAGTTCATCCACTACCAGGCTCCATAGGAGGGGGGATAATACTCCTCCTTGAGGTGTTCCGCGAGTAGTTTTAACAGAGGTGGTCTTACTGCCCACCAATGTCTAGTCTAAGGCTCCGACCCTCAGTATTAGATTCTCGACAATCGACAATTTATGAGATTTGCGGTTTGCTATTGATTTTTTTGCATATTATATCCTCCAATTTGATTTATCATATAAATGCTCATTATTTTCTATATTCACGCTTATTTCAAACTGTCAGTACGAAAGATTTTGGATTTCGATTGAAACCAGTAACGGATATCCACAGGTTGACGATAATCGTACTACGCAAACCGAAATTGATGGAAACCTCCAATCAACCGAATTTTTCGGAAATCTGCATTATTTTAAATTGTGCTACTTAATTCGCGTTCTGCATGTCAAAGTGTTATTCAGTTATAAAAGAGTATTTATTGAGATTTCAATGTTTCGAATGAATTTTTTCATGGAATTGGTTTTTGTGTTCTGAAAAACCAATGATTTATGAATAAAATAAAAGTTTTATTCAAGATATGAATGAGATTCATGAAGAAATTTAATCTTAAATCCCGTAATCCGCAGTTATGTTCAAGATATTGGGAGAGAAAACCCAAAAATATTTAATCTGAACTACTTACGATTATGAAATTGTCAAGAACATCGATGGGGCATTTGCAAATTGCGCATCCATTAAAAATTTTTCGATATGTGTTGAAAATTTGGTAATCAATATTTTCATCTCCTTTTAGATGTATGACTCTGGATGAAAAGTAAACCAATTATTCCAGTGAATTACAATCTTAGAACTGAATGCGATGATGTCATTTTCGACATTATAAGAAATTTGGAAGTTTTTCCTTATAACTCAGGAACCACTGTCGGAAATCATCCGGGTGAAATTTTTTTGGTTTAGTTTTGCAACAGTAATCAACGTTTTGAGTTGCATGAAAATTCGGTGGTAAGTTTTCGAGAAAAAAATTTTTTTTCCCCCAACCCCCCAATTTTGGGCATGATTTTTCTACCAAGTTTCACGGATTTCGGTTCAGTACTTTCTGAGAAAAGCCCCGGACGGCGGACGGACGGATTTTTTTTATCAGTTTATTCAAATCTACATAATAATACAAATAATAAACCAAAAATTGTTGAAGAAGCTGGAAATATATAGAATCAGAGGACCAGCATTAGAATGGTTGAGGTCATATTTCGCATCAAGGAAGCAAATGGTGGAAATGGAAATAGAAGAAGTGATAAGGTCAAGTATGGAAGAACAGCTTTTGGGTATACCACAAGAAAGCATAGCTGGACTGATATCCTTCATAATATATTTGAATGACAATTATGTGGGTGCTAATTCAAGAACTAATAGGGTGACTACAATAAATTACGCGGATGACACCAACCTACTTGTTGTAGAAAGTTTATAGCCTGAAGTGAAGAAAATATGTGAAAGTGTGATTGAAGAGACCGACGAATGGTTCAAAAGTAATAATCTACCTTTAAATAAAGAAAAACCCAGGGTAATATTATTTACTCCGAATAATTCATTATACGAAGAAGATATAACCATCACTTTGAATAAGGAAAAATATCCGTTATTGGGATACACCAAGTTTTTGGGCGTTCAAATAGATAAAAGACTTGAATGGAAGGAACACATATCAAATCTCTATATATGGCTTCAGGATAACATCGAAATATGCTAGTTAACGTAACTTGAAAACAGTGTACCATGCAATAATAAAAGCCAAACTGAGATTTAGCATAATATTCTATGGATCTGGGAATATACAACCTCTATTTGTGTTACAAAAAAAAGCAATAAGGATACTCAGGAAAATGATGTACAATGAATCCTGCAGAGGCGTATTCAAAAGCATGGGATTGCTGACCATATATCCGGTTTACATACAAGAATGTGCAATTTTCGTTAAGAAGGATGAAAAACTATTCGAAAAATATCAGAACAAGAAAACGTACTATGAAACTAGAAATAATAACTTCATATACCCCAGTATAATTTAACAACAAGCCTAAAACAAGCTGAGTATAGATGTTCAAAAATTTATAACTCAGTACCTAAATCTATTGCCATATTGCAAGATACAAAAGCTTTCAAAAAACAATTATACAAATATCTAGTTAATTTAGAGCCTTACAGTTTTGAAGATTGTATTGTTCAACTTTCTCGATTGTAGGCATTCTGTATTCCTTTGTGACACTATTTCATTTTTATTTACTGTATGGTGGATTTGATTTGAATAAAAGAAAAAAAAAGAAAGGGTTATTTTCGTGAGAATTTTTCGGATATTTCCGGGGACACTTGGCGTAATATCTGAACGTGATAAGAAAGAGGAAGTTTCGAATTTTCCCGTCCTGTTGATCTTTCATCGCGGAAAAATCGTGAGATACTTTTAAAGAATTCCCGAAAAATAGCGAAAATATCGATATTTCCCAAAGATGCCAAACCACAGGAAAGGATTTGGTCGCTGGGTTCAAGCTAGGTGTAGTTTTTTGGTACGAACAGAAAGACGAAAGACGAAATGGTGGCGTAACGGGCCCCATTTTTCGATTCTCACTTTCGTATTCTTGCAGGAATGATGGAAAAAAGTGACATTTCTACAAAAATCCGGTAAAAATTCGTCATTTCATATTTTTCTGTGGACTCGGCCGAGATCGGCTATCTCCGCCACCTTCGGGCTCGGTTTGGAGGTAGAATCCACTACTGTAGCGAAGAATGGCAACATCCAACTGGGATTTTGTGCCGTTTTTGGTGAAAACATGAACAAAGGCGGCTCTGTTGTTTGGAGACGATCGAATACTTCCCATGATCTAAATTGTACTCTAGTATAAAGACACAAACCAACTGCTATTAGGATTCTTTAATATAATAATATCTAGTTACAAGATAGATAACGAAAATCGATGGACCAAAAGCTCCGGTTATAGTTAGTTACGTTTATCCAAAGTGACATATATGTAAAGGAAAATCTGTCAATGGGGATAACCGTAACTAAAACCGGAGCTTTTGCTCCATCGCTTGAGGAAACATATCTTTGCTTATGCTTATAAATGGGAATTGATTGATCATTGACTGTTACTCATCTCATCATACACAACATACTACAAAAATGTTAGTTTTCTGCTTTTAATATCGACAATCTATAAGCCATCTATCAGCCAGTGTAGGTACTACACATTAAGAAGATAACTACGTGATATGTTGTACTAATGGCTACGCTATGTTGCCATATGCTCGGAATGTGCTGAATGCTGCCGGCGCGTCCTCTCGTGACAACTTCGAATAGGTCAAATTAATAAATATATGGGACACCACGAATTTGTATATTTGCAACACCCAACTCATAAATAAATTGTGTTTCGTGAAGAATAAATATATCGGAACGAAAAATAAATATATCGGCACACGAAATGAATATATTGCTGCAAAAAATAAATATATTGGCTCAAAAATATAGGCATATATTTGAAAAAGCACTTTTGTCCCAAACGGCGCCTCATAAGCTTCTATGGTAATAAAATCGATGATTTAGAGTCGAGGCTGGGAATTTTTGAAGATTTCAGTTCTAAATTGAAAAAACATGATGCCGAGCTAACGACTCTAGGAGCAGAGAATGCAGAGATAAGACGGGAGATAAACAGTTTGCAACAACAGCTAAAGTTGAAAAATTTGGATGTCATCGGAGCACCTGAGAAGAAGCATGAAAACGTTCTAAATATTGTCGAACAATTGCATCTAACCTCGGCATTACCAATACGAAGGATTTTATAGAAGGTCGTTACAGAATCCACTACATGCCAAAGAATGATAACAGGTCTAGAACCATTGTTATCGACTTTAAAAGCAAATCTTACAGATATGAATTTTTGCGCGCATATAAGGGAGATAAGAGTAAAATTTGAACGGGTAATATTGGCTTTGATGGAATAGGAAAGACTATACATATATAGCCGTATATATGACATTGGGAAAGTCATTTTTGCCTTATGACATATACCCCGTTTTCGAAGCATAAGCGAGATACAGGGTGTTCAATGTCAATTTTGAGTAATATTCTGGTAACTATGGTGATTTATACGAGACCTTTAAAATAACGGTTTTTGGTCACATTTCAGTAATTTTTGGTGGTCAATTCAGATGTTCTGTACAATTCTGGAAAAAATATTTCAACATGGCGGAAAACCTACAAAGTTAGAATTTTTTGTTCACGATTGCCAAATTGGATAGCATTATTTCAATGTACCCAATTTTCTAAGATTTTCCGTGAACACATTCTTCCGAAATTCAAACTCAACTTTTTTTTACATGTGTACAGTGAAAAAAATTTCACCCAAAATTGTTGAAATCTTTCTAGGTTGAACTTACCTCCATTATGAACACTGGTGTGAAGACAGAATGAAAAAATATCCATTGGTTTCCATTTTATAGCCCTCCAAAGATTCCGCTCGGAGTACTTAAATAATTTTTATTCAAGAAACTGGTTGACCTATGGAGGCTGAAATTGAGCTAATTGGCCCCCAGAATGACCTGGATAGAAATATGAATTTATCAAAAAAAAAATTTTTTTTCAAAAAAACTTTTATGGGATTCGAACTCGCGAATTAGGGTCGCGTATAAATTCGATTCATTCTGATTTTAATGACGTCCGTTACCAGGCAACGGTAGTTCATCGAATTTGACCCTATTTCCCGAATGCGGAGAGAGTTCGATTCCTACCAAAGTTTTTTAGAAAATATTTTTTTTCTTGATAAATTCATATTTCTATCACGGTCACTCTGGAGGCTTTTCAGCATAATTTTGGCATCCGTAGGGCCAAGAGTTTCTCGAATATAAATTATTTAAGTACTCCGAGCGGAATCTTTGGAGGGCTATAAAATGAAAAAAAAAGTTGAGTTTGAATTTTGGGAAAATTGTTCACAGAAAATCTTAGAAAATTGAGTACATTGAAATAATGCTATCCAATTTGGCAATCGAAAACAAAACATTGTAGGTTGTTCGCCATTTTGAAATATTTGTTCCAGAATTCTACAGAACAATTGAATTGACCACCAAAAAATACTAAGATATGACCAAAAACCGTTATTTCAAAGGTAACATATAAATTCCAGTTATTAGAATATTGCTCAAAGTTGACATTAAACATCCTGTATCTCGCTTATGCTTCGAAAACGGGGTATATGTCATAAGGCAAAAATGACTTTCTCAATGTCATCTATACGGCTATATATGTTTGATCAGTTTATGATGAAACACCCTGTATATATCAACGAAAGTCTTTCATATAATAATAGAAAGCTCTTCAACCTCACCCGACAGTTTTCGAAGGAAAATAATTTCAAATTTTTTTGGATTCACGATGGAAGACTGTTATTAATAAAAACCGATTCATCGAGGATCTATCACATCACGTTGGAGACTGATTTGGAAAGATTACCTAAAGAGTAGTCTGCCTTTCTCTCATTATACTTTGCTCTAATAAAACTATAATATTTTTCGCTAGCGATGGCTACCAACCTCAATGTGGTATACCATCATTGTCGAGGCCTAAGAACTAAGACGACAGTTTCTAACTTCCTCATGGAATAGCACTGCTGAAGTGATATGTGTAACAGAATTGTGGCTTTAACCTACTATTACGAATTCAAAGTTTATGTGCAATAATTCCAAAGTTCATCGCAAGGACAGATGTGACACCAATAGTTCAAAAAAAGACGGGGGTGGAGTGTTCTTAGGGGTTGCAAAACAGGGTGTCCAGATATCTGAATGTTGTCATTCGACAGAAGTTGAACTTTCTGGTAATAAGAGCCTTTTTGTTGGGGTGTGTTATGTTCCCCCGAGTGTACCTGCAGATGATTATATCGACTGTAACGGTTCTAATGGAGAATCATACTGATGATGTATTCATGTTAGTCGGTGATTTCAATCTTCCTTTTTTTCCTGGTCCAATAATGAGTACAAAGAACTTGTGTGTGATTCAGTCCAGAAGGACTCCTATATCTCTTTTCGGAACTTTACATCCTATAATTCGTTGACGCAGCACAATGGGAATCCCAATTGTAATGGTAAAATATTGGACTTTGGGTTGGCTTCGAACATCGAGGTCCGATGTTTGCGTTCGTCTTTTCCATTCGTGCCTGAAGATCCGCATCACCCTGCTTTGGACGTGTATGTGACACTTAATATGAATGAGCTCAAACCGAAAATATCTAGGTCATTATTCAAGTTTTTCAATGCTGATTACCCTCCAATTAACAATGAATTATCTCTCGTCGATTATGAATGTTGAAGATGTTAACGCGAACCTTTTATGATATAGTTAATTCAGTGATTGAAAAATATGCCCCCAGAAGGCTTGTCAAAGAAAGAGGTTTTCCCTGTTGGTTTTCTCGCGAGACCATTAAACTGATTAAGGAGAAAACGAAAATGCATAATATATACAAAAAATTCAAGAAAATTGACGACTATGAAAAATTTTCCGCCCTAAGAAGATATTGTAAAAGATTGATTCATTGATCATTCCGATTATATTTCGCGTATTGAAAATAATATGAAACTTCTGGTCGTATGTTTCGGAAAACGGAAAAAGTGAACGGACTCCTAGCCGGATGACTCATAATGATAATGTATATGACGGCGGTCAAGATGTTGTAAATGCGTTCGGGGACTACATCGCAGGTGTTTTTGACGATCCTAACAAATCAGTTTTTTACAAGAAAGATGATCATAAAATAAACAACTTTGGTAATATAAATATTGTTTGTTTTCAGAGGGATGTGATTTTGAAAAAGATAAATGATCTTAATTCTAATAAAGGTCCAGGACCTGATTCGATTCCGCCGATATTTATTAAATCATGCTCTAACACTCTGGATTTGCCACTTCAGTTGCTCTTCAATCAATCCTTACGAATCGGTACTTTTCTCAGTCAATGAAAAATCGCTCAAGTAATCCCAATTCATAAAAGTGGTAAACTGAATATAATATCTGATTATCGACCTGTCTCTATATTGAGTCACTTTGGAAAATTATTTGAATCTATTATAACCGATAATCTGTTCTTATCGTTGAGCACCAAACTTTGTATGAGACAACACGGTTTCGTTAGGGGAAGGTACTTAGTACAAACTAATCTAGCACCATATATAGATTTATCTCAAGAAATTTTTATCAGGGTATACAGGTGGATGCGGTTTATACGGACATCGCGAAGGCATTCAATAGGGTACATCACGGAACGTTATTGAAAATATTGTCGGACTATGGAGTTTCTGGAAAACTTCTGCGTTGGATCGAATCATATTTGTCGGGTAGACCTCAGTATATAGCTATTGATGGGATTTTGTCTGTTTTTCACAACGTAACTTCGGGGGTGCTACAGGGGTCGCATTTGGGTCCATTTCTTTTCAATTTATATGTAAATGATGTGTCAAAGTGCTTTGTATATGTTGATTTCGAAATTTATGAAAAATGTACAAATCAGTCGCTAGTTTGGATGATTTCGCTGAATTTCGAGATGATCTTAATAGATTCGCTGCTTTCTGTGCGGAGCGGTATCTGTCATTAAATGTTGAAAACTGTAAACACATATCATTCACAAAAAACACTAATATTTTGGCACTTCCGTTGACTGTCAATGGTATCACAGTAGACAAGGTTAAATGCAACAGGGATCTTGGGGTGTTTCTTGATTCTAGGTTGTCTTTTGAATATCTTATAGAGAGCGTAGTCTCTAGAGGCTTGAGGATGCTCGGTTTTATTTTGAGGATCTCTAAGGATTTCAATGATGTGGACACTGTTACGACTCTGTATTGCAGCTTTGTACGTAGTAATTCAGAGTATGCTAGATCGATCTGGACTCCTTTCTTTTATAAATATGTAAATAAATTAGAAATGGTTCAGAGAAAATTTTCTAAAAACTTACATTACCGTTTCGGAAACGAACGCGCTACTTGTCCATCTTATAACTCCCGGCTCAGAACATATCGTATGGTAAGCTTAGAAGCAAGGCGAGTAATGTTCGATCAAACATTTTTGTATCGCATTATAAACAGTGGTTTTCATTCATCTTTAATTCAGAGTATTTATTTTAATGTACGTTTCTTCGGTGGCCGCAAAAAGGACCTATTCTTTATAACGCAAGCTAGAACATTTTAAGGTGTTCACAATCTTGTATTATGTAGTAAGATATTGGCTTGTAGTGAACTCCTGTAATTGGGTAGTATATCCTGTTGGGGTTCCAGTTTATGTAAATAAATAAATGAAAGAATTATATGCTTCTTCTGTTTTCTCTACCATTTCGGGCTTATAAGGTTTTGTTGATTTGCTGTAAAGATTTTCTTAAGTCATCACTGAAAAAAAATCTGATCGTTTAATTGAAGCGAATGAATGTAGGTAGAAAGTAGACAATTTCAAGTTAGTTATTGCTAGCTAGATAGTAGAATAACACTAGAGACAACAACAGATGTCTATGATCATATTTTACGCATAACGCACTACCATGATGTAAAAAACATGGTGTGCCCATCTGAAAAAACGTGACGTCCGCAAGATTGAAATACAAGGAAATATATATTCTGTGCTTTGAATTTGAATGAAAAAGGGACGTCATCGTTAGTAGATACGATCACAGATGAGCACATGTTTTACTTACATCATGACGCAATACCATTACGCATAACTAACACAGAAGAAAACTTCACTGCACCCGTAAACTGTGACTAAACTGATTGCAAAAATTTCCGCAACGAACAGAATGCAAGTTTTCAACAAAACACACCGAACAGCAGTATCAGTGGAGTTAGTGTGGTTAGTGTAGTTCATGCAAGTACAACGAACAAACCTGCTGTTTCTTTTATGTTCATTCACCTAGTGTGAAATGAAGCTATCCATATACCTATCCTAGAAAGATTTTATTTTGTCAACTCTAACTGCTGCCAGTTTAGTCACCAAGCTAGACGCCGAATAGCGATGTTACAACCTCGCCTGCACTGTGGCCGTACCCTAAGATTTATTTTTTACGCAACCCTTTTAAAGCTCACCTCCTGTGTAGACTGAATTTTGAGATTGTGCCATCTGTTGTAGTGTCTGCATTGTTGCAACGTTGGACATCTTGGTAGAGTTCACTTCACCATTATTCACCTGAGGTTTTTGCTGCACAATCAATAACGGAAAAGGAAGGGATGGTACTGCGTTAGGTCTTGAGTTGTTGTTACCGTTGAGTGAATTTGTTGTCTGTTGAGTTTGGAGGGGTATGGCAAAGTTTGTAAGGTTGGGCATTATCATCGGGTATTCTTTCGATGTCTTTGGTGTATTTTTATCCTCTTTTTGGGGCGCCGGAATAAGGGAAGGCAATGGTGTTGTTTCTTCGCTTTCATATTCAGACCTGAAACATATGTTATACATAATTTCTGGAGTTCAAGAAACACTGAGATTTATTGAATCTTAGACTAGAGGCTGCAGGTTCTCAACGAATCAGATATCGGGAATATCGCGGTCAAGGATTCGATCCATAGACTGCGAAATCTTAGTTCAGTCATCGACCGGGAAATATATTTTCTGGTACGCTATTGGATAAATAACGTATAATTATTAACCCCAACCGATGTGATAAAATTGTAACGAAGTCAACACAACGAACGCGCGCTCCTTACTCGCATAAGCTGTTAGGTTCTGAAGGGTTCCATCGAAATCCAGCCGTGAAAAATCGGAAAAATGAAGATACGAAAATAAAGAATGTGGACCTGTTTTATCGATCAAAATATTTTTAGGACTCTGAGAATGCAAATACCGCAGCATTAAGCCTTCAATTGATGCTTATATTCCTACAAAACATGAAAATAATTTAATTCTGGGAAATCGCTGGGGGATGTAGGATAGTACATACGAAAAATGAATCCTGTCTAAATTATCTAAATTGCTGATACTTCTCAGAATGAGCAGCAACGCCACAACGTTAAAAAATATTTCCCAAAAAAACAGATTCTCAAACATAGTTTTATCTCCTGTTCTCCTAAAAAATAACGATAATCGACCATCGCGTTCGGTCACTCTGTATGTTTCTGATACATCAGAATGTGATGAATTTTTATTTATTTCTTCCGATTATTCTAGGCTTCAAGGAATCCCCTCAGAAGCTTAATAGTTGTACGATTTGGATATCCGGTGTGTTCTGTATAGGCTTTGTTACTGTGTTCTCACGCCACCCTAGGCACAGCCTCGTACCGATCTAGAAAATTTATTTCCTAGTCCGGATGAACATAATGAAAAACATACATATCTCAAAGATACA
Organism: Myrrha octodecimguttata; assembly: GCA_958510865.1. Classification (NCBI taxonomy): domain Eukaryota; kingdom Metazoa; phylum Arthropoda; class Insecta; order Coleoptera; family Coccinellidae; genus Myrrha; species Myrrha octodecimguttata. The sequence goes on from OY294062.1 coordinate 3,075,252, forward strand.
TATTCAAGATTCAAAAGAAGAGGGGACATTCCTTTTATCCTATAAGCATGGTACGGCAAACTTTTCGAGATAAGAGTGTTGAATTTTGAATTATTTCAAGTTTTTGTCTTGAAGTATCTACATTTCTCAAGATATTCAACTGAAATTCGGCATAGATGTTACAATTTGGAGGTAACACCATGTCACATGCGAATTCATAGGGTGATTTTTTCCTAGAACACCGTCCGAATTTTTCCTTCAGAACTTTGTTTTTGGTAGACCACTGTTAGTCTCAGGAATTGGATTTCGAGGAAAAAAATTCAAACGGTTCTCTCGACAATCTCAAAAAATTTCAGTTAGTAAGCTGCGAGGAGTACAATCATTATTAGCTCTATGGATATTTTCCTGATCCGTTGCAATGATTCATAAAGATTCGTATGATCATCTTGAAAAGTACAGATAAAAACCTAGAAAAGCACTGCCGTGAAGGCAGCAGCTTTTGCGCGCATGATCAATGTTGATGACCGCTTTGGCAACGAATTTGAACATGCGCGCGAAAGCTGCTGCCTTCGCGGCAGTGCTTTTTTAGGTTTTTTCGATAATGTACTGTATTTCAATTCGATCTAATCTATATTTTTGAAAATATTGAATGGGTATATCTACGGAGTCTTCGGGCGGATTTTACCCATTCACGAATTGGGCCTTCTAATTAAGGTCCAAACCTTCTCTACAAATATCGAGTTTCTAAGTTTTTTCTTTGTGAAATGGGTAATCGGTAAAATCCACCCAATTATTCCGCAGATATACCCATTCAAGATTTCATTTTCCCAATATTTCCAAGAATACAGATTAGATCGAATTGAAATCCAGTACATTATCGAAAAATTCCAGTTTGAAGGTTCATACAGAATTCAATGAGGACAATATGATGAGAATATCACAGAATATTGAATATTTGAAAAAAAAAGTTTTTTTTTTCAAATAGCTGCAAAGTTTCATCACCATTGAATCAGTATTTCTTGAGTTATACCGAAAAAAACACCGACATCGAGAAGAAAACCACGAAATTCTGCATATTTTTTCCCAATGTTCTCAAACCTAATAGCCATATTGAACTGAAATATGGTACAATGCTGTGAAATATGGAGCTCAAGGTATAACTGAAATTGTTCTCGAATATGAACAATAGTTTCAGAAAACAACAATTTTTGCGCGCATGTTCTAGGGGAACAGCGTGCTATCGTTTTTCCAAATGTCTGTAATTTTGGATGATTGAGCCGAAAATGGTCTCAATCGACTAGGTTGGACTCACTGATGACGAATCCGGTGTCAAAATCGATTCTGTCCGGCCGGCCGTAGACACGATAACTGTCGAACGAAGTGAGCTAGCGACTTGAAACTTTCAGGGTAAGTCGCGCATTGGAATGCCGCGGTTAAGTTCGTTAATGGGCCAAATCGATTGAATAGTTTCGGAGTTATAGGCATTTGAAGTTTTGAAGTTATTTATTTTTTATTTCAGAAACTACTTGAGCGATTGGATTCAAATTCGGCAGTTTGGTGGAGTATAACGACGCGCAACTTTGAGCCAAATTTCGTCAAGATCATATTGTCAATAAATTTTAAAAAAAATTTTTTTCGAAATTTTTTTACAAAAAAATTTTTTTTTCGGAAACCATTCATCATATCCAAAAAAAATTATACTCACACTTTGACCTTCTAATTTCACAGCAGTGTACTAAATTTCAGCTCGATACGATCATAAGTTTTGGAGATATCGGGAAAAAATATGTCAAATTTCGAGGTTTTCTTCTCGATATCGTTGATTTTTTTGGTATTACTCGAGAAATACTGATTCAGTCCTGATTAAACTTCACAGCTAGTTTTAAGATGCTGAAAGACAACTTTGTGCAAAATTTCGTGATAATCGGGTTATTAGAACAATTTGAAAAAAAAAATTTATATGATTTTTTCATCATATCATCCTCATTAAATTCTGTATGAAACTTCGAACTGTTATTTTCGATGAAGTACTGGATTTCAATTCGATCTGGTCTGTATTTTTGGAAATATTGGAAAAATAAAATTTTGATTGGGTATATCTACGGAATCATTGGGTGGATTTTACCCATTCACGAATTCGGCCTTCGTAATTAAGGTCCAAACCTTCTCTACAAATATCGAGTTTCTAAGTTGTTTCTTTCGGAAGTTATTGTGTTTACGCAGTCGGCCGTTAGGCTGACCGTAAACACAATAACTTCCGGAAGAAACGACTTAGAAACTCCATATTTGTAGAGTAGGTTTGGGGCTTAATTACGAAGGTCGAATTCGTGAATGGGTAAAATCCGCCCAATGATTCCGTAGATATACCCAATCAAAATTTTATTTTTCCAATGTTTCCAAAAATACAGATCAGATCGAATTGAAATTCAGTACTTCATCGAAAATAACAGTTCGAAGTTTCATACAGAATTTAATGAGGATGATAAGATGAGAAAATCATATAAATTTTTTTTTTCAAATTGTTCTAATAACACGATTTTCACGAAATTTTGCATAAAGTTGTCTTTTAGCATCTTAAAACTAGCTGTGAAGTTTAATCAGGACTGAATCAGTATTTCTCGAGTAATACCGAAAAAATCAACGATATCGAGAAGAAAACCTCGAAATTTGACATATTTTTTCCCGATATCTCCAGAACTTATGATCGTATCGAACTGAAATTTGGTACGCGGGCACGTTCAAATTCGTTGCTGAAGCGGTCATCTACATTGAACATGCGCGCAAAAGTTGCTGCCTTCACGGCAGTGCTTTTTGAAATTTTTTTCTAAACAAATATTGAAACATTTTTTTTCAATTGAGTGACCATACGATTTCAACGAAATTTCGCTCAAAGTTGCGCGCCATTTGGGTTCAACTAACTGTCAAGTTTCAATCCAATTGCTCAAATAATTTCTGAAATATGAGGGAAATAACCCAAAAATTTCAAATGGCTATAACTCCGAAAATATTTGGCCCATTTGGCCCATTAACGAACTTAACCGCGGTATTGGGATGCGCGAACTACCCTACAAGTTTCAAGTTGCTAACTTCCTCCGTTCGACAGTTATCGTGTCGTCGACCGGCCGGCCGGACAGAATCGATTTCTACACCGGATTCGTCATAAGTGAGTCCAACCTAGTCATTTAAGACCCTTTTCGGCTCAGAATTCGAATATTACAGACATTTTGACGAAACGATAGTACGCTTTTCCCCTAGAACATGCGCGCAAATACATACAAAAATTCAAACTTCAACACCACGTATCTCGAAAATGTAACATTTGCGGTCACATGTTTATGGGACAGTAATGCAAGAAATATCCTCTCTTCATTTGTACCTCCAATTTAGGAACTGAGTATCTGATATATCACATTAATCTAAATATGACAAGACAAGGATAGTTTCGCTATTCATAATGGGACACTTCAAATTCCAACAGGCATATTGACCAAAAATAACCTACTCCTTACAGTTATTTTTGCCTTTGGCAAAAATGTTTCAGTTGAGAGTTTTTCGGTTGTGACTAGATTTTGTTGTAATGCTATCAAAAATACAGTGGAGAGCACGTTCCGAGTGGTACGAATTTTTTTTCTCACAGAGAATACTCTTATTATTTGATTAGGTCTTGTGGCTCGGTTAAGCCTCTGGGAACTACGACCGGTAGGGTCTATCGACACCCTACTTATTTCTACTATTCTTCAGGTAATCATCGATGATCTTCTCGGTTATGATTACTTCCTCAGGGGCATTAGCTGTAACGTCGCTGAGATCTAGAACTGGCTACCTTATTATGTGAAATTTCTATTGAAGGTCCGGGAGTATTTCTCCAGAGGGCATGTCCATAAAGTTAGCAGAGCCACTTGCACGGAAGTCAATGAAAACCATCTCATTAATTGTCGTATATTTGTCGAGAATTTGTCGTGAAAGAAAAAAATTTGTCGCGCTTCTAGTTTTTTTTTAAGGGGTGGCTCTGCTAACTTAATATTAAGTTAGCAGAGCCATTCTGAAATATGCATCGAATTCGATCAGAAATGTTATGAGTAATTGTCGAGTATTTGTCGTAGACGATCTAACCTGAAAAAAACAGAAAAAAACATATTTTTATAGCTTTTTTATAGGTTTTAATGAAATTTTCTGGTTTCTCAGGAAATTTGTCAGATTCGGCAACACTGCATTGGTAAATTGATATTTCTTCAGGTATGTTTTTCGTATCATTATTGACTGATATTGGGTTGTATATGTTGAATCTTCTATTTCCTGAGATGAACAATTTTCGTTTCAATGCTGAATAATGGAAATATTCCATTCTCACGGATATACATCGACGTAACTTTGTGATACAAAAAAGTTGATTAGATGACCGTTTTTTCTTCCGGAAATGAGCTGAACGATTGGAGGACGACCAAAACAAATTTGTCGTGAAAGAAAAAAATTTGTCGCGCTTCTAGTTTTTTTTTTGAGGGGTGGCTCTGCTAACTTAATATTAAGTTAGCAGAGCCATTCTTAAATATGCATCGAATTCGATCAGAAATGTTATGAGTAATTGTCGAGTATTTGTCGTAGACGATCTAACCTGAAAAAAACAGAAAAAAACATTTTTTATAGCTTTTTTATAGGTTTTAATGAAATTGTCTGGTTTCTCAGGAAATTTGTCAGATTCGGCAACACTGCATTGGTAAATTGATATTTCAGGTATGTTATTCGTATCATTATTGACTGATATTGGGTTGTATATGTTGAATCTTCTATTTCCTGAGATGGACAATTTTCGTTTCAATGCTGAATAATGGAAATATTCCATTCTCACGGATATACATCGACGTAACTTTGTGATACAAAAAAGTTGATTAGATGACCGTTTTTTCTTCCAGAAATGAGCTGAACGATTGGAGGACGACCAAAACAAATTTGTCGTGAAAGAAAAAAATTTGTCGCGCTTCTAGTTTTTTTTTTAAGGGGTGGCTCTGCTAACTTAATATTAAGTTAGCAGAGCCATTCTAAAATATGCATCGAATTCGATCAGAAATGTTATGAGTAATTGTCGAGTATTTGTCGTAGACGATCTAACCTGAAAAAAACAGAAAAAAACATTTTTTTATAGCTTTTTTATAGGTTTTAATGAAATTGTCTGGTTTCTCAGGAAATTTGTCAGATTCGGCAACACTGCATTGGTAAATTGATATTTCAGGTATGTTTTTCGTATCATTATTGATTGATATTGGGTTGTATATGTTGAATCTTCTATTTCCTGAGATGAACAATTTTCGTTTCAATGCTGAATAATGGAAATATTCCATTCTCACGGATATACAACGACGTAACTTTGTGATACGAAAAAGTTGATTAGATGACCGTTTATTCTTCCGGAAATGAGCTGAACGATTGGAGGACGACCAAAACAAATTTGTCGTGAAAGAAAAAAATTTGTCGCGCTTCTAGTTTTTTTTTTAAGGGGTGGCTCTTCTAACTTAATATTAAGTTAGCAGAGCCATTCTAAAATATGCATCGAATTCGATCAGAAATGTTATGAGTAATTGTCGAGTATTTGTCGTAGACGATCTAACCTGAAAAAAACAGAAAAAAACATTTTTTTATAGCTTTTTCAAAGGTTTTAATGAAATTGTCTGGTTTCTCAGGAAATTTGTCAGATTCGGCAACACTGCATTGGTAAATTGATATTTCAGGTATGTTTTTCGTATCATTATTGACTGATATTGGGTTGTATATGTTGAATCTTCTATTTCCTGAGATGGACAATTTTCGTTTCAATGCTGAATAATGGAAATATTCCATTCTCACGGATATATATCGACGTAACTTTGTGATACAAAAAAGTTGATTAGATGACCGTTTTTTATTCCGGAAATGAGCTGAACGATTGGAGGACGACCAAAACAAATTTGTCGTGAAAGAAAAAAATTTGTCGCGCTTCTAGTTTTTTTTTTAAGGGGTGGCTCTGCTAACTTAATATTAAGTTAGCAGAGCCATTCTAAAATATGCATCGAATTCGATCAGAAATGTTATGAATAATTGTCGAGTATTTGTCGTAGACGATCTAACCTGAAAAAAACAGAAAAAAACATTTTTTTATAGCTTTTTTATAGGTTTTAATGAAATTTTCTGGTTTCTCAGGAAATTTGTCAGATTCGGCAACACTGCATTGGTAAATTGATATTTCTTCAGGTATGTTTTTCGTATCATTATTGACTGATATTGGGTTGTATATGTTGAATCTTCTATTTCCTGAGATGAACAATTTTCGTTTCAATGCTGAATAATGGAAATATTCCATTCTCACGGATATACATCGACGTAACTTTGTGATACAAAAAAGTTGATTAGATGACCGTTTTTTCTTCCGGAAATGAGCTGAACGATTGGAGGACGACCAAAACATATTTGTCGTGAAAGAAAATAATTTGTCGCGCTTCTAATTTTTTTTAAGGGGTGGCTCTGCTAACTTAATATTAAGTTAGCAGAGCCATTCTAAAATATGTATCGAATTCGATCAGAAATGTTATGAGTAATTGTCGAGTATTTGTCGTAGACGATCTAATCTGAAAAAAACAGAAAAAAACATTTTTTTATAGCTTTTTTATAGGTTTTAATGAAATTGTCTGGTTTCTCAGGAAATTTGTCAGATTCGGCAACACTGCATTGGTAAATTGATATTTCAGGTATGTTTTTCGTATCATTATTGACTGATATTGGGTTGTATATGCTGAATATTCTATTTCCTGAGATGAACAATTCTCGTTTCAATGCTGAATAATTGAAATATTCCATTCTCACGGATATACATCGACGTAACTTTGTGATACAAGAAAGTTAATTAGATGAGCGTTTTTTCTTCCGGAAATGAGCTGTACGATTGGTGGACGACCAAAACATATTTGTCGTGAAAGAAAATAATTTGTCGCGCTCCTAGTTTTTTTTTTAAGGGGTGGCTCTGCTAACTTAATATTAAGTTAGCAGAGCCATTCTAAAATATGCATCGAATTCGATCAAAAATGTTATGAGTAATTGTCGAGTATTTGTTGTAGACGATCTAACCTGAAAAAAAACAGAAAAAAACATTTTTTTATAGCTTTTTTATAGGTTTTAATGAAATTTTTTGGTTTCTCAGGAAATTTGTCAGATTCGGCAACACCGCATTGGTAAATTGATATTTCAGGTATGTTTTTCGTATCATTATTGACTGATATTGGGTTGTATATGTTAAATCTTTTATTTCCCGAGATGAACAATTTTCGTTTCAATGCTGAATAATGGAAATATTCCAATCTCACGGATTATACATCGACGTAACTTTGTGATACAAGAAAGTTGATTAGATGACCGTTTTTCCTTCCGGAAATGAGCTGAACGAATGGAGGACGACCAAAACAAATTTGTCGTGAAAGAAAAAAATTGGTCGCGCTTCTAGTTTTTTTTTTAAGGGGTGGCTCTGCTAACTAAATATTAAGTTAGCAGAGGTATTCTAAAATATGCATCGAATTGGATCAAAAATGTTATGAGTAATTGCCGAGTATTTATCGTAGACCATCTAGCCTGAAAAAACCAGAAAAAATATTTTTTTTGTAGCTTTTTTATAGGTTTTAATGAAATGTTCTGGTTTCTCAGGAAATTTGTCAGATTCGGCAACACTGCATTGCAGTGTTGCAGTGTTATCGGATTCGTCATCAACCTACTCCAACCTAGTCGTTTAAGACTATTTTCGGCTCAATCATAGAAAATTACAGACATTCCGACAAAACGATAGCACGCTGTTCCCCTAGATAGAACATGCCCGCAAAAAAAAATACTGAAATCTTCGAGAATACCAGTTGTGAGTCGGTTCCGTCAAGGGGTGTGGGGCAACCTACCGACGAAGACAGTACTCCTCTGTCGGCGTAATAAAGTGGGGTAATAAAACTAACAGTGACACGTGTGGCTTCCGCATATTTCATCGAATCTAATTATAAGGATGATAAGATAGACTTTTATGACGGTTAGGGTGAATGTTTACACATTTTCAAACTGCAGCATTAGCAGACCGGAGACAGGCTGTATGTTCAATAATCTGGGATTTAAATAAAATATGAATATGTGGCCCTTCCATATTGCCCGAACCGCCCCTAGCAGAGTGGCGCCTGAAACGACTGCCTCGCTGCCTCACCCCTAAAGCCGGCCCTGTCGGTGAGAATGGAATATTTCCATTATTCATCATTGAAACGAAAATTGTTCATCTCGGGAAATAAGAGATTTAACATATACAACCCAATATCAGTCAATAATGATACGGAAACATACCTGAAATATCAATTTACCGTACAGTGTTGCCGAATATGACAAATTTCCTGAGAAACCAGAACATTTCATTGAAACCTATAAAAAAGCTATAAAAAAATGTTTTTTTCTGTTTTTGCGCGCATGTTCTAGGGGAACAGCGTGCTATCGTTTTGTCCAAATGTCTGTAATTTTGGATGATTGAGCCGAAAATGGTCTCAATCGACTAGGTTGGACTCACTGATGACGAATCCGGTGTCAAAATCGATTCTGTCCGGCCGGCCGGCCGGCCGTAGACACGATAACTGTCGAACGAAGTGAGCTAGCGACTTGAAACTTTCAGGGTAGGTCGCGCATTGGAATGCCGCGGTTAAGTTCGTTAATGGGCCAAATCGATTGAATAGTTTCGGAGTTATAGGCATTTGAAGTTTTGAAGTTATTTATTTTTTATTTCAGAAACTACTTGAGCGATTGGATTCAAATTCGGCAGTTTGGTGGAGTATAACGACGCGCAACTTTGAGCCAAATTTCGTCAAGATCATATTGTCAATAAATTTTAAAAAAAATTTTTTTCGAAATTTTTTTACAAAAAAATTTTTTTTTCGGAAACCATTCATCATATCCAAAAAAAAATATACTCACACTTTGACCTTCTAATTTCACAGCAGTGTACTAAATTTCAGCTCGATACGATCATAAGTTTTGGAGATATCGGGAAAAAATATGTCAAATTTCGAGGTTTTCTTCTCGATATCGTTGATTTTTTTGGTATTACTCGAGAAATACTGATTCAGTCCTGATTAAACTTCACAGCTAGTTTTAAGATGCTGAAAGACATTTTTGTGCAAAATTTCGTGATAATCGGGTTATTAGAACAATTTGAAAAAAAAAATTTATATGATTTTTTCATCATATCATCCTCATTAAATTCTGTATGAAACTTCGAACTGTTATTTTCGATGAAGTACTGGATTTCAATTCGATCTGGTCTGTATTTTTGGAAATATTGGAAAAATAAAATTTTGATTGGGTATATCTACGGAATCATTGGGTGGATTTTACCCATTCACGAATTCGGCCTTCGTAATTAAGGTCCAAACCTTCTCTACAAATATCGAGTTTCTAAGTTGTTTCTTTCGGAAGTTATTGTGTTTACGCAGTCGGCCGTTAGGCTGACCGTAAACACAATAACTTCCGGAAGAAACGACTTAGAAACTCGATATTTGTAGAGTAGGTTTGGGGCTTAATTACGAAGGTCGAATTCGTGAATGGGTAAAATCCGCCCAATGATTCCGTAGATATACCCAATCAAAATTTTATTTTTCCAATGTTTCCAAAAATACAGATCAGATCGAATTGAAATTCAGTACTTCATCGAAAATAACAGTTCGAAGTTTCATACAGAATTTAATGAGGATGATAAGATGAGAAAATCATATAAATTTTTTTTTTCAAATTGTTCTAATAACACGATTTTCACGAAATTTTGCATAAAGTTGTCTTTTAGCATCTTAAAACTAGCTGTGAAGTTTAATCAGGACTGAATCAGTATTTCTCGAGTAATACCGAAAAAATCAACGATATCGAGAAGAAGACCTCGAAATTTGACATATTTTTTCCCGATATCTCCAGAACTTATGATCGTATCGAACTGAAATTTGGTACGCGCGCACGTTCAAATTCGTTGCTGAAGCGGTCATCTACATTGAACATGCGCGCAAAAGTTGCTGCCTTCACGGCAGTGCTTTTTGAAATTTTTTTTCAGGTTAGATCGTCTACAACAAATACTCGACAATTACTCATAACATTTTTGATCGAATTCGATGCATATTTTAGAATGGCTCTGCTAACTTAATATTAAGTTAGCAGAGCCACCCCTTAAAAAAAAAACTAGAAGCGCGACAAATTTTTTTCTTTCACGACAAATTTGTTTTGGTCGTCCTCCAATCGTTCAGCTCATTTCCGGAAGAAAAAACGGTCACCTAATCAACTTTTTTGTATCACAAAGTTACGTCGATGTATATCCTTGAGAATGGAATATTTCCATTATTCAGCATTGAAACGAAAATTGTTCATCCCAGGAAATAGAAGATTCAACATATACAACCCAATATCAGTCAATAATGATACGAAAAACATACCTGAAATATCAATTTACCAATGCAGTGTTGCCGAATCTGACAAATTTCCTGAGAAACCAGACAATTTCATTAAAACCTATAAAAAAGCTATAAAAAAATGTTTTTTTCTGTTTTTTTCAGGTTAGATCGTCTACGACAAATACTCGACAATTACTCATAACATTTCTGATCGAATTCGATGCATATTTTAGAATGGCTCTGCTAACTTAATATTAAGTTAGCAGAGCCACCCCTCAAAAAAAAAACTAGAAGCGCGACAAATTTTTTTCTTTCACGACAAATTTGTTTTGGTCGTCCTCCAATCGTTCAGCTCATTTCCGGAAGAAAAAACGGTCATCTAATCAACTTTTTTGTATCACAAAGTTACGTCGATGTATATCCGTGAGAATGGAATATTTCCATTATTCAGCATTGAAACGAAAATTGTCCATCTCAGGAAATAGAAGATTCAACATATACAACCCAATATCAGTCAATAATGATACGAAAAACATACCTGAAATATCAATTTACCAATGCAGTGTTGCCGAATCTGACAAATTTCCTGAGAAACCAGACAATTTCATTAAAACCTATAAAAAAGCTATAAAAAAATGTTTTTTTCTGTTTTTAAGGTTAGATCGTCTACGAAAAATACTCGACAATTACTCATAACATTTCTGATCGAATTCGATGCATATTTTAGAATGGCTCTGCTAACTTAATATTAAGTTAGCAGAGCCACCCCTTAAAAAAAAAACTAGAAGCGCGACAAATTTTTTTCTTTCACGACAAATTTGTTTTGGTCGTCCTCCAATCGTTCAGCTCATTTCCGGAAGAAAAAACGGTAATCTAATCAACTTTTTTGTATCACAAAGTTACGTCGATGTATATCTGTGAGAATGGAATATTTCCATTATTCAGCATTGAAACGAAAATTGTTCATCTCAGGAAATAGAAGATTCAACATATACAACCCAATATCAGTCAATAATGATACGAAAAACATACCTGAAGAAATATCAATTTACCAATGCAGTGTTGCCGAATCTGACAAATTTCCTGAGAAACCAGAAAATTTCATTAAAACCTATAAAAAAGCTATAAAAAAATGTTTTTTTTCTGTTTTTTCAGGTTAGATCGTCTACGACAAATACTCGACAATTACTCATAACATTTCTGATCGAATTCGATGCATATTTTAGAATGGCTCTGCTAACTTAATATTAAGTTAGCAGAGCCACCCCTTAAAAAAAAACTAGAAGCGCGACAAATTTTTTTCTTTCACGACAAATTCTCGACAAATATACGACAATTAATGAGATGGTTTTCATTGACCTCCGTGCAAGTGGCTCTGCTAACTTTATGGACATCCAGAGGGCTATTCTATAATTCTGCTCCAATTGATGATCCGCCTCCCTGTAGTGGTCTTTTCCAAGCCCATAAAAGTTGCATTTTTATGTGACAAAATTAATATTTCATTCAGGACGAAATGAAAACTATTCGACCTTTCAGTTGCCAAAGATTAGAAAAACCACGAAACTAGACCATTTTGGAGGGGGAAACCTTGAACAAAATCATGCAAAATACAAAGATGAGTGTTGTATTCAGGACCAAACGAAAACTTTTCGAAAAATTAATTTGGTGTAGTAAAACCCACAAAGAAGACTGGAGGGGGTAACATTGAACAAAATCATTCCAAATTTGTTTCTCAGTTAGGGAACAAAAAATGTTCTGTTTTGAGATGAAATTTCTAGAGTATCTAGTGTAAATGTTCATATTTATACTTTCAAGCAATGACTAGAAAACAAACACTTTCTCTGGGGTTTGATGATATCATTAAATGGGTTAAAATAGATGAGTTTTTTGAAGGTAGTAAAAAATTCTGAAAAACACTGACCTTAAGTTAGCAACCTTTGCGGATGTTCGAATTGGTTTCCAAGGCATTATCTCTGGAGAATTTCAGGAAATAATAATGATGAGGAAATAAGAAAAACTTGGCAAGTGATTTTCTCGATATTTACATATAGCCTGAAAATGACCCAATTTTCGTGAGCTTCGAAACGTTTAAACGCAGCTCATTCCTGAATGAATGATCTGGGAGAAGCCATAGAAAATTATTATGTAGTTTATTAAACACCTCTAATGAATAAAATGGATAACACATTAGATAAAAGGTAGTATCTTTTCCATTCAATCACAAATCTTATTTTAAAATGCAACCTGTACTGAAAGTTTCGAGCTGATAGGATTCTCCGTTCTTCCATTTTCGTGCCCACGGTCGGCTAGTCATCAGTGAGTCCAACCTAGTAGTTTGAGACCAATTTCTGCTCAGAATTCGAAAATTGCAGACATTCGGACACATATTTGCACATCATTCCCCAGAACATGCGCGAAAAAATATGAATATTATGAAAATTTAGTTACAGCTTCACTTTCACTTGAAACTTTTTCTTGTTTAAGGAATTATGACGTCTGCCTAGGGGTTCATAAATTATGGCGAATATCCCAGTGCATGGTAATGGAATAATTCTTGAAACGACATACATGCGGTGAAAGGAAATGCGAATCTCACTGAAACCACTAATGACAAGTAGAAATAAATCTGCCCAACAAGTCGATACAAAAGTAACGACTGTAACCTAATAAAACAATATTTGTATCTGTCATCTTCCCCCCATTCAGCAGAAGCTCTTGAAAACCGGGTGTCCCACGGAGACCGTTCGTTAAAATATTTTTGGTAGAAAATCTGAATTCACGTTTGCTATTTCAGACTCAGGCTTTGACTATAGAGATGACTTCCAGTAAATTTTTTGAGATTCATGAGACTTCCGGTTTCACTGAAGGAACACCAACTTTCGTTTTTCAAATAGGGATCACCATATTTTATGATAAAATAGATTCCTCCCAAAATTTTGAGTTGATTTGATGTGAAGTTTCCGAATTCACGTCAGAAATTTTTTTTTACGTGAAATTTCGAAAAAAAATTAAAAATGGCGCCCTGCTGAAATATAGATATCTTCAAGATTTTTCTTTCGAAAAATGTCGTTTTGAGAATTCCGCGAGAAGTAAAAAAAGTGCTTCTGTCACAACACTCAGAATTAAAAATCATGATACCAGAGGTTACAAAAACGTTCACAGTTCCGAAAACGTGGAAACTCAATTTTTTTCAAAGTAGAACCTCATTTTTTTTACATCCCGAACGGAATCTAAGTTGAAAAATAATGTGTGCAAATAACATCAATGCCCTAAAATTTATATTTTCTGAGATATATATGTAGTTGCGATTACATTTCTGATATCAATCTTCTTAAAAATACAAACGAAACTAGAAATTAAGTATTTCTATGACTACATTCTCCATTCTCTTCTCAATAATTTTCGTTCTGAGAAGAACAAAATTCGAAATGTGATCGCGTATACATTGTTTCATACAAATATCTCCGAAAATTTGAATTTCAGGGCATTCATTGGTATTATTTCCAGACCCACATAATTTTTCAACGTAGATTACATTTGGGATAAAAAAACTTGAGTTCTCAGTTGAAAAAATTGAGTTTTCACGTTTTCGGGATTTCCAACTTTGACAACATTAATTCGAAAGTTTGACATTAAAACAACTCAGAATTGTATAAGGAATCTATTTTCATTATTAATATGGGGCTCTCCATTCGAAAACCGAAAGTTGGTGTCACTTCAGGTGAAACCGGAAGCTCCACGAATCTCAAAAAATTTACAAGGAGTCATCTTTCTAGTCAAAGCTTGAGTCCAAAATTGCAAACGTTAATTTCGATTCCTCCCCAGGAATATTTCAACGAACGGTATTCTTGGGACACCCTGTATGTTCAATACCAATGTGATTGAATTACGGAAATGTCGTACATTATATGACATGGAAAGAATTTTGGGAAAATATCGATTATTTTTCAGAATATCTCCCGAAAATAAAATTTTTCATGAAACTCACACCATATATTTTCAGCTTATTCGAAGAATTTCATCTGAATTTTGTCAAATATGCAAACAGACATTTCATTCATTAGGCAATTCTGTTTTTTTCTCAAAAAGAAGGGCTAAGATATTCGAAGTTTTGCTTTCATAGAGTACTTTTGTCATTTATACATTGATGAATTCTTCTCATTAAGTTCAGAATATAACCGAGATTTTAATTTCGACTACTTTTTACAAAGAATATCGAACCCCAGCTAGATACACGGCGTGCTCGCTCAGAGGATAAGTAAGCGAATCTTCCACTTACTATGGGAAAGTCCCATTTAGAATATTTTAAGAAATATGGGATATCTTCAAGACATTTTCGAAAATACCCCAAGTTGTTAGCATCTGGAGGAGATATACAGGGTGTTTCTGAATTGATGCGAAAGATTTCAATGAGTGGATCCTTAGCGAAAATTAAGGGGGTTCTTTCACATAACTTATTGTTCTACACCCTTCCTCCTCCAAGTAACAGTCCTTTGAAATTAGGTAAAAAAATATTTTTATTCAATATATCCACTTGGAAAGATTTAAAAGAATCAAATTTGGCAGATAACTGTTATAATATTAGGGTTTTTTTTCCGCCCCTTGTGATTACATTTTAGGGTAACTGAAACTCTCAGAAACTGTCATTTTATTAGCATCAGTTATCTGCCGAATCTCATTCTTCTGTATCTTTTCAATGTGGATATATCGAATAAAAACAAATTTTCTTACCTAATTTTAAAGGGCTGTAACTTGGAGAGGCAAGGGTGTAGAACAAAAAGTTATATAAGAGACTCCACTTAATTTTTTCTAGAGAATCATCCATTGACATCTTTCGCATCCATTCAGAAACACCCTGTATAGGGTGACCTATCAATGAAGTCGTCTCCAGAAAACTCTTCTGTTGCCTTGGATGGAGTTGGATGAGTGTAATTTTTGCGCGCATGTTCTAGGGGAACAGCGGGCTATCGTTTTGTCCAAATGTCTGTAATTTTCGATGATTGAGCCGAAAATGGTCTCAAACTACTAGATTGGACTCACTGATGACGAATCCGGTGTCAAAATCGATTCTGTCCGGCCGACCGGCAAGCCGTGGACACGATTACTGTCGAACAGAGCAAGTTAGCGACATGAAACTTTCAGGGTAGGTCGCGCATTGAAATGCAGCGGTTAAGTTCGTTAATAGCCACTTGAAATTTTGAAGTTATTCATTTTTTATTTCAGAAACTACTAGAGCGATCGGATTTAAACTTGGCAATTAGGTGGAGTATAACGACGCGCAACTTTGAGCCAAATTTTGTCGAGATCATACTGTCAGTAAATTTGAAAAAAAAATTTTTTCAAAATTTTTTTTTCGGAAAACATTTATCATATCCAAAAAAAAATCTCCTCGGACTTTGAGCTTCATATTTCACAGCAGTGTACCAAATTTCAGTTCGATACGATCATATCATATTCAACATCTTGATTCCATGCGGTGAACATCGTCAAATTGCACTCCGCAATATTCTTACAAAATTAACTGATAAAGTGGAAAAATTAATCGGAAAATCTTGGTGATTGAATACCTTCAAACATAGGTCACTATAGATTGGCGGAAAAAAAAGTTTTTCCCTGAGTCCTGAGTAATATATCGAAGTCCGAAGTGTAGTTGTTTTGGTTTGACTTCGCGGTCGCATACATTGACATTGGAAATCTCTAATGAGTAACATACACGTTCGTGACCAATTTGTGATGATGCAAGACAGAGATGCTGATGGATTTACCCTGAGACAATTGTACGAGGAAATTATAAAGAGCAAGAAAGAGGTGAAGAACTCAATTGCGGCTGCAGAGACAAGACTCATACTAGAGATTCAATCATTAAAAAATAGATTGGATCATCTGGAAAAAGAAAATATCACCTTGAAAGAAAAACTTGAATACGCTGATCGAATCAATAGAAAAAATAACATTATAATTTATGGATTAAATAAAGCAGTGAATGGAATTACACCTGGGTGGGTTTGTGACGAACTACGTCGATTGCTGAGAGTTGATCTGACTGAGGATGATATAAACGATTGCTATATATTGGGGAAAACGGAATCCTCCCCCATCAAGCTAGAATTGATTTCGAACCTGAAGAAAAAAGTCATATTCTCGAAGGCCAAACAATTAAAAGGAACACCTGTCAGCATATCAAACGATCTGACGGAAAATCAACGAAGAGAATATAAAATATTAAGAACAAATCTACTCAAGGCAAGAACGGAAACAACTGTTAAGTCCTATATACGTGGAAACCACCTTGTAATTGGCACAAAGGAATATACAGCCAAAGACCTATTGAGCTCCCCGCAGGAAAAGAAGACGTATAGTACGCCCTCGACACCCTCAGCCTCTGGAAATTTGGAAAATCTGCCTTATGAAGGCAATCAGGAAGGTGATGAAGCAGGATGGGAGACCGTAGAGGATAACGTAGAGGCGAGTAGTACAGCAGACCCAAAAGCAGAAACACCCAACTTATCTGAATCAAAGAGAGCACAAAGAAGTCCTAAATCCTCCAAGAAGAAATCACCACTGAAAAAGGATACAAAGTCAGGTATGAGACTACGGATTGGTACGAAGAGATTTTAAGTTAGACCTATAATAATTTTTCAGTATTGTTGTTTTGTATAATTTTTTTTTCTCATTTTTCTCCTTTTTTTTCCTTTTCACTTCATTACACTTATCAATATGAATCCATATATAAGGGAGTATCAGGATGTCAAGTATAGAGCGAAGATAGTAGAAAATATCCAAACATTCAGACACGTCAGTAAGCAGGGGGAAGTCAAAATATTTCATATGAATGTTAGAAGTATTGCGAAAAATTTCGATGAATTGCTGATCTTGCTGGACTACCTTTCAGTAAAATTCGAGGTGATAGTCTTGTCAGAAACATTCCAAATAAATAACATAGAAATTTTCAATATAAATGGATACCGAGCGATTTACAGCAGCGGGGAATTTAATAAAAATGACGGTGTGTTAGTTTACATTAGAAACGATATAGAATATACACACAATGTTATAACGTTGGGTGAAAACAAGTCCATAGAAATAAATATAGCCGTTGAAAATAGCCTCACACTAACAGCTATTTACAGATCTCCTCATACGTGTGTCCATACCTTTAATAAGAATCTCTTTGATTATCTGGAAAGTAGAAGCCAGGTTAAAACACATATGTTGGTAGGAGATATAAATATCAATTTATTGGCAGATGATGAGATCACTGAAGAATACAAGAATAACCCTACATAGTGTTTTTCTGTCTTCCATTACACAAATAATGTACACAATGCATGAACTTTGCTCTGCTTCTCGTGTTTCTTTTGCTTTGTAACCAAAATTTCTGATATGTTACTACATGAAATTCATTTTGTGTTGCTTCTTTTCAATTTTTCATTAATTTCTTACAAGTATCTGCATGGAACAACTTCAAGAATACATATTTTGTTTAATGTCACATACAGGTTATACTTTATTATATACCTCAGTGATGTAATTGTTTATTCTCGAAATAAACTTTATTATTATTATTATTATTATTATATGTTTTGGAGATATTGGGAAAAAAATATGTCAAATTTCCAGGTTTTCTTCTCGATATCGTTGTTTTTTTCGGTATAACTCAAGAAATGCTGATTTAATCGTGATGAAACTTTGCAGCTAGTTCAAAGATGCTGAAGAATATCATTGTGCATAATTTCGTGATGATCGTGTCAGAACGATTTGAAAAAAAATCCATTTTTTGCGCGCATGTTCTAGGGGAACAGCGTGCTATCGTTTTGTCCAAATGTCTGTAATTTTGGATGATTGAGCCGAAAATGGTCGCAAACGCCTAGATTGGACTCACTGATGACGGATCTGGTGTCAAAATCAATTCTGTCCAGCCGGCCGGCCGTGGACACGATAACTGTCGAACGAAGTGAGCTTTGAAACTTTCATGGTAGGTCGCGCAATGGAATGCCGCGGTTGAGTTCGTTAATGGGCCAAATCGGTCCAATAGTTTCGGAGTTATAGCCTCTTGGAATTTTGAAGTTATTTATTTTTTATTTCAGAAACTACTTGAGCGATTGGATTCAAACTTGGCAATTAGGTTGAGCATAACGACGCGCAACCGTGAGCCAAATTTTGTCAGGATCATATTGTCAGTAAATTAAAAAAAAATTTCTTCAAAATTTTGGAGATATCGCGAAAAAATATGTCAAATTTCGAGGTTTGTTTTTAGTATGACTCGAGTAATACTGATTCAATCCTGATAAAACTTGGCAGCTAGTTTGAAGATGCTGAAAAACAACTTTATGCAAAATTTCGTGATGATCGTGTCATTAGAACAATTAAAAAAAAATTTCTGTGATTTTCTTATCATATCATCCTCATTAAATTCTGTATGAACCTTCAAACTGTAGTTTCCGATGAAGTACTGGATTTCAATTCGATCTGATCTGTATTGTTGGAAATATTGGGAAAATAAAATTTTGAATGGGTATATCTGTGGAATCATTGGGTGGATTTTACCCATTCACGAATTCGGCCTTCGATATTAAGGTCCAAACCTCCACAACAAATATCGAGTTTCTAAGTTGTTTCTTTCGGAAGTTATTGTGTTTACGCAGTCGGCCGTTAGGCCGACCGTAAACACAATAACTTCCGGAAGAAACGACTCAGAAACTCTATATTTGTAGAGAAGGTTTGGGGCTTAATTACGAAGGTCGATTTCGTGAATGGTTAAAATCCGCCCAATGATTCCGTAGATATACCCATTCTAAATTTATTTTTCCAATATTTCCAAAAATACAGATTAGATCGAATTGAAATCCAGTAATTTATCGAAAAAAAATCTAGAAAAGTACTACCGTGAAGGCAGCAGCTTTCGCGCGCAAGTTCAAATTCGTTGCCGAAGCGGTCATCTACATTGAACATGCGCGCAAAAGCTGCTGCCTTCACGGTAGTGCTTTTCTAGTTTTTTTTAATATAGTTTAGCTATAATCCTACCCTGACAATCAAGCCTAAGCATGTAAGATATTCCTTCGGGAAATTCCGATGTTCACTGGCGAAAGAACATGATCAAATATAAGAATAAATAATTCGTAAAAAGGGCATTTTTCAAATCGTTGTTTTTCATTTGGTAAGGTTATTCATTATGTTGATAAAAAATCATACTTGAATAGGCGCACAGGAAAAACTGACATGATCGAGATACATTGGAACCGTTGCCATGAAAGAATCCAGAAAATTTGAGAGCAAAAGTCCAATCATTTCATATCCAGAATTTCATCAATTCCAAGCTTATAGAACGTCAAAATGACAGTAAAATTTTCAATGGAACTTTTTGTACTCACATTAGGCTGAATTAATTTCTGAAAACACGTTTTCACTCACATATTCTATACCTCAATCAATATCTCGGCTCTGCTCTGCTGATCGATTGAGAAGTTTATTTTTTACGATTTCGAAGAAAAAAGCATTCTTATATTCTTTCGAACACTGCGTTTATGATTTTGATAGAATGTCGTAGTCGTGGAGACGAAATCCCAAATCAAAGTAACTCGATCTTTTGCACCACATAAATGTTTACGATATATTGAAATGATCATAAAGTGATTCGAACGAAAATTCAAATTTCGATAAAGAACTCACCCGTGATTACTAGTAGTAGTATATGAATCCATGTCATCGTTAATTTCAATGTCGTCTATTTCCTGTTTGATATCCTCGCACCTCGGACCCTCGAGTACATTGTCCTTGTAAAGGTTTTCTTTCTTTATGTTCTCCTTAGACAAGATGGAGTCCATCGCTCTGTAATGGGGCCAATCCGGATCTACAGTACCAAGTCCTGTACCGGACTGGACTGTTCGCTTAATTCGATGGTACAAACATTTCAAATTTCTGATTCTGGTCTTGATCTCATCCGGCGTTCTGTAAAAACCATGTCTTTGCATGTTGGCGGCCAAAATTCGCATTACAGGTGCCTTGCGATGTGTCAGATACAATTTATTCTGAATCTGAGGGCTACCCCACAACTGAATGAGCAATTTGGTCTCGTCTTCGCGAAAATTCGTGGTTCGCTTCTTTTGTAGCGTTCTCATAGCATGATGCGACGTCATGTTTTATCTGAGAAAGGATAAAGCAATGTTTTTGACTCAGCACAATTCGCTTGTTATTTTGGCAACCTAGCCTGCCCGAATCAGTGCTCTTTATTCTGTCAGATTCTAATTAGGTCAATTTTCCTATGAAGACAATTTCTGCCTTAAATAGATTGAGTAGAAAATATATTTCGATTGGGAAAATGTTTGATTGATATCAGGAAATATTGATTACATTCATAAAAATCTTGTACCTACATTGATGTTCGGTTTGATTGGAATAACAATTCATTTTTTATGGGGACAAAATACATTATGATCATGATATCATATTGAGAAGTAGTAAAAGCAAGTTTGGGTCTGATTTCAGTCATTCACATGAAGCACAATTGCGCTCAATTTTATTCATAGCAAATTATTGTCTATTCGCTAAAAACAGCCAAAAGCTGGTGACGAATCAAGGAAAGAGATTTTAGGTATCCTAAAATAAGAAGAAAGCACAGACGTGAATTTGGAAGCTCTCTCTCGTTGCGCTACTGAAAACCGATCTTCTTTTCCTATGATTCAAGCCTTCATTTTATACAAGTGCAACATTTATTCTGAATCGGATATGTATATTTGCGGAAATTAGTAGGATAAAATCTCAAAAATTTCGCGCATGTTCAAACGAGATCACCGCTTTGTCAATAAATTCGAGCATGTCCGCAAAAGCTGCTTACTTCACGTCAGGACTTTTCTAGGTTTTTCAATCAAGCACTGGATTTCAATTCGATCTCATTTGTATTCTTGGAAATATTGGAACAAAAATTCTGAATGGGTATTCGTCAATGGGTAGAATACGCTCAAGGATTCCACAGATTTACCCGTTTAAAATTTTATCTACCCAATGTTTCCAAAAATACAGATAAGACTTTATTTTTTCAACTCTAATAAGTTTATCAATAAGGTGGAAGCCGTGTCGCGATATCGAAATCTCATGTGCACTCTGGTCGAACCCTAAGCCTTAGTGCAAGCGAGATTGCGATATCGCTAGTCGGCTTCTCGCTTTCTAGGAATTCGTTTTGACCATTTGGGCAACATCAACGCGAGAGGAAGTCATAGTGCAGTTAGAATAAATCCGGATAGTCTTGAGCGTGCAGATATCCCAGAAAGACTTTATTAGTTCAACTATATTTAGTCTGAATGCTTACAGTTTTATCATTACGCGAGAAGGTGATCCGCGATATCGCAACCTCGCGTGCACTCTGACCGTAGCGACAGATCAGAATTATATTTAAGGAATGGAAGTGGATAACCGAAAATATATTAATTTTTATAGCTTTTCATCTCAATTTTTCAATCGTTCTTGGTTTAATTTGTGGTCGAATATCGCTTTTTGCCAGTGGATACAAGAAGAAAAACAAATGAAAATAATATTCGAATTTCAGAACTTCAAGTTTGGCTTCATATTTTAATGAAGGGCGCAGTTCATGTCTCTATGTTCATAATTTCTGACACACAATTCACATGTGTGTCTTAGTATTTTCAGAAAGATTCCGGGATCAATCGATTTGTTCCTTGTTCCTGCGTAAAAATGTTGTTTCACAGTACACTCCACTGCCTTTCCCTTGTCAGTGCAGATAACTGTAGTTCAATATGTTCGATGATTCTGCGCAAATCAAAGATGACTATTCTATGCTTCTTTCGTCTTTCAAATAACGGTAATACCATGTTTTGTATATAACTGAAACTGTTATTCTATTCGGGACGAGAGATGTGCATATTTATATTCATCCAAACACACATAACCCCACACTATACTCCAGATTCTGTGTAACCTCAAGGAGTCATAAGTCATAAGTTTCTAATCTGTGACTACACTTCATTACATTTCAGCAACGAGTAGAGTTCAATTCTAACGTAAACCCCTGGGCATTATCAGTGCTACATAATCTATACTGGTGTACAATATTGTAGTACATGGAGACAACGGAAATTCACGAATTCGGCCCTCGTAGAGTTAAGCTCCAAACCTACTCTACAAATATGAAGTCGTTTTTTTCGGAAGATATTGTGTTTACGGTCGGATGTCAGTCGGATCGAATCGGATTTAAAATAAACCCCCCCCCCCCCCAATGTTGAACTGAGTTGGAAAATTTTCAAAGCAGTTGGCAAATTTTCAAAGCATTCGAAAAACTTTCAAGGCTGTTGGAAACATTTAAAAGCAGTCCGCAAAATTTCAAAGCAGTTGGAAAAATTTCGATGGATAGGGTTGAAATACATATTTCCAAGAGAACTGTGAAATATGAAGGAATTTGACTCTTTCAGAAACAAAGTTTGCAATCAGTGCTTATCA
Organism: Myrrha octodecimguttata; assembly: GCA_958510865.1. Lineage (NCBI taxonomy): Eukaryota > Metazoa > Arthropoda > Insecta > Coleoptera > Coccinellidae > Myrrha > Myrrha octodecimguttata. Next base: position 3,098,087 of record OY294062.1, read on the forward strand.
AAGCCACAAACCGGATAAAAGCATGCAGAGAAGAGAGAGTGCGGGATAACATGAAATAACAAAGTCGTGATTTGTGTTGACAAAGATTCAGGGTTTTCAGTCCGATATGTATAGCCGGCATTAAATAGTATTCATCCCAATACCAAGTGTTTGAAGAGGTGTCTGTCCGATGACACGATAACTGTCGAACAGAGCAAGCTAGCGACTTGAAACTTTCAGGGCAGGTCACGCATCGGAATGCGGCAGTTGATTTCAACAATGGGTTAAAACGGCCAAATTTTTTCGGAGTTGTAGTCGCTTGAACTTTCAAGATTATTTTCCTTATTTTTCAGGAACTACCACGGCGATTGAATTGAAACTTGACAGTTAGTTGGTGCATAACGACGCGCAACTTTTAAGGAACTGTAGGTACCGCATGCGAAAACAGCTCCGACAAGGGGGCACAGTAGACCTTAAGGTCGCAGTGGAATGTAACCCCTTACCAACTATAAACTATAAACTATTTAAGGAACTTTTGTTGAGATAGTGCTGTTAGTGAGTTTTTAGAATTGTTTTTCGAAAATTTCTGTTTTCGGAAACGATATCATAGGTATTCAAAAAAAAATTTCCGTGATGATCCTGTCATTAGAAAATAAAAAAAAAAATTTATCCAATTATTCAATATTTTGCGATTTTCTGATCATACTATCCTCATGAAATTCTTTATGAACCTTCAAGCTGTCATTTTTCGATAGAGTACTGAATTTCAATTCGGTCCAATCTGTATTTTCATAATATGTATTTCCAAAAATAAAAATTGGATCGAATTGAAAGCCAGTATGTACTTGATTGACAAAATGACAACTTGAAGGCTCATGCAGAATTTCGTGAAGATAATATGATTAGAGGATCACCAAAAGTGTGTTTGGTGGGGTCAATACGTGAAAAGATGACGGTTTTAGCAACAAATTTGAATATGCGCGCAAAAGCTGCTGACTTCACGTCAGTGCTTTTTTCATTGTAATTTTAATTTTGAATATTTCGATAGATAACTTATTTAATAAGGTACCATACTTTTTATCTGAATAAATATTGAATGATTCGGCTATTTTTAACTTTTTTCACAAGCTTAAAAAGTCCCAACTTATTTCTAAGTATTGCAAATTATATACAGGGTGTCTGTAAACAAATGCAAAGTAATTAGGGAGATGATTCCTCGATTAAAATGAGCAGGGGTAGTTCATATAAATTTTTTCCGAAATCGACCTCCCTTGCAAGATACAGCATTTGGAAGGCGAGGACGAGTTGATAGTTTCTGATTTTTGCGCGCATGTTCTAGGGGAACAGCGTGCTATCGTTTTGATCAAATGTCTGTAATTTTGGATGATTGAGCCGAAAATGGTCTCAATCGACTAGGTTGGACTCACTGATGACGAATCCGGTGTCAAAATCGATTCTGTCCGGCCGGCCGGCCGGCCGTAGACACGATAACTGTCGAACGAAGTGAGCTAGCGACTTGAAACTTTCAGGGTAGGTCGCGCATTGGAATGCCTCGGTTAAGTTCGTTAATGGGCCAAATCGATCGAATAGTTTCGGAGTTATAGGCATTTGAAGTTTTGAAGTTATTTATTTTTTATTTCAGAAACTACTTGAGCGATTGGATTCAAACTTGGCAGTTTGGTGGAGTATAACGACGCGCAACTTTGAGCCAAATTTCGTCAAGATCATATTGTCAATAAATTTAAAAAAAAATTTTTTTCGAAATTTTTTTACAAAAAAATTTTTTTTTCGGAAACCATTCATCATACCAAAAAAAAATTATACTCACACTTTGACCTTCTAATTTCACAGCAGTGTACTAAATTTCAGCTCGATACGATCATAAGTTTTGGAGATATCGGGAAAAAATATGTCAAATTTCGAGGTTTTCTTCTCGATATCGTTGATTTTTTGGTATTACTCGAGAAATACTGATTCAGTCCTGATTAAACTTCACAGCTAGTTTTAAGATGCTGAAAGACAACTTTGTGCAAAATTTCGTGATAATCGGGTTATTAGAACAATTTGAAAAAAAAAATTTATATGATTTTTTCATCATATCATCCTCATTAAATTCTGTATGAAACTTCGAAACTGTTATTTTCGATGAAGTACTGGATTTCAATTCGATCTGGTCTGTATTTTTGGAAATATTGGAAAATCCACCCAATGATTCCGTAGATATACCCAATCAAAATTTTATTTTTCCAATGTTTCCAAAAATACAGATCAGATCGAATTGAAATTCAGTACTTCATCGAAAATAACAGTTCGAAGTTTCATACAGAATTTAATGAGGATGATATGATGAGAAAATCATATAAATTTTTTTTTTCAAATTGTTCTAATAACACGATTATCACGAAATTTTGCATAAAGTTGTCTTTTAGCATCTTAAAACTAGCTGTTAAGTTTAATCAGGACTGAATCAGTATTTCTCGAGTAATACCGAAAAAATCAACGATATCGAGAAGAAAACCTCGAAATTTGACATATTTTTTCCCGATATCTCCAGAACTTATGATAGTATCGAACTGAAATTTGGTACGCGCGCACGTTCAAATTCGTTGCTGAAGCGGTCATCTACATTGGACATGCGCGCAAAAGTTGCTGCCTTCACGGCAGTGCTTTTTGAAATTTTTTTTACTGGTTCTAAAAAACACTGAGTCTGAGATCTCATAACTTTATTATAAGGGGTTGAAAATAACAACCCCTTATTATTTTCCTTCAGAAATTGTTTTCGTGGTATAGATTTTCGAAAAATAAAATTCTCTTATGTTTTCCCATTCAATTCTGGAGAAAAAAGTCTCCTGCCAAATTTCGATACAGTCGATACTTTTCTCGGAATAAATATAACTTAAAAGCAGTTCTGATCACTGTTCATTCTATTTCATCCTATAAGTGTTCCATAGAATGAATATTCTAAGATACTCAGGTCGATTCTGTTTGCAAATAGCAATATTGCCAGTAAAAAGATATTAATTATAAGCTATCATAACAAGATTGGAATTATTGGTATTATGATCAACGATTTTGGGCAATATGATCTGTCACTTTAACAAGAATCTTGCTATCAATATTGCTATCTTAGCAACCTCAAAATAGTACTTTCTATGCTTGATAACAAGATAGGTTAGAAAGGGAATCTTGCAGAGATCCATTTGTTACAGTATTATTTCATCCAAGAATTTGAAAATAGACCTGAATGAATTGAGGATAGGGAAGTATGTACGAATAGAAATTTGTGTGCAAGATTCTCTGGAATATTTCATTTTAAGGAAAATTCTTAGACAAAAATACCGGCATAGTAAGCAACAGCTGATATCATTATTCTCATGATCTCAACATCCATCCCCCTGAATTGCCAACAGAAAAGTTCATGGAATTTCGAATCATTAACGCCTGCATAAAATTGCCGCATTTGATTTCTGGAAACATAAGGTTTGTTCGTTGTACCTGCATGAACTACACTACCTCCACTGACTTCCAATTCTCAGTGCAGCTCAGTCTAGTCACAGATAACTGAATGAGTGGACTTAGTGTAGTTCTATCAGTTGTATGATTTTCACAGAACACAAATATATGATAGATGATTTTACGCAAACCCACGATGACAGAATTCTATGCTTCTTTTGTTTTCGCTACCACTTCTAGGTGAGGTAGATTTGTTGTGAAGTTTTTCTAAAGTCGTCACGGACAAAAATTCTATTTCAAATAGTGATATGATGAAAGTCGATTTCGTCCAAAAATAACCACACATAGAGAACAAAACACGTCAAACCAGGAACCAGAGACAACCACAGATGTCTATGATTATGAATTATATTTACGCATAACCATCACAGAAGATAACCTCACTCTATGCATTGCACACGCAATCTGTGACTACACTAACTGCCAATAATTCCTCAACGAACAGAGTGCAAGTTTACAACGACACACCTCGAACAGAATCAGTGGAGTAAGTGTAATTAGTGTAGTTCATGTAGGTACAACGAACAAACCTCAATATTCCAGGAAATTGGTCAGTTTGACTTGGTTTTCCTGTTTCGTTACATTTTTGAATAAGTCGATGTTTATATGAATGAAAAAAAAGTATATGCTAATGGAAATGTGTTCGAGGTTCTCTAGAATATTTATTTCAAGAAAAACTCTTAGACGAAAATACAGGCAAAGTAGACAACAGCTGTGATGATTATTCTAATCATCTCAACAACAGCAATTATCCCTTTGGAGTGCTAACAAAAAAGTTGATCGAATTTCGAATTATTAACGCCAGAATAAAATTGCTGTATTTGATTTCTGGTAACCAATATTCTATTGGTATCCAGGAAAATGCTTATAGGTCCATTTGACTATTTCCGTTTCCTAACATTTTTATGTCGATATTTACATGAATCATGATAGGATGAAAGTCGAAGATGAAGGTTATGTATGCGAAATCATCATAGACATATTAAACTCTCTGGACACGGCGTACGAATTCATTTCCAAAGAGTCGAATGGGGATAATGAAGCAAGTGAGAGGTCCGAGAGAGAGATGGACCTGGATCGGGCAGACCATAGACAAGATACACGATACCAATATCCGTTATTCTATAGCGCATGGAGAGTGAGAGGAAGGATGATCTTACTTGCACAATATGACGCCTATCTAGAGATGAAATCAAGCATTTACTTAGGGAATCTCCGGAGAAATGACTTCTCCTTGGTATATTAGATTACATTGAAGTTTTGAAAATTGGTGATGAATGTGAACATAACTCCGATATGAATATTCGAAATGATTAATCAATAACAATATATTATGAATTCTCCTGGGTCGCTTGTTTCGGGACTGTATTCCCAGCTCCAAATGATTTTTTTTTTATCAAAGTACAGACACGCGAGCTGAGCGGCTTCCGGAGCAATTTAATTGAGCTTTGAGCTGCCTCAGAAGTATATACGGTGTTTTGAACAGTAAGCGAGCCACTCAACAACGTCCAAACTTGCGAGGAAGCCGAATCAAATTGCCTCGAAAGTCGCTCAGCTCGCGTGGACGCATCTTTTGAATTTTGTGCGTTAGATGGTCTCAAACGATTAGAATGCACTGAAAGTGAGAAAACCTGTGCGAAATTCATTTCTGCGCTCGGATTCATAGCAATTATACATTCATTTGATTTTTTAACTCCCTTTCCACATTATTGTATTCTACTTTCATTTTATATTTCCTCGTACAATTAATGGCACAACACCAATTTACCATTATTCACCAGTGAACCTGGTTTAAAATGAAGGATATCAAATTATATTCAAAACGCTCACGAAAACACAAAAAAAAATGGGAATTAAATCTTCTACAGTCTTTAGATTCTAATTCAGAATGGAATAAGACAAAATCTGCTTTGAAATACTTCGACTTGCAAAACTTTTGAAAAAAAAAATGTATTTCAAACATAAACTTATAATTACAGTCTATGGCTTTAAACTGATCTGTCTTATTTTTGCCGTATTCTATGATGGTTTGGCCCGCCCTAGTTCCATCTTTGTCGGCCCGCTTCCTCTCTCTTTAAGCCATGTCCATATAGTTTTATAGGTCTATGGAAATCATAAAAAAACTCACGGAGTAGGGTTATTTTCTTCTTCGTTGTAGCTCTAAAGTCACAAAATACAGTGTTGTCAGCTCTAAAATCACCGATTATGGAAGTCCATGATAGCAATATTGTTATGACGAAATTCATAACAAACATTGCTATAACACTCGGAACAGAATACGTAATATCATGCCCATATTGCTATAAATTAGATAGATAGCAATATGACTAAAATAGCAAGGTTCATAGCAATACGCAAACAGAATCGACCTGATTGTATGTCTACGACAGGAGATAAAGATGTTCTATGAATCTTTCTGAAGGTTTAATTACTAATTTGATGCATGTATTTTAGCAGGAGGTAGTCATTTTGAATATTTATTATAGTTTTGCGTTATTGTATCTGGAATAAAATAAAAAGTACTGTTGTCAATTATGTTTATTAATCGAAAGAAATTTCGATTTGTGAAATTAAAATATTATGGATATAATTTTCTTCCCGAAATTAGTAATTGAACCTTCAGAAAGATTCATAGAACATCTTTATCTCCTGTCATAGACATACGATATCTTAGAATATTCATTCTATGGAACACTTATACGATGAAATGGAATGAACAGTGACCAAAACTGCTTGTAAGTTTTTATTTATCCCGAGAAAAGTATCGACTGTATCGAAATTTTGCAAGAGACTTTTTTTCTCCAGAATTGAATGGGAAACGTGAATTTTATTTTTCGATAATCTATACCACGAAACCAATTTTTGAAGGAAAATCATAAGGGGTTGTCATTTTCAGCCCTAATAATGAAGTTATGAGATCTAAAAAAATGTGTGAGTAACATCTACTTAGTGCTTCATATTATGTATAGTTTTATGACTCAGTGTTTTTGGAACCAGTAAAGAAAATCAAAAACTGTCGATTCGTCATCGCCTCCCAAAGGCTGTATCTTAGAAGGGAAGTCGATTTCGAAAAAAATTTATATGAACTACCCCTGCTTATTTTCATCGAGGAATCATCTCCCTAATTACTTTGCATTTGTTTCATATCATATTTATTTCCTCAATATAATACAGGATGTGTCATATACAAAATATCGTGTAAATACGATTCAATTCTTAGACTTTCGAAATATAAGCACAATACCACATATAACATAATCTGACAAACATAAAACATAATCAGACAGTCCTGAAAAGACTTCTAGAACCGGTAGCTCATGAATTCCTCCAGCGAGTAGAATGCAGTTTCCGTGAGAAAGGTCTTCAAAGATTTCCGGAAGGCTAGAAGACTGAGTGATGTCATGTGTTCGGGAAGTTTATTGAACATCTTCAAGCCACTGCAGATAGGTGTGTTCTTGGTCCTTGCTAGTCGATGAATTGGGATCACAAATTTATACCTTGACCTTGTTCGATATTCGTGAACCTGAGAATGAAACAAAAAGTTGCTTTTGTTTTTGTGGACGTATGAGAGGCACTCAAGTATATAACAGCAGGGTACTGTCAGTATCCTGTGTTTCATGAAAAAAGGCCTGCAACTAGTTCTTTGATCGATTCCTGCTATCAGTCTCAATGCATTCTTCTGCTTCAAGAAAACTCTATTAGCATCAGGGGATGAACCCCACAGGATAATTCCATAAACCATCCGTCCATGAAACTGAGCATGGTAGGTAAGTAGAGCCTCTCTTTCGGATAGTAAATTTTTAATCTGCCTAATCGCAAAAAGTGCGGTACAGAGTTTCCTACATAACCCATTCACATGCTGTGTTCAAGATAAATTCGAACTAATGGATAGGCCTAGCAGGGCTATACTCCCCAGATTTCGTCGTTTCGTGATTATAACCAAATTTTGTGTTTTTTCAGGATTGACTTTCATGTTGTTACTGTTGAACCACTTTGTAGTGCCCTGAATAGCTTTTCTCGCTTTAGTCTGAAGAAGTCCATCAGTATTTGCCCTACTCAAAAAGGTTGTATCATCAGCAAAAAGTACTTCCTCATCTGCAATAACATTATATATCAGATCGTCAATATATATATCAGAAATGAAACTGGTCCGAGCAACGAACCCTGAGGAACCCCTGAGCTAACCTTGCATTTCGAAGACCTATTTCCATTCAAATCTACAATCTGGTATCGTTCTTCCAGATATGATTTGAACAATTGTAAAGGTGGGCCTCTAACACCAATATATTCAAGTTTCGATAGTAGTTTCCTGTGAGTGACACAATCGAAAGCTCTACCCAAATCCATGCACGATATAACCGCCTCCTCCGAATCATCCAATGACTCCGTCACAAACTTAACTACCTTCATTACAGCACTTGATGTAGACATAAACCTTCGGAATCCGTGCTGACGATCACTTAGCAGCGAATTTTTATCCAAAAATGAGACCAATCCCCTCCTGATAAGGGACTCAAATAACTTCGAGAAAGCTGGTAGAATCGATATTGGACTGTAATTTCCAAGTATATTTTGGTCAACTTATTATGTACAGGTATAATCCTGGCAACCTTCAATTCGTCGGGAAAGCAACCTTGTTCGAAGCACCCATTTATAAGATCTGATAATGGATCAGCCAGGCAGTCGATGACTTTCTTGAGCAACCTCACTGAGAATCCGTATATATCTCGCGATGGTTTCGTTTTCAATTCATATACAGAACGTTTGATTTCTTCTGGTGTAGTTGGGGTCAGGAAAAACGAGTTAGAGTTTTTAACTTTCTTATTTTTCATGAAGTCATCCCTTTTTTTTGAATTTCCTTCTTGTTCTCCTAGTTCTCCTGCTATGATCGCAAAATAGGTGCTGAACTCCTCCTCTGACAACTCGGTTCTGCTGTTTTTTGCCTTTTTAATCCTGGAATTTATTATGTTCCATATTGCGCGATTTTTATCATTAGATTCATTTACGATTTGTGCATTTCTTTTTTTTTACGGTATGCTCTATTAAATGTCTAAGTTCTTGTTTGATTTTAATGTACATTTGTTTTGAACTTTCGTCAAGCTTGATCGTAAAAATTGTATGGGCTGCATCAACCTTGTTCTTGAGTATTTTTACTTCTGGTATTTCCCAGTGAGTGTTTCTTCGTGAATTTCGGATCTTAATTCGTTTTTCAGGAAAACATTTGTTGAACGCTTTTGATATAATATCGTGAAAGTTGGTATAAGTCAGAGAGGCTGAGTTTCCCTTCATCGAGCTCCAGTCGACCTCTTTTAAACATTCACGGAAAAGATTTGTAGTGTTTACAGACACCCTGTATAGTAATAAACATAATTGGATTACCTTTGGTTATCTATTCTTTCAACGTACAGTTGGATAATTTTCGATGCTTTTCACCAATTGTTTCACTATTGTTGAATAGTGACTGACTTAAAGGTTTTTACCAAACTTTAACAAAATCTGGAGAATCATTTCCAAAATAGGCAATTGAAACGATAATTTCGAAAATTATTGGCAAAGAATTATTCAAGAATGTTTTTGCGCGCATGTTCTGGGGAACAGCGTGCTGTCGTTTTGTCTAAATGTCTGGTATTTTCGATTTTTTCCTGAAATGGTCTCAAACAACTAGGTTGGACTCACTGATGACGAATTCGGTGCCAAAATCGATTATGTCCGGCCGGCCTTGAAACTCTCAGATTTGGTCGCGCATTGGAATGCGAAGGTTGAGTTCGTTTATGAGACAAATAGGTAGAATGGTTTTGGAGTTATACGCAACTACTGCTAAGCGATACGCCCTCTGGCGATAGAAATTCGAACACTTCCAAGCTAGTAGTTTTTCGACGTACCCGTTATTCTAAAGTATTTTGCTTACTTTTGGAGTTCATTTTGTGTTGTTCTCCGAGTTGGAATTTTGGTATCCCGAAAGTGTTTGTAATATTCATCAAGCAATTTCATTCTTTCCGATCATCTACTGCCTCGAGTTTTAATTTTTCCAAAGCTAAAAGAAATTAAAGTTAATTCGGAAACACCATTTGGCAGGGAACTCAATAATAGAAGAAAGTCCTAGATTTAGAAATTGAAGATTGGAAAACAGATCACGAAATACATGAAAGTATGTTCACTGCATTTCTCTGAAGATGTTTATTTTCATAAAGGTAAATTACAATGTATTCATTACGAAACAACTTCATGTCCAGATGTTTTTAGGTGTGAATGAAAATAAGAGAACTTTGATGAAAAATGTTGCAGAGAAACTACCGAGCACTCCTGCAGCTACCTAATTCACATACTACACAAAATCATATTCAAAGAGAGTGATCTGGTTGAAAACCTGACCAAAACTAGATATACTGTTATAGTTAATAATAGCTGACGTTTTTCATGTAAATACATTAATATTTTCCATATCTATGTATATAGGTAGGTTGAACCAGCTGTGACATTTTTCATTTTGTATGTGTATCTTGAGCTGCTGTAATATGAAAATAAAATCAATTATATGTCTATCAGTTTCCTTTTCTTCCGAAATACGATGCGAAAGAACTAAAGCAGAGAAGCTGTTTTCATTTTATTGATTCACTCGTTTGTAAACAAAGAGAACAAGTCATAACTTTTGGACTGATTCTAGATTTACCACATAATATAGCCTGCTTTCAGTACTTCTTCACATTAATAAGAGTCCTTTAATTACTTACTGAGGTGCTCTGCTTAATAAATATTCGTTCTCCACCATATTTCTACGGTTTGCTTACATACCTACTAGCTTGGACAGGTTCCAAAATTAACCGTTAGGGCGCTGGCATCTTCGCAGAAGTTCCCGATAGTCATTTGAAATTTTGACATTAATTCTCTGATATTCAGGAACTACTCATGCGATTCAATTGAAACCTAAGTTAGTTGAAGCATAACAACGCACAACTTCAAACGAAATTTTGTTGAAAAATTTTTTTTTTCTAATTTTTTTCGTTTATTTTTTTTCGGAAACCGTTCATTAACTCCCAAAAAACTGTTGTTCGTACTTTGAACATCATATTTCACAGCAGTGTATCAAACTTCATTTCAATACGACCATCATTCCTGGAGATATTGGGAAAAAATATGTAAAATTTCGTGTTTTTTTCTCGAAATAGTTGTTTGATCCGGAATAACTCGAAAAATACTAATTCATACAAAATTAAACTTACAGCTAGTTTGAAAATGCTGATGGGCAACTTTGTGCGAAATTTCGTGGTGATCGTGTCATTATAACAATTTGAAAAAAAATTTAGAATTTTTTTTTTTCAAATATTCAATATTCTGTGATCTTCTGATCATATTATCACCATGCTATTCTTTATAAACCTTCGAACTCTAATTTTTCGATAAAGTTCTGGATTTCAATTCGATCTGATCTGTAGTTTTAGTAAAAATTTTAAATGGGTATATCTGCGGAATCATTGCGCGGATATTTCCCCTTCACGAATTCGTCCTCCGTAATTAAGGTCTAAAACTACTCTTCAAATGTCGAGATTCCAAGTTGTTTCTCTCGGAAGTTATTGTATCGAGTATAAGTTATTGTGTCGGCCATTAATTAGGCCGACCGTAAAGACATTACGAAAGTCGAATTCGTGAATGGGTAAAATCCGCTAAATGGTTTTCCAATATTTCCAAAAATTGAGATCAGATCGAATTGAAATCCAGTAGTTCGTCAAAAAAACCCTAAAAAAGCACTGCCGTAAAAGCAGCAGCTTTTGCGCGCATGTTCAAATTCGTTGCCAAAGCGGTTATCTCCATTGAAAATACGCGCAAAAGATGCTACCTTTACGGCAGTGCTTTTCTAGTTTGATTATACAATCCTCACAAAGCTCTGCATGACATGGGCTTCGGTACCAAACTCGAATTTGGTCAGTATCTCTTGAGATATTGAGGAAATATCATCGAAATTCAAAAAAGCTTACTTCCAAAATGGTTGGGTGGATTTTGTTGATTCAAGAATTCGGCCTAGATAAACATACCCAATAAATGTCGGAGTGATGGGCAGCCGGACAGACATAATTGAATCTGAGCATGCATTTGTCATCAGTAAATACAACGCAATATTTTAAGCTAATATTTGAAGAATCGAAGATTTCAAACATATAGGCAAAATGGTAACGCTCCCGTTCTTGTTCAACCTGCGTTAAATTTTTTCGAGCAAATAATCAAAAATGTCCATATTTATTCTGAAATATTGACATGACCTCGCGATCGATGTATTAAATGTATTCCATCACGATTTCTGCGGGTCAAATGCCACATTTTGAGTGACAGTGACTAGTTTTCTCAAAAAATAAGGTATCCGGTTCTCTTTGTCTTTCGCCCTGAAGCTTCCAACTGTGGAAACAACCTGAACGAATTCTTGCTTAAGGCTGGTCGCCTGGTCGTCCACTGCACGCGATTTCGAGAGGCGCGATAGGAGCGTAAATGAACTTGCGAGACAGATCCAAATGAATGGAATTCTAGGTACCCTCGTCGACTGGCAGCGAGTTCATACGGGCGTTTTCGAGAGAATTCGAGCGGCGCAATCGTATCCCGATCAGTTTGGATCTGCCGCGTCTATACGCTCGAAAAGAGGGGCAATCCGACGGCAAGTAGAATGTATGGTTTGTGAACGGAATATTTGATGAAGCTCGTTGTTTGATGTTGGTGAATTTTAGATGGATCAGATTGAAAGTTTAATGAATGTTGTCCTTCTTCTCACATTAAACTCACACCCAGAAGTTCTGTAGGTGTAGTAGCCTACCTGAAATTGGACTCTTTGGCAATTAATCGGCTGTATAGAATTCCAAATATAGTTAATTCAGCGCGTTTCGCCATTATCCCGGTTTTTATACCTCTTATTATCTCAATATTGATTATCAATTTGTTTTTTACTCTGTGGCCAATTTTATTCCAAACATTTTCCTATATGCTCAAGTGTTTTTGATCCATACGTAGTGCAATGATTCAACTACGTTCCACTCAATCTCATATGCAGAACGATCTTTTCACAAAATGAACATAGTTTTTTCTTAATCAAACGCTACGGATTTTTTACTAGTTTTACCTGTTTTCTATAATACGCATGTACTTCTGCAAAATTTTAAGAATTTCTGAATATTTGTGTCACCATCATTTCTTAAGATGTTTGCAGTTTTTAAAGTTTTGAAGTCACGTTCAAGGTACATTAATAACATAATATACTCCCCTTCTGAAGGTGACTTCTCACAAATAAAACTCAAATCAGCCATAATTTCGAAGTTCCACATCCTTTGTTATCGAAGTACCCAGGTCATCAACATTCACACTTCAACTTTCATTGCAGTATTATAAATGAGTATACGATAATAATCTGTGAAGTTTTGAAGGTTTCTCCGATTCATTATCAGGATAGTGAATTTTTCCCGATAATTCAATTAACTGAATCGAATTCCACGTGAGAAGTTGTTGAACGAATGTTTTCACAGAAATCGAAATTTTCAACAGAAAAAAAATTGGAGCAATATTTCTAAAATGAAAATTTTCGGAAAACACCTGGTAACAATGTAACGGTGAAAGCTATGATGTTGCGGTTTTCGCCAATGAGTTTCTCATGAAAATTGGCCCTCAGAACCGAAATAGGACTAGGAATAGGACCCTTTCAAAAGTGTCCAATTTGGCCCACCCTGTACAGCCAGTGACTTGCGTTTATGAAGATGAAAATTTGTGCAATCTGATTTCATGAAAGAACCTGGGGCAATTTCTTCTGTTATTTGGATATCTGGATTGAAACATTCTTGAATACAACTATTATAAATTTTTTTTAACGAATGAAATTTCTGCTTTCGGACCTAGAATTTCGCCAAGACATTTTCTACACTAATTCAAATATATAACGTTACCTTTCGTATGAATAGTCATTGAAGTCAGATCAATAATCCTACAGTAAGAGTAGTTTGAAATTTTCGAATTTTCAGAAAACACCCTGTATATCTAAAACATTTTTTTATCTACCAACAGACACATGCCCTAAATTCTCAAATTAACGCTGCTGTTCCACTAGTCACTTCAAACTCTGTATAGTAACCGATGTGCAATGTCGTCAGCTGCATTCCTCTAATCAGGCAATAATAAAAAATTTTTTTTAGACCACTGGCAGAAAAAAATTCTAACGGTAATGAAATTCATAATAAGATATTAAATACACGCGAAAATGTTCGAAGAAGCCGCTAGAAGTCACATGCTGGTAATAAAAACTTGAATATTATTTATTGTGGTATCTTTATAGAGCAAATTTGCTGGTGCGTCTTCTGTAAAAAAAACCGCATGTAGCCCAGTCGCCGTAGGTTGTCCATGCCGGATCTAAGTATTTCTATTTGTTTCTGAGTTGCATGTCAAAATCGAAATGGAATTGCAATTTTGTTCCATATTTCCCTCCCAATTAGTGCTATGAATGCGAAATGAAAACATTATCCAGACACTTTTAGATAGCAATCTAGATGCTCACTCTGAATTTTTTCAAAAGGGTATCGCCTCTGAGCTATCACATAAAGTTGAATTTTTGCATACCTGAACAATAATGGTAAGGGAAGATTCACCATTTTGGCTGTTTCAAAAACTCAAAATACTGATTATTTTTTATTGAAAACTCACTGGCAATATATAACATATTTTTTTATAAGTAAAAATGAGTCATTAAAATCTATTGTTTCGATAAGAAAAACTATACTTTCATGACATAGCTCAGTATAGAAAAATCCTAGTAAGCCACTGCATTGCTATCAAAAAGAGTTTGTATATTGTTTTCATTTCAAATTCATATGAGAAATTGGAACGGAGATAATGTCCAAAGTTGTTCATTCACAAATTTCAATTTTGACATATAACTCGAAAACCTTCCCGGATATCGACAACTGTTATGTGCCATTCATATTAGTCTTGAAGGTCAGGTATGACCTATTTCGCCTACCCTGAAAAATATTCGCCAAAAATTAATTCACTGGAAGTTAGGTCAATTTAGCCAATTTAAAATATCGACTTCCTTTATCGATAAGAACAACCATTCTCTTGGTAAAATACTGAGAATCCATTAAAGGTTTCGAAAAACGGATTAACAAGACATTTTTCTCGTTAAATCCGAAAATCCCAAGAAAAAAATAGGTTGTGTATAAAAAATATCGTTGTATATCATTTACAGATAAGCCAATAGATAATGTTTTCATGATTGAGGCCTTGAAGCGCTCAAGCGAAATATATATCAGCGCGCCGGTACATTTACCGCACCCTGTATAAAATCACTTCAGGAATAACACTGATTCGGGCAGTCAAAATTCAGCTGTTCCACGACAAGGTAAAATAAATCTATAAACCGTATCAATCCAGTAGATCAAAGATGATAAAACTCATAAACGCGTTTGTTAATGCGAAGTGCGACAAAATTTATCTACATGTCATCATTTCATGCCGAGTTTGTTATTTGACGAAATATCATTAGAATAGGCGTTTAAACGAACGCACAAATAACACTACGTCACGTTAGTGCTTCCTTCGAATTTTTAGTCCCTTGAATTCAAGTTTGACAAAAGATTCAATACATCGAGGAAATTTTTTTATAGAATACTATATGATCACTAAAATTTTTTTTATTTTTGTTCATATAGATAGAAACATGAAAGTCTAGGTGAAATATTCGGTAGTTCATGTGTTGGTTTTCACAAAGTTTTCTACTTAAATCTCAGAAGTATGTAGTGAGTAGGTATCGAATTTAGCATTGAAGGAATTAAAGATGTGTGTCATCGCACTACAAAACACATGTCATGTTCCTAACGTAATGCGCAAATATCGAGCTCATCTTAAGAACCATTCAAGAATCTAAATAATCTATAATATTGCTATTTATTTTCGTACTAAATGGAAATTTGAAATCGCTTAACAAAATATATTGAATGTTTTGATTCTCACCTGAAATTGTGATGTTTACTTCGTAGTCATTCTTATCTCTCACGAAAACACTACTTAGATAAAGGCGATTAGACTCAGTAATAACTTCAAGATACACTGTTATAGGTTATAAATCGCTTTGAATCATATAATGTCAACTTCACTGAATAAGTTGAATATTGTGCAATTTCCATTCAGCAAATATAATCTGCCAGGGTGCTTTTCTGTCACAACAAACCCAGCTCAGTCAGAGCCCTGACTGAACAACCCTACTGAAATAAAATCGATTCGATATTCGCAAGCGCACTGAGAGCTCCACTTAAGTATTAACGTTTGGCGGTAAAGGGTGCCATGCATTACGATGACGTCATTCTTTGTCAGCGATAGGAAGGGAGGGAATTCCTAACGGCTACGGGTTTAAGAACCCCGCGAAATACGGTTCCGTACGTGTTTTCCGAGTCGGCTTCTGCATTTTCTGCGCGCTCACCTTTAGCTGACACTGTCATATTGGATTAAGGACATTGGGGATGTTGGAGTAGTACGCATGTAGGGGTGATTCAGGGGCGCATGGGCGCATTGGGGGAGTTGATCGATACCGGTGGCTCGTTTTCGTTTACGTGGTTGCTGACATGCGATATGAATGTTCGATTTTTCATGTCGTTCGATTCTCTGAAATAGGTTTCAGCTTGATAGTTTTTGCTTCGCTATTGTGTAATTCGATTGTTGTATGAATTTCGAATTGGGAATTTTTCATCTTTGGAGGATATTTCGGGAGGATTTTGAATTATTTTTCAGGTTTTTTCTGGGTTTTCACATCCAATATCTGAAAAAGCATTATTAGTAATTAATGTTGTCAATAAGAAAATTACCAAAGTATTTATGTCACAGGCTCGATGATATCCCCAAACGATAATTAATGAATTGATATCATATTCAGTTGGGACAGGTGCAATAACTGGAACATTCGAAATCCAATATTATAATACAAAATCTCCAGGATTATTATTTTGTTTTTAAATATCGAATTGATAATGTTTGGGGATTATGCATTATTTTTCAGTTTGTTCTAGGTATTCGCTCCGAATATCTGAAAAAAAATCTAGAAAAGCACTGCCGTGAAGGCAGCAGCTTTTGCGCGCATATTCAAGGTAGATGACTGCTTCGGCAACGAATTTGAACATGCGCGCAAAAGCTGCTGCCGTCACGGCAGTGCTTTGCTAGATTTTTTTTCGATTAATTACTGGATTAAAAATTCGATCAAATCTCTATTTTTGGAAATATTGGGAAAATAAAATTTTGAATGGGTATATCTATGGAACCATTGGGTGGATTTTACCCATTCACGAATTCGACCTTCGTAATTAAGCCCCAAACCTACTCTACAAATATCGAGTTTGTGAGTCGTTTTATCTGGAAGATATTGTGTTTACGGTCCGCCTAACAGCCGGCCCGTAAACCCAATATCTTCAGAAAGAAACAACTTAGAAACTCGATATTTGTAGAGAAGGTTTGGACGTTAATTACGAAGGCCGAATTCGTGAAGAGGTAAAATCCACTCAATGATTCCGCAGATATATCCATTCAAAATTTTATTTTGCCAATATTTCCAAAAATACAGATTAGATCGAATTGAAATTCAGTAATTAAAATGACAGTTTGAAGGTTCATACAGAATTTAATGAGTATAATATGATGAGAAGATCACAGAATATTGAATATTTGAAAAAAAATTTGAAATTTTTTTCATACTGTTCTAATGACACGATCATCACGAAATTTTGCACAATGTTGTCCCTCAACATCTCCGAACTAGCTGCGAAGTTTAGTCACGATTGAATCAGTGTTTCCTGAGTTATACCGAAAAATACAACGATATCGAGAAGAAAATCGTGAAATTCTACATATTTTTTCCCAATATCTCCAAAACTAATAGCCGTATCGAATTGAAATTTGATGCACTACTGTGAAATATGAAGTTCAAGGTATAACTGGAATTTTTCTCGAAGATGAACAATAGTTTCAGGAAAAAAAACTTTTTCGAAAAAAATTTTGAGAATTTGAAATTTCCCAACTAACTGCCAAGTTTCAACCCAATCGCTTCAGTAGTTTCTAAAATATGAGGAAACTAACCTCAAAATTTCAAATGACTATAACTCCGAAACTATCCAGCCGATTCGGCCCATAACCCTTCCTGAAAT
This sequence comes from Myrrha octodecimguttata, assembly GCA_958510865.1. Lineage (NCBI taxonomy): Eukaryota > Metazoa > Arthropoda > Insecta > Coleoptera > Coccinellidae > Myrrha > Myrrha octodecimguttata. Next base: position 3,115,729 of record OY294062.1, read on the forward strand.
TTTCAAGATGATAGGATCCTCCGTACGCCCGTTATCGTGGTGACGGCCGGCCTGCCGGACCGAATCGATTTTGACACCGGAATCGTCATCAGTAAGTCCAACCTAGTCGTTTAAGAACATTTTCATGGAAAATTACCGACATTTGGACAAAACGATAGCTCGCTGTTCCCCTAGAACAAGCGCGCAAAAACTTCTGGAGATAAAATTATGATTTGCTGCAATTGCTTTCGCAGATTGCAGAATTCAAACTACCGTTCGATATGTCAAAGGAAGATTCTAGAAAAGATGTTGCGTAATGAATAATATCGGAATAATGCAAACTATTCTTGAAGTGAACTGTAACGTATCAGAGTCTGTATTTGACTCCTTCATCAGACAATGAAATGAAAATCATTTTCTTGAAAAACTTTCGTATTTCAAGGAACTTTGTCTATAAATAATAATTGATGTTCAATTTGAAAAGTTTTTTTTGGGAGCGAAAACGTAAAAACAAATTTGAAAAATAAAAAAATATTTTTCCTCTTCGCCCAGAGCGCCATTCAGTCTTGTCCAATTTATCAAACTTCGAGAAGAAATTTTTTTTGAATGATTTCATTCGTTTTCCTAATGTAACATTTTTGAGGAACACAGGATGTTTCGTTAAAATTCGAGGTACAGTGGTCATCATACATGTATTATCTCCTACTTCATCATAAAATTTTTTTCGATTTTCTGAACAAATGATTCTCACGATATTCTGACCATATTATTATGGTACTCACGGAATTCCATTGAAACCGTCAAGCTGTCATTTTGTAACCGAGAACACGATTTCAATTCGATCGGACTTTTTTTTATTCGCCTCATGAAGATATAGGAAAACATCATAAAATTTCAATAACATACAAGTGTAGGTATATGATAATATGTTCAGAATATAGAATATTTGGGATTTTTTTCCAATATCTCCCAAAATTCATTTCTGCAAAAAATGTTAAATTTTTTTTTCAAATTTATATAACAAACTTCTGCAAAAAGTGGCGCTCCGTTATGCTTCAACTTACTGCCAAGTTTCAATCCAATCGCTTGTGTAGTTCTTGATATATCAGGCAAATAACCTCGAATTTTCATATGACTATAGTCTGCCAGACATAATCGATTTCGACACCGGATACGTCATCAGTGAACCCAACGTAAGTAGTCGTTTGAGAGCATTTTGCCCGAAATAATTCGAAATATATAGACATTTGGTCGAAACGATAGCACGCTGTTCCCCAGAATATGCGAGCAGAAATCCATATTACTGGTAAATCGAAATGAAAATTCTAGAAAAGCACTTACGTGAGGTAAGGAGCTTTTACGAGCTTGTCCAAATGTGTTGTCAAACCGGTGATTTCTTACGTATTGACCCCACCGAACGAAGCTTCACTACCTGATGGAAAGATTTGCCAAATTTCATCGAAATCTGATGATATACATATATTTGAAAATTGTGTTCAAAGAAAATTTGAAAAATTTTCGAAAATAATCACCCTAGAATTTTTTTTTCGCGTTGTATTGTGCTTCAGTATTCTTCCATAACTAGATACAATGTATCATACTGATCACTTGAGTATTTCAGTGACACCGAAGAAATAAGTTTCTAACAACGAAACCCTGAATATTTTTCTTCAATAGGTCTTTCTATTTGACGCTGTTTCACTTCCAAACTGATCCAAAATCAGTTGATGTGCGTATTTGACAATGTTGTGATTTTGAACTGATGCGCATCATTTCCAACTGATGTTGCTCTCTTGCGGGATTAGTTTGATTTCCGTAATCACATCAGTTCAACATAAACTTGCTTTTTGGTAAATAAACAATAGAAAAACTTTCTGCTAAATTGTAATTTGAGAAGCCGTCAATTGAAGATTCTTAAATGGATTATACAAAGGGAACCTGCAAATTTTGCAAGCACCCACTAATTTTGGACATCACACCTACTTTCACATTCGAATAAATTTCTACTATCTGACAAATAACAATCTGTCAAATAATTGTACCAGCATTTGCAATCTGGAGAATAACTTATTTCGGTACTTTAATTGAAATTATACAAATAATAATTCCAAATCCGTCTGAGATAGACACTTCAATACGTGAGAACTGCCACCATACAAATATGTATTAGAAAAATAGTACAGTTGTCTCACAAATCCTATCTTCTTTAAATGAATAGAATCAATTCAGTTTTTTGATAACAAATGTGGAATAAAACTCTCATTTAATTTCTCTATTGATATCGAACGTTACCTACTTCTTTCATTGTGCAATAATTTGATCATTGTAATGGTAAAAACAGTATTATGCTGATTTCATTCCTGAAGGGGATCATTGGTTATAGTTCAGCTGGTCGTGAAGGAGTAACTATTCTGGAAAGATGAAGAAAAATGGGCTCAGAAGTGCCTATGAAAATTGGAAACAAAAACCGGGAAACATTTAAGAGAAATTTGGGAAAATGCTTCTTATTGTCGATTTTACATGTGGTTAGTTGAATACATATGATTGAAGAATACTTATATTTTAATTTTTCAAAAAGTTTTGAAAATGTTGAAGCAAAATAATCCATTATCGTTTTTAATTATGTAATTTTTTGAGAAATCCCCAAACTAATATTAGACGAGATTTCTTTCATTTTGTTCAACTGCTATATCATCTATCACGGCACTAGCTGCTGTTATCATATTTCGGGTTAACTTCTATGGTCTTTATTGAATCAATATCAGGATCGATCAGTGATGACTCAGACCTTCTTCTTTATAAAAACAAACAGAAAGGCTTGTCAAAAATTGACCATTCCCCCAAAACTCCTTGCTTGGAATTAATCGGCATGCCCAAACAAAACATTGTTGTATTAATACTTCATATAACGTGAGAATCAGCTCAAAATTTGATTGCATTATATATATGTGAATGGTAATATTTTGGGTAAATCCTGCATTGCTCGAATAATAGGGAAATTTTTATTGAAAACTTATGAGTTTTCAAAAATTTCATCATTCGGGTTGGACTACCAAAACATTGTAGATGATAGTATTCGATTGATATTGAAAAGCAGCTCCAAATTCGATTTCATTGCCTACCTGAATGTCAATGTAATGAATCAGTCCTATCTTATTCAAGTCTCATTGATTGTGGAGTCTAAAATCTCCAATTTACCGATGTAACTGACATTTTAGAAAATAACATTTATTTTGTCGATTTTTCAATTTTCAAACGCAATTACTAGATTGAATGAATTCAGGAAATTTGACTTTTCCTTTCAGAGTCAATAGAATTTTCTTATTTCTCTCTTCTAAAATGGAAAATTTGAGTTCCTGTTCACACAGATCCGGATAGTTTCAACTGAAAATACTTCTACAACTCATTGCTAGTTTTCAGAATTTTTTTATGGAATTCTCGATAGTATCTTTGCAGAAACGGTTCCTTTGACGTGTAGACGCCGTACAAGATTTCCATCTTGGTACACATCTGAGACGGTTCGGTGTATTTTCGATAAGGAAAAGGTGTACAAGAAGTATAGAAAATTCAAGACAAGCTCCGTCTTGGAGCGTTACAGGGCACTGGGGTCTATGTCGAAGATAACAATCAAGTCAGGTTACAAGAAATTTATTCAGGCTTCGGAGTTGAAAATATTGGAGGATGCATCTGATTTCTGGTCCTATATAAGTGGTAGGAGGAGTAACTCCAGAATTCCTGGAATTGCGAAGATCAGAGGAATGGACCATAGAGGAAAGAGTGGTATAGTTGAGGCCTTTGCTACCTATTTCAAAAGATATTGCAAGTTTCCATCGTGCTGGAAGATGACGAAGGTGATACCCATCTTGAAACAGGTTGATCCAACTGACTTAGCCTGACCGTCCATTGGAAGCGATTTGGGGCTTTTATGAGCTACGAGTTTTACAAGCGCCGAGGAGCTTTTACGACCCAAGCGGTCTCAGGCTTCGGGGTCGTCCACTAGCAGATAGTTCGCGAGGTTTCGGTTCGTTCTTGTTCTTGCGTAGCAGAGGATTTTTAATTCAGATTTCCGTGTTTATTGAAGGAATTGTGATACGGGATGGATTTAGAATTAATAATTCATTTCAAGGATAAATCTCACTTGATCAGGCGTATGTAAGCTACGGAATAGGGAAAATTTTTGAGCTAAGGTAGATTCAAATTTAGAAAAAATGAAATTATCGGGAATAATTCACCATCTTGATAATGAATGATTATTATCGTATACTCATTTATAATACTGGAATGGAAGTTGAAGTGTGAATGTTGATGACCTGGGTACTTCGAAAACAAAGGATGTGGAATATCGAAATTATGGCTGATTTGAATTTTATCTGTGAAAAATCAGCTTCGGAAGGGAAATATGTAATAATGTATCTAGAACGTGACTTCAAAACTTTAAAAACTGCCAACATCGAAAGAAATGATGGTGACACAGATATTCAGAAATTCTTAAAATTATGCAGAAGTGCATGCGTATTTTAGAAAACAGGTCACTAGTAAAAATCCGTAGCATTTTATAAAGAAAAAACTATGTTTATTTTGTGATCGAAAAGATCGTTCTGCATATGAAATTGATTGAAACTTAGTTGAATCATTACAGTACGTATGGGCCAAAAACACTTGAGCTTATAGAAAAATATTCGGAATAAAATTGGTCGGAGACTAAAAAAGAAATTGATAACAGATATTGAAATAATAAGAGCTATAAAACCCGAGATAATGGCGAAACACGCTGGATTAATTATATTTGGAATGCTATACAGCCGATTATTGCCATAGAGTCCAACTTCAGGTAGGCCGAATTCTCTCGAAATCGCCCGTATGAACTCGCTGCCAGTCGACGAGGGTACCTAGAATTCCATTCCTTTGGATCTGTCGCGCAAATTCGTTCATTTACGCTCCTATCGCGCCTCTCGAAATCGCGTGCAATGGACGACCAGGCCTATCTCCATACTTTCGAACTTCGCAAAACTATTTGAGATCACATTATATCAGAAAATATATCCTGCTGTGCGACATCTACTAAGTCCTTAACAACATGGTTTCATGTCGAGGAGATCTTGTAATACAAATCTTGCTGTGTTTTTGCAGTATGTCACTGACTTTCAGAAAGCGTTCGATAAGGTCAAACATGCGGTACTCGTGCATAAACTAAGGACGCAGTTTGGTTTCTCTGATAATCTTGTGAATTTTTTCATATCTTATCTGAGAGATCGTCGGCAGTTCGTTTATGTTTATGGGTTGCTGTTCTGTTATTTATGTTTCCATTTCTGGTGTGCCGCAGGGTTCAAATCTACTTCCTTTAATTTTCATTTTATTGATCAATGACCTTTTTCACGATTCGTTGGTGAACGGTGGAAACACCTCATCGACTTCGTTGCCTGGATTGTTCAATGTTGGTGGTGCCAGAGGTGGGAGAAGACATCGGGAGCAGCGTGTGCTGCCTTTTACAGCAGAAGTGAACGATGTGCTTGAATTTGACTATGCTGACGACTTCGAGTTTATCTGTAGAATCGATTCCAATGCCGATTGCTCTCGTTTACAGCGTGTGTTGGAGTGTTGGATGCCTTGTTGAAGTGGTGTGACAGAAACTTCCTTCCAGGGCTGGGCAGTATTTCAATTACTTGTATTTGAAATACGTATTTGAAATACAAATACGTATTTTGTATTTCTATTTTAAATACTTCTTGAAAATGTATTTTGTAATTGGTATTTCAAATACCTGACGCTGAAGTATTTTGTATTTTGTATTTCGATACTTTTGTCTTCGAAATACATTTAAACAAATACATTTAGCGTTCTACAGTAAATAAACCTTCCTTCAGGTGGCGCGACGTTCATCTGGTTCTTCTACAAGTAATTATATTTTCGACAAATAAAGAAGAAGAAAAGTCCCTACGGAATGGTCATTTCCGAAATTGATTATATTCTGTGGGTTAACTTTTAAACTGTCTTTTCGATTAGAACTTCTCGTGTGGCTAGTTGTGTGTTCCTTAACGGTAATTTTCATTAACTTGTGTGAGTTCTGTGTATTTCACGAATTTCTTAGTAAGAATTGCACGATGGATGATCAAATTCCTTTAACAAGTAATTCCTCGATTCCGGACCATGACAGCGATGGAGACGGAGTGAATGCAAGGACGTATCCGCTAATTTTAAGTGGAAAGTATTTTACTGTGGTCAATAGTGATAACAATGACAATATACAGGCAACTTGTGTGAAATGTAAAGCTACCATTAAGGGAAATTTAAGGGCTACAAGCAACTACAGATTGCATTTGAAAGTAAGTTATGAATTATGACACGAGTTTTGTTGTCATGTTATTGTAGGATTTGTAGATTATGAGATGATTGCACTTATACAATATCACATCTTATACTATTTATTTATTGTTTTTTCAATTTTAGAGGAAGCACCCTGATGTTTTGAACGAATATGAAAATAGTAAAATAAATCAAAATATTTCTGGCAGAAGAAAACTACCATTTAAAAATGATAATATTAAATTGAAGCAAACCAAATTAGACTTCAAGGTGCAAAATGATAACGAGTGTCAAAAAAATTTTGACAAGAACATCATGAATTATATTGTACAAAGTATGAAACCCTTAAGTACAGTAGAGGATCCAAATTTTGTAAAGATTTTTGCTGATCTTCCACAAAAATTGAATGTTATGTCAAGAAAAACACTAGGAAGGAAAATTGAAATTTCTCAAAAAGAAATTACCGAAAAACTCAAAATCATTTTCAGTAGTGTGGAGTATGTATCTACCACTGCAGATATATGGTCAACTAAAACAAGGAGTTTTCTTGGTGTAACTGCACATTGGGTAAGATTTCACTCAGTCTGTTTATATATACCCTATCTTTAGCTTAAATCTACAGTACAGAATTCTGAATTCATGAGTAAAGTATAATCTGATTCAATCAGCATTTATCCCAAAATTCATTCAATTTTTATAGCAATTAAAGCAGTGAATGAATGTTATCTTCATTTTCAGATCGATAAAACTTCACTGGAATGTAATAGTTGTGTTTTATATTTTAACCGCTTCAGAGGATCCCATACCTATGATAAGATTGCTGAAATGCTCTTTGAAATCCAGTCTTCTTTCCAGTTGAGACATGAGCAAGTGGTATCAACTACTACTGACAACGGCTCAAATTTTGTGAAGGCTTTCCGAGAATTTGGTGTCACTGATTATGTGCCTGATTTTTCTGATGATGCTGGTGAAGGTATGAAAAAGCATTGCTTTTATTATATTTATAAAATATCGTTTTTATATGAATGGCTCAGAGGCCAATCAACCTAAGTCAAGTTCCAAAAATTTCCCAGGATAACATTATTCATGTTTCGTTCAAGTGTTTCAACATATCTTATCGTTTCCAAACAATTAATTTAGTTTCTGCATGCAACGAATGAGATATATAGGTCCTAGGATCTTTCATTCTCCAACAGGAATGACATTTTATTTCAATTCATAAGGCTCTCGAATGAAATTTTTAAAAATGGACTTGGGTTGATTTGCCTCTGAATAGCTCATATAGATACTTCATCGAAATCTGAGTTTCGTATGCCTGGTAGGGTAGCAGTGAATAATTTAGGGCAGGCTCATTGTTAAGTTATACTTATTTCCCTGGTTTCCATTGCAGTCCCCATGGAAATCACTGAAATAAGTATGACTTACCGAAGAGCCTGCACTAATCTAGTCTAAACAAACGGGCATTACTGTTTCATTCGAATATCTATGAAATCTCAACCAAAGCACATGTTTGCTGTATTTTTTTTGGCTCTACCACCAATTGATTTTTCTCTAAATATGTATATTATATAGATTTTGTTTGTTTTAGATACTGTAGATGCTGCAGTCGAATCACCATCTGCATCTGACCATCTTTATGAAGAGGTATTGTTGCCAGTGAATGTAGCAGAAGATGAAACACGTGAGGGAGAATTATATTTACCTAGGCACCTCAGATGTGCCAGTCACACGTTGAGTCTTTTGGCCACTACAGACATGAATAATTTCATAAAAGATTATCGTGTCAGTAGGGTTCACTATGCAGCAATTGCTAAATGTACATTATTATGGAATATGTCAAGAAGGCCAAAATCAGCTGAAGTCATAAAAGACTGTCTTGGACATCAGTTAAAATATCCCTGTCCCACAAGATGGAACTCTCTTTATGATTCCATAGTGCAGCTTATGAGAGGTAAATCTAAATTAAACGAGTTATTTCATAAGTTGGGTAAGAAAAACACTTTCACGGCAATAGAATTCGAATACTTGGAGGAATTTATTGAAGTATTGAAACCTATTGCTACGGCTTTAGATTATCTTGAGGGCAACAACTGTTAGTACGGCAAACTTCTGCCTACTTTAATATCCATAAGAACAAGATTAGATCGGTTGCAGGGTTTGAATTTGAGACATTTCACAGTCATCATATCCCGACTGAAAGAGAGTTTGGAACAAAGGTTTGATAAGTTTTTTCAATTGTCACCTGAAGTGAATGGAGCCATTTTGGCATCATGCTATCATCCAAGTTATAAAATGCGTTGGTTGCCAGAAAGCATAACATCAGATGAAAGGCAAAGAATCCAAAATCTGGCTATTCATGCCTTAGAGGTAAATCTCAAAAAAATTGAATCAATGCCTAGGAGTATCAGGAGTAGCAGTAGCAGTAGTAAGGAAGAAGATGAATTTATCGTTTTTGCGAACAGGGACAGTGACCAACCGCAGACTTCCAAAATGGAGTTAGAGTTGGTCAGCTTCCAAAACGATAAGACCAGAGAGCTTACTATCCTTGAAAAGTATCCCAACATAAAAAATGTGTTCATACAATATAACACAAGTTTATGCTCATCAGCACCAGTAGAGAGATTGTTTTCTTTAGCAGGTTTTATTCATTCCCCAACAAGAGGCTGCTTGTCCGACAGCACATTTAAAAATCTTGTGTTTCTGAAAGGAAATTCCTCTCTTACCGATTAATTGGCTGGACTGAATAAGTTATAATATGTATTTTTTTTACATTTTACGTAACACCTGAATGTATTTTGTAATTTGTATTTCAAATACAATTAGTCAAAATACTGTATTTTGTATTTCAAATACCTGACTTGAAAGTATTTTGTATTTCAAATACCCGACTTGAAAGTATTTTGTAATTTGTATTTCAATTACGTCAAGCATGTATTTTGCCCAGCCCTGCTTCCTTCAACTTAAGATTTCTAAGTTCAACGTTGTCACACACACTAGAAAGAAAATGTACATATTGAATGATTACCTTCCGAATGGTGTCGTGCTGGACAGACAAACAGAGTACAGGGACCTTGGCGTAGTATTCGATCAACGGTTTTCATTTGTTCCACACATCAATGACCTGCTTGCTTCAACTACCAAAATGTATGGATACATTATACGAAACTGCAAATATATTAATAACTCAAGGACGATAATAACGTTGTTCAATGCATTCGTGAGAAGAAGATTGGAATATGGCAGTGCGGTTTGGAACCCCACCTACGAATTTCACAGTTATCACTTGGAGGCTATTCAAAGGAAATTCCTGAAGTACCTCATTTTCAGAGAAGAAGTTGTTTATCCATGTAGGTGCTTTGACCATACTACATTGTTGAATGGATTCGATGAAGTGGAACTACATTGTTTGAGCTCGCAGTACCCAGAAAGAACATGTGCTCAACTTATAATGACATCTCCAATCTTTGTGATATACACTTCGACACGTTCTCATCAATCCGTACGATATATATTGAGGTCTGTAAGAGTAGGCGCTGAAATCCAGCAAGATTTTTTTTCTTACATTTTTGATTTTGGTATAATTTTTGTTATGTTCACTGTTCAGATTATGAAACTTAATTGTTATAGTGCAAATTGTATCTTGTGTTTTAAGCATATTTTTTATGTAATTTCCTGTAACTGGGTTTTCTACCTGTTGGAAATAAATCCTTATAATTATTATTCATCGATTTGATGTGGATTATTCGAGCTTGGCTATCTAAATTTGTTTCAAGAAAGCTTAGGATTCACATTATATTTCCTGCTTTACTGAACCCAGCCACATGCAAAGACGAAATCAACTGGCAAGAATTTTATTTATTCGAAAAATTCGATGTGTTCATCAGTGAAGCTGGTTCAGAAACAAGATATTAAATATTTAATACTTCGGATATAGTTACTAGATTGTGTAGTAGTAAATATTTCAGTCCAAAATATCCAAATTTTTCACATAGTAACTAATTCATTTCAAGTTGTTGTTGGTCCTCCAGTCTCTCTTAACTGTCGAAACAGTACGTCAGCTGTTATCAAGTCGTGTTCTTTTCGTCAAATTCATTTCAGTTCGAAGTGAAGAAATTCGGAAATTAATCAGTCAAATAGAAAGCTAGGTATGTCCCCGAAAATAAACATCGAATCGAACCGAAATTGTATCAACCTCGAAGTTTGTGCAAAATGTTATCATACTCTCACGAATAGCCCCCAAAAACACGATGTTTTTCACCAAACATAAGGACAATTTTCGAAGGAATTTTTTTTTAAATTTCTTTACCACTTAATCCCCGCAAAATGCTGCAGAAAGTTGCGCGCTGTCATTCTTCAACATATTTCGAGGTTTAGAACCGTTCGCATCAGTACTTCTTGAGATATTGAAGAACTAACCTCAAAATTTCGAAAAGGCATAAATCAGAACCGTTCGTCCAATTTAAACCATCAACGAATTTGAGATTTACACCCTGAACCTAATCTTAGAGTTTCGAGTTACAGGGTCCCTTTTTACGAAAGTTAGAGCAGATACTGTCTGCCGGACGGAGAGTAGGACGGACGGACATAATTAAATTTGACCACGGATTCTTCTTCAGATCCAACCTAATCGATTAATCAAAATTCAAAAATAACAGACATTGGGACGAAATGAAAAAGCGCCGTTTTCCAAAACAAGAGCGTAAAACTGGTAGAAAAGCATTGTCCTGAAGTCAGGAGCTATTCCGAACTCATTCGAATTCGAAGACATTTCTCCACTTAATTGGTATGAATCTTCACGCCATCCTTTTCGATCAAGCTTTACTAGATTTCAATTCGATCGGGTTCTAGGGCAATTCCAAAGATTCGATTCGATCTGTATTAACGATTTAGATGCACAGTCCACTTCATTAGACTTTCTGCAGCGCACTTATGGATAATCTTGCACGCAAAGATTGAAGAATCGTCAACATGACCCTACACGATTCGATCGCAATCGTGAGTTTGGAATTCTGCCACTGTTCATTTTGAAATATGTATTGGTGAAATGAAAATTCGAATGGATATATGAACAGGATCATTTGGCGAATTTGATCCATTCACGGACTCGACCCTTGTTATCAACCCCCTAACCTGCTATAAAAACATCATGTTTTTGGGTAGCTTCTTTCGGAAGTTATTGTGTTTAAGTTCGGCCAAGGTACTGGTGGGCAATTCTCGAATCAGGCGACTAGCAAACGACTACGGTGGTGACCTCATAACGAGCACATTTCTTGATCAGGTATTCTCGGGATGGCAACCCTATGGCTATGCGAACAATCGTGTCACGTCTAACAAAGAGTGGATATAAACAGGCGACCATTCCAGTAGAGCAGAATAAAACGTTCTCGCCTTTGAACTAGACCAACTCACCGTTGTGTAAATTGCGAAAGATTATCGAAGAATTTAGTGAGATTTCTTACAGATATTGAGTCAAATCTATAGCCGAACCTTCGAGATTTTCCGTCGTTCATAGATACTCGAGGTAAAACAGTTTACCTACTAATTTATTTTAAAACAGTTACGTAACGGGTAAGCTGTAAATAAATGAAGTAGTGACCCTCGCTGAAATAACTATTTTGCAGATTCTAACAAACCCATGGATTTCCAGGTGTTGTGAGATATATTGTTTGAATGATAGCAATGTTCAGTGAAAAAATATTTCGAATCGGTACCAATTTAGAGACATGATGTCCAAAACATCGAGGAAAGGTAGCAATATTTCATGAATTTCCAAAATACCCATTATCTCGGAAATGGTGAACATTTTACCTACAAATTTTTCGATATTCTGAGTGGTCATGACCTAGTCTATCAACAGTACAAATATTGTTCAAGGTTTACCGGACACCCTGTATAAGTTGATAGGAAAGGTTGAAATTCTATCAATGTGCAATTGGTATTATTAAACTCATTGTTTTCATAAGGGGTGCATTCACAAACTTTTGATTTTGTAAATTTGCACAGAAATGGTCATAACCACTTTTATTTATTGGGTAGGTCGAAGAACGATTACCGCACATCATACAGCATACTAGTTTAACACAAGATCGAAACTTCTCCTCGATCTTTTTTCGGAAAATCAATATAATATTTTGGCCTCTAGAAATGGTGAGTCCTAAATTAGGACCTTACATACTATTGACTTGAGCATTGAATCAATTCAAGCTATTCATTTTGCAGAGTTGCCAAGATCACTCATTCGAATCACAAATTTCAGTTAAGTATACGACTCCGACAGTTTCGAGAATTGATCCAATAGATGCCATGCGCTTAAATCTATGTGACGTCCCTCGTCGACCCTCTTAAGCCGGGTCCAGATGAGTGTAAAGCCGGGTCCAGATGAGTGTAATGCGAACATCGAATGCAATAAAATTTGATAAACGATTCGGCGAATAGTGTGGACGGCACTCGAGCTTACCCTCGAATAATAAACTCGAATGCAGCGCAGCGACCGCAGCGTTCGAGTTGATCCGACTAGTTCTATCCAACATGCCGAATAGAAAGGTCGCGTTAGCTGGTGCCGCATTTCTGCATATGTACTTATTAAGTGAAAATCAGGAAAAACCGTCGATGCGTCGATGGTGGAAAACAAATTTATACAAGAAAAGATCTTCCTTAGTCGTGGAACTTAAATGTCAGCAGCTGAGTGGGCAATATGAAAATTTTACACGAATGTCGCCAAATGATTTCGAATATTTGTAAGCATTGATTTCACCTAAAACGTCGAAACAACAAACAACAATGTGTTAAGAATTCTGTTGTTTTCAGCAATTTAAATAATAGTGGCAACATGCCTCATTTATCTGCGAATCCTCATATGAAGAGGAACGCATATGTTGAAATAATTTAATTCTTCTCATAACGTCGATTGATGTACATATCAGCTATTTTTCTCGATTAAATGATTATTAAAATCAATTCCTGTCTTATATTAAAGACATCCTATTATACAGTCCACGACACTCTACTATTATACACAGAAAATCAGAACCAGCTATATCAATATCAAACATAAGTTTGATCCATCGGCCGGATTTTCAATTCAATCCATATCAAGAAGGAGGATTACGGTTCTAGAAATATTGTTCAGCTGTATCCAAACTCTCACAGGAAGAAATTTCAAGATCATTCCTCAACTTTCTTCAACTTCAGGTAGTTCCATCCCCAGCCTAACGAGGAAAACACAACGTCACAAGTCATAAGTCAAGGACAAAACTGCTGTTGCTGTTCTGCAGGCATTCTATGAAGCACATGGGTGACTATATACCAGTTTAAGCATTGTTTCCTACTTTCCTTCCATTTCCATTTATTTGGATCATTCGATATTTTTTTGCGATTTGATACAACAAATTTCCTCAGAGTCATTGTATACCTACTCAATTATTCGTTTCACTTTTTTAGAGAAATTCATAACTACTATTAAAAATTCAACTTCAGATAAATAAATATCCATTACTGAGGTAGATTTAAGACATGAAGATAGTTCGTCTCTTCTGTCGGAATAATTTGATGATGTTCAATCAATGATAGAATCTATGTGCACGGATGAACAATTACAATTACATTTTTTAGAAAGAGAGATTTTCAGGAAATATATTATTCAGCTCAAGACTTTTTTATGCAATATTGACAAAATGAATTACGCCAGTCTCATAGTACATCAGGTTTACCTCATCAACATAGGAATTCAGATCCTCTACTAAATGTTTTAATACCAAAGGTTAAATTGCCTACTTTTTCTGGTGAGTTCAAAGATTGGATTCATTTTAAAAATAATTTTGTATTTACTATTTCATCAAATCAGAATCTGAATTAACATAAAAAATATCAGTTGTTGAAGGCCTCATTAGATGATTATGCTTCTAGATATGTAGAAGCTGTAGACAATTCGGTTATGCCTTTTGAACTTGCATGGGAACTTCTATGCGATCGATTTGATAAAAAACAATTTTTAGTCAATAGCCATTTCAAATCAATTTTTAATATAAGAATCTTACATAAGGAAGATTATTCCAATTTTCGAAAAATTCTCGATGAAATCTGTAAAGATCTGACAGCGTTAGATGCATTAAATCTATCAAAGGAAGCCTATATGATTCCTTTATTATTCATGTGTTGGCAATTAAATGAAATAAAAACACTCTTCGAGAATGGAAAGAATTCAAATACGACTGTGATATGCCAACTTCAGACGAGTTTACTAATTTTTTAAAGAATAAATCCGATGTTTTACAATGCATAAACGATTCACTAGACTCAAGAGATAGCAATAATCGACACAAACCCGATTCTCCTTCGCCTAAAAATAGTACGTCCCACATGTTCTTCTCGGCGAACAACAATGTTTTTTGCAACTACTGTAAAAAGGAAAACCATACAATTTATAAATGTTCCGATTTTCTAGCGTTACCTGTTGACATTCGAATTCAGAACGTCAAAACTTTAAATTTATGCGACAATTGCTTACGACAAGTACAATGTAAACTTGGTACATGCACTATTTGTAAGAATAGGAAGCACAATTCTCTATAACATCTATCTTATAATAATCATAATGATACATCTACATCATCTTCTCATGCTAAATGCAGATTCCAATTTTCTTGCCTCACCTAATCAGGTTATTTTATCTACAATTACTTGCAATGTCTTAGATGACAATGGTAAGTTCATTACACTCAGAGCATTATTGGATTGTGGTGCTCAAACAAATTTAATAACTGAAAATTGTGTTAAGAAACTCAATATTTCTTGATGATTAAGAAGTAAAATAACTTATTTCCGCTTTAATATAATATATAAAAAATACAAAATAAGTTATTTTACTTCTTAACCATCAAGATGAATTTCCGACAAGTAAAGACTGAGACAATCAAGTATTCAATATTCCTTTATCATTCACTAATCATTCAATTATTGGTATCAACGGAATGAGCAATTAAGTAAAAAATGTACTATTCGCATTCATTCTAAATTCACTGAATACAATTCGACTATTTCATGTTTCGTCGTTCCTGTTATCGCAACTCTGATGCCTTCTTTTGATTTTGATGTTTTCAAGAAGTATCTACCAGCCCACATTCAATTATCCGATTCGAATTTTGAAGCTCCAGCTGAAATTGATTTGCTGTTGGGAGCTAATGTTTTCTGGGGCTTACTTGACGACGGTAAAATTTCGCTCGGAAAAGATATGCCTTCATTACATAATACGAAATTTGGTTGGATAGTTACAGGAATCCTACCTGAAACTACTACTTATTTATGTAATTTCTCTAAAGTGTATATTCCTGAGGATGATCAACTTAGGAAATTTTGGGAGTTGGAGGATATTTCTAGTGAAAAACAAATTATGTCATATGATGACAAACAATGTGAAGAAATATTTAAAAGGCACACCACAAGAAATAATAACGGCCAATTTATTGTCAGATATCCTTTAAAACACTCTCCAAAATTATTAGGTGATTCAAAACAAAATGCCATTAACCGATTCAAATTCTTAGAAAAAAGATTAAGTGACCAAACTTTCAAAACCTTATATGTTGATTTCATTCATGAGTATATACAATTAGGTCACATGAGCAAAGTAGCAGATCCTATAAATTCTATTCAATTTTTTCTTCCTCATCACGGCATATTAAAAACTGAAAGTATCACTACCAAATTGAGGACAGTTTTCGATGGTAGTTCTAAAACTACCTCTGGATGGTCTCTTAACGACTTACAGTATATCGGACCTATAGTTCATGGATCTGATGATAAGGAGGAACTGAAACAACGATGTAACGATATTTACTCAATTCTTGATTCTGCTAAATTTACGCTTAGGAAATGGGTCTCGAATGACGCAAATATAATTTCACAATTTGAGGAAATAAATATTTCCAATTCGGTGCTTGAATTGGGAGACAAATCAAGTTGTAAAACGCTCGGTATTCAATGGAGGGTTCAAACGGATTCATTAACTTTCAAAATTAGACAACTTTCGATTCCGCCAGTTTTGTCTAAAAGATATATATTATCAGTTACTGCACAAATCTATGATCCTTTAGGACTAATTAGTCCAGTGATAATTCCCAGTAAAAATGTGATTCAGAATTTGTCGTCACTACACATTTCTTGGGACACCGAAGTTCCTGAAAAACTCAAGTTATTTTGGTTAAATTTTCAAGTTAGTCTAGAAACTTTGAATAACTTGTTTGTACCAAGAGGTGCCATTCCTATGGATCACAAGTTGATTGATATTCATTGTTTTTGCGATGCTTCAAAAGACGCATATGCAAGCTGCATTTATATTAGGAGTTCCGATTCTTTCGGAAATTATAAACTTCAGTTGTTTTGCGCCAAAACGAGGGTAGCACCATTAAAGTCTGTTACTATTCCAAAACTGGAATTGTGCGCCTGCTTGTTGGGTGCAGAATTGATGAAAAAGGTATCGAATGCAATAGATGTTAGAACACCTGTTTTATGTGGTCATATTCAAAAGTGGCTTTATCTTGGATTCATACTGAGCCAAGTTCATCACAGATCTTCGTTCCGAATAGAGTGGCTAAAATTCAGTCCTCAACGAAAAGTTTTGTGTGGAATTACATTTGTTCTATCGAAAATCCTGCAGATATTGCTTCAGGGGGTGCAATGCCCGAAAAAATACTAGAAAATAAACTGTGGTGGAATGGACCAGAGTTTTTGAAATCTCCTTCTGAGGAGTGGTCTATCATATCTTTTCATGTGCCCAAAAATGAATTGCCTGAGCTCAAAAGGGTCTCCACAATTTACACAAGTAATAATGATGAAAGATTTTCTCTATTTTATAGATTCTCCAATCTGAACAGATTACATCGTGTTACAGCACAATGTATTCAATTTATGAATAACATTCAAATCAATAACAGTAAAAGATTTGGACCACTTTCAACAGATGAATTGGAATATGCAAAATTTTATTGGTGAAATTGTGTCAGGCAGAAAGTTTTTCCTCGGAGTTGAAATTGTTGTGGACTTTGGGAAAGTGCAGTAAAAAGTACAAAATTTCAATTAAAAAAAACTCTTTTGAATAATAATGTTACTTTTGAAGAATTTAACACCTTAGTCATACAAGTAGAAGGTATATTGAATTCACGTCCATTATATGCAATGTCGAATGATCCAAATGATCTAACACCTATTTCTCCTTCCCATTTCCTCATAGGTCGTATAATGACCTCTTTTCCTGACTATGACTGGACAAAAACCAAGTCTTATAGACTTTCAAGGATTCAACACATTCAGCATATGTATCAACGATTCTGGCAGCAATTCTCCAGAATGTATACATATATCACAATTACATCAGCAAAATAAATGGAGAACCCAACCGGTGAAATTGGATATTGGTACATTAGTCCTCATAAAAAAGGACCATCAACCACCCTGTAAATGGCCTACTGGACGAGTAGCAAGATTATTCGAAGGCAGAGATGGCGTATCTCGAATAGCGGAACTTTGCACTCTGACTGGACTTGTCACAAGATCTGTGAGCACTTGTATCCTTTACCTCTACAGGACTCTATCGACAATTGATTAATAGAATAATCAATACTATATTTTGTCATGTACTTTCTATTGATCTCATTCATAATTCACTTTCATCTTCATGTTACTTTTAATATTTGTTTATTTTCTTTAATTTTGAAGAAGTCCTTCAAAGGGGGGGCTATGTTAAGAATTCTGTTGTTTTCAGAAATTTAAATAATAGTGGCAACATGCCTCATTTATCTGCGAATCCTCATATGAGGAGGAACGCATATGTTGAAAAAATTTAATTCTTCTCAGGACGTCGATTGATGTACATATCAGTTATTTTTCTCGATTAAAGCATTATTAAAACCAATTACTGTCTTCTATTAAAGACATCCTATTATACAGTCCACGATACTCTACAATTATACACAAAAAATCAGAACCAGCTACATCAATATCAAACACAATGCAAAATCCAATTCCAGCTCAACATAGATTGGCTGTCACACTTAGATTTTTAGCTTCGGGAGATTCATACACTAGCCTTCAATATACTTTTAGGATTTCAAAGCAGTCAATTTCTCTTATTGTACCTGAAGTTTGTGAAGCAATTATAGAGGTTTTGAAAGAAAATATAAAGGTTAGTTTCAGTCAGTTTCAATTTTCAGAAATACTTATAATACAGTATTATTTTCGTGAAACTAAAAATATTTATTTGAAATGAGGAACAATTTTCAGTAAGTAATAACATATATATCACAATCTCAAAAACTAAACCATGTCATCTATTGAATCAGAATTTTCATAAGATGATGATTCCATAATAATTGTTATAATTCGTACTAGAGTTTTGGGGTGGGCCACTGGAGCATTCATCGGCCTTAAATATAATTTCCATTATGGTTCGCTGCACCTAATTTTTTTGTATTTGTATCATATCTAGGAAATTGGAAAAATGTAAGGTTTCATTATCGAAATTATTCGGATTACTAGAAGTTTGGGGTTCAGGAGTAGAAGCAACATCCCTTAGAACTAAAGGGTCTTTCAATAAGGACGGGTCGATTTTGACATGAAATAAAAAAGGCCGTGTGTGAGATTTTAACGATTTTTTTTTTTATTTGAAAGAGCTATATATGCCATTATGTGTGGAAAATCACATCGTTTAAATGTCCGCCGCGGCTTCTCACGGTGGCACGAATTCGAGTTGTCCAATGTTCAACAACTCTGCCGCATAGTTCGGGTTGAATTTCAGCGATAGCCTGAGCTATGTTGACTTTAAGGGCATCGGTCGATTGTGGCTTATTGGTATAGACCTGCGACTTAAGAAAACCCCACAAAAAAAAGTCTAAAGGTGATAAGTCGCAGGATCTCGGTGGCCAATTCACGTCACCTCTGCGAGAGATAACCATGCCCTCAAAGCGTTCATGCAGAAGATCCATGGTGGCATCCGCTGTATGGCTCGTAGCGCCATCCTGCTGGAACCACATGTCGTCTAAGTGTAGATCGTCCAATTTGGGCCAAAAGAAATCGGTGATCATCCTTCTGTACCGTTCGCCTGTGACGGTAATGGCCTCACCAACATCGTTTTCAAAAAAGTACGGACCAATAACACCGCCGGCCCAAAATCCGCACCATACGGTCACTTTTTGTGGATGCATGGCTACTTGGTGAACTTCGTGTGGGTTGTTGTCATCCCATATACGGCAATTCTGCTTGTTCACATAGCCATTCATCCAGAAATGCGCTTCGTCGAAAAAAATGATTTTTCTGCCAAAGTTGGGGTCCTCTGCCAAACACACTGTAGCCCAATCAGCGAACGAACGGCGTTGCCTATGGTCAGTAACTTTGAGCTCCTGAGTGAGTTGAATCTTGTACGGGTGCAGCCCTAAGTCCTGACGCAAAATGCGCCACGTTGATGTTTGTGAAAGACCGAGTTCTTGTGAACGTCGATGAATTGACTGCCTCGGGTTCTCCTGCACACTATCACGGACAGCAGCGATGTTCTCGGCCGATCTGGCGGTCTTTGCACGTACGGGTGTTGGCAGATTGTTTATTGAACCGGTCGATTCGAATTTGGCCACCAAACGTTGGAGAGTCGACTTTGAAGGACCACCTCGTCTGCCGTAAAATGGGCGCAATGCACGTAACGTTTGCACTAACGAACACTCATTTTGGTAATACATTTTTAACATTTGGACGTGTTGCTCAACCGTGTAACTTGCCATGGTGATTTGGCATTACTAACTGAATAAAAAAATATAGGTTAGAAAGACGACGTTAAAACAACATGGCCGCCACAGGCTGCCAACATCGACCCGTCCCTATTGAAAGACCCTTTACTTCGAGGGCTTCGGAAAGCATATTCAGTTCGATATTTTTGTCCGACTTTTTGGATTTAGTGGGTGGAAAACTCGGTGCACGAAATTCTGAAGATTGAGCAATTTCTGCACTTATATTTTCTCCAGCATCATTTGATATCTGTAACAAAAACAAAAATTGAATTCGTTGTTTCAGCTTCCAACAACACAGCAAGAGTGGTTAGAAATATCAAGAAATTTTGAGGATTTTTGGAATTCTCCCCACTGCGTGGGGGCTTTGGACGGCAAACATGTAGTCCTTCACCGGCGTGAACTTGGCAGCCAGTTTCCAGCAGCCAAATTTATTCCAGCAACCAAATGACCAGTGGCGTCGGGAGAAGTTTCTACTAACGAAACGATCTGTTTTGGAGGTGCAAAGTACAAATTTGAAAGTTGAGTTCACTTAATCGACTTCAACAAAGTGTTTACGGCATTTCGATACACACCTTCACGTTATTAATGAACGAGAATTATGCAAATTATTTAATTATGGGGTACATATCGGTATTTTCACGAATGACCCAGTCAAAAATGTTTAGCAAAGTTAATATTTGGTATAGTTGAAGAGAATTATACGAAGTTCATATTTGGTATAATTACTCTCTAATGCATATGGAATAACATATTCGAAGGAGATTGATTTGCAGGCCGTCTAAGGGGTAGTTTACACCTGTCAATTTTTCGAAATTTCCACGAATGACCCAGTCAAAAATGTTATCCAAGTTGATATTTGGTATAGTTACTCTTTAATGGATGTGAAATTACATATCTGAAGGAGATTTATTTGCAGGCCGTCTAAGGGGTAGTTTACACCTGTCAAATTTTCGAAATTTCCACGAATGACCCAGTCAAAAATGTTTAGCCAAGTTCATATTTGGTATAGTTACTTTTTGATGGATATGGAATAACATATCCGAAGGAGATTGATTTGCAGGCCGTCTAAGGGGTAGTTAACACCTGTCAATTTTTCGAAATTTCCACGAATGACCCAGTGAAAAATGTTCAGCCAAGTTCATATTTGGTATAAACACTCTTCAATGGATATGGAATAACATATCCGAAGGAGATTTATTCGCAGGCCGTCTAAGGGGTAGTTTACACCTGTCAATTTTTCGAAATGTCCACGAATGACCCAGTCAAAAATGTTTAGGCAAGTTGAAATTTGGTATAGTTACTTTTTGATGGATATGGAATAACATATCCGAAGGAGATTGATTTGCAGGCCGTTTAAGGGGTAGTTTACACCTGTCAATTTTTCGATATTTCCAAGAATAACCCAGTCAAAAATGTTTAGCCGAGTTGATATCTGGCACTCTTCAATGGATGGAGAATAATATATCTATAGCAGAAGGCTCCTTTCTTAAGCAGTTGGTCAGGGCTTCAATGTTTATCTCATATGGAATAAATTGAAGTGAAATGAACCCAAAAAGGATTCTTAGCGTTGCAAAAATAAGCCACAGTATCTCATAAGGACGCGATGGGAGCAAGGTAATTCACCAACTGATTTCCTAATTCTGATCTAAAATTTCTATATTCACTGTCACTGTATTATATTACGAAATGAAATTAGAGGATTTCTCTTTTACCTTGGCCAGTGCTGGGATCATTCACAATCCATGAACACATGAACATAGATAGCATCAATAAAAAAATTGTATATTTATTAATCAGACACGAAAAAAACAAAATTACATATAAAAAGTATGAAATAATTCGATTCATGGACAAGATGAATCCTTTAACTACATAAACAAAATAATAAACAACTCTCTTTCATTAAACAAAAAAAACCCTAATCTCAGAAAACAAATATATAAAACAAAAGAATAACAATAAAATGAAGATGAGTGATGAAACTACACATATTTTCGAGCCAATAAATATTCACTAAAATATCACAAGTTCGATGATTTTTCAATAAGAAAATCTCGAAGAGAAATCTGTATATATCACAATGTCCTACAGAACATTCGTTGTTTAAACTACAAAATATTCCAGTTCATAAACAAAATAAAAGCTTTCAGTAGCAAAATAATAAGGAACTACCTTTCATAGTACAAACATATTATGTGATTTTCAGTACCAATCTGTGCTCTGACGGAATAATTGCAATCGAATGCTAGCAGAATAAGCTTATGAGTGGAAAGATTGATATCAACAAAAAGTCAGGAACTACCTTATTGACGAAGGAGATCGACGTAATGACTAGATTTTTTTGTAGTCGCAGCCCAATAAACACAGATACGTGAAAACAACGTTGAATTTTTCTAGTAACCCCACGACCAAACAACGTTGAAAAACCTGGAAAATGTCGTTAGTAAATGTGTTACTTTGTAACGATATTTCTAGGTTATTTAAACGTTAAAAACATCCACATTGTAACGAAAATTCCACTAAAATATATCGTTACTTTTCTGTTTCAGGGTGACTATTCCTCATAACGGGTTATCAACGTTTTAAATACATTTTGAATTCAACCTCAATATAACGTTTTTCCTTTCCTAAATAAAGTTGTTGATAAACGATTATTCAACGTTTGTTTATACTATCCGACGACCTTACTGAAACATTCAACTCAAGTATTTCAATAAAAGCTGTTATGAATCATCTTCCCTTACTTTTTGTGAGAAACAATTCAGTATCTTTGCATTATTTATGTTTCATTTGAAGAAAGTCAGTCTTTCATGTCAGGTCATCTCTAATAACCTACTGCTTCAATAAAAAAAACTCTGGTAACCTATCATGTAATGAAAATATAGAATATAATAAAATAATTTTGACTTAGTGTTTGTGGTTAATGATTTTTTATGGAAAGCAAATCATTTTCGAGGAAAATGTAAAAATATTCAATTGAGGAATGCACCTGAAAATTAAATTGATGATATAGCAATCAAAGAATAATAAAATTAGAGATGAATAATTTATTATTATAAAAGGAATAGAAAATAAAAAATAAGAAATTAAAATATGAAATATTGCACTGAATTGTACAAACAGTAATATTTTCACTTAATGCATAAGATTATAAGTTTCGTTTCTGATTGGCCTCGATAGTTATCCCTTTTCGGCAAATTTCAGACGGGTTGAGGGAGCATTTTTGGTCTGCAAATCAGTCGCAGCATCGAATTATTATCCGGACAGCAGCTGTAAAATAATAAATATAATTATTGTTTGAATAGTATTGAGCAGTTTGAAACTAATTAACTAGGCATATTGCATTTGTGAATAATTGTAACTGTATCTAATATGATATTTCAACTATGTTCTAATCTCCTCGAGAATATTTCCTGTTTAGAATGTTGAAATAATTCGATACGCTTTGCATTCATGTGTATACTGAAGTGGGGAAATTATTGAAATAAATCAAAAATGAATTGATACTGATTAAATCGAAACTAATATCTCTTCAAAAATCAGTTGAAGAATACTACTAATCGACTAAAAATAAATTCTCTAATTCAATGATTATTGGAGTGAAATTTTCAAAAGACTGAAATAATTAGTGAAGTTTGCAAAAGACGAAGTAGACACTTACCATATTGGTGTTTCCCCTCAGATGAATATAGAAAATACACTTTCAGACCATACTATGTGCCACTCAAGGAGTTCTAAGACGTAATAAGGGCCAATTCCTTCCTTTTCCTTTACATGTGCCAGGAAACTAAGCCCATCTAAACATCTTCAAGTATTGAATTCTTGGGGTGCCGAGGAATGCAGGAGTCTTGGAAAATCCAATCCCCAAGAATATTCTTCTCTGTCGTTGCACGAGGTACAACAATCTTTCTCGCAATCACATGTGATGCAGTTCACGACGACAATCACTACATATTCTTGACAAACAATACTTAATGTTCACATAACACGTTGAAATCTCGATTTTCATCAATTTTTTCAGACTCTATCAAAAACTTTCGCAGTTCAAAAATGGGACGCGCAGAAAGAAGATATCATGCCGTGACGACTATTTCCGAACCCCGGTCATAACATAACAACATCTGTTCAACAGATTCTGTTGTGTCTTCGTTAAAGCGGGTAAGAAGAGAACATCCACCCCTCTATCTGCGTTACCAAACATGCTCGGTTTCTCGATAAAATATTTTATAATTTGCAAACATAAGCATATGAAACCGTTTGTTTTTGATTTTTCATCTATATCTGCCATGAAAGTATCAATATCAGACATGGTCGTGGAACATTAAGATATCTAACTTGAACACTTGGCGAGTAAATGAATTCCATTCCAACTTCTAAGATTTCGAGCGAAGAAAAAATCGAAAAGGTGACAACACTGGAAATGAATGGGGTTACACTCGTTCTTTCCTTGAACCATAAAATACCTCCCTTCTTTGCTAGAAGAATATCAAGATTTCTCAATTTAACTATAACATTTGGAAAAGACGTAAGACAGTATCTTTCAGAAGTCAGAACCGAATAATAATTTCAAACTGATACGAGTGATTTAATTGAATGTTTAATCATGAGAAAAAAGTTCAATCCACTAGCCGGAAGGGAGAGTGGCTTAATTCATTCGAATGAATGAACATTTTATAACTCAAGTGTTGTACACAAAAGTGTATCCCATTTCGATCATTTCGGGTTTGAATGATAATGACTTCCCAGAAAAAAAGTATTCAATATAAACCTTTCTATATCACAGATTTTGTGTGATTTTATATGTGATTCCAACAATAAATTTTTATAATTATTTATCGGAAAGTTGACGTAGTTGTTCTTCGTTACTGGTAGTCATACTAATCATAACTTTTGTATAAAAATATGTCGAGAAGCATTGACGTGAATTCAAGAGCAGCGCCTGCTAATTTTTCGTTCTGTCGATTGCACTGAAAAATAATTGGTTCTAGTCGAATAGGTAAAGAATGAACGATCGTCAAAAATTAGTATTAAGATTAGCTACAGAAATGAGTTAATTATCATGAAATTTATACAACGCAAGAGATTCGTGATTTCATGACGTTGATTGAACGCAAAAAATGGAGTTACTGAAATATACGTTTGAAATCGACAAGAGCATTAGTTAATGGATAGTATTAATCATCAATATTAATAAGTTATGTGACTTATTGAATATGAGTCGACAATGCACAATGATTAAAGGTTGTATATTGATAGCCACAGTAACGAGTTCTTCACCAAAAAGTTCACACCACGCAACAAATACGTGAGTTTATGACTTTCGAGAGAAAAAGAGTTACTATAACGTAGATTAGACCATGAGTTAAAAAATAGTGTTGTATTCGACATTTATGTAATGTTTCTCAGATATAATTGAATAAACGTGAAGAACTCACGATGAGTAAACATTTCATTATTATGGCAACAGTACCGAGTTAATTTTCAAGAAATCCATACCACGCAAAAATTGCTTTGTCTCATAACGTTGAATATACTTGAAAAAAGAAGTTATCAAGCTTAATTTGAAGGTTGATTGTAGGTTTCGAGTTGCTCTATCGTGTCGTGGTCAACGTTGATATGATGTTTTTTAGTCGTAGTTTAATATACGTGTAAAACGTACGATGTGTGTACGTTGCTTTATGGTTGCTGCTATAACGAGTTGAATTGTATTGTTTTATTATACGTTGAATCTACGTTTGTTTGAATCGAGGTTTCAAAAATAACGTTACTCAATCAACGAGTAACGTTTAATCAACGGGAGCAACTACAAATAAACGTATTTTTAACGTGTGTGTGTTTATTGGGAGAGACCTAAGCTCAAGAAGGCAAAAAAAAAATAAAAATGCAGTATAAATAATTTTGAGGTTGCCAGAGTAAATACAGGATAAAGTTCGCAGCATATGCATAAAATTAATATTATTTGCATTTCCAAAATTTCGTCTGAAAAAACCTGTTTCTGTAAGTTGAAGCAGTTTGATATTCGGAGAAAACAGTTTTCTTGAATTGATTTATCTGAGAAAAGTAAATTATTATTCTAATTGAGCCCACTTGATATTTGTGAGAGAGTGCTGTTCCATCGAGTATTCAATATTGACCCTGATTCCCCACTTAAAATAAACCGATCACATTAGGAGTCGCTTAAAAAAATTCACGATCCGCCGTTATGAAACCTTAGCTTAACGAAACAGGGATTACTGAAAAATCTGAAAACATCAAGAAATATCAGGTTCAACTCTGCATATCTAATATAGTCTGCAGAGATCACTTATGCCGTTCTTGATTTAATCTTATCACGGTACATCCATGTGCTATTTCCTCCGCTGTCAAAATGCATTTTTAATGACACGATCGTTTACACAACCTACAAATGAAATCGTCTTCGCGTCTTGGGTGTGCACAAAAAAGACAAATGAAATTACAACAATTAAATACAGATTTTTCTGTATTAACCTTTACATATTAATATCTTTCGATATTGATTTGATATCTTTCGATATACTTTTATGTCGTCGACGTACTACGTCTTCAATGACAAAATTATTATATCAACTGGCATATAATGATCAAAGTAAAAAACCTTAGAAAAGGGAAAAAAAATGAAATACAACCTAAAAACAATACTAGACACAGTGTTTCATCTTCTATCTTTCGATTTAGAATCATCAGTAGCATTTATTCTATATTATATATCAAAAACTTACCACGTGTTTCAACTCACATTTCACATCAACGGAAATAACCAGATTTAAGTCCATACGCATGCTTGTTAGAATTGTGCATAGAAAACAATAATGCCACAGATTTTACTTAAACCTTCTTTTTTCCTTGACAAATGAAATGCAGTAAAAAACATTTTCCAAAATCTTTATAACTTCAAAAATTAAATGACAGTTGATATTGACCTTTGAAAACTATAAGTTTTCATTCAAATATTAAATTCAAAAAAGTCTACTTGTTAAAGGCTATTGATACAACAATTAAATACAGATTTTTCTGTATTAACCTTTACATATTAATATCTTTCGATATTGATTTGATATCTTTCGATATACTTTTATGTCGTCGACGTACTACGTCTTCAATGACAAAATTATTATATCAACTGGCATATAATGATCAAAGTAAAAAACCTTAGAAAAGGGTAAAAAAATGAAATACAACCTAAAAACAATACTAGACACAGTGTTTCATGTTCTATCTTTCGATTTAGAATCATTAGTAGCATTTATTCTATATTATATATCAAAAACTTACCACGTGTTTCAACTCACATTTCACATCAACGGAAATAACCAGATTTAAGTCCATACGCATGCTTGTTAGAATTGTGCATAGAAAACAATAATGCCACAGATTTTACTTAAACCTTCTTTTTTCCTTGACAAATGAAATGCAGTAAAAAACATTTTCCAAAATCTTTATAACTTCAAAAATTAAATGACAGTTGATATTGACCTTTGAAAACTATAAGTTTTCATTCAAATATTAAATTCAAAAAAGTCTACTTGTTAAAGGCTATTGATACAACAATTAAATACAGATTTTTCTGTATTAACCTTTACATATTAATATCTTTCGATATTGATTTGATATCTTTCGATATACTTTTATGTCGTCGACGTACTACGTCTTCAATGACAAAATTATTATATCAACTGGCATATAATGATCAAAGTAAAAAACCTTAGAAAAGGGTAAAAAAATGAAATGCAACCTAAAAACAATACTAGACACAGTGTTTCATCTTCTATCTTCCGATTTAGAATCATCAGTAGCATTTATTCTATATTATATATCAAAAACTTACCACGTGCTTCAACTCACATTTCACATCAACGGAAATAACCAGATTTAAGTCCATACGCATGCTTGTTAGAATTGTGCATAGAAAACAATAATGCCACAGATTTTACTTAAACCTTCTTTTTTCCTTGACAAATGAAATGCAGTAAAAAACATTTTCCAAAATCTTTATAACTTCAAAAATTAAATGACAGTTGATATTGACCTTTGAAAACTATAAGTTTTCATTCAAATATTAAATTCAAAAAAGTCTACTTGTTAAAGGCTATTGATACAACAATTAAATACAGATTTTTCTGTATTAACCTTTACATATTAATATCTTTCGATATTGATTTGATATCTTTCGATATACTTTTATGTCGTCGACGTACTACTTCTTCAATGACAAAATTATTATATCAACTGGCATATAATGATCAAAGTAAAAAACCTTAGAAAAGGGTAAAAAAATGAAATACAACCTAAAAACAATACTAGACACAGTGTTTCATCTTCTATCTTTCGATTTAGAATCGTCAGTAGCATTTATTCTATATTATATATCAAAAACTTACCACGTGTTTCAACTCACATTTCACATCAACGGAAATAACCAGATTTAAGTCCATACGCATGCTTGTTAGAATTGTGCATAGAAAACAATAATGCCACAGATTTTACTTAAACCTTCTTTTTTCCTTGACAAATGAAATGCAGTAAAAAACATTTTCCAAAATCTTTATAACTTCAAAAATTAAATGACAGTTGATATTGACCTTTGAAAACTATAAGTTTTCATTCAAATATTAAATTCAAAAAAGTCTACTTGTTAAAGGCTATTGATACAACAATTAAATACAGATTTTTCTGTATTAACCTTTACATATTAATATCTTTCGATATTGATTTGATATCTTTCGATATACTTTTATGTCGTCGACGTACTACGTCTTCAATGACAAAATTATTATATCAACTGGCATATAATGATCAAAGTAAAAAACCTTAGAAAAGGGTAAAAAAATGAAATACAACCTAAAAACAATACTAGACACAGTGTTTCATGTTCTATCTTTCGATTTAGAATCATCAGTAGCATTTATTCTATATTATATATCAAAAACTTACCACGTGTTTCAACTCACATTTCACATCAACGGAAATAACCAGATTTAAGTCCATACGCATGCTCGTTAGAATTGTGCATAGAAAACAATAATGCCACAGATTTTACTTAAACCTTCTGTTGGCGCCCAGTATAACTTTGTGTTCAGGAGTAATTCCTACTGCCGAAAATTATGAAACAATTTGGAATATTTTGGTCGATAAATTTCAGGACGAAAGCCATTTCAATTTTAGCCCAAATACACCATCTTGCGAATCAATTTGTCAGTTTTCTTTTGTTCGGTTGACATATTCAATCAGACTAGTATTCGCGCTCCGCCCAACATTTTCATCCATATTAGTACCATTTAGGTTATAAATTTTGTTGATATTCTTTCACTCAAGATGAGTGAAAAGGAACAAATTAGATTGAAAGTTTTGGAAGCTAAGAAACAAGCTATATTTTCTAGATTTCAAAAACAATATGATTATATAAAGGATTTGGATAAGTCTAAAGAATTCAAACCAATTTTGAAATATTCAATTACTTTAGACTTATCCAATTCCTTTATATAATCATATTGTTTTTGAAATCTAGAAAATATAGCTTGTTTCTTAGCTTCCAAAACTGATTATATAAAGGATTTGGATAAGTCTAAAGAATTCAAACCAATTTTGAAATATTCAATTACTTTAGACTTATCCAAATCCTTTATATAATCATATTGTTTTTGAAATCTAGAAAATATAGCTTGTTTCTTAGCTTCCAAAACTTTCAATCTAATTTGTTCCTTTTCACTCATCTTGAGTGAAAGAATATCAACAAAATTTATAACCTAAATGGTACTAATATGGATGAAAATGTTGGGCGGAGCGCGAATACTAGTCTGATTGAATATGTCAACCGAACAAAAGAAAACTGACAAATTGATTCGCAAGATGGTGTATTTGGGCTAAAATTGAAATGGCTGAAACTATGGAAATTATGGTAAATATACGGCCCGAAAGGATCAAATGATGAGGCCTTGGTTTATTTAATATTAAAATAAATTCAATCCAAGAGACCTTTGCAATAATGAATTCAACCAGTTAAAATTTAGCAGACTGTAATAAGGAAAACGAAAATAAATGAAATGTATGCACATAAACCAGTTCAATGCCCAAATAGACCACTTACTTTTGATTTCTGGTAGTATTCCTGGTGGGTTTTATGGTATTCTTACGACCTTTCTAGGTGAAATATTAGGAAGGCTTGAAAGGAACAGTAAGGATTAAAGATAATAAGATATACCCACTGATACCAGAAACAGGAGAATAGATGTTGTCTCCTCAACCTTCTTCAAAAGTTTTAAATGAGCGTTGTTACACCACACTAATTGTGATTTCACAAAACTAATCAACTAAATCAATTAATTTCAGCGGCGGAAGAATCTAATAATGCGAAACGAATAATAATCCAATCGATTACATTCATAGATCGACGAATACTGAGTCCAGAAAACATAATATGTACATACGCGGAAATAACGCATATGGTCCATTTAATTTATACGCGAATTGAAAACAAAAACTGTGAAATAAATATACGGGGCGCCAACACTGAGTTATTCACAAAAAACTGTTTTTCGTCTTGAATTTTCAGCTATTTTTTTTTCTTCACGCCAAAAAGATGACATTTTCAGGAACTGTTACTTAAACCATGTTTTAGATTTTACTACCCTAATATGCAAGAGAAAAAAGTTACAGGTTGTTCCTAAATAGATGGCGAATTTGGATTCGAATTTGTATCGGAAACCTCTTTATTTCAACTAATCGGCCATCGGTTTTCTCTCCAGTGATAAATAAATAATTCCTTATGAACCATATGCAAAAACTTACCATGTTTTGCATTATTTTTTTTTAATGATAGATATCATTA